>JAKSZT010054462.1:3103014-3361338 GCA_026826555.1 Tolypeutes matacus | reverse complement strand
GGTAGAGAACTTTTAAATATATTTTTGATTCTGTATGTGCAAGTGGATGTGTATATATGTATATGCAGATATATCTGCATGAATATGAATCTAATGGTGAGTAAACAGATAAATACAAACTGTTTAAAATATGAAGAATTTAAAAAGTGAACTGGTTATCATAGAGCTTAGTGTAGGAAATTAATATTTAATAAATATATTTAATTATTTAATGCTATTTCTTTACCAATCTACCACTGAAGTCATTCATGTCGAGAATCATAGTCTTTGATTTTATATTCAGCACACAATTTCATATTTCATCTCCTAATAGCCCCGCTGTATTTATACATGATGCCAGGTACATTTTATTCTGACTATCACTGCTATACAACAGATTGATGAACGATATTTGACAGCATAATACAAGAAAGGATTTACCTCTGACAAGGAACATGAGTAATACTTTTCAATTTAAAAGTAGTTTCTACAGTAACTGGCATAATGGTGCTGTTTCTATGTTATAATCAGATATTCCAGCCTCTGCAATTGTGTGGTGAGGCGATGATTTCAAAAATACATTGTTTCTGGTTTCTACTATGAAAATGATTATCGCTGGCCCAATAACAATAAGATCATCTTCAACAATTTTACCTTTCCAGTCGGAGACAAAGCTCTTCAATTAGTTTACTGGGTCTTCCAGAATAACCTCTGTTTCTGTCCAAAGGAAAAACTATTGCTCCCCAGTGGTGAGTAATATTGAGGGGTAGAAGGAGAGCTATGTTTTTACTACTTAGAATTGGTGGTTTGGGTGTGAACATAAAAGGAAATAAGGAAAAGATCTAGTAACCATGGCTACTTAGATGCACTTGTATAACTTTTTCAATATATGACATAGTTCACAAATCAGTTTTCCCATAAATGTAGAGCACATGTAAATTGGCAAATTACCTATGGCTTCTTAATATTTTTGCCTAATTATGTATTGAGGGTGATTCCTAAGCTTGGCTCATACATCAGAATCATCTGACAAGCTTAAAAATATATAGATTCTATAAATACTCAGAATCTATATATTTCTCTATAATTGAGAAATTGTATTAGTCATAAATTCCTAGGTGATTCTGATATATAAACACTAATATTACACAAAATGTTTTTTTAAAAAAACTGTTTCTGTATCTCTTTATCTATCTAGAATCTATCAATGTTTATGTGTGCAATAAATATTGATTTTATAGATCTATATAACAAAAAACAAGTTGCACATTTAAACTTTTTTATTTTTAAAGAAGCTTTATATTACATAAATGATACATAATGTACACATAAATGTACACATTTTTAAAATCACAGAGACTTCTACCTTTCTTTAAAAATGTGAGTCAGAACTGCCTGTTTTCAGTTCCTGACTTCACTACCTATTCATCTCTCACCATCGTCTAATTTTAACCTGTTAGTACTTTGATTACTCAGCTGTAAAATGTGCTACCTCATGAAGAGGTTTGTCAGGATTAAATACATGGGTAACGGAAAAGCTTTTAGAACAATGAGTAGTTCATAGTACAAGCTCCTTGCTGATCTTGCAAATTATATTTTCTGACACTATTCATTTTGAAAATATGTATTGCCTGCCTACTCTGTGCCTGGCATTCTAAAGGCTGAAAACACAGTTTTAAATAAAATTGACAAAATGCCTGTCCACACATAGATTTCCTTCAATGGTGGGGAGATAAACAATAGATAAGTAAATGAGTAAAATGCACAGGGTTTCAATGGTAAATCCTTTGCATAAAAAACACAGAAGGAAGGGAAATATAAAGGACTACTTGGAAGATGGGGTGAATCATTTCAATAATATAAACTCAATGTATCAAGCACTCTTCTTGTAGATTACATTTATTAAATCATTGTAATAAACTAACCTACAAAAGTTTATGTATATGTGTACATAAAATTACATAAAATATATAGTTTTAACATTTTACATTAACTGTATCATACTGGATGTTTATTAATACAACTTGCTTTTCACCCAACATTTTATGGAAATGAAATTTCGGAGCATCCTATTATTCCTCAGTCAGGAGATATGATGAAGAAATGTTTTATTTGAACAAGGGAATATCACTTAGCAGATAAATGTAATAAAGTAGAAATACTGCTCTTTCTTTGAGATCGGAGTAGAATTTCACTCGCAGTGTGTCTACCTCCTGCTCAACCACCATCATCCCATTGCCAACCAACAACAAACATGGCAGTGTTTCTCCTCCTCTATGCCCCTAGGTCTGGTAGCATTAAAAAAAAAAAACCTGGGGGAGTGGGTGTAGCTCAGTGGTTGAGCGCTTGCTTCCCAAATACGAGGTCCAGGATGCAATCCCTGATACCTCCTTTTAAAAAAATCTGCTTCGTTATGCTGCTGAGTAATGGAACTGTGGATAAGGACATATTCTGGAACACCCTGTCTGGCTTCAAATTCACCTTTACTACTTATTAGCTCTGTGACCTTCGGCAAATGACTCAGTCTGACTTTGTCTCAGCTCCTCATCTATAAAGTGGTAATAATATGAAAAGGCTCCTTTTTGTAAGTCTGTTGAGAGAATTCCATATCCTTCTATGTGTAAATGGCCACAGTAAGTGCTCCGTAGATCATTTTGTGCTGCTCTCTGTGAAGTGCCTTGTGTCACTCCAGACGTATCGTCCCAGAATCTGATTTACAGAGGGTATTCAACACTGATTTATTCTTAAATAATCAGGTATGACTGTAAACTAAGTGGATTTGATGATCTGTGTTGATTTCATGAAATTATTAAGTAACTATATTAATTGTCTATTATATTTTGACCTCAAATTAGACAACCAGACAGTGTTGCTTTACATTGTGTATGCTCAACTTTATCACAACTAATGTTATCTAAGGGGTCAGCACTGATTTTTTTTTTTTTTTTTTACTTTGGGTTGTACATTTAATAAATGAAAATATAAACAAAAACTAAAAAGTAAACACAGATGAATACATATATACATTTCTCAATTAAATGTACTGCATACATATAAAATTTTTTTTTAATCAAACAATATGTTACACAATATATTTGGTTCATAATAACGCATTCATACAGTATTTGTCCTTTTGTGTCTTGCTTGCTTCACTCAATATAATGTCCTCCCGGTTCATCCATGCTGTCATATGCTTTACGACTTCATTTCTTCTTATAGCTGCATAATATTCCATCGTGTGAATAGACCACAGTTTGTTTGTCCATCTGTTGATGGACACCTGGGTTGTTTCCAACTTTTGGCAATGGTGAATAATGTGGCTATGAACATCGGTGTGCAGATGTCTGTTCGTGTCACTGCTCTCAGTTCTTCTGGGTATATACCCAGTAGTGGTATTGCAGGGTCACGTGGCAAGTCTATATTCAATTTCCTTAGCAACTGCCAAACAGTCCTCCACAGTGGCTGTACCATTCTGCATTCCCACCAACAGTGAAGAAGTGTTCCTATCTCTCTACATCCTCTCCAACACTTGTAGTTCTCTGTCTTTTTAATAGTGGCCATTCTGACAGGTGTGAAATGATATCTCATTGTAGTGTTGATTTGCATTTCCCTAATCATGAGTGATGTTGAGCATTTCTTCATGTGCTTTTTTGCCATTTGTATTTCTTCTTTGGAGAAATGTCTATTCAAGTCTTTTGCCCATTTTTTAAAATGGGTCATTTATTTTTTTATTGTTGAGTTGTAACATCTCTTTATATATCCTGGATATTAAACCCTTATCAGATATGATTTCCAGTATGTTTTCCGATTGAGTTGGCTGCCTTTTTACCCTTTTGACAAAGTCCTGTGAGGTGCAAAAGTGTTTAATTTTGAGGAGGCCCCATTTATCTAATTTTTCTTTTGTTGCACGTGCTTTGGGTGTGAGGTCCAAGAAACCACCACCTACCACAAAGTCTTGAAGATGTTTCCCTACGTTTTCTTCTAGTAGTTTTATGGTCCTGGCTTTTATATTTAGATCTTCAATCCATTTTGAGTTGATTCTTGTATAGGGGGTGAGATAGGGGTCCTTTTTCATTTTTTTGGTTATAGATATCCAGTTCTCCCAATACCATTGGTTGAAGAGACTGTTTTGTCCCTATAGCGTGGACTTGGTAGGTTTATCAAAAACCAGTTGACTGTATAGGTGAGGGTTTGGGCTCTCAATTCTATTCCACTGATCGATGTGTCTATCTTTATGCCAGTACCATGCTGTTTTGACTACTGTAGCTTTGTAATATGTTTCAAGATCAGGCAGTGATATTCCTCCCACGTTGCTCTTCTTTTTTAGAATGTTTTGGCTATTTGGATGCACTTACCCTTCCAGATGAATTTGGTAATTGCCTTCTCTAATTTGGTAAAGTAAGCTGTTAAAATTTTGATTGGTATTGCATTGAATCTATAGATCAGTTTGGGTAAGATTGACATCTTCATGATATTTATTCTTCCAATCCATGAACACAGAATGTCTTTCCATTTGTTTAGGTCTTTTTAAATTTCTTTTAGCATTGTTTTGTAGTTTTCTGCATATAGATCCTGTACTTATTTGGTTAAATTAACTCCTAGGTATTTGAGTCTTTTTGTTGCTATTGAAAATGGAATTTTCCCCCTGATTTCCTCCTCAGGTTGTTCAATACTAGTGTACAAAAACATTACTGATTTTTGCATGTTGATCTTGTATCCTGCCACTTTGCTGAACTCATTTATTAGTTCAAGGAGCTTTGTCATGGATACTTCAGAATTTTCTTAGTACAGGGTCATGTCATCCACAAACAGTGAGAGTTTTACTTCCTCTTTTCCTATTTGTATGCCTTTAATTTTTTTTTTCCTGTCTAATTGCCCTAGTTAGAACTTCTAGTACAATGCTGATTAACAATGGTGACAGTGGGCATCCTTGTCTTGTTCCTGATCTTAAAGGGAAAGCTTTCAACCTTTCCCCATTGAGTATGATGTTGGCTGTGGGTTTTTCATGTGTGCCTTTTATCATATTGAGGAATTTTCCTTTTATGCCTATCTTTTGAAGTGTTTTGATCAAAAAAGGATGCTGGATTTTGTCAAATGCTTTTTCTGCATCTATTGAGATGATCATGTGGTCTTTTTCCTTCAATTTGTTAATGTGGTGTATTACGTTGATTGATTTTCTTATGTTGAACCAGCCTTGCATACCAGGAATAAATCCCACTTGGTTGTGATATATAAGTCTTTTGATATGCTGTTGGATTCGATTTGCAAGTATTTTGTTGTGAATTTTTGCATCTATGTTCATTAGAGAGATTAGTCTGTAATTTCCTTTTCTTGTAGAAGCTTTATCTGGCTTTGGTATTAGGGTGATGTTGGCTTCATAAAATGTGTTCAGTAATTTTCCCTCCTCTTCAATTTTTTGGAAGAGTTTAAACATGATTGGTGTTAATTCTTTTCTAAATGTTTAGTAGAATTCACCTGTGAAGCTATCTGGTCCTGGACTTTTTTTTGCTGGGAGATTTTTGATGACGGATTCAATATCCTTAAATGTGATTGGTTTGTTAATTTTTTAAATTTCTTGTAGCGTCAGTATAGGTTGGTTGTGCTTTTCTAGAAATTTGTCCATTTCGTCTATGTTGTCTACATTTTGGCATATATTTTATCATAATGTCCTCATGATTTTTTATTTCTGTGGGGTCATTTGTAACTTCCCCGCTTTCATTTCTGATTGTATTTATTCGCATCGTCTCTCTTTTTTCTTTGTTAGTCTAGCTAGGGGGTTATCAATTTTATTGCCAGAGTTTGGATCATATATTTTGGGGCACCCTGGTTAGGCATGTAGATATTTATGACTGTTATATCTTCCTGGAGGATCGTCCCTTTTATTAATATATAATGGCCTTCTGTATCTCTTATCACTTTTTTGCATTTAAAGTCTGTTTTGTCTGATATTAGTATAGCTACCCCTGCTATTTTCTGGTTACTATTCGTGGGGAGTATCTTTTTCCAACCTTTCACTTTCAGCCGGTTTGTATCCCCGGGTCTAAGATGAATTTCTTGTAAGCCGCATATGGATGGCTCATGTCTTTTTATCCATTCTGTCAGCCTGTATCTTTTGATCGGGGAGTTTAATCCATTCATATTAAAGATAATATTGTAAGTGCACTATTTACTTCCTCCATTTTATTCTTTGGCTTTCATATTTCATCTTGTTTTTGTCTCTCTTTTTACTCTTTTGGTTATCCTTTCTGCTATTCTTTCTTCTATAGTCTCCTCCAAGCCTCTCTCTCCTGTCTTTTTTTTTTTTTTCAGGTTCTAAGGCTTCCTTTAATATTTCCTGCAAAGGTGGATTCTTTTTTACAAATTCTCTTAGTTTCTGTTTGTTTGTGAATATTTTATATTCACTTTCATATTTGAAGGACAGTTTTGCCAGATAAAGAATTCTCAGCTGGCAGCTTTTCTCTTTCAGTTTCTTGTGTCATACCACTGTCTTCTTGCCTCTATGGTCTGAAGAGAAATCTGCACTAAGTCTTACTGGACGTCCTTTATACGTGATCGTTTGCTTCTCTCTTGCTGCTCTGAGAATTTTCTCTTTATCTTTGACATTTGACATTCTGAGTAGTATGTGTCTTGGCGTAGGTCTATTTGGATTTATTCTCATTGGGGTAAGGTGTGCTTCTTGGACATGTAAGTTCATTTCTTTCGTAAGAGTTGGGAAATTTTCCGCTATTATTTCTTCAAACACTCTTTCTGCTCCTTTTCCCTTCTCTTCTCCTTCTGGAACTCCCATGACACATATGTTGTTGCATTTTGTTTTGTCATTCAACTCTCTTAGCCCCTGCTCAATTTTTCCTATTCTTTTCTCTCTTCACTTTTAGCTGCTCTGTCTTTGGTATCACTTATTCTTTCTTCTTTCATTTTGGGTCTGCTGTTGTATGCCTCAAATGTGTTTTTGACCTCACCTATTGTGTCTTTCATTCCCATGAGCTCTGTTACTTTTCTGTTCAGGATTTCAAATTCTTCTTTGTGTTTGCTCAATATCTTCTTGATGTCACTTATCTCTTTAACTATATTGTCTTTCAACTCATTAATTGGTTTTAGAAATTTGTGCTCATCTCGCTGATTAGTTCTCTCAAATTCTGCATCTCTTCTGGGACTTTGATGTATTCCTTTTCTTGGGCCATGTGAGTTACCACAGTTCTTTGATTTTTGGCTCAAATTGGATTGTTAGGATTGTCCTGCTGGTTGCTCAAAACTGGGCACTGGACCCAGTAATTTGTTTAAGAGTCACTTCCTAGGGCCTTGGGCAGGGGAGGCATTAGAGGCCAGGAAAGGCCTCTCCTACTTATTTTTAATTTTCTTATGTGCACTTCCTTGGTCTGCCAGGAGATGGCGCTCTTTGGCAGCTCTCAATTCAATGTCTGGTTGGAGTGTATTTATTGCAACACAGACCAGGTGGCTAAGAGCCTTATAATTCAAACTTTCTGAGACAGTTCTCCAGTCTTCTCTGGCAGCCCCCTCCCTTTTCCCAGCTAGGAAATATTTCCACTCCCCTCTGAGTCCTCAACAATCAGTCCCTGTTAGTAGAGGAGGAGATTGGGAGGTTTATCTTTAGCCCCTTGCAGGCTCCAAGGCAAACAATGGTGCAGCCCCACCTGGCCTGGAAGGGCTCTCAGGACACAGCTGTCAAAACCTGAGAGTCAAAAACTGAATCAGCATCAGGCTCTCTCTCCCCTCTCCTGTGCAGTCCTTAACAATTAGTCCAGGCTAGAAGAGAGGGAGATTCGGAGGGTTGGATTTCTCTAGTCCTTCACCAGCTCCCAGGGCAAACCACTGTGTGGTCCTGCTTGGCCTGGAAGGGCCCTTGGGGCTCCACAGCCCAAATATGTGGGTCAGAATCTGGGTCAGCCTTAGGCTGTGTCCCTCTCTCTCCCCTTTCCTGGGGTGGTAGAACCCTAGAGCCCCCTTTGTCTGTCGTCACAGGCCCAGAGGCCCAAGAATTCTAAAGAGATTTTAGTGTGGGGGAACGTGCTGGCAGCAGCAGCCACTGCTGGTTCCAACTCACGGTTCTGTTGTCGCAATTTCCCTCTTTTGTCTTTCTCTCTTCTGGGTGGCGTGCAGCCTTCACCTGCTGTTCTAAACCCTAGAAGATCTTTTTCGGGGCTGTTTCAGCCTGTACTCTAGTTATTTTTCTGGAGAAGAGATCCCCATGTCTTACTAGTCCGCCATCTTCCCGGAAGTTCCCACCATTGATTTTTCCTCTCTAGAGATAAATGCATCAGCAGTAATGACCCATAAGTTAATCTTGCTAAAGCAAAATGGCATGAATTTTCTTTCAGGAGGAAAAGGCACCACCTTGTAATAAACCTAATTTCCTTAAATTGACTTTTCTTTTTGAATTTGATTCCTCTATGTGGTATTCTTTTTTTCCTTTTTTTTTTTTTTATTTAAATTTTCAGAACCACTTTAATAGCAAAGAGGTGGGAACTATTTTAGAATCAAATCAAAGGGCTACTTAAAAATAAATTCTTTAATGTTATCTTTTTACTCTGTCTGTTGCCAAGCTCCATCTAATGATTTAACACATTTTACTTATAGTCTTACTAGTTTATTTTTACCAACCCCCTTGCATAGAGTAGTATATTTCCTAATAACTACTTCGGTAGTTATGTGACACATGAAAGCAAGCACTTCATCTACTTCTATCTGGGCCAAGTGGCCATTCTTCTGTTCAAATCTGGTTAAAGCATGGACTGTGCCACCCACCCAGTGATCCATCCAAAAACAAGGACTGCAGCCTAAACTCCAAATACCAGAGACTGAAATCCTCAGCCTTGCTAAGGGAACACCTCGATCTCTGAAATTTTATTGTGTTGTTTTGTACAGGGAATTCTCTATACTAGTTGGTTGTGGTTTTAAAACAATTAGTAAAACAGCTTACATTTGTATTTATTTTCTATTCCATACTCTCCCTGTCCCCTGTTTTTTTCTTTCAAAAAACATTCCTTTCAAACAAAATAAATCTGTTAAATCAATCCAAAATGCTGCCAACAGAAATTACCCTTTCAGTTTCTAAGCTTTTCTTAAGCTACATTACATGCCCCAACAATCTCTTTACACTGTCCAGGAAAATCGATTTCTTCTATTCAGGTCTCTGACTTGCAAATTTAGGCAGTGATATTTGATTCAAGATCCTCTGTCAGCATTCACAGGAGCTTCCATATTTGCATGAGATCATTTGAAACCAAAATGGCCAAGAAGGTAGTATTTAAAACTACAGAAACTTAATCCATTTATTGTTAGTCCTCAGTTAACCTTTGCAAAGTAAGAATTTCCCTGAACCCTGACTTGCTTTTTAACACAAAGGGTGGACGACTGTCAAAGGCAATTTTAATCACATACGACTAAATTACCTGCAAGAGTTTTCAGAAGAATCCAGTGGCAAATCATTGAAGTGGGAATGAACCATATCTTCCTCTCTGGCGTTTACAAGGTCCAAACATTAAAGTAAATGATTACTGCAGTCTTTTAAAAAATCATTATTTAGACTACAACATTCACATTTTTCTAATTAAATACACTCAAAATAATTCTGAGAAATGCTTTAGTAATATGAATAAGAAAACATTTGCCTTTCTGTTCTCCATGTTCCAATAAATACAGAAAGAAATTGGTTACGAGTTTTATGCTGCTTAAAAAACAAGACAGCCTTAACGGGAAAAATGAAAAGCACAGTTTCAGGAAGACAGCAGTTATACTGTAGTGTATCCTACAATGTACATTTACTTGGTGTATGGACTTTGATAAATATAACTGTGTATTCTGTTCATAAAATATACCTGATGGCTATCACAAATTTTATTTCTTTCTTTCCAACTTTGGTTGAACTTTTTTCCTTGAATGGTAGCTAATACATTACTTAAGTTTGAGTTTTGATTGTGATGAATAGAAATTCAAGTGTCAGTCCTTCTCCCAAAGATAAAAAGTGACTGCTCAGAAGTTTTATGGTGAAGTCATGTGAATATGGCAAAACACCTTCCATAGGACACTAGACACCATCAGACTGAAAAAGCTGTGGGTTGTGAGACTGTGGCTTGGTTAGGTCTTAAACTGAATTGAAATTGTCATATAAAATATGTAATAGTGTGGTCTCGACCCTAATTCCAAAGAGGAATTCACAGAGCTAACATTAAATAAGAAAATATATGTGAATGGTATGCACATTCTAAAACACTAGGCAAATATGCTGGTATACGTGATGCCATGTTTCTCTTTATTTAAAATAGATATAGATGCTTCTGTTCTTGAAGTCTACCAGGTTAACATTTCATGTTCTGAAATTCTATAAGGCCTTGATAATCTTCCCTCTGCCCTTTGACTAATGAGAATAGAAGCATACTCAAACTTTTAAAGACTAGCAACCTCCATAGATAGGTCTTCTTATAATCTAACTATATATTTCCTTACTTTTTTTCTATTTCATCAGGCATGTATGTTTTATCTCAGAATGGATAAAAGTAGGTTTTAAGTTTTTAAAATAATAATTTGTCTTTAAAATATCTGGTATGTACTAGATCTATAAGGAACTTGATTTCCTTTTTCCTCACCCTTTTCTCTCTAGTCAATCTGGTCTTCTTGTGGTACGAGATTTGTTATGATCAAGCTTGCCAGCTTGTCTCTAGAAGTTCAATCTGTGAATGCTAAGCTTAGTGACAATCAACATTTCTAAGACCCTTCAAAATAGACATTTTCTGTTTTCTGAACAGTTCCAGTCCATGTTTAAATTTATTAATTTTTAAATTCCTATATTGTAAGGTTTTACAAGTTGTAATATTAATTTTAGATTATATCTTAATTACATTGTTTTTATGTTGGATTTAACTAAACTTTAACTGACCAAGACTACAGTATTTTATTCTTTCCCACTTTTACCTGATCTTTGCTCTATACCTTAGGAAAGGCAGACCTTGGAAGTTGGAAGAGTGTTCTAGGACTCTATATAGAGACCCTTTGAGGAGGGAATAGGCAGCAGGAAATGACAGGAAGGAAAACAAAAAGAGGGTTTTAACTTTTGGTAAACATGAAATGTCTAAAATCTGATCAACAAATACAATCATAGTATTTCATCAAATCTAAGACACAACTGCCAGAAAGAGGCACCATAATTTTATGTGCCACAAAGAAAGGGCAAAGACTACCAGATAATGATCCTCCTGTTCAGTGTAATATAGTGCTTAGGAGCAACTAATGAGACAGGAAAAAGGACTTGTGTTCATTGCTTAGAAATGTTTTTATTGAAGTTATTTGAAATAGGATTTCTCAGAGCCACTTTTTAGCTAATCCTTTTTGAGCATCACTTTAAGTTGGCTAATGTGATGGTTTGAAGCTGTATGTACTCCAGAAAAGTATGTTCTTAAAGTTAATTCATTCCTGTGGCTGTGAATCCATTTCAAGTAGGGACTTTTGGTCAGTAGGATCTTAAGTGAAGACCCACTTCATTCAGGGTGGATCTTAATCCTCTTACTGCAGTCCTTTATAAGAGAATGAAATTCAGACAAGAGAGAGAAAGCCATAGAAGCAAGAAAACCTAGAAGAGAAGGGAGAGACCAGAAGATGCTGCAATGTACCTTGCCTTGTGACAGAAGAATCCAGAATTCCTGGCAGCTGGTCTTTAGGAAGAAGGTATCGTCTTGATGATGCCTTATTTTAGACATTTTCACAGCTTCAGAATTTAAGCTTGTAAGTTAATAAATTCCCACTGTAAAAGCCAACCCACCTCTAGTGTGCTGCTTTCAGCAGCCTAGGAAACTAGAACAGATTTTGGCCCAGAAGAGTAGGGTGCTGCTACTGCAAATACCAAATATATTAAGAAGGCTTTTTAATTGGGTCTGAGTAGAGGTAGGAAGAATTGTGAGATGCTTCATAGAAAAAGCCTAGATGGCTTTGAAGAGACTGTTGGTAGAAATATGGATGCTAAAGGTACTTCTGATGAGGCCTTAGACAGAAATGATGAATGTGTCATTGCAAACTGGAAGAAAGGTGATCCTTGTTTTAAAGTGGCAGAGAATTTGGCAAAATTGAGTCCTGATGTCAGATAGAAGGCAGAAATTGAAAATGATGAGCTTGGATATTTAGCTGAGGAGATTTCCAAATTATGTGAAATGTGTGGCCCAGCTTCTCCTTGCTTATAGCAAAACACGAGAGGAAAGGGATAAACTGAGAACTGAACTCCTGGGCACAAAGAAACCAGAAATTGATGGTTTGGAATATTCGGAGCTTCTGGAAAATGATTCTCCAGAGAATAGTGCTCCACGTGAGTTTTTAACTGAACATGGATCCAGTCAGCCTTTTCAATGCAAGTCAGGACTGGAAATGCAATTATCCAGAAGGATCTGTAGAAAGTCCTACTGTCCGATGGTTTGGGCCACTGTGTACTACATGCAAAACCAACAAGTTTTCTGTGAGATCTGAATGAACAGACTGGTGCCAGCCTGGACTAAAAGGGACAGATTGATGGAAAAATAACTTCAAAGGCCGAACCACGGAAACTGAGCTCTGGACATCACCTTGGGCTAAGAGAGCAGCCCACCCTATATTTGGAAAAGCCCCAGAACTTGGAGAGGGTGGGCCTTCCGCCCCAAGTGTTATCACCCCAGGTTTCTCAGATGCCCGGGGCATTGTGGAGAGGCTGGATGGCACCCCACTGGTTAACAAGGGTGGAGCCTAGAGTCCAGCCACCTCCCCAGTGCTCAAGAGGGTGAAGCCAAAAGCCTGGCCATCACCCAATGCCCGAAGATGTTGGATGACTCATCCTAGTGTTCGAGGAGAACAAGGCTGTTGCACAAGCACCTGGAAAGGGTGGGGCTGCCTCTCCATCAGGCCCTGAGGACAAAGTATCATCCTATAGAAGACTCTCAGACCTTGAGATCTAATGTATATACTCTGTAGGGTTTTGGGAATTGTTTGAGACCCATGACCTTATGCTTTCCTTCCAATTTCTCCCAATGAGAATGGGAATTTTTATCCTATGACTGTCCCTCCATAGTATATTAGAAGCAGATAACTTATTCTCTAAACCTCACAGGTCCATGAAAGTTTGTGTTCATCATCTGTAAAACATGACTAGGGGAACAAAGTATAAAGCCTTTAAAATGGCTACAAAAAAGTATAGAGCCTTTAAAATGGCTACAAAAAGTGAGATTTTATGAATGTCTGACTAGTTTTTTTTTTTTTTTAATTTTCAGTAAACCCAAACTAGTCAAATGGCACAATGGCCTTCATCAACTTTTCCCAAGAATACCCACTGTTAAGACAATTATATGAACATGCAAAGCTATAGGCCTCCTGCCTAGAACTAACCAGATTAAAATTAGCTAATGAAATGACACCTAAACAGTAACCCTAAAGAATCATCCGAGTTATAAGTTCATCTCACAAGAAAAGACTATGAAAATAGGATTTACTGGTTGAAGATAATTGCAAGCTGTATAAAGATTTTGAATAAGGGGCATTGGAAATATTCTGAATGGTACAATGAGTATTATTAAATATTAAGCTGTAATTTCACACTTATCAAGAAAATAGCAATAGATTTAATAACCAGTTAAGATCAAATAATAAAATATCAAAATATTTTCCAATTTTTTTTAGTAACAAAGAATGCAGACATTTTACATGAGGAGTAATTCAGAGAAGTAAGTTGCAGGATATTAGGAGATAAATAATTCTGACTAAAGTCTTCAAGAAATAATGTCATTTTCTCTAAAAACAAGAGAAAAATTAATGCCAAAATTCTGTTTAATCTTCAGTATACTTGTAATTAAAATTCCCCTGGGCTTTTCTGGATGTTACTGAATGAATCAATGAAATACAAAGAAATTTGCAAAAAAAAAAATAGAGCTACTTTCAGCATACTCCTTTTTCAAACAGCAAAATATACAACAAAGGTACTAATTTCACAGAATTTAAATTTTGTATTATTTTTGTTCCCTATGGCAATTGCTCTTTCAAAAGTTTTAAATAATTATTTCAAAGAGCTTCAAATGGGTGCTTCCTTCACCGCCAGATTATAAGACTTTTTTTCAGTTAAGAAAACCATAAAAACCAAGGGGGACTGCAAAGAAATATTTACTCAGGAAGTTTTTCAAAATATATTTATCATCATAATACAAATAATAATCATGATATCAATATGTTGAGGAATTAATTCATGTGAAATATTTGCTGATTTAGCATTATTCAGTAGAAGATCAAAATTGGAAGGAGATCCACTTTTAAGTAATACAAACCCCTCCCTTTTTATCATGACCATGAGTTATGTATATTGTTTATGCTGAAGCGAATCTACTCATAAAAATGACAGAAAATTTTCAGTTTTAAAATAGCAGTTTTTGAATTACCCTGTACATTGCATCCTTCAACAATTCTTTCCTTTTAGAGTAGTAGGTCTCCAGGTGGCAATTGTTTATAACATTCTCAATCAGAAAACATGTGTTGGGCCCTATGCCTGTCATTAAAGCTATAAAGGTGCAGCCGACATAGTTCCTGTGCACTTACTCAGTAGCCCACAGTCCTGGTGTAGGAGGTTACACTCTGATTTCAAGGGGTATTACCATTTAGTCCTATGCAATATTGTGAGTTAAATTTTAGTCCATACTTATTCACTCTTTTCCCTCAATCACTGGAAAATTTCATATAATAACCTCTCCTCCATTTATTCTCAAGAAAGGAGCTGGAAAAACTCATTCAGACTATAGAATAAATGATAATGAAGCCTACAGTATTACCTCTTGCAGGGATTTTGACTTTAAACCAAAATGCTAAACCAAAAGACATAGCTGTTAGTATGAGAAATTTCAGACATTAACAATTGGTAGGAGAAATACATTGTGGAACAGGCGAAATTTTATCTAATATTCCAGAAATTATTTCTTAATGTCCCTTTGGGAAGGAGCTCCTGATCGAGTAGGAAGCTAAAATTATCTAAAGCAGTGTAATCCAAGAGAAATATATTGCAAGCCAGATATGTAAATTTAAAATTTTCTAGTGGCCACAATTTAAAAAGTAAAATTAATAATATATTTTATTTGGCCTAATATATTCAAAATATTAAGATTTCAACATTTAATATTTTTTATATTGCCTTTAAAAAATCTCGTATTTTACACTTACAGTGCACACCAGTTGAACCAACCACATTTTAAGTGCTCAATAGCCACATGAACTGGTACAGAAAAATATGTGGATTTTATAGGAGATCTCAGAAATAGGAGAGATCACTTTGAGGCAGCATACTTAGAAAAAGCTTTAAATGAATATTATTCACAGATGGAGAAGAGAGGGAAGGCTTTCTGCAGCAGGAAAAACTATATTTGATAAAGACAGGAAGAAGGGGAGTTAAGATATTAGGATTTGAGACTAAGATGTGGAGACAAGTTCAGCAAATTGGTATATAGATTCCATAGGGTGTTGAATGAGGAAGAGGGGACAAAGCAAACAAAATAATTTACAGAGGAAGCCTCTAAAAGAATTGGTATCAGGAAGTGGATGTGATTCAAGTGATTGGGCTCCCGCTTACTACATGGGAGGTCCGTGGTTCGGTTCCCGGTGCCTCCTAAAGAAGACAGCGGGCTGGCATGACAAGCAGGTACAGCAAGCTGATGGAACAAGATGACACAAGAGACACAAGAAGAAAAAACATGAGAGATACAACAAAGCAGGGAACAGAGGTGGCTTAAGTGATTAGGTGCCTCCCTCCCACATCAGAGGTCCCAGGTTCAGTTCCCAGTGCCTCCTAAAGAAACAAGTAAGACAAACAGACACAGCAAGTGCAAACAACAATGAGGGAGTGGGGAGAAATAAATAAATAAAATAAATCTTTATTAAAAATAAATAAATAAAAGAATTGGTACCTATCTGCACAAAGAAAACCAGGGAGAAAGAAAAGAAAAGGTTACAGTAATGTTTTCACTTGCGCATCATCTCAGCAAGGTTAGTATGAGACATAATTGCCCAGAGTGAGAGAGTATAGGAAGAGAGGATACTTCAGTTAGGAGTTGGGAGGAAAAAGAGGAATTAGAGAAGAAGATAGAGAAGCAATCGATGAGATGGGGTTTGGTAGGTCAGAGGCCATGAGTGGCAAATGAAGATTCAAAGGGTTACAGAAGATTTGCCGAATAATCTTTTAAGAGGTTCATCGACAATAAAGGAAGAGGGAGAATGGTATCACAAGAGGTATATATGGCGAGGTTTTCTGATCCAAATTCTCAAGTTAATCATTCTGCTGTACACATTTCATGACAGGTGTGATAGCAATTTTATCCTGTATCTCAGCAAAGAAAATGTGCTTCATATATCAGTGTGCTTTACAGTTCTCAAAGGCATATTTATTTCTGCACATCTATTATATGCAGTTTGACTTTAGGATTTACTATTTGTTAAGGCTTGAATTATTCAGTGCAGGAAAACAGTGCAGACAAGATCAATTATGGCATAATAAAAAATGACCATATGCTAAATTTCTATTATCTTAATGGATAGTCATATTTAGAAATAACAAATTATATTATAGAAGTTACATTTTTTTGTGGTAACAAAATGTTATTTCCCTCTGACCTACCCTGTACCTCTTCTTTGGTCCCTCTTTCTAAGACCAAATCCTGCTCAGGTCACATCCAGCTACTTTTTGCTGCTAAACAAAAAAAAAAGATCAGGTTCTTTATCATGCCAGTTACTTTAAAACGAAAATATACTTTTTTCCATATTTATCTTCTACAAATGTCCAAATATAGTTCAACTTTTCCCAAACATACTTGATTATATTTACCTTATAATTTTTTTTTTTTTTTAATTTTAGGAGGTATCAGGGATTTAACCCAGGACCTCAAGCATGCAGCAGGTGCTCAACTCCCCTCCCTATTTTTCCCTTTAAAATTACCATTTGAGGCTGGATATCCCTCCCTTTCCTCTCAGCTTCACACTTATCTGTATCCTTGCTCACTGCACACCTTTATCCAACTTGCCTATAGCTGCCAAAAATCCCAACTGCCTGTCTAGTTATTTGTCTATCCATTTCTCTATATCCATCACCCTTTTTGAAAAAAGTCTTCTTAGCTCATCAATAACTAGAAGCAATCATTTTTCCAATGTATTATCTTTCACTAGACATAATGCATAACTTGAAATCCATTTGTAACCTCTATGATTTCAGACAATCATCAAGTTCATAAAAATGCTTGCAAAATCTAGTATGTATGGACTCTGCAGGGAGAGAAAATATAATTTTTATTAAATTTCCAATGGAGAATCTGACCCAGAAATACATTTAGAGCTACTAATTGAAGTATAAACTCCTGAAGGCAGAGACTGCAAATTATTGTTTTTCTATATTCAATGCTTAGAATATGCTTGCCATATATTTTTTATATATCCTTAATAAAATATTAATTATTGCTGGTTGGCACTATATTGAAAAAAACAGCTACCATGTATTAACCTACTATCAGGTGCTAGCTATTTTTACATAAATTATCTCTAATGTAAAAACAAACAAACAAAAATAAAGAGAAAGGTAGTATTAACATTAATTACATTTTTTAAATTAAAAAAACTGGAAACTTTGACATTTGATATACACATTAAAATACCAGAGAACTTGAAGATAAGACAATTTAAATAATTCAACCTGAGGAGAAGAAAGAAGACAGAGTGAAGAAAAATGAACAGAGCCTGGGGAACCTGTGGGATGTCATCAAGTATGCCAGTATATGCATTGTGGAAATCTAGAAGAAGAAGAAAGAAAAGAAAGGGGCAAAGAGAATATTCAAAGAAATAATGATTGAAAATTTCCCAAATTTACTGAAAGACATGAATATACACATCCAAGATACTCAATGAACTCCAAACAGGATTAACCCAGATAGAACCACACTATGGCAAACTATAATCAAATTGTTGATTACCAAAGATCCTCCCTGCACATGGTTCACCAGTCCCTTCTATTCAAACCTACATGTGATGCTGGAGTTTCTTAGGTATACTTCCAGAGACTGGAGCCTCCCACCTACCTATGTGCCAGGTGTGCATGAAATCTAGGTGGAGCTGCAACTCCTACCCTACAGCTCAATGGACTCATCCAAGTCACCTGGTGAGGAGACAACGATGGGAAATGGCCACCCCAGGGAATGGAGAGGGCCTGCATCTGCAGGCAGGATCATCCCACCCACCATATCCATGGGATATAAGCCCTCTCTCACGTGGAGTTGGAGTGGACATCACCATCCCAGTCGCCTCTGGATTGGGGCAAGAACTATGGACTAGAGTGGACTTGATGGTATTCTCTTGCTCACATATGGTGATTCTTGCAATGCAAGAAATTATAACAATGAGGTGGAGCCAGTGGCCACTTGACAGTTTTTTGGGTAGGGAGGGGATGAGCAGTTGAAATACAGGGGCTTCTTTGGGAGTTGGAGGTTGTCCTGAGTACTGTTGTGGCAATGGATGTAGGCCATTTTAAATCAGCACACACCACTCAGAACTGAGTGGGAGAGAGTGTGGTCTACAGTGTGAACTGTGGTCTATGGTTGGTGGCAAGGCTCCAGGAGGTGTAAGTTCATTGAGGTTGGTGGGCCACACTATGGGAGATGTTTGTGTTGGATGTGGTGGGAGGTGTGGGAGGTGGGCAACATGGGAATCCGAGTGGGTTCCGTATAATATTTTAGGTAATCTAAGCACCTCTTAAAATATATGTATATATATATATAAAAAATAACATTTTTGTAAGCAAATACACATATATGCATATATATTTATATATCATTTTACAAATGTTTGTATGTATTGTGAGAATTTTGATTTTTACCCATAATAAAAAAAAAAATAAATAAAATAAAATAAAAAAAAATAAAAAAAAAAAAAGAGAGAATTCTGAAAGCTGAAAGAGGTTGTAAACAATGTGTCACATACAAGGGAACCTCAATACAATCAAGTGACAATTTCTCATCAGAAACCATGGGGAGGCAAGAAGATAGTGGGAGGACATACTTAAATTATTTGAAAAAAAATTGCTGACCAAGGATTTTGTACCTGGCAAAACTGTCGTTCATAAATGAGGGGAGGAATTAAGTCATTCCCAGATTAACAAACACTAAGGGATTTTGTCAGCACTAGATCAGTTCCATAAGAAATGCTAATGAGAGTTCTTCAGGTTGAAAGGAAAGGACAATAGACAATAGATTCAAGCCACATGAAGAAATAAAGATCTCTGGTGAGTGTAATGAGATGGATAAATATAAATGCCAGTAGAATTGTATTTTTGGTTTTTAACTCCACTTTTTGCTTTGTACAGAATTTAAAAGGCACATGTGTAAAATATAATGTTAAGTCAGTGGGTTTGGACTCATAAATTATAAACATGTAATTTGTGACAAGAATTACATAAAAGTGGGGAAAGGCGGGTATAGGAACCTAGTTTTTATATACTATTGAAGATAATTTGTATTAATGTAGACAAGATATATATATATATAAGAGATTAAATTTAAGATCCATGTTAACTATGAAGAGAATACTGGAAAATTTGCAAGCTCATGGAGACAGAAAATACAGGTTGCCAGGGGCATGGGGCAGGGGGAATAGAGAGTTAATGCATAATGGGTGTAGTGTTTATGATTGCAGAAATAAAGTCTTAAAATGGAAGGTGGTAAGGGTAAAACAATATTGTGAATGTGGTTAATCCCACTGAATGGTATGCTTGGAAGTGGTTGAGATGGGAGAGTGTCTATTGTACATATATTCCCACAATAAAAAAAAAAAAAAAAAAAGAATGAAATAGCAACTAAAGAGACAATGGCAATTAAATGCAATACATGATCTTGGATGGGACTTACCATTGGAGAAGAAAAGTCTCAAAGGGATATTTATTGGTACTTATGAAAAAATTGGAATAGAGACTTTGAAATATATGTCAATGTTAAATTTCTTAAACTAGATAACTGCACTTAAGGTGGTTACTTAAGTGAATATCCTTGCTCTTGGGAAATGTACATGGCAGTACTAAGTGTTTAGGGGCATTATGTATACAACCTACACTCAAGTGTTCACAAAATAGATTGACAGCTTGATGACCTGATGGATAGATTGGTAGATTCACACTGCAAATGTGGCAAAATGTTAAATTGGTAGATATAGGTATCCTGGGAGGAGGGGTATGGCTGTTGGAGTTCTCTGTATGGTGTTTGTATTATTTTTGTAATTGTTCTATAACTTTGAAAGTATTTCAAATAGAAGGGTTTTAAAAATTGTATGCAACAACCATCATTTTTTAAACCATCGAAGATTCCTGTTGTTGACAATTTCACAAACTGGTAAAGAGTAAAACTAAATATCAGAACCTTACAGTTAGCATAAAGCCTTTTCCTAACCCATGGATATACTTAGAATAATCTGGGAAGCTTTAAAAAAATATTGGTGTCAGGTTTTCAGCCCAGATTGATTGAATCATAATACATGAGTACTTTATAAAAGTCCCTCATGTAGTCAGGGCTAAAAATGACTGGGTAAAGAAAAACTAAGAAACATTGGACTTCACAACAATTTTGACCATTAGGCGAGTAATATAAACTTCCAGTTTTGACTTGGACCTGATTTTAAACTTGAGACAATTACCTAATTTCAAGGGGAAAAAAAAAATTATATATATATATATATATTCTTTTCTGAATAACCTTTTTCTAACTCTTAGGAAACCATTTCAAATTTTCTGAAAAATGTAGTAAGAAGTAGGAAAAATATGTTGGCCATGTAGATACCTGTCTATCGTGTGTCTTTAGTGAATTAGCAAAATCAATCTACCTATCTGGACAGTGTTACCATGAAGGTGACTAAACAAAGTATGTGAGCACAATCATATTATTATTAGAAGGAATATGATTACATAATACTAGAAAAAACATCACTTGCTTTATATTTGCCAAGGTTCTATTTGGAATCAAAGGCATTTAGGGTCAGAAAGGACCTGGAAGATTATTTGATGAGGAAACCAATATCCATACATGTTACAGGCACACCACTGGTGACAAATTACAGCTAAAGCTAACAATGCTACCTCCTAAAAATCTATATTCCTTCATTCTTTGTGTATACTGATCATGATGTAAAAGAGCATCTGTCTTCCAAGCCTACACTCAGCTCCATGATATTTCTGTAAGGCAGCTATTGCTAACTCCAAGTTATTGATGAAGAAACAGATATTTAAAGAATCTATGAGACTTAATCAAGGGTACAAAGGTCTTCAGACTCCTAAAACCAAAACTTTTCCTCTATGCCATGCTACTGTTTCAATGAACACAGACTACTATATCCTTTTTTGTAGTTTTAGTTTGCTCAGTCATTGCACTCTTCTATAGTCATTCAGAAATTATTAAGTGAACCCTGCCTTGGTGAAAAGCACTCTGCTGGGTGCCAGAGGGTACAAAGAACTAGCTTTTGCTCTTCAAGCGTGGTAGTTTGCTGTCCACACAAATAGTTATATTGCAAGGAATTGGCTGATATTAAAATGCTATAAGACTTCTGGGAAGATGGTAGACTAGAAAGACATGGGACGTTCTTCTCCTCCAGAAAAATAGCTAGAGGACAGGCTGAAATAGCCTAGGTAAAGATCTTCTAGGGTTTAGGACACCATGCAAAACCTGGACACTGTCCAGAGGACAGAAGGACAAAGGAGGGAAATTGTAATGACAGAACCCTGAGTTGAGACCAGCAGCTGCCACTGTCTGTACCCTCCCCCACACTAAAGACACTTCAGAATTCTCAGGCCTCTGTGCCTGTTGCTACGGACAGAGGGGGCTCCAGGGATCTACCACCCTAGGAAAGGGGAGAGAGAGGGACACAGCCTAAGGGTGACTCCGCTTCTGACCCACAAATTTGGTCTGCTGTGTCACACCAGCCCTTCCAGGCCAGGTGGGATCACTCAGTGGTTTGTCCTTGGACCTGGTGAAAGACTGGAGAAATCTGTTCCTTGCAATCTCCCTCTCTTCTAGCTGTGACTGACTATTGAGGATGTCCCAGGAAAAGGAAAAGAGAGGGATGCAGCCTAAGGCTGACTCAGCTTTTGATTCATAAATTTGGTCTGCTGCGTCCCAGGAGCCCTTCCAGGCTGGGTGGGCCAGCACCATTGCTTGCCTTAGGAGATGTCAAAGGGCTAAAGATATACAACCCTCCCAATCTCCTTCCCTACTAACTAGGACTGATTATTGAGGACTCAGAGTGGAGTGGAAATATTTCCTAGCCAGGAAAAGGGAGGGGGCCGCCAGAGAAGGCTGGAGAACTATCTCAGAGAAAGTCTGAATTACAAGGCTCCTATCCTCCATTCAGGAAGCTCTATCACATTGATCCACTCTGTGTTGCAACAAATACACACCCACTAGGCATTGAACTGAGAGCTAGCATAGAATGCCATCTGCTGGCAGACCAAAGAAGTGCACACGAGAAAATTAAAAATAATTAGGAGACGCTTTTTTGCAGCCTCTATAGTCTCCCTTCCCAAGGCCCCAGGAAGTGAGTCTATAACCAATTAGTGGGTCCAGTGTCCAGTTTTGAGCAACCAGCAGGGACAATCCTAGCAATCGAGGTCAAGCCAATAATCAAAAAGCAGTAGAAACATGCAGCCTCCTGTCATTAAATCCCTACAAAAGAAAAAGAAATTGAGCAGCTGAGTAAACTACATCCTAATCAGATGCTTAGAAATAAGCAAAAAACTACGAGCCATGCTAAGAAATTAGAAGACATGGCCCAAGAAAAGGAATATACCAAAGTCCCAGAAGAAACAAAGGATTTGAGAAAACTAATCAGCGAGATGTGCACAAATCTCCAAAATCAAATTAATGAGTTGAGAGACAGACAATATGTTAAAGAGGTAAATGACATCAAGAAGACTTTGAGTGAGCTCAAAGAAGAATTTGAAATCCTGAACTGAAAAGTAACAGAGCTCATGGGAATGAAAGATACAAGGTGAGATAAAAAACACATTAGAGGTATACAACAGCAGACCCAAAATGATAGAAGAAAGAATAAGTGACACCAAATACAGAACAGCTAAAATTGAAGAGAAAAATTAATAGCAAGAGAATAGAATGGAAAAAAGTGAGCAGGGGCTCAGGGAGTTGAATGACAACACAAAATGCCACAACATGTGTCATGGGAGTTCCAGAAGGAGAAGAGAAGGGATAAGAGGTGAAAAGAGTATTTGAGGAAATAATAGCTGAAAATTTCCCGACTTTCATGAAAGAAATGAACTTACATGTCCAAGAAGCACACAGTATCCCAATCAGAATAAACTCAAATAGACCTACTCCAAGACACATACTACTCAGAATGTCAAATATCAAAGAAAAAGAGAAAATTCTCAGAGAAGCAAGGGAGAAGCAAACTATCACATACAAGAGATATCCAGTAAGACTTAGCACAGATTTCTCTTCAGAAACCATGGAGGCAAGAAGACAGTGGCATGATACAATTAGGGTACTGAAAGAGAAAAACCTGCCAGCTGAGAATTCTTTATCCAGGAAAATTGTCCTTCAAATATGAAGGTGAGTATAAAACATTCACAAACAAACAGAAACTAAGAGAGTTTGCCAAAAAGAATATACCTTTGCATGAAATATTAAAGGAAGCTTTAGAACCTGAAAGAAAAAGACAGGAGAGAGAGGCTTGGAGGAAAGTATAGAAAATAGCAGAAGGGATAACCGAAAGAGTGAAAAGACAGACAAAAATATATGATATATGACAACAAAAGAATAAAATGGTAGAAGTAAATAGAGCATTTACAGAAATATCATTGAATTCAAATGGCTTAAACTCCCCAATCAAAAGATACAGGCTGACAGAATGGATAAAAAAGCATGAGCCATCCATATTCTGCTTAAAAGAAATTCACCTTAGACCCAGGGATACAAAACAGCTGAAAGTGAAAGGTTGGAAAAAGATACTCCATGTGAATAGTAACCAAAATGAGCGGGGTAGCTATACTAATATCAGACAAAATAGACTCTAAATACAAAAAAAAGTTATAAGAGATACAGAAGGCCATTATATATTAATAAAAGGGACAATTCACCAGGAAGATATAACAGTCATAAATATCTATGCACCTAACCAGGGTGCCCCAAAATACATGAGACAAACTCTGGGAAAACTGAAGGGAGAATAGACGTCTCTATCATAATTGTCGAAGACTTCAGTATCCCACTCATAACATTAGATAGAACAACTAGATAGAAGATCAACAAGGAAATGGAGAACTTTAACAGTATGATAAACGTGTTAGACCTAAGAGACATATACAGAACACTGCATTCAAATTCAGCGGGTTATACATTCCTCTCAAGTGCTCGTGGCTCTTTCTCCAGGACAGACCAAAAGTTAGGGCACAATGCAGCTCTCAATAAATATGAAAAGATTGAAATTATACAAGGCACTTCTCAGATCATAATGGAAAATAATAAATTCACAAATGTGTGGAGGCTGAACAACACACTCCTAAATAATCAGTGGGTCAAAGTAGAAATTGCAAGTAAAATCAGTAATTATACTGAGACAAATGAAAATGAGAACACAACTTATCAAAACTTAATGGATACAGCAAAGGCAGCCTTGAGAGGGAAATTTATAGCCCTAAATGTCTACATTAAAAAAGAAGAAAGAGCTAAACTCAAAGATTAAACTTAACTAGAGAAAACAGAAAAAGAACAGCAAACCAATTCCAAAGAAAAATTACAAACTAATCTCTCTAATGAACATACATGTAAAAATTCTCAACAAAATACTTGCAAATCGAATGCAACAGCATGTCAAAAGATTTATGCATCATGATCAATTGGAATTTATTCCTGGTATGCAAAGATGGTTCAACATAAGAAAATCAATCAACATAATCCACCACATTAACAAATTTCAGGAAAAAAAACACATGATAATCTCAATCAACACAGAAAATGCATTTGACAAAATCCAGCATCTTTTTTTGATATAAACACTTCAAAAGATAGGAATAAAAGGAAATTTACTCAATATGATAAAAGGCATATATGAAAACCCCACAGCCAACATCATACTCAATGGAGAAAGGCTGAAAGCTTTCCCTCTAAGATTGGGAACAAGACAAGGATGCCCAAGACAAGGATGCCCACTATTACCATTGTTATTCAACATTGTACTAGAAGTTCTAGCTAGGGCAATTAGACAGGAAAAAAAGTAAATAAATGAAGGTATCCAAATAGGAAAAGAGGAAGTAAAACTCTCACTGTTTGTGGATGACATGACCCTGTACTAAGAAAATTCTGAAGTATCCACGACAAAGCTACTTGAACTAATAAATGAGTTCAGCAAAGTGGCAGGATACAAAATCAACACGCAAAAAGCAGTAATGTTTTTGTACAATAGTACTGAACAATCTGAAGATAAAGTCAGGGAGAAAATTCCATTTTCAATAGCAACAAAAAGACTCAAATACCTAGGAATTAATTTAACCAAAGAAGTACAGGGCTTATATGCAGAAAACTACAAAACAATGCTAAAAGAAATTTAAAAAGACCTAAACAAAAGGAAAGACATTCCGTGTTCACAGATTGGAAGAATAAATATCATGAAGATGTCAATCTTACCCAAACCAATTTATAAATTCAATGAAATACCCATCAAAATCCCAACAGCTTACTTTACAGAATTAGAAAAGGCAATTACCAAATTCATTTGGTAAAAGTGCACCCGAATAGCCGAAAGTATTCTAAAAAAGAAGAGCAACATGGGAGGAATTTCACTGCCTGACCTTGAAACATATTACAAACCTACAGTGGTCTAAACAGCATGGTACTGGCATAAAGATAGACACATTGATCAGTGGAATAGAATTGAGAACCCAGAAATAAACCCTCACCTATACAGTCAACTGGTTTTTGACAAACCTACCAAGTTAACGTTAACGATACAAAACAGTCCCTTCAACAAATGGTGCTGGACGAACTGGCTATCTATAATCAAAAGAATGAAAGAGGACCCCTACCTTACTCCCCATACAAGAATCAACTGAAAATGGATCAGAGACCTAAATATAAAAGCCAGGACCATAAACTACTGGAAGAAAATGTAGGGAAACATCTTCAAGACCTTGTAGTAAGTGTGGTTTCTTGGACCTTATACCCAAAGCATGTGCACCAAAAGAAAAATAGAGAAATGGGACCTCCTCAAAATTAAACACTTCTGCATCTCACAGGACTTTGTCAAAAGGGTGAAAAGGCAGTCAACTTAATGGGAAAAAATATTTGGAAATCCCATATCTGATAAGGGTTTAATATCCAGGATATATAAAGAGTATTACAACTTCACAATGAAAAGACAAATGACTCAATTAAAAAATGGTCAAAAGACTTAAATAGACATTTGTCCAAAGAGGGAAAAAAATGGCAGAAAAAAAACACTTGAAGAAATGTTCAACATCACTCATGATTAGGGAAATGCAAATCAAAAAACTACAATGAGATATCATTTCACACCTATCAGAATGGCCACTATTAAAAAGACAGAGAACTACAAGTGTTGGAGAGGATGTGAAGAGAAAGGAACACTTATTCACTGTAGGTGGGAATACAGAATGGTACAGTCACTGTGGAATACTGTTTGGTAGTTCCTAAAGAAGTTGAATATAGACTTGCCCTGTGAGCCTGCAATAACCAGAACTGAGAGCAGTGACACAAACAGACATCTGCACACCAATGTTTATAGAGCATTATTCATGATTGCCAAATATTGGAAACAACCCAGGCGTCCACCAACCAATTAATGATAAACAAATTGTGGTGTATTCACATGATGGAATATTATGCATCTGTAAGAAGAAATGAAGTTGTAAAGCATATGACAACATAGATGAACCTGGAGGACATTATGTTGCACAAAGTAAGCCAGACACAAATGGACAAATATTGTATGACTGCGTTACTATGAACCAAATATATTGTGTAACATATTTTATGATTTTAAAAAAATGTGTATGTATCCAGTACATTCAATTGAGAAATATATGTTTTTATTCAACTGTGTTTTCTTTTTAGTTTTTAATCGTTTATATATTCAATTATTAAATGTACAAAATACAGTTAAACTTTATGACCATATTAAAAAAAAATGCTATAAGAAAAACCGAGAAGTGTTATGGGAGTATAGAGGATTGAGTGATTGAGACTGATTTGGGAGATTGGGGAAGGGTTCTCCAAAGAGGAAGAATGGAAAACCACTCAGTTGCGGCAGCCACTGTTTGCTATTAATGGGCCATGAGGAATGGGGATGGAATGGGGGGGGAGTGAATGATGTGCCCAAGTCATAGTAAGTATTCTCTATAGAGGAGCAAGGAATTTTTAGAATGGGGAATTGAAAGATGAGTTTGCAAAGAAGACTGGAGGTTTATAATCGAGAGCTTTGGTGTCTACTTTGCATGTTGCATGCTTCGGGGTTACACTTATTTCTGAGAAGGCATGATTTGTACCTCAGGTTTATGAAGTATAAAGTGTTTTACGACAAAAGACAATTTAACTAGAAAAAGTTCTTAAACCTTTTGGAGGAACACAAAGAAAAAGAGCTAAAGAAAATTACAAGTGGACAAAGAAATGAAGAGTCAGTGGCTTACAAACACACTAACATAATATTCTTGAGGCTTGGTATATATTTTTCTAGAAAGAAGGAGGCTTATGTTTGTTTTGCTACATAGTTCACTAGAACTTAAGTTATGTTCAATAAATGCTAGTCATAGATTATACTTATGAATATATTCAGGAATGATACTAAAAATAATTTTAGCAACTAGTAGAGGCATTAATTAATCAGAGCAAAAGCTCTTAACTGTCCTATACCTGGGTCAGGCTTGCAACTGGCTGTTGTTCCAGGCCTTAAATCTTCATGGGATTTAGCAAGAAGATATGTGAGACTGTGGCAGTTTGATATTACCGATGAATTCCAAAAAGAAATATTGATTATATTTGTAAACTGCTCTGTTCCTCTGGGCGTGATACTCTTTGAATGTATTAAATTCAGAGGTTTTACTTTTAGTTTATTAAATCAAGATTTGGGTTTTGATTTGACCACGTCCTTAGGTTGTACAGGGTTGAGTCCCCACCCCTTTGGTGGGCTGATAAAACAGATGCTCACATGGAAGGAGACCCACCGAGAAAAAGAACACAGAGGAAGAGAGACAGCTCATTAGACACAGCAGAGGACCCGGGAAGAGAGATGAGCCTGAGAGTTTACAGCTGGCCTTGTGGACAGAGCAGAGCAGCTGAGCCCAGAAAGAAATGAGCCTCGGGAGAGAGATGAGCCTTATGCCAGCCAACAGCTGAGATTAGAAGAAGCTGGGACCATGGAGCCTTAAGAGGGAGAGGAAAGCTGAACCCTCACAGAGACTGGCAGCCATCTTGCTTCCACACATGGCAACAGACTTTGGTGAGGGAATTAACTTACTCTTTATGGCCTTGTGCCTGTAAGCGTCTACTCCAAATAAATACCCTTTATGAAAGCCAACAGATTTCTGGTACTTTGCATCAGCACCCCTTTGGCTGACTAATACAGAGACATTCCGTGGGAAGACCCAAAATAGTGAGGGTGGAGGCACTCATGGGTAGCGGCTATTTATTATTGAATGCAAACAATTCAATATTTTAACAACCAGTGTGGGCTCACAAGTTGAATTACAGTCCTGGATATATGTCTGGAGAAAGTGACGTTCATGTTGATTTCAATGCAAATTTCAAACATCTACAGGAAAACATTTTGAATTATATCCTTACCATGTTATATTTCCTGAATTAGTATATTGTACACAATGTAATGGTGAAAAGGTATCTACAGGTCTCCTGTGGAGGTAGATATTCTTTAGAATGGGAAAAAAAATGTGGCAGTTGACTGTGCAAAAAAGCTAGTTGGAATCTTGTGAGGCTTTAGAAATCACCTAGAATGAGTTTACCAAAAGGAAACAACCTCAGGGACATTTCCTGGAAATTGTTGTGGTAAAGAAAGGACTTTCTAATGAGTGATGGCAAGTCAACCTGAAACAATCTGAAGCAATTTGAGGGAACCAGATTCTGCATATGTGACAAAAATAAGCTTGCCCACAATTTAATACCACAATTTTCAATGTTTACCACATCCTTCCCTTTGCTACACTTTGCTTCCAAAACCCTTTTTACACTCACATCTGGATCCACTTTGAGTGTTCCATTTCTACTTTGAAGCATTTATATTGTCATTTCATACGAGGCACGAGGCTCTAGTTACGTGAGGCATCCACTGGAGCAATGCACCTGGATTAGGCAATGCAGTAAGCAGCCCCCTTGCTGCTGAATTTGAGTAACCTGACCCAGAAAATTAAGAGAACATGCAATGCGACTGGTGCATTTTAAATCTTACTGGGCTCCGTATGGCTGTGACTGAGCCCCGATTTCCCTGCAACTCAATGTTGGTAACCACTCTGGGTGAGTGATAGCAGACCAGCAGCTTGTTGACCTAACAGCTGCAGGCTGTGACAGGAAATGCCACACTTCGCTCATTACTTTCTGAATATTAGTGCTGGCCACTTTGGTTGACAGCCTCCTAATATGTGCAGTGCACACTGTGATGATTTAGGTTTCAAAGCTCGTGTTATCTACAACAGGGGAATATGAATGTTTAGCTACAAACACTGAACATCAGTTGCACATTCGGCTGATTATACTGCCAGCAAGAGAAAGAATGAAGAAGGAGTACAGTTAGGGTTGATAAACTGAAAGCCAGAAAAATTTTCTGCCTTAATGTCACATAAATATAAATTTTAGAAAGACAATTTACTAAGGGAAAATAACCTTCCTAAGCTTTCATATTCTTCAAGCATAAGAACTCATCATCTACCTGCTATTGCCACATATTAATCTAGTTTAAATAGCTGTGAATTACTAAATATCATTGTGGCCTCCCGATTCTCCAATGTCAACCACATTTAGAAGTTTAGGGAAAGGAAGGCTTTAGTTTAAGTGGTTTTATATGTAATGATTAAAATTTGTCATGTATTACTATTTCAAACATTCAGCTTTAAATAAATCAATACATGAAAATGCATTGACTTAAATTAAAGTCTGGAATGAACTCAAAAGTTCATTTACTCCATTACTCTGCCTCTAGGTGAGACGTCTATCTTTTAATTTAACATCCCTAATGGATAAAATTGCATGCTTTTCTTAAGAAATATATTCTCGTTTCAATATTAGTAAGAAATTACCCCTCATGTCCAGTTAAAATAATTACTACTGAAATGTAAGCACATTCTCATTGTCCTAGCATTTGTAGACACAGAACAGCTGCTCCGAGTGAATTTTTACCCTTACATTTTATTAATATACTGATAGACACAGACATACAAAGCATACCTGCTGTACTCACTTTTGCTATGACAAATAGGGTAGAGCTAAGAAACAGCCATTGCAGAGCCAGTCAGAGATAACATGATGCAGGAGATAAGGATTCTTTGGACAAATTGCAGTTTGAACAAAAAGGACCACTGGAGCTTCCTGTGACCTAAGCCAGGTCAACAGCCTTGCAGGCAGGTGTGCGCTTGGAAGGACTAACCTATATGATTGACCACAGCTCAGGGTCTGCCCTCAACCTTGTAGACCAGGAACCATGATTTGCCAGTCCCAGGATGACTTCCGTATCTCCGGGTGGTGCCATATAACCAAGGTTAGAGAGACTGATGTGAGAACCAGAATGATCATTTATTAACTTACACCGAATGCAATAACTCATCAAGGGGGCGGAATATTAATTCATAAAAGAGCATTCTCTATGCTGCAGCTCAAATGGTGTGTTCAAAATGTAAATCAGATGAGTACACTCCATCATTACAAACACTCAGAAAATCTGAACTACTTGTACTGGCCTCACAAGGCTTCCAGAATTTCCCCCTGATATGCCTCACTCATTCAGCCTTCTTTTTGCTCTTCCATGGTTCTTCATCCCTCCAAGTTTTGACACTTGATATTTTTTCCTGCTTACTTTGCTCTTTGTCTTAACTTTCATAAGGCACTTAGATCTCAGTGCAAATGTTACTTCCTCGGAAGGGCCTTTCCTGATCACCCCCCCTAGTCAGTGTTGCTCCTGCCCCATAATTACTTTCTTTGCTTGCTTCATTGATTAATTTCCCTCTTTCCCAGTAGAATGCAAAGTCCATGAGAGAATGGGCCTTGTCTTTGTTGTTCACTAGTGTTTGTAGACTAGTTACTGGCACATAGTGGCTGTGCTGCTAATATTTGCTGAGTGTGATAATTGACACACTCTCCCTCCATCCCTAGGAAGCTGGATTGTCATCAGAACACTGTTTGGTGAGCCTGGGAACCCATGGCATCAGCTATGCATCCTTCTCTTAGCTTGCACCCAGTTCACTGGACTCTGAAGAAGGCAGGTTGCCCTTGTTTGCCCTTAGTTTTTCCTTTTTCCAAGTTCCTACCACTATCAACAACACCAAACACACACACACATATCCACTCCTGCCTGACACATCCTTTCTTAGATGTACTAATGCGTTAAACTTACGGCTAAGCTTTAAACTGAAGGGCATTCAGTCCCTTTAGGGCAAATTTAATTCACATTTCTCAGCAATATTTATTATTATTATTTTTAATAGTTCTACCTGGGGACAGTCTTAGTTCTTATTTCCAGCTTCTTTTTATGTTCCACTCCACACCCCTTCTTTCTGGGCTCCTCTCTTTCTTGTCCTCTCAATTTTCTAGTCAGTCCCAGTGAGCGAAGAAAGTGGAACCTCCTAGAAGCATTTGCAATAAAATTGTGCTTGTTGGCCCCCTTTTCCTTTCTTTTTAAACACTTCACTGATCCTATTGCTCATCCAAGATCAAGTCCAAGTTTTTAAAGATGGCATAAACTGTCTCCCAAGACTCAGCACATCCTTTATTGGCTTTATTTTTCCTCACTCTGCATGTCCCACTTTACACTCCAATATTGAACCTTAATATAGGTAGCTGCCTGAGCACATGCCTTTGGGTATCAGGACTCTTTAGCTCTGCTTAACTTTTTTCTTTACCCACAACCCCTGTTTCCTCCTTTTTTTGCTGGCCTATTTGAACTCATTCTTGGGCATTTTCTCTTCTAGGAAACCTTCTCCAACTTCTCTCCTACTCCCTTCTATGCTGATTTAGGTGTGTCTGATTCTATAGCATTCTGTGAATAAACTCTCTCCCAATGTAGTGAAATTGCCAGTTTATGTGTTTCTCTGTCTTCTTCAATAGACACCAAGGGCAAGGATGTTACTTGTCCATTTTGGCTCTACTTTTCCTAGCACAGTAGAAGGCACATTGTACATATTCAATAAGGGAATTGAACAACATTCAGTTCCAACATGAGCCTTGCAGTGGTTTATTATGAAGGACCATTCTACTTGGGACCAGTGAAATAGGGTAAGAGAAAAGGAGCAGAGGGGGTCATAAATGATAAGGCATTCCTAGGGCAACTGAGAAAATATGTCACTCTGAGGATTTCCAGGAAATTTATAAATATAATACAATCCCACAAAGCAATCATAAGATTTTCCACATGAACTCTGCGAGACAGAGAAGTAGGGCAGGACAAGTATTTTCCCTAATTTGAGATAACAAATTGGTTTTATGAGATGCATTGGGATTACTGCTCTGGGCACCAGGCTGGATGGTTCATAGTTATATTCTCTTTAACTGCCCAGCTGTCCATAAGTGATCGTTGTTATCATTCCTGTTTTATAATGCAGGGAACCGAAGCTTAGATATAATAGAATTGGGACTTAAATCCAGGGCCAGGAGCCTTCGGTTATTCATTTATTGCTTGGATTGAAGCAACGTATTCTATCTCTAATCCCCATCCTCTCTCTTTCACATCACCTAGGCTATTCCAGTGGGATGAAAGGTGATAGGCTTAACACTGTGGGCAGGGTGCACTGCCAAAAGGCTTCCACAATTCTCCATGTATGTGCATCACACGATAGGGCTACAGGCAAGGTCGTCTTCAACCCTGCTGATCAAGGATATCCCTTAGTGAGCCCTAAGCATTTCCCTTGCTCTTTCTTTTTCATTGTCTGTCTGCTTCAGAATTGTATATACATTTTCTTACCTTCTTTTCAACTCCTCCTTCTACCTTATATTGCCCTTGACCCATTTATATATCTATTTGTTCTTTTATTTACTGCTTCATGTTCCAAATTTCTTATTCCTGCCCCTTCCCACATTATTACAAAACCTTTCATCCCAATGGTTTGTTTTCTGTTTGGAATAGGCCAGTCTGAGAAAGTAGATAAAATTTAGTATAAATTATAGCTATTTTAAATATTGCTCTTTCATTTGGGATTTCCATTTCACAAGAAAAAATCTCTATCCTTCTTGTGTTAGTCAGCCAAAGGCATGCTGGTGCAAAGCACCTGAAATCTGTTGGCTTTCATAAAGGGCATTTATTTGGGGTAGAAGCTTACAGTTACCAGGCCATGAAGCGTAAGTTACTTTCCTCACCAATGTCTGTTGCCAAGTGTTGGAACAAGATGGCTGCCGACGTCTGCAAGGGTTCAGGCTTCCTCTTCCTCTTAAGGCTCCGTGGTCTCAGCTTCTTCCAACATAAGCTGTAGGCTGGGATAAGTCTCGTCTCTCTCCCAAGGCTCATTTCTCTCTAGGCTCAGCTGATCTGCTCTCTCCACAAGGTCAGCTGTAACCTATCTGGCAAATAGCTCTGCTCTCTTCCTGGGGCTCTGCTGTGGCTAATGGAGCCTCATCTCTTTCCTCACTTATCTACGTCTCTGTGTGTTTACTTCCCCGACTCCAAGATCAAAACTCCAACTGTCTCCTCTGCCTCATCATTTTCCCTGTGAGTCCCCACTCACCAAGGGGGCAGGGACTTAACATCCTACTGATGTGGCCCAATCAAAACCCTAGTGTATTAGTCAGGGTTCTCTCGGGGAAACAGAATCAACAGGAGAGATCTGTCAATAATACGAGATTTTATAAGTCTCATCATGTGGGGATGCACAAGTCCAGGTTCCGCGGGCAGGCTGCAAACAAGGGGCTCCGATGAAAGTCCAATGAAAGGTCCTTGATGAGTTTCTGGGAGACACTGGCTGTCCAAAGACGATCTGGGAAATTCTCTCTGAATGTTGAAATCACTTCCCCTTTTCAGGCATTCAACTGATTGGATAAAAGTACCATCCATTGCTGATGCAATCTCCCTGATTGATACAGATGTAATCAGCCATCCATGCAGTAAACTCACTGGTGATCGAAGTCCATAAATGCTCTTATATTGCAATTAGCCCAGTGCTTGCTGGACCAAACACCTGGACACAATTACCTGGCCGAGTTGACACATTAGCCTAACCATCACACCTAGTCATAATTTAATCAAGTGAAAGTGAAACCTCTGAATTCAATACAATCGAAGGGTATTGCTAGCCCAGAGGATCAGACCAGTTTACAAACATAATCACTATTTCTTTTTGGAATTTGCCACACTCCCAAAGAAGATGTTCTGATTAGACATTGTCAGATCACTACAACAAGTCAGTGGAGGAAATAGAGTTGGAAAGGATGGCACTGGAAAGAGAGGACAGAAAACTTTATTCATGTTCTGTTTCTGCCATTTAAAAGTTGTGTGATGTTGGCTATATCACATTAAGTTTTCCCTTTCCTTGATTGTAAGATGAGCTTTCTTTCAACTTTCACATTCAATAACACTATGACACTTGATAGGAACTCTGTGAATACTTTTGTCTGTTTCTAAGGAAAATCCTAAAGAACTTGCCATTTTTTTAAAGAGGATTTTTCTGCCCATAATTTTTTGGTAAAGGTATTTCACTGACATATTATATATATATATTATACTAGTGCATTATATTAAAATATACTATATATGCTATAATGGTAACTAACATATACCAATATATATTATATTGGTAAATTATTCTTTTTACTAATGAACACCCTTGTAATCACTTATTTTTGCTGATCCTTGAATCTGGTATAAAATTTTTCTATCTGGTTTCTTTTACTCCATATTATATCTATGAGATTCACCAATGTTGTTGCATGTAGAATTAGTTTGTCCTTTTTCAGTTCTGTTTAGTGTGACAGGTTGAAGTTATTTTATGAATCCCAAAATGAAAAAAGGTTATGTTTTTTAGCTAATGCATTCCTGTGGGTATGGGGCCTTTTGATTGGACTGCATCAGTGAGGTGTGAGCCAGCTTGGGTCTTCACCCTTTTGCTGGGTCTGATATTAAAGGAGACACGGGAAAAGGAAGCTGCCCTTTTGATCTGGCCACATGAGAGGGAGGGCTCCAGGTTTGCCTACAGCTGCAAAAAGTCAGAGAAGCCCCAAGAGACTGAGAGAGGATGCCTGGAAAAAGAAAGCCCTATCTATGCCTGGTTGCCCACAGCTGAGCTCCAGCAGTTGGTGGATTCTGGAGAGGAAGGCAGGGACGTCAGCAGAGATCACCCACCATTTTGCTTCACTACATAGCAGCATGCTAGAAGCAACAGTAGTTGACCTTGGTGAGAAAGCATCTCTGATGGTGCCTTGATTTGGGCATTTCACATCCTTGGAACTGTAAACTTCTACCCCAAATAAATCCCCATGATAAAAGCCAACCATTTCTGGTATTTTTCACTGGCAGCCCTGCGGCAAACTAAGACATTTAGTATTCCATTATGTGATCATACATAATCTCTTTATTTGTTTTACTGTGGATGGACATTTAGGTTATTTTAGGTTTTTGGATAATATGAATAAAGCTTCTATGAACATTCTTTGTACATGTCTTTTGTTGCACATATCCACTAATTTCTGTTGGGTACATACCCAGGAGTGAAATTGCTGGGTTCTAGGGAATACTTACGTTCAACTTTAGAGTAAACAGTTTTTCCAATGGGTTGTACCAATTCAGACTACTGCCAGAAGTGTAAGAGAATATTTTGCCTATCTATAATTTCTTTATATCTCTTAAGACTTGGAATGCAATGCTGTTTATTTTAGTTAATTTGGGCTAGGAAGATATTAAACATGAGAAGGATTACCAATGGATAATGAACGCTTTTACACCTCAGTGTAATCTGTGAAACACTTGCCATGGTTTTTTTTCACTCCATTATTTTTAGCTATCCACAATGATTCTGTGAAGTAGATATTCTTCTTCTTCTTTTATATGGGAAGACAGCAATGTTCACAAGACAGAAAAGGTGTTATCTAGTAATAAATACTTAATGAAAAGTTGATGGCAAGAACCAGCAGCTTGGAACACATACTTGGGATTCTTTTTCAAAACACTAAAAGTACAGAAGTTGACACTTCACAGGAAACTGGTTTTGAGGGAAACTTAAGCATATATTTAGGGAAAGTGGTATTTGTTTCTGCTATGAGTAAAAGATGAATCTATTAAAAACACTTTTTTCCTGTAAAGATTAAAATTTTAAGAATTACATACTTAGAATTTATAAGATCACATTTCATTAATTTATTCTGATTGAAAGAATATTTTACCTGTCTGCACCTATATAAAAGGTTCCCTTGGCAGAAAAAAATCAGTGATGTCAAGTGCTATAAAGAATGAGCAAGAGCCTCCTAAGGGTTTTCCCACTAATCCTGCACACCATGGTCCGTGGGGCCTGAGCGGTAGTATGAATGGTTAATTTCCTTCATTTTTTCAATAAATATTAATTGAGCAGCTTCTAGGTGCTAGATCATGGCCCTTCCTATTTTACAGAGCTACTGCTTTAAGGAGACAGACACCTGTGCCAGCACTAGAATTTAGCTCTTAGGTAGAGTTTTTGCAACTCTACCTCAGATAGCAGAAAAGGTGAGCATCAGAGGTTGGAGAATGCATACGTTTTATCTAAATTTAAATTCATCTGGTGAAGATGAAGTTGAGGCTTTCAGTTATGCCAAATGCATTTGTAAAAATGTAAAAATAAATCTTCATTTTATATAAAGGTCTTCATTTTAAATGAAAAGGAAAATTGAGTTGTATAAAACCATAACCTAAAAAGCAAGATAATTATTTGGGTCAACACAAGCTTTAAGCCATAGTCAGGTTTTCCCTTGATTTATGAGATGGAGTGTTCTCTATATCAACTGGAACTTTATTACAAATACTTTCTTTCAAAATGATTTATCAGTTAGAGAAATCAATTGGACTTTCATTTTGTGAAAATTGTATTTTCGTAAATAGCCAGGTAAATATATGTAAAACTGGAGTTCAATACTTACACAGTTTCTTAGTAGAAAAGAGCCCTCATGGTTAAAGATTAAATATTTTTTAAAAATTCATCTGTTAGATATCGAAAATGTCTAGATGATGGATTATGCTAACAAGGCACTTATTTAATTACAATTAATGATGGAGGCAACGTAAAGAATGGACTCAATTTTCAGCAATGTGTCCTACATAAATCTATCAATTTAATGAGGGCTCAATATATGTAGCAGTTACTACAAATATATCAAATGATTTCTATTGCCTTTGCACAATTCTTTTGTTCACAATGCTATTTTAAATGCTACATTGCATATATAAATGCTAATTGCATATATAAGACTGTTTTTACAAAATGCAAATACAATTAAACTAGACAGACAGAACAGAATAGCAGCTATGTATGGCAGGGAAAGCATAGACAGCTTGAGAGGTGATGAGGTTTTTTGTTTGTTTGTTTGTTTGTTTTTTGTTTTATTATTATTACTGGAATAATGAAAATGCTCTAATGGTGACTGAAGTGATGAATGCACAACTATGTGATTATACCAAGTACCATTGATTGTACATTTTGGATGGATTTATGCTTTACTAATATGTACAAATAAAATTTATTTACTTTTAAACAAGGAAAAAAGTGAATGTATTTCAGTAGGATCAACTATAGAGTAGTTGTACCTGTCAATAAACCTTATTACTGTAACCTTTGGCATAGCTTGATCACATGACTAAAGAAGTGAAAGCCAAAGAAGAAAGTGTACGATTCAGAGAAAAAAGAATTGAAAGATAAAAGTTAAAAACATAAGGAAAGAGAGAGAAGAAAGACTATTTTGTGGTGGTGATTGTTTATTTGGCCAAGAAAAGCACCAAGTTAAAAATAATATGTCCTTTGTTTTTAGACGTCATAAAAATTCTGCCCGTGCATCAGACTCTTGGGTAAAGAAGCAGTGTTTCTCACTGAGAGACACCGCAAAGGGTTTTCAGAGTAAGTACACATAATTTGCAGCCATATTTATTCCAAGTAATACTGATGGGATTTTATGGTCTTAGGATTGACCACAAATGAAAAATATGACCACACTAATGTCAAAAAGGCAGTTATCAAAGAAATGTTTTATAAAATATTCCCCTCATCCACTGAATCACCTGAGTCGGACTCTTTGACAGACTATTTGAGAGGATAGGGTGTATCACTTGGTAATCACTACATAAGTTTCCACTACTATTGCTACTGTTTTTCTTGTTGTTTTCTAGAGAGTTCATCTACTATGTTTTGCTTTTTTTGCAATTGTGTCGGCAATAACGATAATGGTTTTTTAAAATAATGTGTTTGCTTGAAATAAAAATAAACACTGGGGCTTCCTGGGACTTAAACTAGGCACAGAAAAAGGAAAAGATTTAGCTGATCATCACTTTTTCCTACATGACAACAGTATTTCCCATTTGCCTTCAGAATGAACAAAGTTGAGGCCTCCTTGTTTCAAAGTCAAGACAGTTGCTTGTGGAGAAATAAAAGTCAGGCAGTTTTTAACAGTCTGTGGACCAGCTGAAAGGGGTCACAGTAGGGGACCCAGTCTCATCCTAAACTATTGCCTTCTGATAGCCTCGGGGTTGTCTCGGCGGAACCGGCCACGACCCCAGAAGCAGGAGGAAAGGCCACCCTAGAGCTTCTCTGCATTGGTGAGACCTCAGCCCTCTGGAACCAGGAAAGTATTCAGCATGCTCCTTTTAATCTTCCTCAAGTTCTGTTTTTAACAGTCCTGGTCATCATCCTGGTTGCTGTTCTTTCTTAAAAAGTGTGGCATCCAGAAGTGAGCCCAGCCTTCCTCACACGGCCTGCCTACAAGCACCCTAAGGCATGCTGCTTCTGGTTGAATGAGGCCTATGTGCTAATTAAACTTTTTGGCAGCTTCCTCACATCATTTTTTCTTGGAGTTGAAGTTGAATGTCAGCCTGAATAGATTTTCTGATATATTACTGTTAAGCAAAGCTTACTTCTCTTTGTATTTTTCTACCATTTTTAAAAATCCCAACTTGGAGCATCTGAAAATATGATATTCTATTTTTGCCTTTTTTTACATTCACTAATACAAATGCCACTAACAGGTTTGAGGGACAATGCTTAGAAATTTTTCTGTAGCACAATGCTTATCACTTAAGTGGGCTCCTAGATAAAATCGATGAACTATTTTGAAACAGTTATATAAATCTACCTAACTTAATATACTATTGGTCAATTGGCATCCTAAATATTGATTTACGATTACTTTAAAACAGGGATAGATATGCCCACAGATGTGGTTTAGTGTAGAGAAACGTCAGGATTTCCCAGTAGACTGCAGAGAGGGTTTCTCACACCCACCCACTGTGCCCCTGTGTGACACCCACTAATTTGTCCTTAACACACTTACAAAATTGTAACTGCAGATAGGGCATATACAGCCTTAAAAGGTGAGGGCAGGAAAGGCAGGTGTGGGCAAAGAAAAGATCACCCTTGCCTAGGTCCCAGGATAAGTGAAAATTAAATGATATGAATCCTATAAGAGAGTGAAAACTTCAGGGGAGTATATTTGCCATCAAAGCAGATAAAGATGAAGGCTTTCTAGCAGCATCAGAAGGAACTATGAGTTGGACAATGCTCTTGATGATATATAAAATATATTTTGGTGGAAAAAAAAATTGCCGCCTGGATTCTAAGGCAGGCAAGTGCTGTGTAGCTTTGCATGCCCCAGGAAATGGGTATAAATAAGAACCTGCTATCATAGATGTGTATTTCTTCAGCACAATGTACATTTAATTTCCTGCAAATTACTCTTATTTTTCTACTTATTGTCCAAAAATATACAATGAAAGAGTTATTGATTTTAAAATGTGTTTAAGATAAGCTAGGTTTAAACCACTTCGCTGCAAAATTATTAAATTCTCCTTCAGTAGCATTATCACCTGTGTTCAGTCTCTCATGAGAATTATTTACATACTGACTCTCTGACTTACTAATTTCTGGGGCACAGGAGTTATCATTACTTCCCTGCTTTGGTGTCAACTTGATATCCTGAGTTGCATGTGGCAGTGCTCAGTTCCTGCTTCCTTAAATGGCTGACATAATTATGGCCATGGTTTGGGGGAAGCTTGGGAAGTTTGTTTGAGAAGGCTGCTTTAGAAAGCAGGACTCCTTTTTGGCACACTCATATTATTTTTTTTATTTGCAAACACAAAATAGAATGATTTTCAATGAACCCTTATCGATTAAACCCCTTTCCCTATATTAATAAGGATTATTGATTATTAGAAAGGTATAGGAAATGATGCTTTACTATCTGGGCATACATTTTAGGAATTAGGTCCAAAGAGAAAGTTTCAAAATCAAACCTATATATTAATGAACTAAAGAGTCTGCTTTTTGCTCAGCTACTAAACATTCTAGCACCTTTCTTTAGAGGTTCACTTATATGTAAATAACTAAATCAGGTAATCGGATTTATGTAGTATGATAATGTTTTAGGACTAAAGGTGTTACAATGATTAATTTATCCATTTCCATGCATATTATATGCTATACCATTCTTAGCCTGTGAAGTAAAGAAAATAACCAGACCACTTTGGATATTTATTTGTTAGATATATATTAATTAACACTCTATCTTTCTTTCTATATATTTATATTAAAACCTAGCAAAAGTTCCAGAAAAAAATTGTGTACTGTCATAATATTAAAGCCTTACTAATAAGTCATTAGTTGCAACCTATATAATTTCCAGTTACCAATTCATATAGGAGATAGAAGGTATTTTCAAGTATATATCTCTTAGCCCATCCTTAGCAAGAGAATCCTAAAATATCAGGGTTGGAAAGGAGCAGAATGACTTTTACTACTTTTTTTTTCTTATAAGATAGACCATTCTTACCTTGAAACTGAGCATTAAATCCTTTGCGCCGATGGTTACTGTCAGATGTGAAATGGAGTCGTAACCAATTCTTGCTACTGATAACAGGAGAAGGAAGGTTCATGCCAGTCAGCCTGGAAGAGAGAAAGATGAAAAAAAGTGTCTCCCTTGTAAACCCAACAGAGCAAATGTCTTATATCACACCTGCTTCTAAAATTGAACTACTGATACTCTTCATTTTTGAGATGCTTTAAAACACAGGTCATCCATTAGCTAGCATTTAAGACTTAAAATGATTTGGGTAATTTTATTTTTGCCAAAGTATAAATGCTATATTTATACTGGATGGAATGAAGGCTTTTACAAGTAGTTGACATTTTGATTCCTCTATATTAATGATGGATAAAGAAGACGGTATTCTTTTGATCTCATTTCTTTTCATTAGGACCTCAATATTCCTACTAAGAGTTCACAATGAACCACTAAAAATGAAAAGAAAAAGTCAAATGAAAAATTCTGCTTTTTAGGATCTGGACACTTGGCAATTCTCTTTAATCTGAAGTAGAGGCAAATAAACTGTTTAACCTGTTTGATAGCACGCCATATTTCTGGTCCCATTTATGTGCAGAATTCACAGCATGGGCCTTTCCTAACAAGATAAAAGAAGAGGAGTGTGTATGAAATTGATGATGAGCATTGCCAAAGAGATTTGAAATGGAATATAATTATGTTTTAGTAAAGCACTACATTAAACTCAATTAAATCTTTTAAAAATAAGATACAGTCCATCTCTGGTTCTGCTGTTTAAAATTTCCAGCTCTCTTTAAAATGTGTAGTTTAGTAGTCAGAAATGATAGAGTAATTTAATTCTTACTATGATGAATTGAAATCTTTGTGTTTCTACTAAGGAGAAATGCTTTCTCAGATAGTAAAACTCCCGGCAGTTAGAAATGCAATTGATAAATTAAGTTTTGGCTAGTGGTATAGAAGTGCATTTCATAAATTAAGTTTTGGCTAATGGTAGTAATATCATTGGATTGAGAATCTTCAGATGTATCTTTATGTGCTGGCTCCACTTTTTACTGACTGGTACCACAGTCAGGCTACCTTTTCTGAACCTGTCTCTCAGTCGGTATAAGGGACATGAAAATACTCACTTCACAGGGTTCAGATGATATGTTTATATACACACCCATATAAATATCCTAAAGCACATGTTTAAAACAACATTATATGATTATACATTTTATAATTATTTTGCATCTTAGTTGCCTTATCTATTTTTATGTTTTGCCTAACCTATTTTTAAAATGAAGCTTATTAGTGTACATGATGTGTAAGGCTCAACCAGTTCTCTTTTAGCTGACACACTAAAGGACTGCAGTGCCCTCTTGGCCTCGTCTGTGAGCATCGGAGCCGCTCCTGGTCAAACTTGGAATCTTATTCTACACACAGGATTTGCTGTTGAAGTTGGCACTACTTACTGGATTATCTGGAGGAAAAGCAACAACAGATTATACATGCAGTCAAGCTTTGTGAGGTTGGGGCGCTCAATTTCAATTCTCAGGTTTAAAAATGTGCAGGATCCATTTAAAGTTTCTTTTCTTATTTTATTTTATTTTATTTTTTTCTTTCCCATTTAAAGTTAAGAGCCAAACCTTGGCTGTAACAAATTGCAACAGTGTTTATGTCACTCTTTGAAATAATCTTCTGTGAGAGAAAATGCACTGCTCAGATCTGCCTGTTTGCTTAGATTTATGTAGCACTGACTGGTGACAGTGTGACACAGCTGACTCGAAGAAGCATTTAATCATTCTAATATTTTGTTTTAAGTCTTTTGTTTTCCTGGTAAGATGTTGTTACAAATTCTCTTTAAAATAGGTCTCATATCTCTTTCCCAAGTAAATTCTGATTTCTAAAAACCATCATTTATCCAAATCACCTACTTTTTTTTTTTTTTTTTTTTTTGAGGTACTGGAGCTGGGGATTGAACCCAGGACGTTGCATGTGGGAAGCCAGTGCTCAACCACTGAGCCACATCAGTTCCCGAGTTGGTTTTTTCATTTGTTTGCTTGTTGTTTGTTTTTTTGTTTTTAGGAGGTATTGGGCACTTGACTCCTTGAGCCACATCCTCTCCCCTGGAATTTTAATAACAAAACCCCAAGATTACTTTTCCTTTATTTTAAAAATACAGTTTTTTCCCCTTAATTAGATTATTTCCAGTGGTTCTTATCTCACAACTAGGTGAAATCGCATTTTCATTGCATATCAACAATAGTAATGGATCATAATAAATCGTCTCCTTGTCCCCACATCTTACAAATATCTACCCACAAAAATGTCAGTTTTGCTTTAGTGCGGGAGTCGGCAAACTTTTAGTGCAAAAGGCCAGAGACATAAATAGTTGAGGCTTTCTGGGCCATGCCGTCCCGGTCGCACCTACTCTGCTCTGCTGCTGTAATGCAAGCAGCTGAGGACAGTCCACAAACGCAAGGGGGTTGCTGTGTTCCCCTAACATTTATTATTGGCTTTGAAATTGAGTTTCCTATCATTTTTATGCATCACAAAAATATTATTCTTCTTTTGATTTTTTTTAACCATCCAAAGATGTAAAAAAACATTTGTAGTTCATGAGGCAGTTTGCTGACCTCTGCTTTAGTGTATGAAGCACTTTGTAAAAATATTGAGCAGGAAGGTAATTAAAGAATGTATATCAACCTGTGTCAATAAAGTTTCAAAAAATCCATTATTCTGGCACAGATTCCTTTTTTTTTTTTTTTTTTTCCTTTTTACAGAACCAAGTGGGAAGGCATTGTAACAATTATTATATAATTCATTTCCTGGTTATAGCCAAACCATGCTGATGAGTCACCTTCCAAAGTGGATTTATGTGCATGAATTTCTTGATTTGGCCCTGTGAATTAAATAAATATTCACATCCTCTTTTTTTTTACTTTATTCTATCAAAACCAAAACCTATCCTTAGATTTACATTTTCATGTCACCTTTCAGAGGTCTGGGGGTTAATCTTACAGTGAACTGTCATTCAACAGAAAGATTGTGTTATAAAGTCAATAGCTCCTTTATTACAAACTAACTTAAATAAAATTTATTAATATACCAACAAGTGAATTTCCTAAGAATTGGGATGATTTAGATAAATCCTCTAGGCCAAGAATTCAACTCAACACTTGTGTGGTGGGCAGAACAACATCTACCAGGAGATCTGAGACCCGATGGCACGGTCGTCAGAGCGCTGGAGACTTTGCAGATGTGACCGTCATGGTGAGATGGGGAGCTTATCCTGGGCTTTCAGGGTGGGCCCATGTCATTACTAGGGTCTTTTAGAGCGTAAGAGGGAGACAGAAGAAAAAAGTCAGAGTGATGATGGAACCCCCGAAGGTCAAGTGACACACGTGAGATGGATGGCATCCACTGCTGATAACCTTGAAAAGGGAGACTGGAGACCACAGAGGACACAGCCTCTAGGAGCTGGAGGTTCTCCACAAGAGCCTCCGGAAAGGAAACTGGCCCTGCCAACACCTTGAGTTTAGTTCAGCTCGGCATTGGACTTGTAGCCAATGGAAGTGTAAGATTATAAATTTCTGTTGTTTAAGCCACCGAGTTTGTGTTAGTGTGCTACGGTAGCAACAGAAAACCAATGCAATCTTTTAATAAATACATCTTCCTTTGAATCTAAAACAGCCTTGAAAGGAAGGAAATGTGGTGGACTGTCATTGCTCTATAGCTAATAATAATGTTTGAAATTCGGAGCATTATAAACGCTTTGTATAATTATCAGTGAGCAGACATATATCATTGTTTGTGATTTCCTAGAAGTCCTCTAGAGTTATTAGCAATATTTATTTTAAGTCTGCTGGATTTGGTTTTATAACAAATAAGTAGTTTAGGAAGTGAGACACAATAATGAAGCAGATGGGGGAGAATTAACGTGAAGAATGGGTCCAAGATACGAGGCAGAATCATTTTCATGAGAAAAAAATAAATAATGGTAGTTGCCAACAAAAGTCTTTGGGTACACATATAAAACATTTTTGTATACATGTAAAAGACTTTTTCTACACATATAAAAATAAATGATAATTACCCAGTGCAATCAAGTAATGAGCCAAAGAAATCTGGGTTTAAAAGACAAGGTGGGGGAGAGAGCACCACGAAGTAATAGGACATAAAAAGGACTTCCTCAGGGAACATGTGGCTAGTTTCAAATCTGGAGCATTTCTGATTAGGTTAGAAAGTCCATAAGGCTGTCCAGTGCAAATATTGAAGAGTTCCTTTAGATATGATAACGGAATCGATAGTTCTCACTTTATTTTTTCTCCCAAGAATGTCAAATTAAGCAACTTAGCCTGCTGGCAAATTCATTTCTTTCAAATGTCTCAACAAGGTGTCTGCTTCTGCTAGCTACGAAAATAAATTTAGGACTTATGGGGTACTTAATGTTATGACAATCTCCTTGGAGTCAGAATAGGCCAGGCCAGTTCTGTTCCACTTTCTCCAAAGAGCTTTGCCATAAATTTTAGGATTCCATTTATAATAATTCCCAGCTTACTTTTTTTCCACTTAACCTCCTGTAGCCTCACTTTTCTCATATGTAATAAAAAAGAGTTGAGGAAATCAATCTTGTAACCTGTATCTGTGACTCACATATTTTACTGATATAATTTGAAAAATAGAGTCAAATTATCAATATCATTTTCCTAAAATGCGTTGGAGAATACTAAAGATTTTTGAAATAGCTTTGTTTGAATACTTCTCTGACATTAAGCCAGATTTCTTATGTCTTTAGAAAATCATCATGCAAATCTCTGGGGGGGGGGTTCTGTGTAGCTAAACCTCTTTACCTAGATGACTAAGAAACTGGAAAGCATTAATATTATCAAGAAAGGCTTTAAATTATCTAGTCTCCCTAAGGAGATGAAAGAGTCTATTTATTTAATAAGTCAATCACCTGGAAGAACCTGAATGCTTGTCAATTTGGGGAGCAAGTCATATAGAACTTCTGTTATCTTTTCCTGTGTTTTTGTGGACAAATACTCAAGATATTTCATAGGGTGGGGTTTCATTTATCTCTGTTTTGTCAATATTAAACAGGAGAATCTGATCAAGCAAAGAGTTTCGGAAAAGTCATATTACTAATTGTGTGCTATTTACATTACAAGTGAAATCAACTGTCTTATGAAAGAGTTTGTACTAGCATTCTAAGCCTTATTTTGGGCATTGAGGAAAGGTACAAAGGAAGGAAAAGACCGTTTTAAAGTTATCTTGGAAGAAAATGGAAAGCAATGAAAAGAAGAGTTATATGTGGGAATGTACCCATATCTCTTTAAGTATATCTCTCTCTATATATGTGTATACACACATGTGTACACATATAAACATACACATCTATGTATATATGACGTATATGTACATATACACACATACATGTTTACTTATTTACATACAAATATTTCTGGAAATTAAATACAAAAGTTTTATATACATATATATGCCCTTTGACAAAACAAAAACCCAAATAAACAAAAAAACAGCCATAACATTTCTAAAAGCATATTATAGAAGACTTCTGTGGTATAAAACTCTTCCTTTAATCAAAACTAATACTTTCTATTCGACTTTTCTTTCACTGGGCATGGCATTCATGATTCTGCCGTCGCACAGATTGCCTTCTGTCTCTCCTTGACCCCAATTTCTCTCTTTCCAGCTCTCTTTCCTCCAGGCACTTTCCAAGGTTCCATAATTAGTCCACACTCTTACCACTTGGAAACTTTATCCACTCTTATGACTTTAGCTATCACCTTTAGCTTTCTCTATACACCATCATATGTTCTCTGTTTATTCCAGAAATAATTTCTAACCTTTCAAGCTCTCCTCCCTTCCTCCAACGTGGTTTGTTCGCCTTCCCAGTGCATCTCCCTTGCTTTCTACACTCAGAGTAGACCATGTTTAGTCCTCCATTTAAAGCCCCATGGTCCTTTCCTTGCTAAGGGTCTTTACGCAGGCTGCTCTGTTGACTGGGGATTAGCAAACCCCCTCTTCATTTGCCAAGTGATTCTTGGTCATCCTTTGGATTTCAGATTTGTGCCATATTCTCAGGGATGCCTGATCTGACCTCCAAGATGAGATTGTTCCCCTTGGTATGCTCTTTCATGGGACCTTGTACTTTTCCTTTGAAGACATTTTTAAATAGTGATGACTTGACTATTTAGGTAATTACTTGTTTAATGTTAGTCTTTCCTATGGGCCTTGAAGTCTGTCTTATCCTCACTAGCTCTTATCATAGTGCCTAGCATCTAACAGGTGTTCTGTACACACTGACTGAGTAAATAGAAGAGGTAATCTTTATACACACATACAGCCCAACTCAGGTCCCACTCCACAAGATGAAAATTACTGTTTGAGGCCTTTCACATCATGATGTGAGGCTGCAGTGAGTTTAAAGTGAAACAATAACTTTGTTGGATGCTTTATATACCTTTATAGCATTGAGGGTAGTGAAATAGTGGTAGGAAAAGGATAATGGCTTTGCATCTGCACTGGAATCAAGGCTTTTGTATCCGTTCATGCATTACTCCAACGGTGGTGTTCACACAGAATGCAATTTGGATGCCCTCCTCTGAAAGTTTATGACCCAGAAGCTCTGACTCAGCAGGCAGTCTCCCCTTACTTTAATAATCCAAAAGGAAATTCAGAGACCTTAACTTGTTTGTCTCAGAAAAGTCCTCCATATCCACTCGCCTCAGGCCTGCCTTTAGTTGTCCTTAAGCTCTTTGGAGGATATGCAGACCATGGCCATACCATGTTCCATAGACTTATAGATGCATAAATCTGGCTCTACCGAAACAGGCATAACTGGAATGGATCCAAGAGAGGGATTAGAGTGTAGGCAGGACTGCTCTTTCTGACAGAAACTCCCTGACTTTCAGATTTGTGGGCCATATCCATTCATCTGTTAAGTTGTGTGGATTCAACCCCTGCAATGTTAGTGTCTCTCTTCTAACTAAACACTCCCTATTTTCTAGCTCAAGCTCTTATTACCTAATTTTGTGCTTTCGAAACTGGATTTTTGCTTCCTGCCCCTCTGTACTCAGATTAGAGTTATTCTCTGTAACTCTGGCATGAATTACCATAAACATAATTCAATTCAACAAATCTTTAAAAATAACCCATGTGAGCCAGATGCCATATCAGGCACTAAAGACACAGCCATGAGCAAGCCGTACTTTGCTCCTGATCCCAAAGGACATAAAATCTGTCAGAGAAGAGGGACCTTGGATAAGTGATGGCATGTGTGATGAGTGTCACCAAATGGGGAAGAGAGGTTTCTATAGGCATCAACAATAGGTTGTTTAACTATTCAGATCTTCCTGGAGGTAGTGATAACTGAGTTGTGACTTGTCAGTTGGGTACTTAGACAGGGGAATTAGAAAAGGCTTTTTTTTTTTTTTAGTACTGGGCTGGGGATTGAACCTGGGACCTTGTATGTGGGAAACTGGCACTCAACCACTGAGACACATCGGCTCCCCTGAGTTGGTTTTTTCATTTGTTTTGCTTATTTATTTATTTATTTATTTATTTATATTTTTAGGAGGCATCAGGAACTGAACTCAGGACCTTCCCATGTGGGAATCAGGTGTTCAACAGCGTGAGCCAAATCCACTTCCTAGAAAAGCATTTTTGAAGTCAGCAATTACCAAAGTGAAGACTTATGGTAAAACCCAACCTAAATCACATCAAATCTTTTAAAAAAAAAAATCAGTAGCTCTGAATTACTCTGAGAAAGAAACCCTATTTCTTAGCATGGGATTGAAAACACTCCATTATATGACCCTAAACATTTCTTGCCTTATCTCTAATGATGCACTTTTGCAAAATCTGTGTTGTGTCCACACAAGACTATGAATTATTGTCTAAATTATCCTATACATTCTTATACATATGACTTTATGTCTTTGTGTCTTTGCAGCTCCCTCCAAACAGCCGCTTTGCCCTATGTTTACCTTCTCAAACTTCAAAGTTTTTGCAAAAGATCTCCCTCTGAAAAACTTTCCTTTATTATCATTTTTCAGGTGGAATTAACCACCCTTTCCTTCCTGATCCTTTAGCTTTTGGTTCATATATTTTTATGGTATTTATAGAGGCCTCTCCTATGTTTGGTGGTTGTGTATATGTCTGTTTTCCCTACTTAACTATAAGCCCAAGGAGGATACAGCTGGCATCTTATCTATTTCCTTAATCCTTACAGTACTTTGCATATACCGGAGTCTCAGTAATTCATTTAAAATAGTTTTTATACTTTTATTGTTAAAAGTAATTACCCATGGTGTAAGTTAAAAAACCAACAACAGTGAACTCTCAAAGTACAGTCCTAAGATTGTAAAAAGTTAAGCGTGTTAAGAAGAAGCTGTTCTTATCTTCTCATACACAGTGATTTCCCATTAACATTATGGTCTTCCAAGAGTGAGTTGCCTAATTGGGTCAAATTGAGCATCTTTCTGCTTTTATACCCAGAATATCCATGAAGTCCAAAGGGATAATTCAGGATTCAGGTAAGACAGGGGAAAAGTTTGTTCTGTCAGAGAAGGAACAGGAAGCGGATGGTAGAACCTGTTAGAGATGATGCAAGAGAGTCCTGTCCAAACAAAAGGGATTTGAGAGATTCACAGAAATGTCCGGGACTTCAGCATAGCAAGCATTAGGGATTAACCCAAAGGTCAAGCAGAGAGGCTCATTTGGGAGACAACGTGATAAAGCCTGTCCTCTGAAACTTAAGGACTAAGTATCGGGGAGCTGCTCAGAACTCAAGCCTAGTAAATGGCTCAGACAAGCAAGTAATATGATAATTATCATGGTGTAAGTTAAAAAAGAACAGTGAACTCGCAAAACAAAACAGGAGGCATCGGCCTGCGACGGCGTTTTCTCTGTGGGGATGTTCTTTGGGGCATCTCGTCTTTCACTTCTGCTTCGCTCAAGTGCTAGAAGAATGAGGCCAGCTCTGAAAGTGGCCTTAGCCATTTGGTGCCCTTTCCCCTCCCCTAGGCTGAAGAGCTCACAACCTACCCCAGAAGTCTCCTCCTCATGTCTTTGTAGATACGAAGTTAGCGGGGGGAGGCACCGGGTTCATAGGTCACTCAGGGTCATATTGTGGTATTACAAATCTTGGTAGAACAACCTAGGCTGGAAAAGGAAACCTCTGTTTCTGGTTCCTAATCCTCTGTTCTTTTCAATGCCCAGACGTGTTGTTTGACTATTATCTGTGAAGACAGGTGTCTGGGGGTTGCCACCAGGAAAACACATTCGTAGCCTCCTACATCACTTGACCATTCACAACGCCCAACGGCCGGCGCTAGGCATGGATGAATACCAACATCAGGTTACTTTTTGTTCTATTTATACTTAAAGAATAAATATTGGTGAACACATACATTTCTAGAGTAAATGCACATACAGCCGAAACTCCATGACTGACAAAAAAAGAATGAAAAAAAAAATGCAAGATGATATTGAATTTCTGAATAAGTGACAATTTTTTCCCTTTGATATTTTTACCAATACATATTCTTTAAGATATTGCAAAGCAATTTTTTTTTTTTCCTTAATCTTGGGGTAACATCAAACCTCATTCTGGCCCATTTTAAGAATCTGAAATGAGTCTTCTATTTGTTTTTTAGCAAAATACTTAAAACACTGTATACACTGCCGCATGCCTTCTTCAACCAGCTTGTAGAATGCTCCATGACACCACTGCCAGTGCCATGCTGGGAGCTGAAGCTGTCTCCGTAGCCGCTGATGCCCTCTGCCGCCTCTGCATCTCATTAGCAGCTCATGTCTCATTGCCCAACTATCGGAAACCTCCAGGGTAGAAACACGCAGCTCCTAATGCAACCTTAAGGAAGTCTATACAGTCCTTGGGTTTGACGTTGCAGCCGCTGTGTTCCCAGCTGGTTGTGGTCTACAATTGTGAATCTTAATCTCACACCTGCCATCATAGGGAGCAAGATCCCTCTGCATACAGGGCTCTGGAGAGAGGCCAAGCAACCACTAGAGCCCTTTTATGGAAGGCAGACTTCTTGTTTTCCCCCTCAGTAGTATATCTCTGCCATAACAAAGTCATCGCAAACACAAGCTTTGGAGTCAAACTGATATGGACTAAAATCCAGTTATGCCCCTTGCCAGCTGAGAGACGTCAGGCATTACTCAACTCACCTGAACCTCAAGGGCTTCTTCTGTGTGACTAACTGTAAGTACTACCGGAGATGCTATCACTTGCCTTTCAAGCAGCCATTTCTTACTATCCCCATTTCTTACTTTCATCCATGTCCTACTTTCTTGTGGACTTGGAGCACATATGCTTGCATCTGTATTTTGTTCTACTGCATTCTTCCTCATATCAGAGTTACTATCACATCCATCTCAACCACTAGGTTAAAAGCTACCTGATACCATGGCTATGGCTTATTGGTATGCATCCCCTCTGTTATGATTCCCTATTAAAATAGATCTATATATTGCTTCTTTTCCTTGATACAAAGAAAATATTAGGAAGAATTAAGAGGCTTCCAACACTCAGCCATCAAAAAAGGGTCTGATAGGAAAATTGCTTTCAAAATTTTTCTGGTCATGACTGATTAATCATCTTCAACTCCTTATAGTCTGTATTTCATAAAATTCTAACTTCCTGCCACTGTAACTATGGGCACATACCCTTTCCCATCCTCCACCAAATCCATATTTCATTACATTTTTTCATTAAATTCTCTCAACTAGTATATAAGAAACAGTTCATCTAAAAAAAAATGTGGTATAACTAATTTTTCTTTATCTCAAAATATTTTCCAGAAGATTAAATATTTTAATCTTCTTCAAATTACCTGGTGATTTTCCTATTTTGCTAGGAAATAAGCAGAGTGTTGAATCTCACTTATTTGAAGTTTCTCCTGTTGCTTTTAAATCAGGTAGTTTACATGTATTTTATGTGTCTGTGTAGCCACTGGTTTGCTAGGGCACTGGATTTTTGGGATCGTGAAAGAGTCTGTCTGAATCATAAAAAACAAAATTCGAATATGTGGGAATTATGACTTGGGACATTTTGAAAAAAGAAAATTTCTAATTGATTCAGGGCCAGCTTCTTCTGGGCTCTGAAATCATGTCTGGTTGCCTGGAGCGACTTGTCTTTGAGGTTGGGTCTAAGTACTTTGCCTGTGCCACTGGAAGCCCAGCATCAAAATATCCTTTTTAGGCTGAGGCCACTGACACAGATCATAGGCAAAGACGAACACTTTGAAATGCAGGAAGCACTGCTTCAGTCTCAGCAAAAGCGACCTGAAAAGAATTTTCATTCAAAATGCTGTTCGCGGATGAGAGATGAACTTCCGGAGGAGGTAAGTAGGGTCATGCGTTGACAGGCCATGTCAATCCACAGGCTTTCTAACACTCCGCGTAGCCCGTCATTTACACTTCTGTTAATTGGGATGACTGAGTAGCATCTTCAGAATAAAAACACGCAGCCCCCAAAGCCCCAGAGAGCGGAGAGGCAGCAGCTCAGACAATACAATTTTTGAGAAAGGAAAAACAGCTCTAACTGAAATCCCCCAAGGAAAACTGCTGCCTCTGACTACCAAGGTAAAAACCAAACCAAACATTGGTTTCAGTGACGCTGGGCAAGATGTATTAAACTCGCAGCATCACTTGGAATTTCAGGAATCACTCTGGAAATCTTTACTATGAGGTAAAGGGATTAATTCAGTATAGTCTCGTTTATTCACTCCCTATTCTCGCTTTACCCACTTTTGAATCTGACACAACCCTGATCTGACAAAGATATGAATGGGATAAACATAGTCAGAAGACAACTCCTCAAACTGTGTAATATCTCTTGGTATTTAACAATTACAGGAGTTAACCAATTCCAGACTAGCAAGAATTTGTCCCATTTTTCAATAGACATAAAGAGGAGATTTTAGTATAAGCATCTATGTCAATCTAATATCAATCTAGTCATTTACTATTAGGATAATTTTATGTGACTGTCCTAAATTGTAAATGAACTTTTAATTTTATTAGAGAAGTTGTAACTTTATAGGAAAATCATACAGAAAATGCAGAGGATCTATATACCCCCATCCCACACAGAGTTTTCCCTGTTATTCACATTTTGCATTAGTGTGGGTCATTTGTTACAATTCATGAAGATTCTTATTATAATTTGTCTTTTTTGCCTGGTTTACTTCACTCAGCATTGTCTTCAAGGTTCATCCATGTTGTTGCTTATATCAGAGCTTCATTCCTTTTCATGACTGAATAATATTTCATCATGTGAATATTCCACATTTTGTTTATCCGTTCATTGCTGGATAGACACTGAGGTTGCATCCATCTTTTGACAAGTATGACCAATGCTGCTATGAACATCTGGGTGGAAATATCTGTTGGAGTTCCTGCTTTCAATTCTTTTGGGTCTATACCTAGAAGTGAGATTGCCAGGTCATATGGTAATTACATATCTAACTTTCGGAGGAACTGACAAATTGTTAGTTTTCACCATTTTACTTTCCCACCAACAATTAATGAGAATAAGTGCTTCCATTTCTCCACATTTTTTCCATTTTTATTTTCTGGTTTTTTTTTTTAATAGTAGCAATTCATGTGAAATGGTATCTCGTGATAATGATTTGCATTTCCCTCAGGGCTAATGATATTGAGCATTTTTTCATGTGCTTATTGGGTATTTGCATATCTTCTTTGGAGAAATGTCTTTTCAAGTTTTGCCCATTTTAAAATTCGGTTGTTTGTCTTTTTGTTATTAGGTTGTAGAATTTCTTTATACATTCTGGATATTAAACTCTTATTGGATACGTGGTTTCCAAATATTTCCTCCCATTTTGTAGGTTGTCCTTTTTACTTTCATGATGAAGTCTTTTGAGGCAAAACAGTTTTTAATTATGAAATTTTCATGAGGTCTCCTTTATTCTTTGCTCTTTTTGCTCATACATTGGGTGCAAAGTCTAAGAAACCATTGCCTAACACAAGGTCTGGAAGATGCTTCTCTATGTTTTCTTCCAGGGGTTAAATAGTTTTGTTTCTTATATTTAGGTCTTTGATCCACGTTGACTTGATTTTTGTATGTGGTGAGAGGTAAGTGTCCACCTTCACTCTTTTACCTGTGAATATCCAGTTTTTTCAGCATCATTTGTTCCGTTTGTTGAAGAGACTATTCTTTCCTCCTTGAGTGGACTTGGCCTACTTGTCAAAACTCAGTTAGCCATAGATGTAAGGGTTTATTTCTGAAATCTCAGTTTGACTCCATTGGTCTATATATCTATTCTTGTGCCAGTGGTGTGCTGTTTTGATTATGGTGATTTCATAATCAGGTTTTTATTTTATTTTTTATTTTCAGGACCTTGTATATGGGATGCAGGCACTCAACCACTGAGCTATATCTCTTCCCCATAATTAGTTTTAAAATCAGGAAATGTGGGTCCTCCAACTTCATTCTTCTATTTCAAAATGATTTTGGCTATTTGGAGCCCTTTAACTTTCTATATAAATTTGATAATAGTCTTTTACATGTCTGCAAAGAAGGCTAATGGAATTTTGACTGGGATTGCATTGAACTTGTAAATTACTTTGTGTAGATTTGATGTCGTAACAATATTTAGTCTTCCACTCAATGAACATGGAATGCCCTTCAATTTATTTAAGTCTTCTTTGATTTCCTTTAGCAATGCTTTATAGTTTACTGTGTACAAGTCTTTTACATCTTGATTAGATTTATTCTTAGATGTTTTATTACTTATTTGCTATTATAAATGGATTTTTTCTTGATTTCCTCTTCGGATTGTTCATTTGTAGTGTATAAGAACACTACTGATTTTTGCATATTGATCTTGTGAGCCAGAACTTTGCTGATTCTGATTATTTGCTTTGTAGCTTTGTTGTGGAATTTTCAGGGTTTTCTGTATTTAGGTTCAGGTCATCTGCAATTAGTGAAAGTTTTAATTCTTCCCTTCTAATTTGCATGCCTTTTATTTCTTTTTCTTGCCTAAATGTTCTGACTAGAACTTCCAGAACCGTGTTGAATAACAGTGGTGACAGTGGATTCCTTGTCTTGTTCCTGATCTTAGAGGGAAAGTCTTTCACCATTGAGTAAATATGATGTTAACTGTAGGATTTTCTTAGATGCCCTTTACTACTTTGAAGAGTTTCTTTCTATTACTATTTTCCTAAGTGTTTTTATCAAGAAGTGGTGCAGGAATATGTTGAATACTTTTTCTGCATCAAGTGAGATGATTGTATGTCTTTCTTCCCCTTCGTTCTGTTAAAGTGGTATACTACATTAATTGATTTTCTTATGTTGAACCACACTTGCATACTTGGGATAAATTCCACTTGATCATGATGTATAAATCTTTTAATGTGCTGTTGGATTCTGTTTCTCAGCATTTTGTTGAGGATTTTTGCATCTATATTCATATAGGGATATTGATATGTAATTTTTTTCTTGTGATATCTTTACCTGTCGTTTGTATTAGGGCAATGCTGGCTCCATAGAATTAGTTAAGGAGTGTTATTTATCTTCAATTTTTGGAAGAATTTGAGCAGGACTAGAGTTAATTCTTCTTTGAATGTCTGATTAAAATTCATCTGGTCCTGGACTTTTCTTTGTCAGGTGGTTACTGACTCAATCTCTTTACTTGTTATTAGTCTGTTGAGGTCTTCTATTTTTTCTTGAGTCAGTGAAGGTAGTTTGTATGGTTCTAGGAATATGTCTGTTTCAACTAGGTTATTTATTTTGTTGGCATGTTGTTGTTCATAGTGTCCTCTTAGAATCATTTTTATTTCTATATTTGGAAATAATGAACCCCACTTTCATTACTAATTTTAGTTATTTGTGTTCTCTCTCTCTTTTTCTTTGTCAGTCTAGCTAAAGTTTTGTTGATTTTATAGATTTTTCAAAGAATCGACTTTTGGTTTTGTCGATTGTCTCTCTCTCTCTTTTTCTTTATTCTGTATTTCATTTATCTCTGCTCTAACCTTTGGTATTTCCTTTCTTCTGATCTCTCTGGGTTTAAGAGGTTAGGTGTCTGACTTGAGCTTCTTTCTTTCCTTTCTTTCTTCCCTCCCTCTCTCCCTCCCTCCCTCCTTCCTTCCTTCTTCCTTTCTTTCTTTCAATATAAGCATTTAGAGCTATAAATTTCTCTTTCACCATTGCCTTTCCTGTATCCACATTTTGGTATGTCTTGTTTTCATTTTCATTTGCCTCAAGGTATTTCCTAATATTCTTTGTGATTTCTTCTTCAAGGCAATGGTTGTTTAAAAGCACATTGTTTAATTTTCAATATATGTGAATTTCCCAGTTCTCTCTCTGTCATTGATTTCTAGCTTCATTCCCTTGTGATTGGAAGAGATATATTGTATGATATCAATATTTTTAAATTAATTGAAACTTGTTTTTCATCATAGCATATTGTTTATCCTGGATGCTGATCCATGTACACTAGTGAAGAGTATGTATTCTGCTGCTGTTGGGTGAAGTGTGCTATATATGTCTGTTATGTCTAGTTGGTTTAGAATATCATTCAAGCCTTCTATTTCCTTCTAGATCTTCTGCCTAGATGTTCTATCCATTATTGAAAGTAGTGTACTGAATTCTAATATTATCAATATAGAACCGAGTATTTCTCACTTCAGATCTGTCATCTTTTTTAAACAATTTTTTTTAAAAGTGACTTAGATTATATAAATGTTACACACAAAAATATAGGGATTCCCATATGCCCCACTCCCCACACCTCCCACACCCTCCCACATAAACATCCTTCATTAGTGTGGCACATTCACTGCAATTGATAAATGCATCCTGGGGCTTTGCCATTAAGAATGGGCCACAGTTCACATTGTAGTCTACACTCTCTCCTACACAGTTCTGCATGTTATGTGATGATATAAAATGGCCTATATCTGTCATTGCACTGTCATTCAGGACAATTCCCAAGTCCTGAAAAAGCCCCCATATTACATCTGCTTTTCCCTCTCCCTGCCCCCAGAGCCTCCAGTGGCCATTGGCTCCACCTCAATGTTGTCATTTCTTCCATTGCTAGAATCACAGTAGAATACCAATAAGTGTCATCTTTTGTTTCATATATTTTGGGGCTCTTCCATTAGGTGTATATATATATTTATGATTGTTGTGTCTTCTTGTTGAGTTGATCCCTTCATCAGTTTATAGTGATCTACTTTGTACTGCGTATCCATTTTTGACTTAAAGTCTATCTTATCTGATATTGGTATATAACTACTTCAGTTCTCTTTTGGTTACTTTGCATATATATATATATATATATATATTTTTTTTTTTTTCCTGTCCTTTCACTTTCAATGTACTTGTATCTTCAAATTTAAGGTGAGTTTCTTGTAAACAGCATATATTTGGGTCATGTTTTTTTCATCCATTCTGCTAGTCTCTGCCTTTTGACTGAAAGTTTAATCCATTTAAAATAACTCCTGATAATTCAGGACTTTCTTCTGCCCTTTTGCTATTTTATCTTTTTAACTCTTTTTCATTTTTTGACTTTCAATTCTTTTGTTAATGCCTACTTTCAAATTTATTTGATTTTTTTGTCATGTACAATTTTGAGTCCACTTTCATTTCTTTCTGAATATATTTTCATAGCTTTTCTTGGTGGTTATCATGGAGCTTAAATTTAACAACCTAGATCTGTAACAAGCTCATTTGATTTGATATCAACTTAAAAAAATAGCATACACATATGCTTTCCCTATTTCCCTTGGTCTTATCACCTTTTTGTTCTACTCATTACAAATTATATCTTAATGCATTCATTGTATGTTCAAAACCATGGATTTATCATTAATTTTATGCACCTGCATTTTTGTACATATAAAAAACAAAAAGTTCAATTACATACCAAAAACACATTACAAACAACAGTACTGTCATTTAACTTTACTCATATGATTACTTTTGCCAGAGGTCTTTATCTCTCTGCTGCAGCTTCCATCCACTATCTAGTGGCCTTTCCATTCAGTCTGAATAACTTCCTCTAAATTGCTTGTAGAGCATTTCTACAATCTCCCTCCCCTTTTGTTTCTTTGGGAATGTTTCAAGCTCTTCCTTATTTTTGAAAGAAAGTCATACCACATATAAAATTCTTCATTGGTGTTTTTTTTTTTTTTTTTTTCTATTTCAGTCTGTCAAATATTTTGTCCCACTGCTTTCTTGCTCCGATTAAAAAAATAGGCAGTTAAACTTATTGGGTTTTCTCTTGCAGCTTTCAGAATCCTTTCCTTGTCATTGACATTTGGCAGTTTGACTCTTATATGTGTGGACATGGCTCTCTTTTAATTTTTCCTGTTTGGGATTCATTGTGATTCTTCAATATTCATATTAATATCTTTCATTTAATTTGGGAAGTGTTCTACCATTATTTATTTGAATATTCCTCCTGCCTCATGTTCTTTTTCTTCTCCTTCTGTGACACGTGATGGTGAACCACAGGTCTCTTAGTGTGCGTTCACTTTTCATTCTTTTTTCTTTCTGCTTCTTGGCCTGAATCATTTCAATTATCTTGTCTTCAAGTTCTCTGATTTTTTTTCTTCTGTCAGCAACAATTTGCTGCTGAAAACCCCTAGGGAATTTTTCTCTTTAGTTATTGTTTTCTTCAATTTCAGAATTTCTGGTTGGTTCCTTTTAAAAATTACTATCTCTTTGAGATTCTCAAATTGTTCATTCATTGTTTACCTGATATCCTTTCATTCTCTCTCTTTGTTTTCCTTTTTCTCCTTGAGCATAAAGAAGATCATGTTTTTAAAGTCTTTGTCTGGCATGTCCAAAGTCTGATTTTCTTTGCTGATGTTTTCCGAAAGTGTCTTGTTCCTTTGGGTGGAACATCATTTCCTGTTTCTTTGCTTTTTTTTTGTTATCTTTTCTTGCACATTGTACATTTTAATATTTTGAACAATTTTCTCTGGGATTTAGTCCTTGATCTGTCTGTTCCTTTGGTTTGTATACAGCTAGTGATGCAACAGAAATTTCCTTGAGTGCTAGGAGCTAACAAAAACAAATAAACAAAAGCCAAAAAACAAACACCTTTCAGTCTTTCCAAATTGACTTTGTATTGGTTGGTGCTCTCCCTTTCAAGAAGATCAGCCTTAAGAGAGTGAAGCACATGTTCCTCTCAGTCTTTTCTAAGCCTGACTCTTGACCTGGGATCCTGTTTGTTTGTGGGTTTAGGCATTCCTCCATTTACAAGAATTTTTTTTTTTTTTAATTAATTTATTTTTTTTATTATGGGTAAAAATCAAAATTCTCACAATACATACAAACATTTGTAAAATGATATATAAATATATATGTATATATGTGTATTTGCTTACCAAAATGTTATTTATATATATATATATACATATATTTCAAGAGGTGCTTAGATTACCCAAAATATTACACGGAACCCACTGGGATTTGAATGCCCCTTGAATCACTATAAAATAAACTTTCTCTCTCTCCTTGTTGCTGTATTGTTATGACTTCAAGTCAGCAATCCTTTGCCCTGGCACCTTTGATTTGTTTCTCTTGCTGCTTTAGCTATCAGCAAGCTGCTTCTGCCTGCAGGGCATTTCTGGGAAGGTGAGACAGAGAGGAGTTTCCTGGTTCATTCTTTCAGGCTGCTGTCCAATAGACACTGACATGCGCCCTCTGGAGCTGGGCCAGGGACCCAATATGGGAGTGCAGGTTGGCTCCACACTGTCCAGGAGAGGACGTAGGAGCTTCTGCTACCTGTTTTCAAGCTGTGCTTTCTTGATTTGGCATGTGCATAGTGACTGAAAACCTTTAATTGTTTTCTGGAGGCTAGTATTATGAGGAGGTGTCTTTGCCAGTTTTTGCTAATTGTTCAAAGATTCTTTGGGGGAACTGCACCCTAGTTTATCTTACACTGCTCTCTTGGTCAACTGGAAGCCCAAAACATGAACTTTTGAAAGCAGTTGCTACTTGTTTTTTTTCATTGTTGTGTCTCCATGGCACCTAATGTGATGCTTTGTTCCACTGCTCATAGGACACAGGGATGGTTGAATAAATGAGCCAATATTAAACTTTCATTTTCTTCTTTGAATTTCAGAATGCCAATTTTCTCTGTTTTCTCCTGTAGTTCTGAACGTATTTCAAATTCTCATTATCCCTTTTGAACTATGAAACAAACAGCCGGATACTATTCAAAATATCAATTTGATAAATGCTAATGGTAAAAGGAACATCTTGATTTCTGCCAATTAGACTCAAATTTTGGAATCTCAGACTTACATTTACTATTATAATAAGTTCAATATGGGCTAGGTAGGTTCAATTTATTAAGTCATTACTCATTTAGTCACACAAAGCTTTTTCCTCAAAGTCATGTATCGCTACCTGTATATGTGTGTGTGTGTATACATATATATGAATGTATACCTGTATATGTGTGTATTTATATATATGAATGAATACATGTATATGTGTGTGTTTATATATATATGAATTTATACATATATGCATGTATGTATTACATGAAATGTATGTACACATTTTTCTTTTCTTTTTTTTTTTTTTTTTTGTGAATCAAACAATATGTTACACAATATATTTGGTTCATAGTAATGCATTCATACAGTATTTGTCCTTTTGTGTCTGGCTTGCTTCACTCAACATAATGTCCTCCAGGTTCTCCCACCTTAGACTTACTGCATCAGAAACTCTGGCCATGCAGTCCAGCAATCTGAAATTTAAAAAGCTCTTTAGATGACTATGGTAAAAACTAAAGTTTGAGAACCACTGACCTAAAGCATCATCTTGGGAAAGACTTTGTGACTCTGCTTGGCACCAGTGGGAGAATGTTTCAAACTCAATTAGAAACACCAACAGTGGATACTGGATAAGGGGATGGTGGCCAACGGGCCCTACATTGGTAAACCTTGTGCTATTTCTAACTCTGACATTTGCAATCACATCCCATTTTGACTTTGAGCAGGTTAACATTTGAGAGTGTATTTTTCTCTTGTTACTTCTTCTCCAATTATGGTAACAGATGTAAACACCAACTACCTGAAATCGTTTTGAAATATGGTAGGGGCAGAAGCAAATACAACGAACCCACCACTTAGATGATATCCTTCCACCTTTCCACTTCCACTTTTTTTCAAGATGCCCTTCCCTTACCAGTGCTCCTGTCATATGACCTTCCAATAAGAACCACCCCCCTTACTACCTTAATGCCAAGTAGGTACACTCTTTCCTGCAGTTCATTTCCGGAGAATATCTAGCAGAAAAGAGCTTTGCCAATCTCCTGCTCCACGTTTTTCCCTCACCATTTTACCTAATCTTTCTCCAAGGTTAGTTCTGTTCTCTAGCTTTCACAGGTGCTGCCCTTTCATTTTGCAGGAACTTTGAAAATCAGGTTAAACGTGATTGCTTGTGCTAGGATATCATGGTACCCTGTTTGCTACTATAAACACATTTATCCTTACAGCTGTACAAGTTTATTATTTTTAGCTGAAGTCAGGTTTGTGAAAACATGGTGCTTGCAGGCATTTGTATAAAAAGTAGGGCAGGAGTTCCTTGATCAGGAACAATCTATTTAAAAATGCTGTTTCTGGGAGGACAATTGGGCTTGACTTGTATCCTTTTGTTTGACAGCACATTTTCAGGCTTATACAAACCCAGAGACACCAGAATATTTATATGATTGACACTTTTTAAAATAAATTACCTTTTCTATTTTTCTTTAAATGTAGTATATGTTAAAATATTCTAAATCTAAAATTTTAAGAGAAATAAATTATTTTCACTACATTATTAGTGTAAAGTATTTGAGCGGGTGCTTCAAGCAGAGCTGAATCTGCTAATATGTTAGACAAAGCAAGTACGATATCTATCTGCATGAGATTTTATATAAGTAGGATTGGAATTTACTATTGATTTTTAAATGTTCTCATTATTTAAAAATAGCAGCATAGATATAAATTGTAATTACCCAAGATAGAAAAGGGATCAGAAACTCTGTAGTGAATAAATACTAATTAGTAACACAGGGAAAGATAGTTTAGGTTGTCTTTTTTTTTTGTTTATGATTATTTTAAAGGTTTTAAAATAATCTTTTTTATTTTACTCACTGATTTCATTCCATACTTGATATAAAATTACCACAGTAAATGAATTACTTTGTAAATTATCAGTGAACTCTGGCTCAAATTTCCAAAATCATGTATGTTGGTTATTTAGTATTTTTTAAATAAAATATGAACAATGACAGGGTTAATATTTTAAGTGACACATATGTTATGACATTTCAAATATGGAAAAACAAGCACAATAAGATTATCAAATGTATGTATATAAATTCAGAATACAGGATTACACTGAAGTTATTTGAAAAGTTATACTGAGCTAAGTCCTCATGCTCATTCCAGAAGAAAGATTATTGTCCAGAAATAGTGAGTGTTCATATTTTGAGATATATTTAGTAGGGACAAGAAAAATAATTGCTCAATTTTATATTTTCCAAAACTTTACATAATTGAAAACTCAAAAACCTTAATTTATTTTGTTACCAAAAGAATATGAACTTCCATGCTCCTTTATCTAAATGTAAGCATGTTCCTCCTTTCTACTTTTGTGAAAAGCATTCTTTGTATCTTTTAAAATGTTTTTGCCTTACCACTCAGAATTAAGTAATTAGGGTTGGTCTGACATAAACCTGTGCCATCTGGATAAAAATTATATGCACAAATCAAATATCAAAAGTTCAAAGTTAATAGCTTCCTTTATCTCCCTATATAAGTATACCAAGATTAATCAAATCAGTATTGTCTACTCCTTTCATATTCAGAAACACTGCAGATGAAGCTAAGCAATTAGTTTGTATTCCACAAATGAGTAGACTGAAATAACAGTTGTTCATTAGAATAAAATTTTGGAAGCACTGCAAACAATCAAGAGGCTGCCTGGTCCTTAATTATCTCCTTTTAAGTACACATTATAAACACTGCTGACTCACTGGTAAAAGTGGATTTCACAACTTTAATGGTTCAAAATTACATCCCGAAGCCAATATCAGAACCCATTCTCTTAAGGCAATTTTTGTGGTAATATTGAATTGTATAGGTAATGAACATTCACAATCTACTATTACCAAATTCACAAATATAAAATGCATCTAATAAATCACTTAGGTGCCAAACTGGCCCTTTCCCCAGCTACTGGGAATTATAATAAAACACCTTACCTATTACCTATCATTTTGGTTGACAACAGAGAGAACGCAACCTGGTAAAGTATGTACAGGTGCTTCCCACATAAAGCAGATTTAATCTCTTTGGTGACATTCTTATAGAGCGATCAATCTAAAACAAAGTAATTTAATCAGCTGCCCTCCCCCACTGAACAATTTCCTCAAAAAGTTTTGTATTATTGGCTATTTTGAGATTTCCAGAGTGTGCAAAGGAATGATTAGGTAAGGCTAGAGAATGTAGGTGAGCGCATAGCTTCCTAAAGGTAAAAAGAAAGCTTAGAAATATTTGTCTGCTTTCCCCTAAAATATCCATGACATTTTGTTTGACTGCTTTGAATAAAGTATTTCATGAGGGAAATTTAAGTAAAATTAAATCAAAACCAAGCGGCAAGTTGTTAAGCATCTGCTGAAAGCTTGGCACTGTGGAGAGTACTGAGCAGCAAGGAACCCAGGCTCAGCTGTCTGGGAGTTTACAACCTACGCGGGTAAAATAAGCCAAGGATTATGGTTCTTTAACTAAGGTTAATAAATAAGGCAACATTTAAAAAAAAATTACAACTGCTGCTTCCGTGAATCAGAATATATAATACAAATAAACTATTCATCTAGTTATTGTTTTAATTAGTTTATTCATTTGACCTTGATTTTAGTTAAATGTAGACCATGTTCCTGTTGCTGTTTTGTACATTTTATTCAGTGGAGTGTATGATGTCGAGTTAATGTAAGCTTGCCTCGCGTTGCCACACAGATTGGGAGCAGCACAATCCATGAAGTGCCACTCACATGGACTCTGGGGTGAATGAAGCTGCTTGATGTCTAGCAGTGTGGCGGCATGAGTCAGGGTATGTGATTTTGGGCATCGTTACACAGTATTGCTCTTGATATGAATCACTCACCTACCCAAAGAAAGCTCCAGGTACATGCCAGCTTCCTCCCACAGCCTCACACACAATCAGGAAACTCTGCACCTAGAGAAGTGTCCATGTGGTGTGAATGGCAGATGTGTTGGAAGAGCCAGCGCCTCTAATTGCCATTTTTGCTTTGGATATTCCAGCATATGGAAGTCATGGTGGTGTGCCTGTGGAGATAGTGGCAATGTTGGGCCCCTGACTATCTGATGGAGATATGGGAGGACTCAGCAATGGTGACTATATGCTCCTAATTTAAAAGTTTGTGATGTTATAAATTTGTTAAGTGTACTTCTTAGATCCTCTTGTTTGAAAATTAAATTAAATTAAAAAGACAGAAATTATTCATTGAAATTTTTACAGGGCCAGTGTAAAAGATATAGTGCTTGACTCCAAAGATTTTACAACCTGTTTGGGAAAAAAAGCTATAAACACAAGTAGATCAATTATAAGTTTCTCACTATATAGCAAATGCCATAATTGTGGTACACACTCATTGCTTTCTTTCTGTCTAAGCCATCTATCTGTCCATCCATCCGTCCGTCTGTCCGTCCGTCCATCCATCCATCCATCCATCCATCATCTGTATATAATCTATAGATAGCCATCTACACATCCATCTCTCAAACTAATCTATCTAATCTGTCTATGTTGTATGAGTGTGTTTGTGTGTGCATGCATGTATGTGCATGTGTGTGAAAGAAGGCATCATTTAATAGTACTTTTTCCTTTATATATGCTCTTCCAAGTTCATTCTCTATTTTTAGAAGATTTAGATGCCAATTCTACTAGAGAAGGGGTAAGTGGTAACATGAGGCAACGAGGTAAAGAGACAGTTTGATTTTTTATGTTATAATTTAAGAGTATCTATCTATTAATCTATATTTTTGTACATCTATATGGGGTTTTAGGAGATATAAATAATATAAAAAGTTGAGGACCATAAAAAAATCTAAGGGTCATATAGTCCATTTTCCTTATTTAAATGAGGAAGAATCTGAAGCCAAAAGACTCACAGCACATGAAAAACAAATTCATAATATAGCAGAGAATAAAATTTAAATAACATGAATCTTAATTCAATGCTCACTTTAAAATGAATACTAATTATTTACTGGCTTATGGATTTTAATATTAACTCAGACATTAAATACCTTAACTCTGCTACTGCTATTAATCAACTATTACCTATATTAACATTTTGTAAAATTGTTGACTTATGGGAAGGAAATGCTGAAAAAGGAAAATTCAGTATTCTATTTTTTATATAAAAAGTTTTATAAACTAAAAAGTACCGTATAAATATAGTGTCCTTTTAACAAATAATATTATTTCAGGGTAGCAATAATGTCTCTATACATATAGAAGACATAATGTAAGCAGATGATTATTAGGGTTAACATTTTTTCACTTAATTTATCCATCACTCTATCTCATTTATGGGTAGTATTTCATGATCAGAAAGTGTGGGAGGGGGACGGAGTGGGTCATATGGGAATTCCTTATATTTTTTATGTAACATTTACGTAATCTAAAACTTCTTTAAAAATAATTTAAAAAACCACAAAGAGGAGAACAGATGTACCTCAAGCAGTTGTGTGCCCCCCTACCATGTGGAAGGTCCCAGAGTTGGCTCCTAGTGCCTCCTATAGAGAAAACAAACAACGAGCAAAACCAATGAGCAGACAATGAACAAAAACAATGAGCAGACAAAGAGCAAAAAAGAAAAACAAAAACAAGCAGGGAGTGGGTGTGGATCAAGCAGTTGAGCATCTGCCTCCCACATGGGAAGTCCTGGGTTTGGTTCCTAGTTCCTCCTAAAGGAAAACAAGAAGACAATGAGCAAAAACCAAAACCAAACAAAACCAATGAGCAGACAATGAGTAAAAACAAGGAGCAAAAACAATGAGCAGACGAGGAAGCCAACTCGGGGTGGAGGGATGAACTACATTGAGGGTCATTTCACATCCACTGGAATGGCTACTATTAAAAAAAAAAAAAAAGAAAATTACAAGTGTTGGATAAGATATGGATATGGAGAAATAGGAACACTTAAGTCAATGCTGACTATAATATGACAGTTTGGCATTTCCTCAGAAAGCTAATTAAAGAATTACCATATGACCTGGTAATTAGGAGGTCCCACTCCTACGTACATACAAATGAATTGAAAGCAGAGATGTAAAGAGAGATTTGCACACTAGTGGTCATAACAGCACTATTCACTCTTGCCAAAAGATAGAAGCAACGCAATTGTGCAACAACTGATGAATGGATAAAAACTTGTGGTACGTACATACAATGGAATATTACTCAACTGTAAAAATGAATGGAGTCTTGATATATGTGACAACATGTATGAACCTTGAAGACATCATGTTGAGTGAAATAAGCCAGACACAAAAGGACAAATATTGAATGATCTCACTGATATGAAATAATTAGAGTAAGCGAACTCAGAGAGTCAGAATCTATAATATAGGTTACCAGGGGAAAGCATGGGGGTAGGGAAAAGGGAATTAATGCTTATTTTATACAGAATTTCTATTTGGGAAAATGTGTGGTGGCGAAGCTAGCCCAACAGTGTGAATGTAGCTCACAGCACTGAATTATATATTTGAATTTCATTAAAAGGTTACATTTTAGGTTGTATACATGTTACTAGAATAAAAATTTTTTTGAAAAATTCATAAGATGGTACAACACAAACAGGGAACCCTAATAAGCCATGGGCTATAGTTAATAGTACAATTATAAAAATGTTTTTTCATCAATAGAAACAAATGTGCAACACCAATGCAAGATATTAATAATAGGGTGGTGTATTAGTCGGCCATAGGGGTGCTGATGCAAAATACCAGAAATATATTGGTCTTTATAAAGGGTATTTATTTGGGGTAGAAGCTTACAATGACCAGGCCATAAATCATAAGTTTCTTCCTTCACCAAAGTCTGTTGCCATGCGTTGGAGCATGACAGCTGCCGACGTTTGCCAGGGTTCAAGCTTCTTGGGTTCCTCTCTTCCCAGGGCTTGCCTCTCTCTGGGCTCAGGCTTGTTTGTGCCACAAGGGCAGCTGTAGACTATCAGGCAAATTGCTTGCTTCTCTTCCCAGGGCCTTCTCTCTTTCGTCAAGACCAAGCTCCTCTGTACGCTACTTCCTGGGGCTCCAGCATTAAATCTCAGCATTAGAGCTCCAACATCAAAACTACTTCAACACTGTCCTTTGCCATATCTTTTACCTTCGAGACCCCACCCACCAAGGGGTGGGGCTCAATGTCCTACTGACGTGGCCCAGTCAATGCCCTAATCATAACTTAATCATGCCCAGATTAGCAGACCAGTTTACAAGCATAATCCAATATCTATTTTTGGAATTCATAATTACATCAAACTGCCCAAACTGCTACAGGTGGTTTTGGGGAACCCTGATTTTCTGTATGGTTTTTTTTTCCTGTAAATCCATTACTTCTCCAAAAAAAAAATAATTGGGTTTATAGGAAAAAAGAGTTAGTGGCAGATTATTCAAATCCTCTGTGGTTTTGTAAACAAAGTGCAAGCAAAACAATAATTTGTACCCAGGGTGATAATTTAGACTGCACAGTCAGACAGCTGTGAGTGGCTGAGGGCTGACACAGAAGGTGATAGAAATGCAGAAAACAATAGGTTGTAAACAATGGCACACTTCAGAGCAGTGCTGACAGGTACTAAGAAGATACATGGACTTAAATCTTGCAGTCCATGGGCTAGCCATTGAGATGGGCACTGGAGACAAGGTGACCTTGAGAGTACACCAAGCCATGGATGCGTTTATGGGGATGGAGCCCTGGGTACAGCATGTCACTGTGAATTTTCTTTAAATATGGCCAAGAAAGCTCCTGCTGTTAGTTCAGGACTGAGATTCCCCCTACAACAACCTCCCCTAAAAGTTCTAATTCCCACGGCTGCTCTTCAGATTCCATTTGTTTATGAAAGAAAGTCACATAAACACAACACAACTTCCACATTATACTGACACCATTACTCTACTTACCAATTAATGTTGAGCTGGTTTTTCCACTTCAGAAACACATGTAATAACCCCTGACAGTGCTTATGTGTGTGCAGATCCTCAAGTTTGTGACTGTCTGGGCTTGAATCCCCACTCTGCGATTTACGAGTTAATTGTCCTTGGGCTAGTTGTGAAAATTGAGGATAAATTCATTTAAAGTGCTTAGAAAGGCATCTGGCACAATGTTCTGTGCTCAGTAAGTTTTGCTGTAATTATGTTTTTTCTGTCTTTCTTCTCCACCTCCTTCCTCTCTTGCTCTTTCTCTCTCTCTTTTTTTCTATGAAATGGATACACATATTCAACCAGAAATCACTTAGTGCTTAGTACTTATTTGGCTTTGGGAAGGGAAAAATAGTGCTTTAAAGTACTTGCAAATAAATGCGCAAGTACAGAATCCCAAAGCCCTCAAAGAAATTATTATATTTAAATATAATATTTTCTAATCTCTATTTCTCAAATATAAAAAACATGTTCTATTTTTAAAATATGGAAAAAAATGAGAAATCACATGTAATTTTACCAGCCAGAAATAACCACTGTTAACATTTTGCCATTTGACCTTCCAATTTCTTAAGGGAATATAAAATCTCTTTTTTGAAAATAATGTAATCTCCTTAAGTGTGGGACGTGGCCATATTTCCAGCCCCTAACACACCAATTGGTGAACTGTAGGAATAAAGTGTATATTTATGTGTCTTATTTATATAGGTACTTCAATAAATATTTTAAAAGAATAATGAATAAATTGATGAATAGGAATCAACCTAGGCTAGAAAACAAGGTATATTGTTAGCAAATTTTCAAATGCTCATAGAAATACGGTGTCATTCTACATGAGGCTAGAGCCTGATTTGCGACACAAATGCACAACTAAGTCAAATAAGATAAAATTATCAACATTATAAGGTGCTTATGTCATGTTAATATTACAATTGTTCATATCATTTCTGCTGATTTTCATTTCATCCGTTAAAATCATCAAAACATTGATGCTAGCATTTCTTAAAAACTGTGTTTTAGGTACTTCATTTTTTGTGGTCAAGCTAAGGCAAATTCAGTTTTGAGCTAAAATAAAATGCAGTAAAATTTAGTTTTATCACCCTGGTAAACTATCTCTTTTGTTTCATAGTCTCTACATAAACGATTATAGTTAGGGTGAGTAATAGAGGCAGAAGACCTGGGCCAATCTCATCTCATAAATTTTTAGAGGAATAACATTGAGCGGTGGTGTGCACACAGACTCTGGATGCAGAGAAGCTGAGTCCGAATAGCCGTTCTGATGTTATCTGCTGTGTAACTATGAACAAATTGTCTAACATCTCCTTGCCTAGGTGCCAATCTGTTCAATGGAGATAATAAGAGTACTAAATCAAAGGTTTGAGATGAGGATTAAATGAATTAATATTTGTAAAGCATTTAGAAGGGTGCCTGATTCAAAATGGCACTATAGAAGTGTTTATAAGATAAATAAAATGATGAAAAATTCAAGTTGAGAGAAGTTACTTGAGAAAGGTCACAACAGGTACTGTGACAGAATCTTTTTTTCTTTCATTCCACAAATAACTATAAAGGTCCCACTCTGGTTTTGGCAAGGGTCAGGATGTGAGGTTATAAGTGTGAATTTGGGCAAGTTAAGCTTGAGATATTTCTGAGACATCCAATGGGGGATGTCAAGTCAACATTGGAGATAGAGACATGGAGATCAGAGGAATATTGTGGAATGGAGATACAAATCTGGCATTCATTTGGACAGATGGGTAACTGAAGTCATGGGATCGTACGTCCTCCTATAGAGAGACTATACTGTGAAAAGAAAAGGATCTACCAGACCTGAGTTTGGAGAACTGCAAGATATAGGAGAGTGCACCTGTGAAGAGATGAAGAAGAAGTAGTAGTAGGAATACCAAGAGATTCTGTCACAGAAGCCAAAAAGAAGAGGATAGTCAAAACTATCAAAGCTCTTCAGTAGTGATATGGAAACATAACTAAAGAAATGACATTGGGTCAAGAGACAGGGAAATCATTGTTGAGTTCTCTTGGTCTGCTTGTTGGAAAAAATTAGGTTAAAGGATTGCATGAGGGGGGCGGATATGGCTCAACTGGCTGGGCGTCCGTCTCCCGTATGGAGGGACCTGGGTTCGATCCCTGGGACCTCCCGGTAAATTTAAAAAATAAATAAATAAATAAATAAATAAATAAAGGATTGCATGAGAGGTGAGGATTAAAATCATAAGCCTGTTTTTTTTTCTACAAACCCTTATTAAGCACCTTCTATATTCAATTCAAATTGATTCTGAGTCCAGAGTTCATTACCAGAATTTTAAACCATGCTTTATTATAACAATATAGATGAAGAGGAATAGTAGCCAGAAATATATACAAAACATGTAATCTGGTGGCTACCAACTTCTAGAAAAAGGAACTCTGATTTTGGTATGCCTATATTGATGAAAAAAAATTTTTTAAGTGTTTGAAAAAGATTGTGAGTTGTAAGAAGAACTTTAAAATTTTTACAAGAAAAATAAGGTTTTGTAGATAGTTAAATCTGAAAGCTATAGGAGAAACAGCCCCAGTTGATGCTATTTTACTTTCAAAATCAATTTAATAAGCAGCCTACCAAGATTCTCACATGTGTGGACACTCCATGCTTTTCAATTACTTTTCTAAATGATAAGTTTTCATGTGAAAAACAAAATAATGATTAATCAAGTCGAATGGTAGCTTATCAGAAGAGCTCAATAGCAATTAAGATAATATTATCCATGAATAGATGAGAAAATGCAGATTTTCCAGGTCCTTTAATTAAAGATATAATTGTTACAACAATTAAAGCTGTATAATTATTTTTATTTCAAGAAAACATGAGACAGCCTGATAATTACAATTTTGTTCTGCTTTACAAATTATTATACTCTTTCAGACAACTAGATGTCTTTATTATATTGATAAGGCAAACATGAACTTATATGGGAAAGCAAAGAATTGTTATGATACAAGCATGGAACTAGCACTTTTTGGTACTTTCAATGTGCTGGAACATGATTACTATCTTATATTACACAAATTTGTACTAGAATGCTATATTACTAACCTGCTTTACACAAACTAGAGCATTATAATTGTGAGACAGAGGGGAAAAATCAATTAAATCAAATGGGTCTTTGCATGGAATTACAATGCTATTGCACCATGATAGCATATATTGGATTTTTACACCAATAAAGAGAGTGGGTCCTGGGTTGAACAATAAGCCAAATTGTCTACTCTTCAGGTGAGAGTGTTCATTGGATGCATTCTTAAGTCCCTTGTAGTACATTATTCTAAAACTTTCTTTAAAAATATCCTGAGATCTAGGGGAGGATGTATAAAACAGTGGTTGAGCACCTGCTTCCCATTGTACTAGGTCCTAGGTTCAATCCCAGGTAACTCCTAAAAAAAAAAAAATCTCCAAATCTAGATATAAAATCAATTTTAAGAAAAGGTACTCTTAGTATTACATGACTATGAATTACAGATATTTGGATCCACTGTTTTAAAACATACAGGTCATCTTGGATTTAAACATAATTGACTTAAGCAGCAATTGTCCTTCTTCAGAAATTTCACCTTAGCAATTTCCGAAAAAGCACAGGAGGTTAAGGAATGTGGCCTGTGATTCCCTGAGCAGTGGGACACCCCTTTATCCTCAGTAACCACAACTGGGTGTATGAACCCAAGCATGGCTCCCAATTTGAGGATACGTATCAGAAGAATTGACTGAGACAACTGAGAACTTGGACATTCTCTCCTCCCATCTAAAGGACCTTAGGTTCAATGGTTTTCCTAATCTTGCTCCTAGTAGTCATTCATTCATTTATTCATTCAATACCACCAGAGGTCTTGATGAGTCTATAAAGGTGAATTAAATCTCATCTTAGCCCTCTGAAGTGGTTAGATATAGACAGATGCAGCTATATCTACTGACACAGTTATAGACAGGAATTTACAGTTTATAAAGTATTTTTCACAGCCATAGATTATTCTACCTTTCAAATACTTGTAAAAGGTGTGGGTGATAAATATATACTTACAACAAATAAATGTACAATATAATTTCACGTAAATTTCACCATAACGCTCCGTGGTAGATAGAATTATCATGTCCATTTTAATATAAGGAAACAGAGGCTCAAGAGGTTAAGAGACTTGACCATGGAAAAATAGTGGACATCAATTTAGAACAGAAACCCAGGTCTAGTGATTCCAAATCCAAAATTATTTTTACTATATTATAGAATTCCTGAAGTAGGGGGATAATATGACATGCATCTGCTAGTGATTGTGGTTATTTTGAAACACAAAAATGAAATTGCCTTGGCTCATCTGCCTTGCCTTGCTACAAATCCAGATCCGTGTCTGGAACTCTCCTGTGCCTTGTAAATCAGTGCCGCCTACACAGAGCCTTCGGGGTGGGTGGGGAATGCTATCTATGCCACTGAAACCAGGCAACACAAAGCAAAAGAAAACTCCTCCCGTGTAGCCACTGGCTGCAGCTCCAGATGTGTAGTGATGATGATGACGATGATGATGGTCATTAGAGGAACAACTAGGACAACTAGGCAAAGGAGTAAATGTTTTGTTTTTGCTCTTGCTTTTTGCCTTAAAATATCATTACATGTAACAACATCCACATATTAGAGTTTGCATTAAGCCCATAAAATAGAGAGAGGTAATACTTGTGAATTTTTTTTTTGGGGGGGGGGGTCATTTGAGTTTGTTTTAGTCTTCTGATATCTAGATATTTTTGAGAGAAAACACCTGAATTTCTCTGTTTCAAGGATCATGGCTATCAGAAATAGTTACTGAGTGAAACAAGATTGGAATTTTAGAAACGGAAATGACAGAGCCTTGAGTAATGGCTACTCTTCCAGGCAGATAGGTTTTGAGGTAGAAACTGTCTCTAATGAATGGCTATGTCAAAACTGTCCAGTCACGGGAGCAACAGATAACCCTTGTCATTTAACTCACAAGAAAGATGGTCAAAAATATTTTTCAATTATAGAAGAAAGGACTTCCCTGCCTTCAGGTTATAATGGGGTCCCTGCTAAAGTCATGATCACGCTCCGTGATTTATTACGACTTAACTTCAAAACATGGGCTTTATGGCAAACATATTCTTCTAAATTGTTATTTATATTTGAGAAGCATTTAAATATGTTTGCTTGTTAAGGAAAACAAAGTTTTAATAGGTTTAAAATTGACTCTATATATCTTGTAGAGCAGTTTTGGTTAATGAACATGATTTAATTAATTGAATTTAAGTATAGTAAAATTTCAAATGAGAGCATCAACTAAGCTATGGAAAAATAGATAAATTTGATAAAGAAAATCTATCAAAAGCTCCTGAGGGTAGGACTCTGTCCATTTGTAAGTTTTGCACAGCATCCTAGGACTTCTGCTAGTGTAGCAGGCATTCAGTGTTCATCTCTCCCTATATATGATATATAATTGAATATCTTGGAATGTCATCTCTCCAAATAAAGAGTGGGCAATTTAAAAATTAACTTTTGGAAATTCTTTTTATTATCTTTAGGGCATATCATCACTTTCTTTTCTTCTCTGATTCCTAATTCCTTTTTTTGCTCCTTATTTTTAAAAATTACTTTAGCTTGGGAAACCTTCAGAATTTAGCCAAAGGTTTCTGAAATCCTTCTTGAAGACTGGCTTCCTTGTAGATTATATGGTCCACTAAGTTCAGTTAACACTCAAAAGTTAGTAATTCCCAAATCTACGTCTCTATTATGATCACTGAAGTAGTCACTTAAGAAATAAGTGGCCTTATTTTTAACCATCACTCCTATCTATTTGATTGTAAGAAACACATGCACAACAGAACAAGTTTAGAACCGAAGATTTCATTTTCTCTTAAAAGCCTAAGCATTTTTGCAAATTCCTGACTATATTCACTTATATCACAATTGATCCCTTTTACCAAACTAGTAATTTTAGAATAAACTCCTCTTCTATTTCCCATCTGCTTCTCCTTGTGTTTGATCCTCATGGCACTCATGACAGGCAATAGGTAAGTTGTCTTTTGCCACTTTACAGAAAAGGAAACTGATACCTGCAATCATTAAATATTTTCTAAAATTGGCAGAACTAGGTTACCGGGTGAGTTGCAACCAGAATATACATTTTCTAACTTCTAATTCTGCTTTTTTAAATACTTTTCTCACAATTAAAGACACATTTTGATAAATAGAAGGAAATAACTACCATATTTATTTGACCTGAAGCACAGGATTAAATTTCTAATCTTCCCAACTATTTCCCTCAAAATCTTCTCAACTATCTGAGACTTTAGTATTAGACATTTATCTCTTTGGTGCTTTCAGACATGAAACTATTACTCAGAAGGGCAAGCGTAAAGCAATTCATTCTACAGCATGTGTGAGTTATCTTTTGACTTTCCTTTAACTGAAAGAATGGTGGAGGAGCCATAACTACTGAGAATGGGGAGCTGAAAATGGAAGAAAGCACACTAGAAGAGTTGAATGGGACACTGGAAACCACCCATAGTATTCATTATTCGGTCTTGGGCCAAGTGAAGTTTTACATTTTCTCTTAAGCAACATTTCCCTCAACCTCTGTGGCCTGAGTCCTGTCCCAGGCCCCACCTGCCATCAGTCACAGCAACTGCAGCAGTCTCTTAGGCTATTTTTCTATTTTTAAACCCTTCATTCCAATCTGTTCCATCCAGAGAGAATGTCCATGACTGTCATTTAAATCATGTCATTTTCTTTTCTCTTCAGACACAAATACATTTCTTACTTATCGACTTTAAAGAATTTTGCCAATGTCTCTTAACTTTCATTTCTCATCATACCCACCTCCCCCCCCCCCGCCCCCCCAGCCTCTGGTCAAGCAAGCCTACCCGTGCTGGCCTCCCTAATTGAATTCCCTAGCTTCCATATCCGGACTTTCACACGAGATACCTGCCTTAAAGCTTTCAACCTGTCTCCTCTGTTTAAAATGCAAACCTTGTATCAAACCTCCTCAAATGTCATCCAGAGTCATTCACCTCGATTGCTCTGCTGATCTCCCAGCATTTGTAAACCGTTTATGATTCATTATTCGGGACAGGTTAATATGTTTATTTAGTTTTCATTGGTATTCTTGTATATATTTTATATTTTGGTTAAATCTGCTCTCTGGAAATAAACTTAGTAATTTGAGGTCAGAGACCACGTCTCCAGCACCCTTCACGAGTCCCTGAGGCGCTAAATAATCAGGGTCTGCAGAGGAATCACTCAATGAATATTGACTGGCAGTGATGGTCCTCTTCAAACTGCAGATTGCCTGACCTTTGGAAAAGTTGTTATTCTCCTGATGTTTTATATTTTCCGCCTATAGCAGGATAAATGCCGCCACACAGAGTGGTTATTCCTCTTTCCTTTTTCTGTTTCTACTGATCCCATACACATTCTACGGACTTGCTACCAAATGATGGATCATGTTCCAGTAGCATCAGCAGCTTTTGATGGCTTGTTAAAAATGTAGAATCCCGGACCCAAACCAGACCTACTGAATCTGTATTTGTGTTTTCAAAGTATCCCTGCCAGGTGATTTCATGAACCATGAAAACGTACAAAGCATTGGTTCAAGGGGAGAGATCTTCTTTTCCTCTGGAAAATCCTGTCCTATAGTGCTTGGATGTTAATGACATGCAGCTTGTTCCTATAGTATCCCTGGTTATAGAGACTTGAAACTCATGAGCTTGGACAAATTACATGCCGAATAATCACATGTATACTAGATAAAATTCTTAGGATCGTGAAATTTCATTCACGTAGTTTGCTAAGTCACTTGATAGATATGCTTCTCTCATAACATGCTAATAGTATGAATCAGTACTTAATCAACAAACAGCATTTCACCCTCTGCTCTGTGCAAAACATTGTATTGTGTGTTATGAGGTATTTATTAAAATAAATAATAAATGTACAGCACATCTTTCCTGCCTTCGAAGGGCTTGCAAAACATTTTTTAATCCCTATATTTCAGTAAAGAATTTTCCCTTTTTAACTTGCAAAATGGGTGAGTAGAAATTCTGTGATTATTTCAATTACTTATCTTACAGGGAAAATTTTCCTGCTTGGCTGTAAACTGGGCAAAATCCCTGTGATATCTGATTGTTGTAATTTCCAAGTCAAGGCTGTCACCTTAAAGAATCATTAAAGAGATATGTAACTTCAATTTACTCTACTGCTGAAAGCATAATTGTCATAGAGGCATATTCTTTTCTTATCCTTCCACAATTCAGCTTCTTTTTCACAGAGTTCCTGAGTGAGATTTCCTGGAGATTACCAGTGAACGTCTTACAACGTATGCTGTGGTCTTCTACCTCTTCTCATCTCTTCCAACCTTCTGCGAGATGTTAAATCTTGCCATAGTTGGTTACATATACATGATACTGTCAGATCTGCATGTTCTTGATATTCTTTTCAATTTGTTTTCATGATATCAGTAAAATAAATTAGGTTGAAACCTATGACATTGCCAAAATTCTGTTGTTTTTTTCCTACAAAAATGGCAATTGTACAAGGTCCAACTCTAATCCCTACTAGGAAGATACATGTTTATAGAAACTTGAATTGAAAGATTTATTTGGTTTAGTTCGTAAAGCAGATGAACTATTCATAATTTTCCAGAGATAAACACATTGCTCATTCAAGCTAATATTGAATTAGTAACACTACTAATTATATAAACATTTGTTATGAATTAAAGCATATGTTGGATGGTAATTTGTCCCCAATAAGACAGTCTCCTTTAGTAAGGTGAAATGTGAAACAAAGTTTGAGTAAAATATACTAATAAAATGCAGTTAAATATAATAATATAATTAGAAGCAAAAAACATTTCAATCGCATATGTCCCTGTATTCAATTCTCTCCACCTTCAAATCCAAGTTGCTATAGAGTATTTGTTTTAAAATTGAGGTAAAACAAACCTACAGTGAAATATACATATTTTAATTGCATAATTCAATGATTTTTGAATTAGGTATATACCAGAGTATATACCAGAACAAATATAATCAACACCCCTATCAAGATATAGAACATTTCCATCTTCACAGAAAGTTTGTTTGTGCCACCTCACATTCAATTCCCACCTTCAACCCTCATAGGCAACTACTCTTCTTATTTTTATTACCCAAAACTAACTTTCCTTCACATTTAACTCCATGCAAATGGAATGATACTTTGTGTTTGGCTTCCCCCCCCCCCCCCAATATAATGTTTTTAAGATTCATTACTCTTGTTGCATGTAGCAGTAGTTCTTTATTTTTAAATTTGGGGGTAGTATTCCATTATATGAATGTTTTATAATTTGTTTAGACATTTCTCACTGACAGATGTTTTTTCAGTTTGGGCTACTAAAACTAAGGCTGTTATATACATTCTTGTACAAAGCATCTTGTGCACATATGTTTTCACACATGGGGAAATATCAAAGAGAAGAATTCCTAGTTTAAAAGGTAGGTGTATTTTCCACTTTATAAAAAGCTGCCTGAGTTTTCCAAAGTGGATATGCTATTTTAATTTCCAACCAGTGTATGAGCATTCAAGTCATTCTGCATCCCTGCCAACACTGAATGCTGTAAAAATTTATGATTTTCGCTACTCTAATGGTGATGTAGTATAAGCTTACATTTTTAATTTGCATTTTCCAGGTGATTATTGATGTTGAGACTTCTCATGTGCTTTTTGGCCATTCTTCTATCTTACTTGGTTAACTGTTTATTCAAGTATTTGCCCAGTTTTTACTGGGTATCTTCTCATCATTGATTTGTAGGGAATCTGTATATACTCTGGATATAAAGTGTATGGTATACAGTTCTTTACCTGATGTAAGTACTGTTATATTTTATCGCAGTCTGTAGCTTTCTTTTTAAGTTTTCTTAATTGGACGTTATAATGAAGTCTAATATATCATTTTTGTTATTTTATAGTGAATGTTTTATCTATCCTAAGACATCAGTCTATTTCATGGTTGTGAAGTTACTCCCCTATATTATCTTTTAGAAGTTTTTTTAGTATTGTCATTTATATTTAAGGATAATACATAGCTAAATAATTCTTTTGTGCATGTAATGATATGAGTCGAGCTTCATTTACAGAGTCATTTTGATTTTAGTTTTCACTAAATCCATTCTCTTGTGGATATGTTGTCAAAGAGTAACAGGTTAGAAATAAGGAAACATATCAAGAGTCATTTATGAACATTTTTCTGGAGCTGTGAAAGGTGATTACAATTGAAAGACCATTGCAAATGAAATATAAATTCTCTGATCCCATGAAGCTTGTACTCAAGTGAATCTATATGTATTAGTATATACATATACCCATGGGGTGTGTGTGTGTGTATATATATATATATATATATATATATAGAGAGAGAGAGAGAGAGAGAGAGAAAGGGCACTAAATATCACTGTTCTAGAAATTAAATATTTCTTAGTAAATGTTTATTTAATTTGGGACGTGTTTTTAAAAAATATGACAGTTGATTTAAACCGAGCAAAATTTGCCTTCTCTTATTCTTCCATATAGCCTTTGTCTTTATAGAAATAATCAGATTTATGTGTGCAATTGAAAAACATGGAAAGAATCAACCCAAACAGATGGTCTTATTTACAAAAAAACTATTCAGTGGATCCAGTGATTCCATATATAGTATGTAAATTAAAAAGAAGGCTTGTAATATAATGTCATGTCATGTAATGTAATAATAATCGTTTAACTCTGAATAAAAGATTAATAATCTAAGTATGGTGTGCACTAAGTAATTAGGATATGGAAAAACTTCCAAACATGAAATTTCATAGCTCTCAATTTGTTCATGCTGCTTAATAGGTTTTACTTAATATTCTAATAAAAATGTATAGAATATATTCACTTGAAAACCACACACACACAAAAAAAAGAGGAAAAGATAATGGACAGTTTACCTTTCACAACTCATTATCCTGTTTTAGGCTTTGAGAAAGTAAAACTTGAAGGTAATATATCGTGAAATGTGATTAATAAAACTGTGATTTGAAATTGCATGACTCAATTTCTCATTGGTACATACAAAAGAGCCCTGACCTCACTGATTTGAAGCATTGAACAAGGAAACTCATAGAGTCAGAATCTAGAATATAGGTTCCCAGGGAAGAGAGGGTGGAGGGGAATAGGGACTGGGAAGTTAAGGCTTGAAATGTATGGGCTTCCTACTTGGAAGGATGGAAATGTTTTGGTAATCGATGATGGTGATGGCAGCAAGCATTGTGAATGAAAGTGACAGCGCTGAAATATACAGCTGAACACGTTTAAAAGGGGAAAAGTTAGATAATAATTTTTTTTTTAAATCCATGGAACTACAACACACAAACAGTGGAACCTAAGATAAAACTTTAGTTAATAGAAAAAATTTTAAAAAGTGCTAGCATCAATTGTAATAAATGTTCCACACCAATGTAAGCTGGTGGTGGGGTGGTTTATGGGAACCCTGTAGTTTGTGCATGATTGTTCTGCAAACCTACAGCTTCTCTAATTAAGAAAAATATACAATAATAATAAAAAGAGCCCTAGACTGGCTTCTTCTTACAGCATTGCCACAAACCAGATGTATACTTTGGAAAAGTCCCCTTCCTCATCTGAATGTCAAGCTTTCTGTGCATTTTCATGGATGTGGTGGGAGGTGTGGGAGGTGGGCAACATGGGAATCCCAGTGGGTTCCATGTAATATTTTGGGTAATCTAAGCACCTCTTAAAATATATGTATATATTTATATAAATAACATCTTCGTAAGCAAATACACATATATGCATATATATTTATATATCATTTTGCAAATGTTTGTATGTATTGTGAGAATTTTGATTTTTACCCACAATAAAAATAAATTAAAAAAAAAAAAAAAAGAAAAGAAACAGTGCGAAGCTTTGTTCATTGCTAAATCAAACAATCAGATCCATACAATTGCACAATTTAGATGAAAATTCTCTAACTTTAATAGATATGATACCAGGTTTTAGAAGACCTTTGTTCTGAATCCAAGCTAAGCTACTTATTTGCTATATAAATTCAGGAAATTCATACATCCTTTCTGTAATTCAGGTTTTCTCATCAGGGATTAAAAAAAAAAAAAAAAAAGAAAAAGAAAAAAATGGAGAAAATCTGGGCTGTTATCATTGCTTTCTGAATTTTACTATCTATGTAACCCTGGAGAAAAATCACTTGGCTTTTGACTTCCAATTCTCCTATCTGTGAAATAGAGATAAAAGTACTTGCAGCCTAGGACACAGGCACTGTGTTAATATCCCCAAAGACATATTGTGGGATAAGAATTCTTTCCATGCAAAAAGGGCACTGAAATGAGTCATCAAATATAAAAATCTACAGAGAGCAGGGAATTCAACAAGTATATGTATAATGATTGTAATGACAAGTGATTGGTATAACAAAATAATATTTATTATGAAAGTAGGAAATCTAATGTCATCGGAATGACTTTGGGAAAATAACTTAATCTCAATTTTGTAGTCTCTTAAAAAAGCAGTCATAAAGGTCTTTTGAAAAACAAATGAGGTAATATAAAAATATTAACATGATATTAGACACATAATAAGCAGTAAGAAATTACTTCAAAATTACTTTCAATAAATGCTTTTAGGAAAACTGGATATCCACATGCAAAAGAATGAATTTGTATCCCTTCCTAACACCGTATAAATAGTTAACTCAAAGTGGATCATAGACCTAAATGTAAGAGGTGAAAATATAAATCTCTATGAAGAAAAAACTGGAGCAAATCTTTAGGACCTTGGTTTAGGCAATGATTTCTTAGATACAACATCCAAAGCACAAACAATAAAATGGAAGATGGATAAATTGGACTTACTCAAAATTAAAAACTTTTGTGCTGCAAATGAAACCATCAAGAAAGTAAAAATATCACTCATAAAATTGGCAAAAATGTTTTTAAATCATACATCCGATAAAAGCCTTGTAAATATATTATACTAAGAACGCCTACATCTTAATAATAAAAACACAAATAACCCAATTATAAAGGCATAATATTCAAATAGACATTTCTCCTAAAAGGCATGCAAATGGACCATAAACACACGAAAAGATGCTTATCAGCATTAGTCATTAAGAAAATGAATATCAAAACCACAATGAAAAACCACTTTACATTTACTAGAATGGCTATAATAAAAAACACAGACAATAACAATCAAAAATGTAGAGAAATTGGGACTCTCATACATTGCTGGTTTGAACATAAAATGAAGCAGTTTTTGGAAGACAGTTTGGCATTTCCTCAAAATGTTAAACAGTGTTATTATATGACCTAGCAACTTCACTCCTAGGTATCTACCCAAGATAATTGAAAACCTAGATATACACAAAAAAAATAGGACACAAATGTTCATTGTCATACTATTCACAATAGCCAAAAGGTGGAAACAACCCAAATAAACATCAACAAATGAGTGGATAAACAAATTGTGGCAGATCCATATGTGCAGTTTGATATTATTTTGAATTCCAAAAAGAGATATTGATAACGTTTGTAAACTGGTCTGTTTCTCTGGGCATGATACCCTTTGGTTGTGTTAAATTCAAAGGCTTTATGTTTACTTGATTTAATTAAGATTAGGGCTTTGATTCAACCACATTATTAGAGTGTGCAGGGTTGAGTCCCAGCCCCCTTGGTGGGCCATATAAACAGATGCTCAATCAAGAACACAGAAGTAGATACACAGAATAAGATCCATACAGAGAAACGGAGAAAGCACCACAGACACAGAAGAGGAATGAATTTTAATCCTGCAGCCCTGGGAAGAGAGACAAGCCTGATAGTCTATATGACTGACCTTGTGAAGAGAACAGAGCAGCTGATCCTGGAAAGAAATGAGCCCCTCAGCCTCCAGCTGAGATGGGAAGAAGCTGGGCCCACGGAGCCTTAAAAGGAAGAGGAAGGCTGAACACTCACAGATGTCACCCGCCATCTTGCTTCAACACGTGGCAACAGACTTGGGTGAGGAATTAACCTTGAGTTGAATTCTTTAGGGTCTTGTAACTGTAAACTTTCACCCCAAATAAATACCCTTTATAAAAGCCAACTGATTTCTGGTACTTTGTATCAGCACCCCATTTGGCTGACTAATACACCATACAAATAAATATTGTTCAGTCATGAAAAGAATGACAAACTGACATTCTACAACATGGATGAACTTTAAAAACATTATACCAAGAGAAAGAAGACAGACACAAAAGATCACATATTGAATGATTCCGTTTATATGAAATGCTCAGACTAGACAAATCTATAGGCACAGAAAGTGGATTAATGCTTGCTACGGCCTTGGAAAGGGAAGAATGATAATGGTACAGGCTTTATTTTTGAGGTGATGAAAATGTTCTCGAATTAGAATATGGCTTGGTGACCCAACACTATAACTATATTAAAAATCAGTGAAGTCTACACTTTAAATGAGTGAACTTTAAAGTATATAAATTGTATCTCAATAAAGCTGTTAAAAGAGGTAAAATAAAATATGCTCAGTTGTTGAAGCAGTCAAAATATATTACTATCATAATAAAAGGAGATACTAAAGGCTGACTTGGGCTTACCTGATAATACACTGTATCCATAAAGATGTAAATGGTGGAGGCATAAAATAATCTTGAAAATCTACATATCAAAATAACCATGAACATTTTACATTCTTTTCCACTTTATAATATGATTACCACTCATTATAATATTTTCCACTATTTTATGTATTTCAGTGTGTGTCTGTGTATATTTAATGATAAAATAGGTAGAATTTTCAACAAATTTTAATATTATCATATTTTAAACTTATATTTTCCATTAAAATTGATAGCCTTAAACATAAGCATCTATTTCATTCATATGAATTTGGTGTTAGTTCAGTTGTTAAAGCACAATGAGGACCATATTTAGCAATGCAGGTTGGACAAGATCCTAATTAAGGAGAGAAATACATACTTGATAAAGGTGGTGATTCACCAACTATTTATATAATTTTAAGCCCTTAAGAAATAAAGCTAGTCAGGAGTTTGCCGTTGTATTACTTCAACCACAACATTTCAAATGGTAAAACCTGGCTCTGGAAATTTTTCTTTAATTTATTTTAATTAAAAGTTACCCCAAGAGGGCAAGAGAAATGCTTGAAAGTTTAAAGCATTTTTCCTTTTGCTACAGCTAAAGAGGTATTCACTTCTTTTCTCTATCAAGCTAAGTGTTCTTCTGAGAATTCATACTGGCCATTACATGACGCAGTTTTTAAAAAATAGCCTTACCAAGGAAAACAGGAATTTAGAAGGGCCTATCTAAGGAAGAGATAAGAATAGTTAAAAAAAAAAAAAAATGATGATAATCTTGTACAATGAAGCCCCTATCATTTTTTATCACTTTTTGTAATGATGAGAAAAATGAAATCCAGAAAAGTAAAAAACAAATGTTTTAAGATTAAGTAAATGGTGGAAGTTGCATTTGAATCCATCTCTATCACAATATGCTGTGTACTTTCCACCATGCTGCCTCCTTATAGAAAAATTTTATTCTAAATATATGATACAATCATGTCTAAAGTAATGTAAAATTTATTCTTTCACAAATGATTTGAGTGCCCACTATGTATCAATTCCTGTTGCAGGTGCTTCGTGGGGTACAGAGACCTTCTTCATAAAATGCTTTTCATTTTGCAGGGGTTGAGATGGCATAATGATGCTAAACAAGTACTCAGATAAGTGAGAAAAGAGTTAAATGCTAAGCCAAAATTAAAACTCAGCTTGAGAGTGAGAGGTAGCTCATCTAGAGCATGTGATCAAGGAGGCTTCTCAGAGGAGATAAGAGTAAACCCCAATTATTACATGTGAGATTGAACAAGAAGGAGGTGCCAGGCACAGAAGACTCAGGGGGCACTGGCAGATGACAATGCTGGCCAGAAGCCCTTAGAAAGACCTTCACAAAGGAGGGAGAAGGTCAGGGTGGCTGCAGTGGTTTCAGGGAATTTGCATATCAGATAAGGTTTAGCAGTTGTTGCTGTTTTTAATTGTAATTGTAATTAATTAATTAATTTTTAAATTTAATCAAGATAAGGAGTTTTGATTTTTTCAAGGTAAGATTGGAAACCACTGATGAGCTTTGGTCAGGGGAGAGACATGAACTCATTTTCCTTGGAAATCCTCATCTGCCTGCTCTGCTGAATGAATCACTACAGCCTCAGTAATAAACTTAGCAACCAGTTAAGAAGTTACTGAAAATGGGGGTTGGGCCCGAGTGTCAGTAGAACTGGAAAGAAAGTAAGGATAGGACCAGCAAATATAAATTCAAAAATTCAATAAGTTATATATTATTGGCCAGCAAATATAAATTCAAAAATTTAAGTAACAGGAGCCTGATGGTTAAGTTCACGTGCCAACTTGGCCAGGTGATGGTGTCCATTTTCAGTCAAGCAAACGTTAGCCTGATTGTTACTGTGAGGATATAGCATGGATTTAAATCACCAGTAAGCTGATTGTATATATATGGCTGTTACATGTACACTCAACCAAGAAGATTGTGTTCAACAATGAGAGAAGTCTCATTCAATCAGCTGAAGGCCTTAAAAGGACAAGTGATGATTTCAGCAGTCAGAAGGAAGAATTTCCATCTTGACTTCAGCCAGTCAGCTTCTCCTGGGGAATTCATAGAAAACCTTCTTGGCAGTGCACAGCTTGTGGCCTGCCTTACAGAATTTGGATTTGCCCATTCTCACAGTCATGTGAGACAATTCCTATAGGAGAATCTCATAATATTTGCATAATATCTATATATACATACATATATCTTCTTTTGATTCAGTTTCCCTAGAGAACTCTGACTAATAAAAGGCACCAAATAATCAAATTATTTTGCATTCTGAGCCCAGTTGAAATTCTAGTGCATACTACATAAGGAGTATCAAAATGCATGGTCTGAATTAACTTGGCAAAAATAAAGAGTAAAGAAGACAGCAATTGTGTTGGTTTCCAGAACAAAACACTCTTTTCATAAATCTAAGTAACTGAACATAGTGGATCATGGAAGCTGGGTTTGATCACTTTACTAATTTCAATTGTTATAAAATAATTATGCACCATCTGAATATGAAATAGCCACAGGCCAAATTATTCTTTTTTATTTGTATTTTATAAACTTCTTTCATTAAAAAGGAATGGTTTTACAACAAATACAAACATACTGCAAAATGGAAATGAAAGGAAAAGAAAGAGGAAGGTGAATAGGAAGGAAAATATGTACAAATGTTTTTTATAAAATATTTACTTCAATGTTCATTAAAATATACTTTTGAACTTCATAACAGACAACAAAAAAACAAAGAAATGATTTTTAGTCACATAATCAGAGATACTGATGAACATTGTTGCACATAAATTGATTTGATAGAAATTAATTGGAATTGGAGAAAAGAATCTGTTGGTTTGGTGATTTCTAATGTCCCTTTCAGTTCCAATATTCATTTTTGAGGGCATTAAAACAACACAATTCTATCTGATGTGATCAATTAAATGAAAACATTTGGGTTTACAATCTGAAACCCCTTTTACTTTTGTCAGATCATGAAGTAAATAGGGACTATGAAGTAACTGTGAAGTAGGGGGCCCCATTTTCATCTTCTCCAATCTGCCTCTGACTTTAATTGTTTGGGTAATTCCTTGGGTAATCACAGCAGCTAAGCTTGGAAATACTTCTAACCAGTATGCCTCTGAGGCAGTGCTTTATGTGACTCCAAAGCTTCGTGTGAAACCCTGAAATATTTGAACTAAGTCATGGTTCCCCAGAGATTAAGGCAACTTGAAATTTCTATAATGAGCTACTCTAAAGGAGCCGAGAGAGAGACTGAGATGCGTGGTGTTCGATGTTCAGGTACGCAAACACACATACACATTATAGGAAGGTAAATACTTGTGAGCCCCTTGTGAAAGTAGTAATAGCAGTAATTGTAATAATAGCTCAATTTAATTCAGTGTCAGATGTGTCTAAGCACATTAATAATCATATTTAATCTGCACAACAATCTGATGTGATAAGTAATATTATTTCTATTTTACAGATGGGGAAAGTGAGGCTTCCTAATAAGGTTAAGTAACTGGAAAAGTGCTAGTTACTTAATCTAACTACTGAATACTAAATGTAACATACTAGAGAGTGCATTAATTGCCTTAGTTTCCAGTGCTGCAATGACAAATACCAAACACTAGTTGGGTTAACAGCAAGAATTTACTGGCTTACAGTTTTAGAGGGTCGAAATCCAAACTCTGGGTGCCACGTTTTCTTCCTGAAGTCTGACCGTTCTGATGCTGGTTTGGCACAATCCTTGGGGCTCCCTAGCTTTTACCTACTACCCCTGTCCCTTGCAATCCTTCTCCTTGATCTCTGACTTTGACTTCTGGTTTCTGACTGATAGCATTTGCGTTTCCTCTCTTTATAAGGCTCCCAATTACATGAATTAAACCCGCCCTGATTCAGTTTGACCTCATCCAAAATAGAACCTTTGAAGACCCTGTTCTTGCCTAATAATAGCACCTTCAAAGATCCTATTCACAAATGGGTTTATACTCACAGAGTTTCATTTTGCTAAAACTATACCAGAAATGGGTGGGCTTTTATCGTGGGAATTAATTAGGTTAAAAACTTACAGTTCTGAGGCCATGAAAGTGTCCAAATCAAGGCATCATCAGGAGATCCTTTGGCCCCAGCTGCAGCTGTGAGCGACCAGGCACATGGCGGGACACTTTGGCTCATCTCTCCCCTCGCCTTGGGGCCTCCTTGCTTTCAGTTTCTGGCCAAAGCAGCTTCCTCTCCGTTTCTGGCCCTATGACCCTTCTCTCTCAGCTTCTGGGTTCCTCTCTATCTCTGCAGCCTTCTTTCTGCTTCTGTGGCTTTTGATTCCTCCACTTATAAAGGACTCCAGTAAGAGGATTAAGACCTACCCTGGGTTGCACAAGCTAATCAAAAGCCTTTAACTGAAGCAATTTAATCAAAAGGCCCCACCTCCCTACAACAAGTTTACACACACAGGGATGGATTATCTTTAAGAACAGGATTTTCTGGGGCCACAAAAGCCATACACAGGAACATGGATTAAGACTTGAACATCTCTTTAGTGGGGTATGATTCCTTTAATCCCCAGCCCTAAATTGACTACTTAATCTAACTACTTGATACAACTTAATCTACTAGATTAATACTAGTTGTTAGATACTTAATCTTATCACAAGATCCTACTTAATCTATTTAATATAACTACTGGATGCAATTTATCTGGTAGTAGATTGATAGTAATAGCTAGACACTTAAATCTAATTACTTATTTTAATTTCTAGATACTATTTAATCTAACTAGTTAATCTCACTACTTAATCTAGCTACTAGATACTAGATACAACAAACTAGAAAATTGGTGGGAAAGCGACTGTATCCCAGGGAATCTGACTCCAGAGCTCAGTAGTCTAGTCACTCCTGCCCATTGCCTTTCCCGGGCATGGGAGCCATGTTGAATAGGGTGTATTCCCAAAGGGAAGGTTTAACCTTTGAACACAGTCTTTAATTCTCTACTGTGGCATTCCAAACTGAAAAATTTTCTTGCAAAAGCCAGGGCACTGATAAAACCACATTGAAATACCATAGTAATTTCCCTTCTAATATCAATAGAAATTCAAGCAATTTGTAAAACATGCCAGCAAAATAAAATATTCTGCTTTGTACTTGGCAGAAAGAAAAGTAATAGAAAGTGATTAAACTGGGAATATTACCAAGGCCTTTCTAGTTATTCAATACTGTGTTTAGTGGAGGAGGTTTTCTTGTTATTTTTTTTTTTTTCATACATGTAATGAAAGGCAAAGATCATTAAGTCAGAAATGTCAAGTTATCTTTGAAACATGAATGTAATGTTACTAGTGTAGAGCTTAAATAGATACTAATGATATGTTAATTGGTTAATTGCACATTTTAATAACAGACTTACAAAGCCCCAATTTCTTTATGGTTAAATAACATAATGTGTGTCAGTTGTGTTTTCAGTAAACACTGGGATGTTTTCATTCACCTACACATCTCTATATAATTATATTTTAGCTATTCCTCCTTGAGCTATAATCAATCTTAATGTCTTTATTAAACAGGAATCATCTTGAACAATCTATTTTTAGTACCATTTCTGAGATATCTAGGATGTCATTCAAGCTCACAGAAAGATGGACAAACCATTGCTGAGAGGCTGGTGCACTTATAAATGGAATTACAATCCTCTCCTGGGAATTTCAAAGTCCAAAAGCAATTCCCCTCTTGCCAAGTAATCACATAGAAAAAATAAATTATAATTCTTTGAGGCTATGTGTCTTGCATAACTTGTCAAACAAGACATGCAGCCCTATTCCTGTGTCATTTAAACGTGTTTTAAAGTCATCACAAACTCAAGCTCTATTTTTAAATTGCCTTTTCTACAGAAGTTACAGCAGTTTTTGAAGAATATGGTTGGATTATAGAATACTTATTAGCCAGCAGCCATGCAGGAAAGTGTCTCTCTGAAATAATCTAATTTCTTCTAGAAAGTAAAAAATATATACGTAACCTATTAAAATTGTTTTTGTAAAGACCTTTTTACCAAGAAAGAATCAAAGAGATACATATTTATCATCAAATTTGCTATAGGAAATAAAGGATTTCTTTTGTTCCTATGTTAATTGGATCCTCTTTTAAGCAAAAACCAATTTTGGAAAACTGGCATTTGGTATAATTGGAGGGTTGACTGTTACATAGAAAACTATCATCAGAGGCAAGTTTTATTTCCTCAACAAATACTTATTGGAATTTGATGCTGCAATGCTTCAAACAAACTATGTTTCTCTCTTTAAACTATTTAAAATGATCACTTTTTCTCCATTATGAATAATGTTTAAGAATACACTGTATTGGCTAATTTACATGGGACTTCATTTGGCAACAATTATCTCATCCCTTCCCTACTCTCTTACTGCATTTTACTGTTTCAGAGGTAATTACAAACCAGCACACTTAGATCGTCTTCTTTGTTTTGGCACTTGTGGTAGCCTGAGACTTTTGTGGACCCCAGGAAACTATGTTTTTAAATTGGTCCATTTCTATTGGTGTGAACCTATCGTGAGCCTTTGATTATATTAGATTCAGTTAAAGGTCATTTGATTAGATTGTTCTAGTAAGGCATAGTGCAGGGTGGGTCTTAATTCTCTAGCTAGAATTTTTTATAAATTGGAATTAGTAGAGGCCACAGAAATAGAGAGAGACTCCTAGAAGCTAAGAGAGGAGGCCCCAAGAACCAGAAGCTGAGAGGACACCGCTTTAGCCAGAAGCTGAAAGCAGTGAGGAGCAGAGGAGAGGAGAAAGACAAGCCAACATTGCCATCGCTTCCTGCCATGTGCCTGATCACCCACAGCTGCAGCTCAGAAACAACGCTGATGATGCCTTGACTTGGACACTTCCATGGCTCAGAACCATAAGCTTATACATTAATAAATCCCCATTGCAGAAGCCGAACTATTTCTGGTATATTGCCTTGGCAGCCTTTATCAAAGTAAAAGAGCACTCTAGAAGTTTCCTCTAATATTTAAATCTTAAACTCTTTCTTTCTAAGCATATAGTGGTAAGAACTTGAGAGGTGATTTTACATAATTTATAATTTGTATCAGATAGAACGGGAAAATTGGGGGGAAGTTTGCCATAGAACAAGGTTATCTAATCTATTCATGAAGCAAAAACCTGGCCTTTCTGCACCAATGAGAATTCTGAAGTAATATCAGGGATTATAGACTTTTAGTTTACGAGAGCAAATTTCCATGTGAGTGCTATGTAATAGCACACCCTATGTAGAATTATCATGTGCAAGAATAGATGGTGCAATGATTAAACAAGTAATACTGAACAAGAGATGGATAATTGGAGGGTGTGGGAAGGGATGATGAGATATTCACAGTCTTCAAGCAGTCTCTGAAGAATCGAGCAATTTACGTCATGTATGACAACCTGTTCCTTTGGCCATTAGTTAATAAGATGGATTCAATGTATCTTTACTTGACTCAACTTCTGTGTAATCTTGAAATTTTTGCATAAGGGAAATGGCTAATCAGAACAGGGTCCCAGCGATCAAGGACATAATCCTGTCACCTACCCCATATCGCAGCAGCCTGAGTGGTGTGTCTATCAGTGGAGATTGAATTCTGTGGCTATGTCTGAAAGGATGAGGTGAGCCTTCTGGGTTTATATACTGAATCTGATGGTCTCTCTTAACTTCAGTTGGAAGAAGTCTTAATATGGTGATGCACAACTGTGTTTGCCACGTGACCGTAGAATTTGACAAAAAAATAAAAAAGCAGTCATCTTCTCCACTCTGCTTTCAACACAGCCTAGTTTTGGGGCCTTCTCTGTACCAATGGAAAGCAGCAGTGGGGAAAGAGTCTAACCTTGGAGACCAGATTGACCTGAATTTGACTCTTACCTTTTTGCCAGTTAGTGACTGGCACAGGTAGTTCATGGAACCTTCCTGCATCTCAGCCCTCAGCTATGTTGTACAGAATAGCACATCTAGGTTTGATCTCAAATCTGTTCTAAAAGAGATCTCCTAATTTTTCTTCTTATAATAAGACAAAATAAAATAACAATTGTATAGTACACTGGAATAAACAGGCGAGCCTGCCTGAGGCCAGAGGCAAGCAGATCAGGGGGCATGGCAATTGAATCCCCCCCCACCCCAGCTGCTTCCAGTGGTTCAGTCTCTTGGCTGTCACAGAAAACCAGGGAGTAACTGTCCTCCTCATCCGTGCACATGTGCACATACACGCACATTAGGAAATATCAGGACACTAGGGGTATTTGGCACGAAAGAAAATAAAATGAAGGAAATTTAAAGTGAAAATTGGCATAACATCAAACCTGTAAAGAAAACTTATCTTTACATACTCTTTTTTATTTATTTATTTTTATTTATTTTTAAACAAATCTATTTTATTAATACATATTAATAAAGCATCCAAGATTTGATATGTGATTATATCTCAATGAAATTGTCTGATAAAAAAATAAATATTTGTGCCAAAAAAAAAAATATATATATATATATTTTAATTCTAAGGTCAACATTTTATTTTTAATATTTTAAATATTATACAATGTCTTTTTGTACCTAATGCTGCAGTCAAGAAATCTGATGTCAGTCTTTCTCTCTGGAATTTTTTAGAATTTTCTTATTGTCTATTGTATTTTTAAATTTTACTATTTGTATCTAAAATGGGTTTTTCCTTGTCTCTCCCTGTGGGCCCTCTCCATCTTTTAATTTTCTGAATTTATCTTTTTTAGTTCTTTTTTTTTTTTTTCAGCTCTATTTTTATTTTTCTTCTGTCCTTCATCTCTCTTGACTTTTTGTCTGCATTTTCAATTGCTCTGTCAGTCTTTCTTTCTTCTGGGCGAGTTCTTCAGTGCAGTCTTCCCACTTACTAATTTGCTTTTCATTGCTTCTCTCCCATTATTTATCCCATTAATGTAGTTTTATTTCAATTTTTATATTTTTCACACCCATGAATTCTATATGGTTATTTTCATAATTTCCCGTTTTTTTTTTTTTTTTTTTTCATATTCTAATAGCTTCCATTTTCTTCATTTAAAGATACATAGGGTCATGGGCATTATTTTTCTCTAGAGGTATTTATATGCTGAAAGGTCTTATAATGTGGTCTGTGAGGCCCCATTCGTGTCAGCTCCATGAGTTTAAAGAGAGGAAAGGGCGGGAGTCCTAGGAAAGCAAATTTCACAGTTACTTCCCTTTTGGTGTTGCCTCACCAAGGGGCACTCCAGGCAGGGCTTCAGCTCCAAAACCCCAGGGGCAAGGAGCATTGGGAGCTGCTGATCTCCTTTGAACTTAGTCATCCAGCCCTGGGGTGGGAAGATGGAGTAAAGGAGCAGTGAAGGAGGCCCTCAGTCCCCATAGGTTGTACTCATTGCTTTGGCCTTCTTTTCTCCCCTACCTTCAACATCTGTACCAGCAGTCAAGATCTTGCCAGAAGTTTTTGTAATTGTAGGGTAGGCAATGATCGTTCATGGCCAACTTCTCACCCCACAACCAGAAACCCACCCCCCCCCCACTATCTCAAAGCAGCTCATAGTCTTGCTAAGGCTTCCTCACTATTTTCCTCCATGGTTTCTCCAAGATTGATTTTTTTAAGGGGTGAGAACCAATAATACATGTTTATGCATCCTGGCAGGAAGCAGGTCTCTTCATTATTTTCTTTCAATATTTGTGTTCGAACTATATTCCGTCCTAGACAGAAAGCTGACCTACTCTTACAGCCTCAGCCAGCTGACTCTAGCCCTGCTCTGGGCCCTCAGACTTGTCTTACCTGAGTACCTTGGCTTATACTCTTCCTTGCCTTTTGAATATCTTCCCCCATACCCCTTTTGCCCTCCAAATAGCTTTTCCCCATTGCTCTTTACCTAAGTAACTTCTTCTTACTCATCCAGTCTCAAGTGAATTTCATGTATAAAAAGCTTTCCCTGACCTACCAGGCTAGATTAGCTATCCTGTTATACGGATACTTATGGCTCATTAAAAATTGTCATTGATAAATATTTATGAAATTATCTCTTTTATAACCATTTCCTTCACTTTACATATTATGGAATTAGGACTATGGCTGTGTCATTCATTTCTTTATCAACAGTGTCTAGAATACGCTACTTGCTTCCTTACTTCAAATGTGATGGTATTGGGATGTATGATCACTGAGATCCATTTCAATTGCATCATTCCAGAAATGAGAGGTTACCAAACTTTTGTATGCATCAGAATTACCTGAAAGTCTTGCTCAAACAGACTGCTAGGCTCTACCTTCAGAGTACCTGGTGCAATCAGTCTCAGATGGGGTCCAATAATTTCCTTTCTGTGCAACATGTTTCCAGGTATGCTAGTCTGGGAACCACATTTTGAGAACCAGGACCATAAATCTATGGGTCTATCAATAGGATAGAGTTTTATAAGAGGATGGATGGAATTGGGATTAAGGGGTCCTGGATAATTATGAGAAATACTCCCTTCACTGACCTTTAGGAAAACTGTTTATTTCTTATTTAGTTCTTTCCTCTTTACTATCATCATGGTTTTCTTCAGCATATATCTAGTTGATACTTATTCAAGGGCTATGCAACATAAGTTATAAAGATGAAAATTTAAGCCAGCTCTGATTACCCCATGCAAAATAAGTTGTTCTTTTATTTGTATTTCTATATCACTACATACATAGTTTTATTATCAGGCTTATCTCATATAAAAGTTTAAGTTGGTTTTATGGGTTGAAGACATATTAAGTCCTTGGTCATGCCATTTAACCAATCTGTGCTCATTTATTCATCTTTCCGGACACTGGAGAAACAATTGAGGTTGTTTATAAGATTAAATAAGATAAATGTGCCTGGATAGGATTTTTTAAAGCAATGCTTCCATAATTTGTTAGGCTGCCTTTTGTCTGTTATCTCAGTTTTTGATATTGAAATAAAGCAAAAAAAAAAAGCTATGTTGAAGCCCTGAGCCCCAGAGCCTCAGAATATGACCTTATTTTGAAATGGGGTCATTGCAGATGGAATTAGTGAAGATGAAGCCAAACCAGATTAGGGTTGGCCCTAATCCAATACGAGTGGTAAACTGATAAGAAGAGGGAAATACGGACACACGGACAAATATAGAGGAGAATGTAGAGACTGAGATTGAAGTGCAGCGGCTGCCAGACAAGAGGCACTGAGGACTGTTGGCAAACCCCAGCAGCTAGGAAGGTGCAAGATTCTCCCTCACGGGTTTTGGAAGGAGCATAGCCCTACTAACACCTTAATGTTGGACTTTTAGTCTCCAGACTGTACGACCATGAATTTCCATTGTTTTAAGCTATCAAGCTTGGGGAACTCACTACCATAGCCCTAGCAGACTAATAAGGTTGTTTTTACCCCTGGTTTTCTCTGTGTCCCTAAGTGACTATTATATTGCTAGGCCTATAGTGAGTGGGTGATGTATAGATGTCAGATGAGCCAGGGAAGCTTCTAGTGCTTTGACAGTGTATAGAAGTTTTTTTGTTTTGTTTTGTTTTCTTTTAGGAGGTACCAGGGTTTGAACCCTGGACCTTGTACATGGGAAGCAGGTGATCAACCACTGAGCTACACTTGCTCCTCTAGAAGTTTTTATAAAGACATTTAGAAGAATTCTGGTGTTACCATATGTGCTCACGATTTCATAAGAAGAAAAGAAACTCATACCAAAACAACGAGAAATATAAATAAAGCAATGCTAATTTTGATGAAAATCCAAATGTGATTTAGGAAATATTATGACTCATAAGGAAAACCCAAATCAAAATATTGTTTTTTCAAGGCAGGTTGGTAGGACAGAAGGACACATGAATAGACCTGGACACACTGCAACCTCTAAGACAACCCTTTGAGCTCTGTGAGTAAGGATAAAATACCTTCCAAGGAACCTGTGGTTTTCCAGTGATTACAAGAGGGTTAAAGAGAGGCATGGTTGGACAGTTCTCTCTTGTCATAACCATAGTTTGCCACTGCCACAGATCCATTGAGGTAGTAGAATTTGAAGCTTTGGTGTATGAAAAGTTGTGACAAAAGCTTCTTCTATGGAATGGAATAAGGGTAAATTGCTATCTATTAAAGTGACATTGTTTTTTAAACATGACTTTTTAAAATGGGAATATCAAGAGAGAAGGCATGATAACTTTTAGGGTCCTGTGCAGTTTTAAACATAAATTATTCGAGCCCTGAGATGCTGGGAAAAAAATGGCTTAAACTTTCAGCTCTTTGTTTCCTAATTTGTGAAATGGGAATATTGTGAAATCGGAAACTATTAAGTAATGCTGTTACATCCATTTGATGTTCTCAGCTTATTTACAGGGGATGAACCTTGAATTTTCAAGAGTCGCTTTCTCAAACTCTTTACCAAAGGTGTTTCTAGGGTGATTCTTCTGTGTCGACATACCACTATTCTATGTTGGTTAGATCACCTAATGGGATGTGAGCTCCAAATCCTTCCTCAAGTCCACTTATTTTTTAGGGAAGAAGGGTGATATGGGATACAAAACACTGAAGTTAATTATAAAGCATAGGAAGAGATTAGCAAGGTCAGGTTTATGGCCATCAAAGACTGCTGCTCTGGTAAAATTTTAACATTTAATTACAAAAATGAAGGCTTTAAAATTCTACCTGGACCTGTGATATTTACTTGTTCAGACCCTTTGACCATTTTAGCAGCAATTCTCTTTACTTTAGACTTAATTATAGTAGATTTCTAGTTTTATTTATAGTGGACATTTGCTTTGTTCCCCTCTACAGTTTCTCTTGACACCTTCAGTACAGCAGTTCCCTATCTTCCCTTTGACAAACACCCCCTTTTCTTTCCGGTAATTTTCTTGAGTGCACCTGACAGCATCCCAGGTCAAGGCCAAACAACTAAGGCACAGTTGTCCCACAGTGATTGCTCTGAGAGTGGGCCCCTAAACCAAGTCATACCATCCCGTACTTCATTTGCCAAGAACCAATTCTCAATACCTAGATGTTTGTTTTCTTAGGAAAATGGAGGATTTTCTTCTTTTCTCACTGGACTTGAAAGAGAACATACATCAACATATATCAGGTTTGCTGCTTTAAGAGCCATTTTACAATATCAAGGAAAGAAGGAACCATCAAGAACAAAAGCTGAGCCAAAAGACAAGGAGAAGCTAGGCTGTGTCGTAGATGAACACCTAGGAAGCTATCTATGTCTGAACATCTCCTTCTCCTAGGGTTTTTAGTTATATGATCTAATTAACTTAAGCCAGTTTGTTATTTCTTAATGTTCCTCTAAGATGCCTAGAACCTAGTTTTAAGTCACTGATTGATGTTTTAAAAGGTTCTTATGCTTAGTGGGGAGAAAAAAAATCCTTGAAACATTTGTGGGCAAATTTCCATTAGTCCCTGAGGTAAATTAGTGAGACTTACTATAGTAATTTCCTTAAAATAATACGAAATAATTTCCTTAAAATAATACTTGCAGAATATGTATTTATATTTATGTTCATATGATATTCACATAAATATAAGCAATTAATTGTTCTAATACAAATATAACCATGCACACAAATATTTCTCTTATACACAGAAACCAATGCAAAGTGAATTTAGTAATTTTATGATGCCTTTGGGGGCACTATAATCTCACAGGGTAAATTTCTGAGCTGCATTCCACAATAAGCAGTGTGAATGCCAACTTGTTTCTTAAACATTGTGTGCCAGATGGTAAGATACATAAATGATGGCAGAATTAAAACGTTTTCCCATTTAAATATTAATTAAAATGCTTCATGATGATGTGACTAGGTTAAAATGACATGTGAGCTTTATAATGGCTCATGTTTTTCCAAAGTACTGAAAACCAATATGTGAAAAAGAGTTAAAAAGTCAAGCTGAATTTCAGATATACTTTGAAATCTTGCTTATGAGGGAATAAATACCTACTCTACAAAGGACCCAAATGGAAATTACATGAACAAATCACTCTACTGGCCACAGTAGAAAAGGAATTAAAGAAGACAAGATTACAGAGCATGAAAATGACAACATGAGTTGTTTTTTATCCTGGTAGTCTCCACAAAATTCCACACCTCACAATTATTGCCTATTTTAATTAACCATGGGTCAATCAATAGTAGCCATTGAATTAACTGTCTTTCCTTTGAGGTTGCAAAGAGTTTTGAAGCATTTATTCAATCAGTTCCCAAATTAACCAACGAAGAACAGTTTAATGACATGCCAGTTCTTTTGTGGCCATGATAATGTGTTTTGTCCTTTTTGATAACGTCAGGTATCTATCACCGTAAAGGGAAGAGGCAGTGCAATTTCTTGGGAGGAAATTTGGAATTAACTCTTAGGTTACTTAACAGAGTTATGTGACAGCACTTAAAAATGGAATGTTTTAAGTAGGCTAGTATAAAAAGAAATTCCCATTTTAATCTAGTTTTACTTCTTGGTTGGAAACTTTCACATACATTCCCACTAAAATTGAAATAAAATCATATCTCAAAAAATTCATGACATATTCTCATTTCACCTTAAAGTCCTTAATATTAAAAAAAGAGAAGCTATCTTGACACCATTAATATAGGAAATCACATTTTAAGTAGAGGAAAATATATTTAATTGCACCAGAATTTAGTGTCTGTGATATGACATGATATGATCAGATGTACCACAACTACATTTGGTTATGCAAGTGCTTTGAGTTGAGGTAAATAAATGACCCAGAGATTGAAGGAGGCATATAAGAATCATTTTAATTAATTCTGTAAGCGTTGTATTTTAATCAACTTTATATGCTTTGAAATTTTGTATGCATTCAAAGTTGGACCAGTATGAATGTGCAGTTTGTTCCATCTATCTCAATAAGCACCTGTCAGTGTATTAGGTGGAGAACACATCCCCAATTGTACAGAATATAATGATATGTACAATTCAATTTAACAAAAATTTGGAGAGAGTTTCTTTGAATTAATTTTTGAAACTGCCTGTGCCTGTGAAGATACCATATTATAAAACAGAAACATTTCTTCAAGTAGATGAAAAAAATCTGTGGTTTGCAGTATTCACCATTCTCCATTCTTTCTTCACCAAATTGTCTATGTCTTAGAGAGAGAGGAGAGAAGAAAAGAGAGACAGGCTCCAGAAAATGCCATCACTCAGCTCATCTTCATTTATTGCCAAACAGAGTATATTTGACTTCTGAGCTTGAAAGTTTGTGTTTTCAATTAGGGTAGCTAACAGAACAGGAGAAAGGGGTCACACACACATGTACACACAGTCTTTTTGTTGCTGTTCTTACAAAACTTCTGTGGCTTTGGAATTGTTTGTGACAAATCCTTTGAAAATTTGGAATATATGATTTTAACCTAAATGAAAAGACAAGAGTTTAACAGATTCATACAACAAAATAAACGTAGCTATAAAATTAAGCTGATAGCTTCACTGTCGTGTAAAACGTGTTTGCAAATACTCTGAAGAAGTAGCTAGAGTCAAAACAATTTTATTCAATATCCACTGGCTTAGCCATTTACAGCAAGATGCGAGCTGGACAGACTTTAGGTGCAATCCACCATTCATTCTTTCATTTGCATTCTGAATAGAAATGAGATTTTACTTAGACTGAGTTTTGAAATTCTAAATCAGAACAATGAGTCATGTGTTCTTTCTACACAGTTGTTCTTGCAAACCAGAATATGTTATTTGATCAAGGCCATTTTTAACTCCAAATAGCTCTTCCTTTTATATACCAGATCAGACAGTAAACTTTTATGTAAACACTTTCAAACTGTCACAGAGTGAGTGAATTAGCATGGAAAAGTGGCTCCATAAAATTCCAGTGGTTTTCAAAGAAGCTGATTTTGCCCACAGGAGACATTTGCCAATATCTGAAGACAATGAGTTTGTTACAACTGGGTGGTGCTACTGGCGTCTAATGGTTGAGGCAGGGATTCCTCTAATCATCCTGCAGTGCACTTGACCGTCCCTCATAACGAACAATTACCTGTCCATAGTGCCTACGTAGAGACACCCTGCTCGGTCCTACGGTTATTGGTAGTTTACACACGAATCCACGGCTTGCATTTCCAATTTACTTTTCTTCCACTTTTAATATTTATTTATAATTTTGTGATTCTTTCATAACAACTACGAAGAAGTATGAATTACTAGGTAGACATACTTATGTTAATTATTCAAATTGATACTAATTTTTTTTCCTTACTTCTGAAACCAGACCTCAAATAAAAAATGAGCTTTGAAAACACAAATGGTCTATTGGAGAATAAAAGTAAAAATAAGTAAAATAAAATAACATATAAGTGGTTACATGAAATCTTTAGTAGAATAAATTAAGCATCAGTGGAAGGGGCAAACAAAGATATTTGAAATATATATTAAATGTCCCCTGATAGTGGAGCGATATATTTTCTAGGAAATAGTTAGAAAGAGGGAATGTTTTGCTTAATATTTCTACCAGATAGTTGGTGGTAGTGGGGCAGGTGAGCTCTTAGGATTCTATAGTAAGATCCCAACATGGTTCCTTATTTTACTCTACTATTCAGCTTTATGGGAACGTAGAACACCTTGAGATTTGGGGGAACATATCTGAGGACATCTGAATAACTCCAATAATAGGAGAAAGAATAAAGAATAATGAATGTATTATTCTACATCTGGATGGAAAGAGACACATGTTTTATGAACCTGCTGGGGGCTAGAGAAGTCCGTTGGAACTTGCAAATGATAATTTAATTAAGATTAATTACATTTATGGTTTAATATATTGACAGATATTTTGCTAGTCTCTTGTACTTCTGTGTAAACATGGAAGACAAAATCAACATGTGCATAATTATGTTCAAACATGACAGCAAGTGAAATAAAGGAAACGTACGTTTCAGAAAACTAACCTTGGTTAGAAATTATCTAAGAATTAATATAAACCTAAGAAGGTCTGGAGCTACTAGACAATTCAGAAATCATGTTTTAACATAAAATAACCTAGATTACACACTCCCAGCCTTATAACATTGATCCATCTAACACTGTGTCTCTTTCTTTGAACTTAGAGATTCTCACACACAGATTATGGAAGTTCATAAAAACGCATGGTTCCTTTGATCTATAGAGTGAACCAGTGAAAGCGTCTCAAGAGGCTAAATTCTAGACTCTGAATCACAGCATGTGGTAGTGAAATTAAAGCCAGCCTCACTCAACACTTATTACACTAAATTATCATCAAAATAAGTGGAAAGGAGGAAAAAGGGGAATAATTCATTGGACTAGAAATTTCATTTATTCCTCCAATAGGTTTGCATGATAAAAGCATTTTAGAATCAAAATGATAAACTGCAGCAAGAGAATGTCTTTGTTATTAGGTCTTACCGTTTTGTCTCTCTTCATGAAAATTCTTGCCTTCCTGATAAGATTTGATGTATTTTTCCATGCTTCCTTTGGATTTCATTTAAAAATAGCATTTATAATTGAGATATTTATTCAGTAAGAAGAAAGGAGTGGCATAATAGGATAATATGTTTATATATAAATGTGTAAGTAATAGGATAACATGTTTATATATAAATGTGTAAGCAATCCTTCATGGATGATGCCCACCCTACTCACCTCCTCCAAGTTAAGAAAGGCTAAAGAGTGATGAGTTAGAACAGTTGCTATAGTTTGCTCTTTGGAATTCTCAACATAAGAAGAGGACACTATTAAACAAACAATGAGTTATATATATTTTGCCAAATAATATTTGTTTAAACAAATCAATTAACAAACATATATATATTTGCCGTAACCCTTTCTAAATGACGACTCTCATATGGTTAAGCATGCAATTGAACAATAATATCAAAATCAATATAATAGATTCCAATTCTACTGAATCACTCTCTGTATATAATAAACTGCCCAACACCAACCTTAAAGTTGAGTCCTTCTATTCTATGTCTTAGTTCCATTAATATAAAAACCTCTAGCTAGATCTTCCCTAAGAAAGTACAATTTTTAAAATCTTCCTTCTATGATCCTTGGATTAGGAAGAATCACACCTTTTATATAGCAGGGAAGTAGTATACTTGTTCCTAATTATTGGAAATTTATTTCTCATTCATTCAACTTCATTTCACTTTCACTACTGCATGTCCAACTTCTCTCTGACCCATTGGCACTCTAAAGCAGTGACCTTGAAAAGAGATAAACAAATAAATACATAAGTAGATTCAAATCATGCTTGAAACAGATGTATAATAAAAGACTAGAGAGTTCACAGAGAAAGAGGGAGAAACAGGGTGAGGAAAGAGAACCCTTGAAATTTGGGGTTCTGAAGAAAATGACCTTTAAGTGGATATCTGAATGATGAAGAGTCCTCTCCTGAAAGCAGCCATTCCATTCACTGACCAATGCTATCTCACCTTTTAGAGTCACAAGACTCATCAGCTACTTTAAGAAAACGCTCCCATGTTTGGAGTTAAAGCTCTTCCTCAATGGAAATTTCCAATGATCTACTCTTGAAAGGGCCTCTGAGTTTCAGAATCAAGAGTTGAGGGATGAGGGAAGAGGACCTTTCAGGACAGGGGAACTACAAAAGCTTTGAGGTTGGAAAGAGTTTGGAATAGTTAATAAACCTACTCATCTGGCCATGCCAAGTTCAGTTTTAAAATGTGTGTGTTGGACATGCACTTTGCAGCATCATACACAGTATTTTAAAGCTAACTTGCAACGAACATTCTGAAGAATTTACTATCTCTCAAAGAAGTCAGGAGTCGCTTGCAGTAAAGAGTCTACAGGATGATAGGTTTACACCACTTGTATTATTTCATTTATTTTTCATAACCACCTTCCATTTTTCTGAAGAAACTAAAGTTTAGGGCAGTTTTTATTCAATATGAAAGGGTCTTTCAACTAGCCAAAAGATTATGACTAGCTGAAAACGCAGATGATGGTTAAAGTATTTTTAAGTAAGATATGTAAATTGTTGTTTAGACATAATTCTATTGCACCCTTAAAAGAGTACAGAATAGTAAAACCATAAATTTTATATGCACTGGGAATCCAAAAAATTGTGTGACTTGCTTTTTTGTGATGTTTGCTTTATAGCAGTGGTCTGGAACCAAACTCACAGTATCTCCAAGGTATGCCTGTAGTTCTTCAAAACATCTTGCTCTTTCACAAATCTCTATACTTCAGCCCAGGCTGTTACTCCTCCTTAAATATCCTAAGTCATCCTCATGGTTTTCCTGTTCAACTGTCATCCTTTACGAGACAAGCTCAAGTCTCTCTTCTGAAACTTTCTTTAAATTATTTAAGCATAGTTTATTCCTTGAATATATGCTGTCCTAAGTATCCGTGTGCGCGCACACCCTTTTAAAGACGAACACTTTGAGGGCAGGACATCTGTCTTAAAATGGAAAAAGTAAATAAATTAATTTAAAAAAAGTCTTTAAACACCTGTCTAAACACCTTTGAAATGCTAACACAAAAGAAAGTGATTAACCTGATTGGGTTTAGAAAGAAGCAGAAAGAATGCAATGGTTCTTGGATCTTTTTTAAGTGTCTTGTGAAACAATGCCAAAGATAATATTATATATACTTAAATGTAGTTCTAGACTATGCATTTCAGAAAATAGTTGCTGGATACCAAAAAAAAAATTTCTAAAGTTAGTGTCCTCCACCTCTCACTTTTTTCCAACAGGCACCTCGTGGCCTCCTCTGCAATCAAATCATGTAGCTTAATGTCCTTTCTCTTGGCACCATCTTCCTTCATTGCTTTACTCTCTTGTATAGTCATTTGTGTCTTGTCACCTTCACACTGCAGGGGCTTCCTCCTTGCCCAGCAGGTGACATCTTCAAATCTTTAAGGTTTAGTATGATGCAGAAAGTGCAATATGGGCTTGTTGAAGATAAAGAACAGATGAATGAGTGATTAATAAAACAGGATTATAAACTTATTTTTGGATTAATCATTTAGAAATAAATGATGCCTCTGGCATTTCAAATTTTGTATATCTGAACGTGAAGTTTAGTCATTCACTTCAAAGAAGCAATAAATAATGACTTGTTGATATTCCATCACTTTGATAAGCAAGATTTGAATCAACATGTTAATATATTGTGCAGGTTCCTTTGGTAACAACATCTGAGTCATTCCATATCAATACTCTATGAGTCCATGGACGTGGAAGAGCCTTCAAGGGGAATACTTATCTGGACTTCCACAGCAGTATTTGAAAATTATTTGTTCATAAAAATGATAGTTATCCTAAAGATGTAACCTGTTGTTTGTGCTTTCAAAGACTCTCTATTTATTGTTACTACATCAGGGAATTTATAATTTATGGCATTGGTACAATTTAATGGTTTAGATAAAGTTGATCTCCTCAACTGTTGCAGTTTTGCCTGAAAATGTCCAGATGCTCTTTCTCCTGAAGTTCTCCTTTTATGTGTGTGTAATAGAAACCCAGTGCTTTAATTTTTACTCTTGGTTGTGCTAATGCAAGGATAAATATCCTTATATTTAAGGCAGAGGATTATATTTATTCCACAGACATTTCAGAAAGTAAGTGTAAAACATTTTCATCTCTTATGCAGTTAATGTATTTTTGAATTATTTGTTTTTTAATAAATTAACTCATGTTTTCATAATCTATAAACTACACTTACATGCTTGTTCTGTAAAACAAATTTGCCAGTTTTGGTCAAACATAAACATGTTTTGAAGCAAGCTGATAATAAAGATGGCAATTCTTTACATTCCCTTAATTTTGATAGTTTACCATCACGATCCTCAATTATATTAATGTGGAAAAGTGAAAGGGTTTCTGTTTTTTGTGTTTTTTTTTTTTTTTGTACCTACTTTTAAATTTATAGTAATTTTATACAAACTCTTCAAAGGATCTAGAGTTCTTCCTTAAATGTAACTGAATTTTTCCTTTGTCCAAAAGGCCTCAATTCTTTATCTTTCAATTTGGTATTAGATTATTGGTGGAGTATGTGAATGAAAGTGTGTTTATGAAACACTCATGTACTATATTTCTGAAGAAATACATAATTTAACAGCAGAATAAAGTATTCCAATTGAAATATCTGTAGCAAGGGAGACTATGTCTAATTTGGACTAACAGAGTTGTTGATTTACCTGAAAAAAGGAATTCTAAAGAAGCTGCTGATTCTCCTTTTTAATTGCACTTTAGCAAACTGGCACAACAAAAATCTATGAAAAGCAAGAGTTTGAAAGGTATTCTATACGGAGTTTTTCAAATGACAAGAAGCAATTTACCTCCCAAAGCACATAGCTGTAAATTTTCCAATAGAAAATATGAATAAACATTATAATTATATACCTTTTCCTTCCACCCAGAGCTACGCTGTCCAATATCATAGCAACTAGCCACATGTGGCTATTAAACACCTGAAATTAGGCAAGCCTGAATTGAGACACAATGTCAGTATAAATCAGACTGAATTTTGATTACTTGGTAGGAAAAAAGAATGTACAATATTTCATTAATATGTTTTTATATTTATTACATATTGAAATAACATTTGGTATTTTGGGGGCTAAATACATATATAGTAAAATGAATTTCATATATTTTTTTTCACTTTGTAAAAAAATGTGACTAATAGAAAAATTAAAATGACATGTTTAGCTCGCATTGGTGGCTCACAATATATTGGACAGCATTGCTCTAAAGACTAAACTGATGAAGAAGCCAATTGAATCAATGGAACCAATGACACAAAGTTTTAATAAAATGAGAATCTTGGAGATTTTAGTGCTGGTAGTCTATCATAAAAAACAACAATACTGATGGATCTGATTTCTAATTACTATTTAATACTGAAAAATTTTTTAAATGAATCTTTAAATATTACACAGTTTACTAAAAATGCCAGTACCCTTTTCATCTTTAGAGAGACTCTTTGTGATCAAAGCCCATGGGTATATTTTATTTCCCCAGCAGGTGTTTTTGAGGAAGCTCTTTTAGAAGGAACCAATGTACGAACTATTTAGATATGAACTATCTAATCCTCCTTAACAGAAACAGTGGGTTTGACTTTAAACAGTGTTTATTCACTGAGGGAGCAGTAAAAATAAATGAATACAAAGTCACATCAAGAACACTTGAGGATGGAGTTCCCCAGGCGGTGCTGGGGCAGGAATACAACTGTGAGATTGAATGTGGGGTTTTATTACTCGGAAGAGGAAGGAGAAAGTACGGGAGTACAGTATGTACTTGGGATATAAAACACAAAGTACTAAAAGCTACTCAGGAACATATTTGCTCTCCAGAGACGCTACAGTATTTTCATAAGAACATAAGCTAGTTATGGAAAATTATCTCTGAAGCAGATTGGAGGCAATTGGAGTTACACGAACTGTTGAAATGCTCAAAATCTTCAGGCTTAATCCAGATTTATAGAGTCTGGAGTTTCAAAAAAATTTTTGATGTGAAATGGATTCAAATAATCATTGACTTGTACAGTAGGGCAGGATCGGCAATCCAGGCAAAGTGACAAAACCAGACACAAGTAAGACTGCATTTAAATGAGTTATGAGTAAGAGTGAATCCTTTGTTTTAACTAAACCTGAAGCATAAGATTCTTTGCACCTTATTCTGCATTTTAAAAAAGTAAACATATTGCCTCTCACTTATACGCCACCCTTAAAATCTTTTGCAAAATACAGGCTGCGCAAAAACGTGATTTTGCAACTCTATGGCCAAACAGTTGGGAATCAGTAGGAAGGAAGAATGGAGCCTGTGACAATTGCTGGACTTCACTTACAGCCTCGTGTTGACCGGTAGAGCTAGACATGGTCACTAGAGAGCTTACCTTAGGGAATGTGGTCAACACAGGCAAGGGTCAAACAAAGCTACTACTGTATGCATTATGGATTGAATGGTGGCCCCCCCAAAAAGATGTGTTGAAATCTGGCTCCCCAGGACCTCAGAAGGTGACCTTATTTGGAAATAAAGTAATTACAGGTTTAGGCAAGTTAAAATGAAGTCATACTGGGGTAGGGTGGGCCTTTAATCCAGTAGGACTGTGGCCTTACAAGGAAAGGAGATTTGGGCACACCAGGGCAGCAGAGGGAAGCACCAGGTGACTGCTGATGCCCAGAAAGCACAGGAGAGAGGCATGGAGCAGCTTCTTTCCTACAGGTTCTAAAGCGAGCCTGGCCCTGCTGACACCTTGACTTTGGACTCCTTGCTTCCAAAACTGAGAGACAAATTCCTGTTGTTGTAAGTCTCCCACTTCGGGATACTTCGCTATGGCAGCCCTAGGAAGGTAAGTCATCAGGAAATGAAGAAGGTCAGGAGGGGCCTAACATAGGACTTCAGATGAGTTGAAAGGATTGCTCTGGCTTGAAATTAGTCTACGAAGCAGTGTCTGGAAAAGTTCTCGAGGAAGTGATTGCAGATTAGGTAGTAAAGCAATAAGGTTCCATTACCTGGAAGACAACCCTTCCTAAGGGGGTCTTACAGGTCAGGGCAACGTAAAAGCTATTTCTGACCCAAAAGATCAGATGTTTTGCCTTCTAAGCTCTTGACCAGGTGTTCATAACCCTTCCTGGCTGATTCAGAGCTCTCCCATTGAGTTAAGGTCTACCAGCTCAACCGATTCTTTTCCCTTGGATTCACCTCTTTCAAGTCTTACATCCGGGTCCTACCTCTCTCTGCAGCTCCTACCTAGGTTTTAGTAAATGATCTCCGACTTGGTTCTTGGTAACAACTTTATTTTAAAAATTCAGTTTCAGATGAATATTAGAATTCAATTATGAAAGCTTAAACATACATGTTAATACCATCCCTTCTATGTTAGATGTGCCAAGTATAAAAGAAAGTCCACATATGCTGACATAATTTCAGTCCTTAGTATATTGATCCCTTTTCATTCTTGAGTTATATTAATCCTTCAAGGAGTTAAAAGCCAACTTGCCTTTCCTCCTGAATTTTCTATGTGTAGTGAAAATGAAGTTCACATACCCTTGCAAATTTATATTTGAACCACAAGTGTGATTGACATCAAAAGCTCAGCATAAATAGAAATAATTAACCATGAACAATTAAGGACAAAAATTTATAAGGCAATCTATTTTAATAGCACCTGTATTTAGAGATTGTATGTATCTTATAAAAAGTTTTTAAAAAATCATTATATTAAACTGTTATTTTAGTAGCTCAAAATATGTCTGATCTTTCGTGATGTAATTTTTAACTTGCAAGTCCTCTGTGACATCTAGATTTCCCCCAAGATACTGTCATATTTCTGAAATCTTTTCTGTTAAATCAAAGCCCAAGATAAAATTTCAATTACATCAATGAAGTGAACTATTCATATGGAACTAATCTTTCTATAAAAACCTCTTCAAATAAAACATCGATTTGGAAAGGCAGATAAACTCAATTTATTGACTTGGTCATGAATTTTGTAAGGATTTATGCCATCAGCATCCTCATGCTTCTCCAATATACAATAATGACTAGTTAAATAGGAAAAGACTATCCTATAAAATTGTTGCAAGTTGTACAAATAGGAGGCTATAAAAGTTGGCCCACTAATTACTTGCAATGCATGTTACAGAACAGTAGTTCTGATGAAGTTACATCTCCTGTGCTCACTCAAGGTGAACAATACAGTAAGCGCAATTTCAAATGAGAAAATAGAGCATCTATCCTGACATTGCTTTCCAAATTAAGACTCCTAGTATACAGAATAACATCACCATCACGCAAGGCGAGGCTTTACAACTATATGAATGTGTGTGCAGCGTATTTCACTTCAATGAGAAAAAAGTTACGGCACAAAGAGTTTAATTACATCCTATATAGCACACTAATAGCCCATATGGCAGTACCTGAGAACGTCCTAATTAAAAGTCACTTAACATTTGCAAAGACAACCTAAGTTTAACCAGTCGACAATCCTTGACATTCCTGCTTAGAAAAGACACTCTTGCTTTCATGAGAAATAAATTATAATGCTAACTAAGTTCCAGTGCCTCTTCATAATGTACTTATTTTCAGTTTTAAACACCTGCCACAGCTTTCACTTAATTATAATGCATCTATAATTAAGACTCTGTTTGGATTTTCATAGAATATTCAGTTTTGAGAAAATTGTGTTAACATATTGTTAGCTTTCAACAGCTTCCAATCTGGAATATAAAACAAAAACAAAAACACTTGAGCATAAAAAGAACTTGATCTTTATCAGTTTCCTAAACTCTAGTTGTCCTTGATTCCTTTCCTCTCACCTCCTATCTCATCCAAAAAGTTTTACTGACATTCTGCAACAAATCTACCCATTTTTTCCCCCATCTATGCTCTACCCACCCTAGACCAAGCTATCGCCATCTTTTTGTTGACATTTTTTTGCACGGCATTTCTTATTGGTTTCCCTACTTTTGTTTTTGCTCTTTTGCAATCCTTTCTCCTTAATAGCCAAAGAGTCCTTGGTAAATCTAAATGGCATCATGTTACTTCTCTCCTCTGTGTCCTTCCATGGTTTCGTATTACACTTCAAGTTAGAACCAAATTCCTCATTTTGTTTACAAAACCTCAGGAGATTTTCTCTTGTCTCTGGCCCCATTTCACAACACTAAACCTTTGCCCACTGTGGTGAAAGCCTCCAACTGGCTTTCACCACATTCATCTTCTTTCAGAAATCACCTGTGGCAAGCTCATTTCCTTAGAGGTTTTACCCACAGTTTCCTCTGTCTGCCATGATCTTTGCATAGCCAGTTCTTTTAGTTACTCAAAACTTAGTCTACATGCCGCCCTGTCGGAGAGGCTTTCCATGACTATCCAATCTAAGAGAGCCACCTGGCCAATCTCTCTCTCATCTCTTAAATCAGATTCTTTGCAGAAAATCCTTGTTTTTCTTGTTGTCTTTTCTTGTGTATCCCCAGCCTGCCTTAGAATATAATTACACAAGTCAGAGAACTGTTAGTCTTTTTTTGCTGTAATCCCAAGTATTTAGAATAGTGACAGTCACATAAGTGTTGAACAAATATGAGAAGAATAGCTAAAGGTGATCTATGAAATAAATATTCTGCAATCTAATATGCTTCAGAAATATTAGGATAGACGAAAAAATCAGCTTTCTTTCTGTAGCATTACTCTGAATTTTAAAAATAATATAATCATGTCTAAGACAGGAATGGTGACTGAGTAGTTTCAAAAACTTATTTGACCACAGAATGTTTTCTTTTTAAGGAATAGCTCTTAACTGTGTATGAAGATTAATCAATTTATAAAACGCTGATATGCTTCTGTCTCTATCCACAGACTTTAATGAGAACTCTTAAACCATGTCCACACACACACAAAATCCATGCAAGGAAAAAAGTTTAGCTCATGTTTTCTTGTTTGTTTCCCTTTTCACCAAGCTAATTAAATTCCATGTCTGCTAAAAAACGATTTGTCTTTTAACAAACCACTTTCATTTTAAGTGCCCCTGCTTTCTCCTGTTTAAAATCAGGAAGGATAGTTTCTATGATTTCATTGACTCCAATTGTTTTGAACTTCACTTTAATCAATCCTCACAGTAAACTGTAGCAAGAATGGCTTTAGGTCAAATAACAAGAAATTTTATAGAAATGCATATATGCTTATAGATAAGCAAAGATAAGCACAGGTGGTCACATAAAATAGTATCTGTCTTTTTTGTTAAGTTGAGTTCCTGGGCTTCCATCATCATTTACCTAATAAATAGCCATTACTCCTTTAGAACTCAGCTCAGATGCTATTTCTCCCAAGGAAACCTTACTTGGGCTTCCTCAAACCGGATCAGACCCTCCTAGGATTCTCTATTTCTTCTTTGTATTGCTCTTTCCTGTTGGTTATTACATGTTGATTTTTGTGATTGTTTCAATGTTTTCTCTAAGCTGTGAGTTCTTTGCTAGTGAAGAAGAGGATTTCTTATTTTTAAAGAAGCTTTAGATTACAAATATTACATAAAATATAGGGGATTCCCATATAACCCACCCCCTCCCCCTCCCACACTTTCCCACATTAACAACTTCTTTCATTCGTGTGGTATATTTGTTACAATTAATGAACACATATTGAAGCATTGCTACTAACCATGGACTATAGTTTACATTATACTTTACATTTTGCCCCACACAATTTTATAGGTTTTGACAAAATGCATAATGGCCTGTATCCATCATTGCAATGTCTTGCAGAACAATTCCAATGTCCAAAAAATGCCCCATGTTACACCTACTCGTCCTTCTCCCTCCCTGCAGAACCTCTGGTGGCCACTGCCTTTATATCAATGATACAAGTTCCTCCATTGCTGGAATAGCAATAATTCTACTTTAGTCCATAGTTGCATTCCCCCTTTATGTTTGTTCATTCCTCATTCCTGAGGATTTTTGGGATGGTGATGCCCACCCTGCTTCTGGTTGAGAGGGGGCTTAGATCCCATGAGGCAGATGGATGGAACTGTCTTACTTACAGAACATGGTGTTTTGAAGACTATTACATTCCTAGTACTTCGAAAGTTCCTGGTAAGTTAAGTAGGAGACATTCAATAAGTACTTGAAGAAATACATGAACGGAGTTTGCAAAAAAAAAAAAAAAAAGAAAAGAAAAGGAAAAACAACTTTGATGTGAAATGTATCAAAGTGCTTAGGACTTCATATTAGTTCAGAGTGTGATAAATAATAGTCTGAAAATATAACTAAGAACAATGATGCTAATCTCTTAAAATATTCCTCCCTAACATGCTCAATTTTGGATTTAATCAAACAATAATTTTAAAACATATCTTCTCAAGATGAATAGACATGCACACAAGAAGAAATGCTAATTGAAATAAAATAATTAGGAGCTAATTAAGCTCTTTTGTGCATGTCTAAAGACAATTTTAAGAGAGTTTTCATTGAGGTTGTCTATGTTATAAGAAAATGTCTATATCCCCTACATCTCTCTATAGAATTCTTTGCTACGGGAAGAGTTTATCTCAGGCCAATCAGCGAATGGGCAGCCTTTCCTTCACAAAGGATTTCTGCCTTTTGGCTCTAAAGTGAGCTTGCTATGTGATCACAACCTGTCTGTTGCAGCATCAAATAATCAATATCTGCCACCATTTTGAATTGAGTGAAACACTATTTCACAAATGCCTTCACAATTAGGAAGAAAACCAATCTATCCGGAGAATGCACTTTGTTGAGTGGATAGATTTTTCTCAAAAGCTCATGAAAAGTTAAATGTGAAAAAAGTTTGGGGAGAAGACTGTTTCAGTTATTTCTGTCCCTCAGGGGAGGTGACCCTGGAGCACTGTAGCATGTTGCATTTCAGTTGGCTCCATCTGTCTCCTTCTGGAATTATTAACAGCACTTGCAAGCTTGTCTTCATGATACAGATAAATGAGTTTTGGAATTGCCCTTACAACAACCAAAACCGCATTATAATTCCATAAGGAAAGATCCAGGGGATCCTTTATAAATATTTTATTGAAGTACTAAAACATGCAATATAGATACTTAAAAATTAATTTTAGAAAACAAGCAAAAAGAAAATGTTATTTTTATCCTTCTCTGTGCTCACTACAATAATGGAACAGCCCAAATGTTCTCTTTATAATTGAATCTCTTCACTGCGCAGCTTATGGCTTTCCCTCAAAATGAGTAGATGACAAATTAAAATCTCCATGGGCAAAGGATATGTTTAGAATGCTAATGAATGTACTACTGAAAACGAGAAATAGATTTTAAAATACTCTTCTCAGATTTATATAATACAACCAAACCACTTCAGGATCTTTTTACTCATGAGTGAAGATTTGAAATATTATTAGGTGTCAGAAAGGCTGCTTCTATCCTAATATAGTATAGCTTATTTGCAATTAAACTCATACAATTTAGTAACCCAATGATTTCAGAACATGTAAAATATTTTTCATAGCTCAGTTGGGCAGAGTTTCCAGAATTTATTAGGTTTCTTACATCTGTGTTGTGTCTCCCACATTAGCGGATGACGTTCTTTATAACCAGCCCTCTCGATATTGCTATTATTCCTAACACTTATACCCTCTTTATCATTAACAGCAAATGTGCCGTGGGTAGATTTCTGTGTTGTGTGAAGATCAGAAAGCTGCAATCCTTAAGGGTGAGCTTTATTAATGAGCCAGTATCTGCAAATTAAGGAAGCCCACATACAGTTATACAGAATAAGTCAAATGGGACCAAATATATGGAGCTCAAATGAAATCTACTGCTCAGGCTTCGTTGGCTTCCTTGCCGGGTTTCCCTTACATCGAAGCACACAATTATTTTCTTAACTTTTATATTAGTTATTCAAAATGCCTATTCTAAAGCTCCCCTTTAAAATGGTTATTTAGCCTCTTTACATTTTTTCTCAATTGAATCACTTGAGTGTTCCCACCCCACCCCCACCCCCAGGATTGTCTTAATGATAAATAACAGTTTAAAAACATGGTAGGATTTTGTTCCTTATTCCAAATGCATATCTGTATTTCTCTCTTGCACAATGTTATCCGTTCTTTTCCTACTTACTTTTCCCTCTTATTTTGTACTTCTAAAGCAAAAGCGTTTCAAGATGAAAACAATAACAAAAGTGACACCACCTATATGGGGGTTTGAAAGAGTCAAATCTTGAAAGTACTTGCAAGGAAATTGAGATTCAAGGACCTTGAGCACTACAGATTAATGACTGCATTTTGAGAGGATATAAAAATAGAACTTTCACATTGATAGGCTTCTATCTGGAATAGTTTCCTGTTTTACATTATCCATCAGATCTAGGTTTGAAATACCTTTCTTTCTTTAAAGACAACATAAAAATCAATTTGTACTACTGCAGATGAAAGCAGAGTCACATATTTGCAGACTCCAAGAAGAAAACATCTATTACATAAGTTAGACAAATAAGATTTCTGAAAGTTTCCTTCCACTGAAATTATTAAAATTCTTTAAAAATCTTAGTGGGTGCTGATGGCTGGGAACTTTACGCAATGTTTTATATTTCCATGAAAGTGCTATCAGTTGCTGAGTTAATATTATAAAGTAGTGGAGGCATTCTATTTGACAATATTTGTTTGAACATTTCTGACATTTCAAAACATCAGTCTAGATGGTAGTATGTCAAATGGTCAAATTTACCGTTATCTTCTTAGGAAAGTACATAATCACAGTAATTTATCAGAAAATATTCATGCCCATATCAAAATCATCACATATGTTGCTAAACTCTGCATTTTGTTAATACAATACCGATGTTGCAACTCAGCTCAGCAGGCATGGGTCAGGGAGATGGCAAGACCCATGGATGCACTCAGCAAGGTGTCAGACATGAGCTTTATTTACTGGGACTTACGGACAGGAGAGATTCTCCCTGGTGGCGGTGGTCCAGAGAATGAAGATAGTGTTCCACAAAGAGGAGGGAAAATGAGGGGCAATATACAGGGTCTCAGAACAAAGACATTTCATAACAGTTTCTGCTAGGGTCACATGAAACAACATAAATGGGGTCTGGTGATGTTACTGAAGGGAGGAATTGTACATCCTGGAGAAAATTACAGTCTACTACACCATCTGTATGATGTTCTCCTGTGAGGAGGTTTGTTACATTTTAACTTGTGTCCTGGGGCATGCAGGAGGCTGGGTGCTGCTGGCTGAGTTTCCCTTAGGGAGGGGGAGCCAGGCTGGGGGCCCGTTGGAGCCCCACAACTGATTTCTCCTTATTTATTTTTTATTTCTGTATGTAAAAGTATTGTTCTAAGTATCTGGACAATTTTATGTAAAAGAGAATTTTATTGCCATTTAAAATAACTTATTATGTTCAATTATCTTTTATATATTTATTATATTGTATTTTGTACCATAAATATAACTCTTTAAATTTATATATACTTTGTGTCTTATTTTTGTAGTTAAAAAAAATCTTTTCCTCATATATATCTAGAATTTTTTTCAAAGAATTAATTCCTTTTTTATGTTCTCTCTGGTGACAATTTTCTTTGTCTTTCATCAATTTGAAAATAATTTGAGCAATAATTTCTCTAAAATGCAATGGTTGTATATTCCTTATGATGGTGGTATTTTGAGGAAATTTTTAGCAGCCTTAAACACATTGTACTTGGCTTTTATGTAGTTTCCTGACTCAGTATGTACAAGCTCTGTGCTGGCATTTAAGTGGATAATTTAAAGAATGTGAGCATGGTTTTCTTCTCTTGGTAAATGTTAAAAAGAAAGACTCATTTAAGAGGACAAAAATATTTAAGTGTAATATGAGGACATCGGAATTGTCCTCATTGTCATTGGAATTGTCATTGGAATGGCAGATACAGGCCATTACATATTTTGTCAAAACTTACAAAATTGCATGGGACAGAGTGTAAACTATAATCCACGGTTAGTGGCAATGCTCCAATATGTGTTCATCAATTGTAACAAATGTACCACACTAATGAAGGATGTTGTTTATGTGGGAAAGTGTGGGAAGTGTAGGGAGTAGGGTATATGGGAATCCCTTATATTTTTTATGTAACATTTATGTAATCTAAAGTTTCTTTAAAATACATTAATTAGTTAATTTAAAAAATTCTATACTCAAAAAAAAAGAGGAAAAAATATAATTCAGCAATAGTGGGATTTTTTTAAATTGCAATTTTGATTAAGTAGGAGTTAAGTTGTATATAGCATGTCTCTACTCCTATTTTGTGATATGTCAAGTTTACGTATTATCCATGGACTTCCTGGTATTATAGTTCAGGCCTTAGCTATCTTATATTTATTCTTTCAATTAATCCTTCCTATGTAGTTACAACACCAATTTTAGTGAAATTAATAATTTATATATTTAACTCTTAATATGGTCACTATTAAGCCTATGTAAATGTTGGTCATTATAGAAGAAAGTACACACTATGATTTCCTTTTTTTGTATATCTTACACTGCTAATTGCTTTTAGTTTTCCCTATTGTTTTAAAAATCATTTGTTATATATCTCTGTCTCTATCTGAGTCTTTGTCTGTGTCTGCATCTATATCTATACTTATATCTATATCTATATAATCTATATCTGTCAATTTTTTTGCATCTTCTCCATCAGCAGTTTTTCTTTCTCTTTCTCTCTCTCTCTCCCTCTCCCTCTCCCTCTCCCTCCCTCTTTCCCTCTCCCTTTCCCTCTCCCTCTCTCTCTCTTCTTAGAGAATTCCCTCCCAAAGTTCTTTGTCCTTATATTCCCTTCTGGACTCTTGACTCTCTGAGCCAAGACTCTTTCAATCCTCTTCTTGTATGAATCATGTTTTCCTTGATCCAATACCTTCTCTTTCTTGATTTATTCTTTCACTTGGCTGAAACACATTTTCCAGGAGTTTCCTAAGAAGGGAACTGTAACAGGTTGTATTTTCCGAAGGTAGTCCTCAAATAGTTCCTATGTTATGTGCTACTGCAATGTAGCTTTGCCATTCCCATATCATAAGGAGGAATCTATTTGTCCATATCCATAGCTAAAGGTGGATGGACCCTGTAACTGCTGCCATAATTGAACACGGAAGAAGTATCACTCTGCCAGTTACCCACACGGTTCTTAATTGGCTGAAGAGCTTCTGCTTCTTACTCCTGGAAGCTAGTCACCATGAAAGAATTAAATAACTTGAGGTTGCCATACTATGAAGACCAACTAGCCATGTGGAAAACCCGAAGGAGGAGGAGAAGACTGACCAGCCCCCAGCAGTCCCAAACATTGCAGCCCAGGTTCTGGAGAGCTTAGTGAAGAAACCCTTAGAAAACTGTGACCCAACAGGCCAAGGATTTCAACCACACGAGAGAACCAGGCAAGAACAGTCCATGAGCTTAGTCAGCTCTCAGAAGCAGAAAAGATAATAATAAATTATTACTTTCAGCCAAAACATTTTAAGGTGGTTTATTTTGCAGGAATAGATAACCACAACAAAAAAGCAGGGGAAATAAATTTGTAAGTCCTTTCATGCTGAAAATTTCTTAATTTTAACATCAAAATTTGTTATAAGTCACCTGGGTTTAGAATTTTGTATTAGTAATTACCTTCTTTCAAAATGTAAAGGACTTCTTCCATTATATTCTAGTATCCATTGTTTTTATGGAAATTGGATGTCATTCTGATTAATGTAATTTTAAAAAATGTGATATTTTGCTTATTCCCAGCTGATAACTTCCAGGACATTCTTTTAATCACCAATGGTCAGAAACTACAATATGATATGTCTTCGTGAAAATATTTTGTCTTTCATTGTGCTAGTTTCTAAAAGGGTAGTTTTAATTTGGAGTTCTTGTGTTCTTCAGTTCTTAGATTTTTTTTTTACTCTTAGTTCTTTGTTAATTTCTCATTCTTGCTTTTATTCTTTGGATCCAAAATCAGTCAGGAATAAGAACTTTTGGATTGGCCCTCTGAGTCTTATTGCTTTTGTTATAATTTCTGTCTTGTTAGCTTTTGTTTGTTGATTTTTAATTCTCTAATTCTTTCTTTTTCAAGTATCTTTTTCTTCTTTTATCTATGCAAAATCATCTCAAATGTTTTGAATTTTTTGAAGTATGTTATTTCTTGCATTGTCTCAGTTTGTTACAGGTTTCTTTCCATTTATTTTGCTCTTATTTTATATTAAACAGAGTTCTTTAAATACCTATCATCTTTGTCTATCTGCTCATATTTCACAGTGTAATATTAAAAAAGCTGACTGAAACCTTTAACATGCGAACACAGTCTACTGATTTTGGAATTTCATTTTAGGAAGATCAGAAGGGAACTAAATATATCCTTGTGGGATTTCAATATATCTAAATGCGAAGGTATTTTTTTAAGATGACAGATATTTTCTCCAAAGCAGAAACCTCTGACCTCTCGAACAGGTGATAGAAGTATGTTGGAAACGTGAAGAGATTGTTACTTTTTATACTAATCTGAGCACACACATGACCCCTTGGGAAAGGAACTAGGATGGAATGATTTAAAAGAGTGGTGATTTTGGAGCTGGATCATTGCAACACATTTAAGTAACATATATTTTCAATGATATATGACCTAAACCCAATTACACATTCACTGCATTAGACATATGATTCCCTGTAATAACTTTGGATCAGTTACTACCGAGGGGTAGTAAAATTCAGTGTAAACATTCCCCCCCCCCCCCGAAAAACAAACAAAAAATTATATTTCTTAATTCTGCAAACTGAGCATTTTTATTCTTATTACCATTAAGACAGTTTCATCTGCTCCATTGAAGATGTTAATATTTAAATCTTAACCATTTCACACAATTTGACTAAAGCCTGTCTCTAAGGTTTTCTTTCATGATTTATTGCCCTAGTTAAACTTTCCGTGCACTAAAGTTGATGCAAGGAAGTTATTTAAGAGAAAGCATAAGTCCTTAATCAGTCATTTTAAATGTGTTTTTTCCTTTTTTTGTAGTCAGGCTGGGTGAATTTACGTCCATGGGTAATTTTAAAAAATGGGCAGATAAGAAGATGGCTGGGATTTAGCAGATTCCGGTTCTGAATTACATACATATATAGAAGGCATGGTCATTGAGGAAAACATTCCCTCATATTACTTTCACAGTCTATGGTCAAAGAAAACATTGGTCAATGGTTCCAGGATAGCTGTCCATAGATAAAACCTATTTAACCCTTCAAAATATCCTTTCTTCAAATAGATAAATCTTTTCAAGAGCAGAAAAAATTAGATTGTAACAAACATTCATTTTCTACATCTAAGCCCCAAGCTAGAGCTTTATTAAGCTACTGTAGGATCTCAGACATATTGAGGTAGCATGAACTTTGATCTCAAATGAGCGTCCATGTCCCACATGACAAGCTTTTCTAAGTGAAGAGATGTCCCCCCGAGGTGCTGATGGTGAATGGTAGAAATAACTGAGGACATAGGAAAAGTATATATATATAATTAAAGCCAGCCTAATAGACCCCCTGAGGCAAAGGTAAAAAAAAAAATGTTAGAAATGAGTGAAAAGATAGTTTAAAAGTCTTAATAGAAAGTCTGAGAGTGGTGGAGATTTCTGTGGATTGTGAGAAAATAAGAGCAATTGAATAGAACATGTGACAAGAAAACCTCCTAAGACTAAATGTTTCTTTCTTTTTAATTTTGTCACCAGAGGTAATGCCGTCTCAGGAAGGCACAGGAATGCCCATTCTTGAGTTAGAAAGGTAACACAGATAAGTCATCAGATAAATATTTATGGAATAAATGGATCCCCTTCATTTATTAAATTTACTAAAAAAATTCAGTAATATCAGATAAACATGCCAATGTAAAATTACCAAACTCAATGCTTTAATATTGTATATGGTCTCCATATGGTCACAGCTTATTGGTTAAACAACTGTAACTATCATGAGTATGTTTCTAAATCCATTATTTCCTCTCATGTGTGAAATGTTGTAGGGATAGAAATAAGCGTTATTGTTAAACAATCTGCTTGCTTTTAAATACTTGAGTGCTGCCTTTATAAGAAAGCTTAAATTTATCCCCAGAGAACCTGGTGGCAAAAGTAGAGTTCAATAAGAGCAATAAAAAGAAGGGATACTATTGACTCATCTATAGGAAGACAATTCTAAAGATCAGAAGAGCCTTTTGAGGCAGTCAGTGCCTTATTAGAATGAGTCTATAAGCTCAGATCTGGAGATCATCTGCCATGGATATTTGGAGATTGAAGCATTGGGGGAGAGGTTGAAAGAAATGCATTTTAAGGGTAATTCCAAAGCCAAGCTCCTAGACATTCTATAATTCTTGGATATTAGAGTTCTACATATATTTTATGGGTATTTTCTTACTTGTTAAAAAGACCTATCAGACAGCTTTCTTCCCCTTTCCTTAATGTTTTCTCAACATGCTTAAGCCATCAAAGGGACTTCATAAAGTAACTAAATGCTTCAGTACCTTTGAATCATAACAAAAAAAAAAATGACACCACATATATTAGCCAAATGGTAAAACAGATGTTGAAGAATGGCAATGCTTGAGGAAGTGATTAAAATGCCACATTGCATCTTACTGTCCCTTTAATAGAAATATCTTTGAAAACAGGAGTATAAAAATATTCTGAGCAAAAATTGTAGTTTGTGAAAGAGCAAAATGGACACAGCTGTATTTTATCTTATTGTCTTAAAAGCAAGAACACATATTGCATTGAACAGTAACCATTCAATTAATTATTGATAGAATGGAAAAAATACCCACATGCAAAAAAAAGAAAATGTATTCAAACAGTTCAATCAAAACGCCAATGTGCCTTATATTCTTGCAGGTTAAAAAATGTGTGTATATGTACGTGTGTATGTGCATGCGTGTGTGTGTTTATTCAACCTCAGTTCTCAGTTCATGGGAGTTAGTGTGACATTCAAAGCATGCTCATCAGTAGTGGTTGAGGTGAGGAGGTGCTAGATGCGGCTGGAGAGAAGCAGCAATAGAATGGATAAAATGGTATTTATATCTATGTTGGAAATAAATACAATGGAATTTCAATTAATTTTTTCTTGCAAAACTTTGTTTTGCCCTCTTTTAAATGTCTCATGCGCTTGATTTTGAATTATACTCAGATTTTTAAAAAGTGCATCAATTGGCAAAATAAACTGTCATCAAATGTATTTCCTGACAGATTTAACCAAATTTTCATTTTGTGGCTCCCAACCTAAACCGAGTTTACTTGATAAACTGGATGGGAAAAAGCCAAAAACAACCTTTGATATTGTTTCACAGTGATAACCAACATCTGTTATCAATTCATTGTTTATTCTTCTGTGTTTTGTGATAGTGTCTGGATCTTATACATTTCCCCACAGCACATAAATTAATTAAATTGCTTATCACAAAAGGCACCAAATCTTAGCATTAAGGGGGATATTGGAGGTGGTTATTAGATTTTTCAAGTTTGACTCTTTTGGGGTTTTTTTTAGTCGCAATTTTAGTTCTAATTTTAGTTTCCATTGATCAGAATATGTAAGATCCAAAAGTGTAAGAATTCAGTATCAGCTTTAATTGTACTAATAACAACATCTGCGTACTTTGAAAATTAGTAAATATGTGCATGTCCATCCTGGGCCTATGTTTGAAGTACCTACAATTTGCATAAATCTAGCAGCTCCTCATAGGGACTTAGCTCCCAGGTTCAAAATCATTGGCCAAGGGTAAACTATTTCTAAAAGGACCATTTTAATCCCACATGAGCTTATACTTTAAAAGCAGGAGAAACACACTGTTTTCCAAGACGTCTGTTCTAATTATTTTTTATACTGAGCTAAAAACCTCTCTCCCTCTATAACTCTTGTTCCTAGTGCTGACATTTGATGAAACACAGAATAAATAAAATTAGAAAACACACAGACCATTTGCCCTCAACTGTCTTGCCCATGCCACCCCAAACCTTCCTTTTTCCTTGTTTAATGACCTCAGATTTCTTTAAACTTTTCTGAGTGGCAGGATCTAAGTATCTCATGATTCTAGCCTCTGTTGTGAAATTATTCCAGTTAATCAATGTGTCTGGCAGGCATTTAAAACATCCAAATATTAGGATGCGATTCTTGCATTTTCAGTCTAGTACATGCTATCTATTTTACAGTATAACTTGAGTAAATTAGATTATACCAATACCAAACTACTATTAGTTTAACTTTTTTGTTTTATTTTTATTTATTTATTTTTTTTTGAGGTACTAGAGCTGGGGATGATTGAACCTGGGACCTCGTATGTGGGAAGCCGGCACTCAACCACTGAGCCACATCGGCTCTCCGGAGTTGGTTTTCTCATTTGTTTTGCGTGTTGTTTTTGTTTTTTCGGGAGGCACCAGGATCTGAACCCTGGACCTCCCATATGGGAGGCAGGCGCTCAACTAGTTGAGCTACATCTGCTCCCTACTTTATTCTTAAAGTAAACTAAATCCCTAGGATTGGCTGGGTGCATATCATTATAATTATTACTGTATTTTAAGTAGCTGTTAACCCATCATATCTTGTCATTAATAACTCAGTTTTAACTTCAGTTTAGATAAAATCTGAATTCTAATGTTTGATTTTATGTCTAAAATTGTTGTAGATACTAAGGACATAGTAATAAAAATAGCACACACATGCCTTGCCTTCATGGAGCTAGCATAAAGAAAATATTGACAGCTATAATTTTTTTTTTTTTTTTTTTTTTTTTTTTTTTTTTTTACCGGGAGGTCCCAGGGATCGAACCCAGGTCCCTCCATATGGGAGACGGACGCCCAACCAGTTGAGCCACATCCGACCCCCAGCTATAATTTCTATTACTCGAAATACCAGTAAATTATATTTCACAAAGAATTTGAAACTAAAACAGAGTAATTAGAAACTTAACAAAAAAATAACTTGTCAGGATTCAAACTGAGAAAACAGCAAAAAATAAAGTTTAAAAGTGGTCTTTTAAAAAATGGTAATGAGTCAGTTTTCAAAAATACAGTACCAGATAGCTACTGTCATAAATGGGAACAGGATATTAATACATTTGTTTTACAAAAACTGTGAAAAGTAAAAATGCAAAGTTTCTCAAAGACACCGAAGGTATTCCAAGAATTGGAAGAAACTACTAGCAGTCAACAATAGCTTACTATATTCTATGTTGCAGTAACTTTTCATTTTGTCATCCTTTCCTTTTTAACCATAAGTTTGAATATGTGATTCAGCTAGCACTACCTAACAATGTTAATGCTCAATCATCCACTCCAGTCGCTTATAATTTCTAGTTTCCATACAAATTGTACTTTCTTAGTTTTTCCAATGAACACCATCATCTGCTGATACACTGCTCCACTGACAATACTTTTTACCACTTATTGAGACTTTCTCTTTTTATACTTATTATTACTTCACAGGAGGGAGAGCCTTTGAGAACTTCATTTATTGAATTAATATTTACTGAGGGCCTAATACGTGCAATTGTAATCAAAGAGCGTTAAAGAAATTTAAAGTCACTGTTTGTTAGACTCAGAGTAACTGAAAATAATGACCACTCAAAGATAAAAATTACAAATATTCCCAGAATCTGTAGCCATGAAGCACACAATAGACATGAGAAAAATATATGTAAATACAAGAAAAATTCTAACTAACGAAAGACATTTATAGAAAAAGTAAATTCTTTTTTGGTTTATTGGTTCTGGATAATTGTAGAATAACTATAAATCACAAATGCATCTGTGTCAACACATCAAGTTGGCAAAAAAAGTTTGACTATTAGGAAAAAATGGTAAGTATGATATTATGGTATGTATTTTTTAAAATGGCAGACAGTATTAGTTACAAGAACATATAGTGGGCAGACTGAGATACAAATGAAACTCTATTATAAAGTGTGTGATCTTGGGAAAATAACCTATATGAGTCTCAGATTCATCATCTGTAAAGTATGAAAAATAGTAATCTTTATTCCTAGTTTTGTTTTCAGAAATCAAATACAATGTGCCTTTGGAAACATTCTCATTTGGAGCACACTATCTTGAAAAGAAATTATAATAAACTTACACTGACCATTGCTTTCCATAACAAGGTTATATGAAAAATATAAAAATGAATTGATAAAATATACTCAAAGTACTCAGTCAAATGTTTGGTATCCAGCACTCAAGAAATTTGGCTATTGTTATATTATGATGATATGATTTTAATATAATTAAATTTCCATCCCATTCTTAACAAGCCATCTAAATTTGTCCCCTTCCCCCTCTTTTTAAGTATGCAAGTATATAAGACCAATAACTTAGGAATAATTATAATAATAAAAGTCTTGTCTTTGATTTAGGAAAGACTCATTCTTCTCTTTAGACACAGGCTAGAGGTTGGGCCTGGAAAGTGTCTAAAGCCTCAGTCAAGATCACCATCATGACTGATGAACAGGTGATCATTAATGAATCAAAGCAAAATTAGTAATGACTTTGGAAGATCAGCCCAAGTCCTTGGGTGGAAAGAAATGACAAATACTTACAGAAAGTCCCAGAAGCTCTATTTGGTTGATATACACCTACCTCATTCTCAAAACAAATTATTAAAAAAGAATGATTTTAGGACTCTTCACTGTGATCCATAGTAGGAGCTCTAGAGAGTTGATTTATGTTTTTGGAGGGTGCAGTCTGTTTGGTAACATGACTAACTGTAACTTTATCATTTTTTAACAGAATTGTCACAGGGAAAAATTGGATCTTTAAGGAAGTGATAGCCAGAGACCAATGTCATTTTAAAAGGTACATGAGCTTTCTTGATTAAGATTCATGGTGGGCATATGGCCGACGGGGTACACAGATAAAGCTTAGCTCCTACTAAAACAATCAGAGGCAGTCTAGGGCTGCCTTGGTGACCTGCTTAGGGGTACAGCAGACTGGACACTGCTTCACAACTAACAGAAGATTCCGGGACAGAGAGGAGGAAGCCGAAACAACAAACTGTGAGGTACTGATCCCCCTGGCCACCGGGAAGGGCTTCCTTCCCTGATCCCTGAGCTATCAGGTGAGGCTAAAACTCCTGACAAATAATATCTGACTAAAATATTAGTCAGATATCTAAGAAGAACAGACTTCTTCCTCCCTGCCAGCACCTCTAGATATATATAGAGAGTGGGGGTTGTGTGTGTGTGGGGGGTGGCAGTGCTCTGGGTCATCTAGGAAGGTGCTAGAAAGAAAAGGAAGCCAGCGAAAAATCTTGAGTTTCTCCCCCGTGGCTGGAAGTGGTGCTAATACCTAACACTCAGGACAAACAGCTTAACTGGAGCCGCCGGCTTCCTCCTCCAAAAGGAGTGTGGTGATACCCTCCCTGGGAGGAGGAGGTGTTGGAGAGGTGGAGAGTGGTCTCTTTGTGCTTATTTTAGACAGCTCAGCCCCCACAGGGTGTCGGAAGGAACTCTGACGTGACAGGGATAGGGGAGGGGATCTCCTCAGGCAGGCTGTCACGCCCAGCAGCCTAGGTAAAGAGAGAACTTATATCAGAAAGGAACCGGAGATAACAGGGAGGGGATAGGGGCTGATAGTTTCTGAAAATTCTCACTGATCTAAGAAGGCACTTTAGCTCAGTGGAAGAGCTCCTGCCTAGTACATACAAGGTCCTTGGTTTGATCCCTGGCTCCTCTTTGAGAAGCGATACAAGGTTATCAAGAACCCAGTGAAACTTTATGACAGGGAACATATTAACATCCTCTTTGTATTAGCTGTTATTGGATCTCTTATTTTTATTTTTTTTAAAGAGTTTCCTTTTTTACTTTCCTTATTTTATTCACTAAAACCTGGCTTAAAACCTGCAGAGGACAGGCTGCAGGGTGACTGATTGTTGAATAGCAACAGCCTGAGAAGATCACTAGGGGTCCAAGAGAAAAGGCTGTTTCTCCACATTTATCTTGGCTTTTTGATCCTTTTCCTGCCTTCTTCCTTTTTTCCTTATTCTTTTTAAAACAAACAAACAAACAAAATGAGTAGCTGCTGTCTTGATTTCTTGTTGTTGTATTCCCCCTTCCTTTGTTTCTCTGTTTGTCTGTAGTTTTTTCTTTGTTTCCCAACTTTCTCTACGTTCGCTATATCTTTTCCCTCCTTCATCCTTATATTTTCTGTGTTCTATTGCTATTCTTTCATTCCACCTCTTTGGTCTTGGTCTTCAGTTTTTCTTGTACTCATTTCTCTCTCTCTCTCCTACTTTCTCTGTGTTTTGTTTTCTTTTTTTAAAAAAAATTTCCCCTTTCTTTCCTTCTCTCTTCTACTTTTTATTTTCTCCTCTTCTCATCATTCTGAACTTTTAATTCATTCTATATTTTTCTCCATTCTGTTTCATGTTTCATTCTTTCTATTCTACTTTTCTATTATTATTCTTCTTACTCAGAATAATATGCCAGTTTGAATGCCAGAGAATTCTTGGCTGGAAGAATTCTTACTCAGGTCAATTATTCAATAACCTACGTTTTGTATGGTCCTTCTCCTAACTTTTATTATTATCACTACTATTACTCATTCTCTCTTCCTATTTCTTCCTCATTCTCTGGTACTAACATTTTTTTCCAAGGGAACATAGACAACAGCAAGGAAATAGAATGAGAAGAATGAAGTGTCAAAATGAAACCACATCACATTCAACAAAAACAAAATAAAACCATAGAGCAGAGAGAGAAGCCAATCACTGAATAAACACACCAAGATAAACAGATGACTAGATACCAATAAAAAAATACAATCTATACTAAGAAACAGGAAGACATGGCCAAGTCCAATGAACAAAAAAATCACAAGAAGAGATGCAGAAAATGGAACAACTAATCAGGGGTGTCCAAACAAATATCATGAATCAAGTTAATGAAGTGAAGGAAGAAATTAAGGATATTAAGAAGACACTGGGAGGACATACTGAAGAAATTGTAAACATACATGAAAAGATAATGGATATGATGGTGATGAATGGCACAATCCAAGAAATCAAAAATACAATGGAAGCACACAAGAGCAGACTTGAACAGGCAGAGGAAAAAATTAGTGATGTGGAAGACAGTACATCTGAAATCAAACAGATAATAGAACAGATAGATAAAAAAGATAGAAAAAATCAAGCAGGGATTCAAGGACTTGAACAACAACATGAAACACACAAACATAGGCATTATAGGCATCCCAGAGGGAGAAGAGAAGGGAAAGGGGACAGAAGGTGTATTGGAGGAAATAATGGCTGAAAACATCCCAACCCTATTGAAGGACATGGACCTACATGTCCAGGATGTGCAGCGCACCCCAAACAGTATAAATCCCAACAGGCCTACTCTAAGACATATACTTGTCAAATTGTCCAATGCTCAAGACAAAGAGAGAATAGTAAAAGCAGCAAGAGAAAAGAGAACCATCACACACAAGAGAAGCTCAATAAGAATAAGTGCTGATTTCTCACCTGAAACTATGGAGGCAAGAAGGCACTGATATGACATAGTTAAGGTGCTAAAGGAAAAACTTCCAGCCAAGAATTCTCTGGCATTCAAACTGGCATTCAAAAATGAGGGAGAGTTAAAAATATTCACAAACAGAATCTAAGAGAGTATGTTAATAAGAAACCTGCACTTCAAGAAATACTAAAGGGAGTTTTGCAGGTTGAAAGGAAAGAACAGGAGAGTTGGAGGACAGTGTTAGAACAACTAAAAAGACAAAAACAGTAATAAAAACAATATAGGACATACATAAACCCAAAGAAAATATGGCTAATCTAAGTAACTCCATAAGAATAATAACACTGAATGTTAATGGACTAAACTCACCATTCAAGAGACACAGACTGGCAGAATGGATATGGAAATATGACTCATCTATATGCTGTCTACAAGAAACCCATCTTAGACCCAGGAATTCAAGAAGGCTGAAAGCGAATGGTTGGAAAACAATTTTACAAGTAAAAAATAACCAAAAAAGAGCAGGAGCAGCTATACTAATATCGGACAAAATAGACTTTAAATGCAAAATTATTATAAGAAACAAAGATGGACACTATATATTAATAAAAGGGGTTATCTTTCAAGAAGAAAGAACAATCATAAACATTTCACACCTAACCAGGGCCTCAAAATACATGAAGCAAACACTGGAAAAACTAAGTGAAGTAATAGATGCCTCTAAAATTATAGTGGGAGACTTTAATAAACCATTATCACTATTAGACAGGACATCTCAACAGAGAATCAATAAAGAAACAAAGACTTTGAATAATACATTAGAGGATCTGGACCTAATAGACATATACAGAACACTACACCCAAATACAGTGGGATATACATTCTTCTCGAGTGCACATGGATCATTCTTCAAGATAGACCACATGCTAGGCCACAGATCAACTCTCAATGAATTCAGAAAGATTGAGATAATACAAAGTAATTTCATTGACCACAATGGAATAATGCTGGATATCAGTAAGGGCTATAGAACCAGATGAGACACAAAGATACGGAAGTTAAACAACACACTCTTAGACAAACAGTGGGTCAGGGAGGAAATTGCAAAAGAAATCAGTAATACCTTGAAACAAATGAAAATGACAATGCAACATATCATAGCTTATGGGATGCAGCAAAAGCGGTACTGAGAGGGAAATTCATAGCCATAAATGCATCTATAAAAAAAGAAGAAAGAGCTAAAATCTAAGACCTAATGGCACATTTGGAGGAATTAGAAAAAGAACAACAAACTAACCTCAAAGGAAAGAAAGAAAGAAAGAAAGAACAAAGATTAGAGCACAACTAAATGAAATTGAAAAAAAAAAAGCAATAAAAAAAATGAACAAAACCAAAATCTGGTTCTTTGAGAAGATACAATAAAATTGACAAAACACTAGCTAGGCTAACAAAGAAAAAAATAGAGATGCAAAAACATAAAATAAGAACTGAGGAAGGGAATATCACCACTGACCCCACAGAAATAAAGAGTATCATAAGTGGGTAAATTGAAAAATTATATGCCAACAAGATGGACAATTTAGAGGAAATGGACAGATTCCTAGAAACACACAAGCAGCCTGCACTGACAAAAGAAGAAATTGATGAGCTCAACAGACCAATCACAAGTAGTGAGATAGACTCAGTCTTCAAAAATCTCCCAGCTAAGAAGAGCCCAGGACCAAATGGCTGCACAGGTGAATTCTACCAAACATTCTGGAAAGAACTAATACCAATCCTTGCTTAAACTCTTCCAAAAAATAGAAGTGGAAGTAACATTGCCTAACTCATTCTTTGATGCCAACATCACCCTAATACCAAAGCCAAACAAAGACACCACAAGAAAGGAAAACCATAGACCAATCTCCCTAATGAACCTAGATGCTAAAATCCTCAACAAAATACTTGCTAATCATATCCAACAACACATCAAATGAATTATACACCATAACCAAATGGGCTTCATCCCTGGTATGCATGATGGTTCAATATAAGAAAATCAATCAATGTTATATACCACATAAACATATTGAGAGAAAAAAAAATCACATAATCATCTCTATAGATGCAGAAAAAGCATTTGACAAAATACAGCACCATTTCCTAATAAAAACACTACAAAAGATAGGTATAGAAGGAAATTTCCCCAAAATAATAAAGGGTATATATGAAAAACCCACAGTGAACATCATATAAAATGGTGAAATCCTAAAACCTTCCCACTAAGATTAGGAACTAGACAAGGATGCCCACTATCACTGCTCCTATTGTGTTAGAAGTACTTGCTCCAGCATTTAGGGAAGAAAAATATATAAAAGGCATCCAAATTGGAAAGGAAAAAGTATAAACTTCACTACTTGCAAACAACATGATCCTATACATAGAAAGCCCTGAGAAATCTACAACAAAGCTTCTAGATCTTATAAAGGAGTTCAGTAAAGTTGCACGTTATAAGATCGATGCAAAAAAATCAGTAGCATTTCTGTATACCAATAATGAGCAATATGAGGAGAAAATCAGGAAAAATATACCATTTACAACAGCAACTAAAAGAACCAAATATCTAGGGATAAATTTAACTAAAGATGTAAATGACTTATATGCAGAATATTATATAACACTGTTAAAGGAAATCAAAGAAGATTTAAACAAATGGAAGAATATTCCCTGTTCATGGATAGGAAGACTAAACATCATTAAGATGTCTATCCTATCCAAACTGATATACAGATTTAACGCAATCCCAATAAAAATCAATACAGCATTTTTTCACTGAATTGGAAAACCTAAGAAATTTATTTGGAAGGGCAAAAGGACCCGACTAGCCAAAGACATATTGAAAAAGAAAAATGAAATTGATGGAATCACACTACCTAACTTAAAAACATACTACAAACTACAGTGGCCAAAACTGCATGGTATTGGCACAAAGATAGACATACTGACCTATGGAACCAAAATGAGAGTTCTGAATATAGATCCTTGCAAATATAGTCATCTGATATTCAACAAGGCCACCAAGCCCACTCAACTGGGGAAAATGGCCTCTTCAATAAATGGTACTTGGAGAATTGGATATCCATATCCAAAAGAATGAGAGAGGAAGACTATCTCACCCCTTATACAAAAATTAACTCAAGATGGATCAAAGATCTAAATATAAGAGTCAAGACCATAAAGACCTTGGAAGGTAATGTAGGGAAACATCTATATGACCTTGTAATAAGAAATGATTTCATGAACTTCACACCCAAAGCACAAGCAGCAAAGAAAAAATAGACAAACGGGACCCCTTCAAAATTAAAAACTTTTGCACCTCAAAGGAGTGTGTCAAGAAAGTGAAAAGACAGCCTACCCAATGGGAGAAAATATTTGGTAACCATATATCTGATAGGAGTCTATTATCTATCATATATAAAGAAATTCTACAGCTCGAAAATAAAAATTCAAACAACACATTTAAAAATGGGCAAACTATTTGAATAGACACTTCTCCAAAGAAGAAACACAAATGGCTAAAAAGCACATGAAAAATGCTCGGCATCACTAGCTATTAGGGAATCGCAAATCAATAACACAATGAGATACTATCTTACACCCACTAGACTGGTGGCTATTAAAAAGAGGACTACAAGTGTTGGAGAGGATGCAGAGGAATAGGAATCCTCATGCACTGCTTGTGGAAATGAAGAATGATGCAGCCATTGTGGAGGACAGTTTGACAGTTCCTCAAAAAACTAACTATAGATCTGCTATATGATCCAGCAATTCCACTACTGGGTATATACCAGAAGAATTGAAAGCAAGGACACGAACAGATATATGCACACCAATGTTCACAGAGGCATTATTCACTATTGCCAAAAGTTGGAATAAACCTAAATGCCCATCAACTGATGAATGGATAAACAAAATGTGGTGTGTGTATATATATATATATACAACGAAACATTACATAGCTGTTTAAAGGAATATAATATGTACACATGAGACAACATGGATGAACCTTGAGGACCTTATTGAGTGAAGCAAGCCAGGCATTGAAAGACAAATATTATATGACCTTACTGATATAAATTATGCAAACTGAACAGACTCATGGAGGTAGAGTCTGGAAGACAGGTTTACAGGAAACAGAAAGGGAGAAGAAGGTTGTGAGCCAACACCCACACGGGTGAAATCTATGATAAGGTGAAAGCGTGTAGTTGTGCAGTGAAGTTACATGACAGGGGTATAGTGATGATATTGGATTAGGTGGTGCATGTTTGACAGGGGGGCAGTTTGGGGAGGATGGGGAGGGTGGGTTGGATGGTCCATGGAACTGGGGGGAGGGTTAAGGGATAGAGCAGCTGAACACTGAGGATTGATGGGTATGTGGTTGAAATTATAATGTTGGGAATGCTCATTTGGCAATATGACAAGGAAAGGTTACTGGTTTAGGGTGTTGGATGGGGGGCATTCGGGCCAGGGTGCACCTGGGGAAAGCTTCTAGGGAGTGTGTGAGTGTCATTTTGGCATAGTGTGTTGCATCAGTGGGTAGAGACCCACACAATGAGTGGGAAGGTGTTGGACTCCCATCCTAGGGAGGCCTACTATGTTCTCAAATAGTGGGATGGGAGTCACTTGAGAGCATTGGTGGTGCCTAATAAGGGAGGTCAGACCAGTGTGTCAGCCCTCAGTGAAGATGCAAATAACTATGAATTGTCTTTCAAGGAGTGAAGACTGGTGGTCACCATGGGCCTGAAAGGGAGGGACAGGGAGGAACAAAATGGATGGAACAGGGGCAATTTGTGGGTGATTGAAGTGTTCTGCATGGTCTTGCAAAGATGGATACAGGCCACATTAAATTTTATCAGATCTTATAAAAGTATTTGGTCCAAAATGTAAACCATAATGCGAACCATTGATGATGGTTAGTAGCTTTGTTTCAATATTTGTGCATCAATTGTAACAAATGTACCATCCACATATAAAAGGTTATTGACGGAGGGAGGGGAAAAGGAGGAAGATGTTAGGTATATGGGAATCCCCTGTATTCTGTACATAACTCTACTGTGACCTAAAACTTCTTTGAAGGAAAAATGAAAAAAAAAAAAAAAGTACATGCAGGACAACAGTCTTACAGTGATGAAAGGCAAAATGTGAAAAAGAAAGTTTTTTTTCCAAATATTTTTTCATTATTTTTTTAATATTCCAATTTTTAAAAATACTATTGCTTTAACTTTTTATTAATTTTTTCTGTATTTTACTTCTTATATATAAAGCTATCATCACTATTTCATTTTCTTATTAATTGTATGTGGCTATTTTATTGGCTTCATTTTTGAATAAGTTTTAGGTCACAGAAGGGTTACAACTGTGACAGGGGAGGATCATTGGTGCAGGGAAACATGGGAGGAAGTTCACCTGGGTATACATATGAAGCATATAAATGTGTTCAAATGCTCACAGTGGGTGGAGATTCACACACTAACCAAAAAATATCAAATTCCCATCTGTAGAAGCTCTGCCATATTCTCTAATGGAACAAGAATGCCCCAACTATAGGGACAATGACTTGTGAAGTAGGATGGTCCAGTGAAGGGCCCTTGATATTGATGACTATGCTTATGAGCCTTTGCTCTTGAAATTGAAACTTAGCCTAAGTGACATAGGGTGCCTAAGAGTTACTTACGGGGAGTCTCTGTGTTGCTCAGATGTGGCCTCTCTCTAAGCTGAACTCAGCATATAAAAGCAATAACTTCCTCCCAGCATGGGACATGACTCCCGGGGATGAGCTTCCCCGGTACTGAGGGATTGCTAACAAGTACCAACAAGTAATGCATCTGGGAAAAAAAATAAAAAATAAAAATAAATAAATAAAACCCACCTTGACCAAAATGGGGAAAAGCTAAAGACAAATGATGTTGTATAGCTAAGAGACTTCAAAGTAAGTCAGGAGGCTATCCCAGAGGTAGTGCTTATGCACATCTCAACAGGACTTCACTGACAGCCAAAGTATATCTGACCCCAAACAGCAAAGCTCCTCAGGGATATGGAGACATCCAGACAGTGGGCCCTAATCTGGTATTTATTCTCCCCAGTGTGATTGAGTTAGACTCAGCGGTGGTTGCCCTATGCATGACTCTTCTGTCCTTCTATTCGAACCTATAATTAGTAGTAGAGTTGGTAGGTCTACATCCAAGAGACTTAAATCTTTAAGCTGTCCATGTGCCAGCTGGGCTCTGAATCTCCACAGAGTTGCAATACCTACCCTCCAGTTCAATGGACTCACCCAGGACAGCTAACAGGGAGGAGACGATGGCCAGACAACATACCAAGGAACCGAGAGTGCCTACAACTGCAAGCAAGGGAGTTCCATCTATCAGATGTATGGGATCGAAGCCACCTTCAATTAATGGTGGAGTGGGCATCATTATCCCACAGTCCTCAGGATTGGAAAATGAACTATGGACTAAAATAAACTTATTAGTATTGTATAATAGACTACTTGCGATTCTAGCAATGGAAGAAATACCATTGTTGTGGAGACAATGACCCATGGATGATCTGGGGTTAGGGAGAGGGAAAAACAGGTGCAATAGGGGGGCATTTCTGGGACTTGGAAACCATCTGAATGACATTACAATGACAGATATGGCCCATTATATATCTGGTTATAACCTACAGAGTCAAATGAGAGAGAGTGTAAAGTACAATGTAAACTATAATCCATGCTTAGTGGCAATGCTCCAAAATGTGTTTATCAATTGCGATGATGTACCACACTGATGAAAGATGTTGCTAATGTGGGAAAATGTGGGGGGTTTGGGGAGCAAGGCATATGGGAATCCCCTATATATTCTCTGTAACATTTATGTAATCGAAGTATCTTTTAAAAAATAAAAAAAGTGGGAAAAAAAAAGATTCATCCCTACTGCCTAGGGATGATTCATTTGACAAAATAAATTAAAAAAAGCTACATGAAGAGACCTCACATCTGCAGCTAGAGGAAGTTCTCTGAGCAAGTATCAGGGGTTCCATGTTTGAATTCATCATTATCAGAGAACTGTAGCTTTACTAGTTTTAGTTCCTATAGAGTGAAGTGCAGATCCTCATTGGCCATGAAATTGCATGATCTTAGTGGCATCTGAGCAAAATATCTTCTGCCTTTCAGAATAATCAGGAAAGAGGTTTTTTTTGGAGCAGGAAATTTTCTCCTAAATTTTAAAACTGGTTAAAATGGTTACTCTACCTGAATATCTTGTCAACAACTCTCTGTACATTTAAAAACTTGAAATTCTTATGTCCTATTTTTATTTTTAATTAAACAATTATATATATGTACAATACAAACTTTGAGAGTAAAATAAAGGCTCACAGTATTTTTTCATTTGTAAAACTGGAGAAAAAAAAGATAAAACCTATTCCATAGGATGGTTGTATGGATTAATTGGATTACTGCACATAAAATGCTTAATTACACAGTTTCAACTATTCAATAAAAGTTAGCTGTTGTTATTATTAGCTCACCATATTTCTTCAAAAGGATCAAATATCTTAGCCCAAAAATATTTTTACTTATTTTGCCAACCCCACATGATTTTCGTTAGCCATGTAGTTTCAGGTTTCAAAACCCTGTTAGAATGCTTGGTTGGCACAATTCTAAAATGACCCATGCCTTGTATGACCCGTTTCTCCTGAGTGTGGATGGGATGTATAAATTGCTTCTAATCTAGGTGTATTCAAAGGTAACGGGACCTCACTCCCAAGATTGTCGTGATGCATGGCAAAGGTGAGAGGATTTTGCAGAAGTAAGTAAGATCTAAGCAGTTGACTTTAAGTTTGGGCAGTTTGACCAAATTGGGTGAGCCCTTTAAAAGAAGTTCTTGGTCAGAAAATGAAGCAGAAGAGATACTCTTCTGTTGGACTTGAAGAAGCAGATGCCATGTGATGGAGAGGGCCACATGAGACGGAACGGTAGGCGAGGGCCTCTGTCCTATGGCCACAAGGTACTGAATTCTGCCAACAATCTATTAGGTTTGGAAGAGGACTCTGAGCCTCAGAACAATATCATAGTCCTGGCTAGCACCTTACCTCCAGCCTCGTGAGACCCTGAGGACACCCTAACTAAGCTGTCCCAAGACTCCTGAGCCACAGAAACTGAGGCAGTCAATGTGTATTGTTTTAAGCCCCTACATTTGTGGTATTTTGTTATCCAGCAACAGAACACCGACACAGAATATTTCCTTATATCAAGCCTAAGTCCCTGATGATACAGTTTGGACTCATATTTTGTTTTCCATCATAATTAATTATGAAATTCAGTTGGGTACCAATATTTGCATATCAACTTCAGATATTACAGACAATTGCTGACTGATTTAGATGCATTGACGCATCATGTTTTCTCTTTGCTAGTTTGACTTTTAAACTATCCATTTTCTTTTTGAATGAAGAGAAGTGTATGTTTTCTTTTTTTTAAAACAAGTCAAAATCATTTTTCTGCTACTCTGTGTATCCTGAAAATAGCATCTCTTTCCTGACACATTTCTTCTTTTCTTCAATTTCCTTACCATACTGGTGATATTTCTTTATATATAATTCCTTAGTATATTATCCTGAATTTCATTTTGCTGTGTACAGTAGAAGACAAGCAGGCATTTTTCTACTGGCAAAAATCAAGTTCAAAGATCCAGGAGATATCAGAGGAGAGATTCTAAAATCCTATATCACCCGCCAGTTCTCGGCTCAAGCAAGGCAACTTACCCAGCAGTGGAGATCATTCCACACTGCTTTCACTAGCCACAGAGCTCACGAAACTGGAGACAAAACCTCTCCTTAAACATATTCACTAGAAAAAGAAAAAGACTCATGGTTTTTCTAAGTTCTTTAGACATAGTTGATGTTTCCTTAAGCAGTTAAGAATTATTTTAATTGGTAACTAAGTTCTCTACGTTTTCATTCAATTAATTGATCTGGATTTTTATAGTTCTCATTTTGTAGCAAAAGCCAGAAGAGTCACTTGCTTAATTTATTTAGTACCATTTTAATTTTCACCCATGTACTATTCCTTGTAAATATGTACTTTGAACTGTTTTTTGCAATGCTCAATTTCCTTCATCATTCTAAATTGCAGATAATAGATGGAATTTAATTTTAAAGCCAGATATTTCATTTCTGTTCCTACTATGGTGCTTGAAGAATCTGTATGACCTAATATTTGAAAATATGATGGTGTTTTAGGTCCTCCTGAACTATCTGTGTCTAATTGTAGTTATCAAATACTTGGTACTGTAGAGCAAATTACTAGCAGTAATTTAAAGGAAAAGGTGGTAATTATTTGAAAGGAAGATTAAAAAACACATACTTGTTTCTCTCCAGAAATATTAAGCAGTGACATATAGAAGATATATTTTTGTAAAAACATACACCTTTGTATGTTCTGAGGTTTTAGCCACAGTAAAGTGGAGTCTAATTTAGAAGACTGAGGTATTGAGAACAGAATCAGACCCACCTAGTAAGTTTGCAGAACTATATCAAGCCTAAATCCTTGATGAAATAGTCTGGACTCAAATTTGTATTCCTGGGAGGAATACAAAAGATTCAATCAATAGCTTAGCTGAACTATGATTTAGATTTTAAGAGAAAGTGGAGAAATTCTGTTGGATCAGCAGTCAGGTCACTATTGGGGTTATAGTGCATGAGATTCTCTTATACTTTAAGGAAGAGTCAATGACCTTAAGATCTCAAATTCTATTTATGTAAATCTAAATTACAAAGCAAAATATAATAGTAAACCAGCTTAAAGTGATATATTTTAGTGAGTTTATATCCAATTTTCAATTTAACAAGTTGGTAAATCATTACTTTAAATCAGGTAACTGAAAATTAATTTTTTAACACCCAATTGTGATTGTATTTTTAAGTAAATTGATCAAAAATGCAAAAATATTTCCATAAGTATTTAATAAATGGTAGTCAATTAAATTTTGTTTTATACCTGATAAGAGTACATAGAAAAAAAGATCAAACTATATCAAAATTTTCAAACTTTACTGTTTCCAGTTATGTGCTCCACAATAATTTTCACTATAATTTTCAAAGACCATTTTTGATACATATTTCAAGCAAAATTTTTACAAAAATTTTAGTAAATAAGAAATGGATGTAAGGAGGAGAAAATAGTATTAAACAACTCACATTTAGTATCCCAAGTTTGACTTCCTTGTGACTGTCTCAAATAGCCTGAATATAGATCCCACCTGAATAATCACAGGGGAAGTTTAGCTTTATCTGATTCACCTGCTTGCTTGCATAACATACTCACCTGACAGTTTCTAGATGCCAGAATTTTACAGAAAATTTCTCTGATCAAGTTTACAAGGAATAGAACAAAGATGGCAGTTTGATATCTCTGCAGGACATATTTATTGTAGGATTTATTTTATGTTTTTTTTTCAAAGATTTAGAATTGAATATCCCCTCTGACCTTTTATATCCTTGTGTCTGTCCTTCTTCCACCTTCCGATTTATTCTGATTCAAATATTTATTGCCACGAATTCTGGCCATTTATTTGAGGCAAGCTAGTAAAACAGGGAATCAATAGAAAGTTCTGGAACCTGGCAGGAAGCCCACATGGTCATCGGTAACCCCAAGATAGCTGCTGAAAAGACTTGTGAGAACTCCCATTCCGAAAGAGATTTCCCGTGGAAGCCAGAAAAACCCCCAGATATTCTCCAAGGGCCTTATTATTGGGCCCTCCCAGGGGATTGATGGGTGGGGTAATCAATCAAAACAGCTGGGACTCCTCCCATGCCATTAGCAAAGGGGCGGAATTATTAATGGCTTAAAAGGCAAGCGCTAAAGCAGCCCACTCTTGCCATACCCTCCCCTTTCTGGCTTCCCCGCCCTGCCCCCACCTGTATCAACACGCAAGAAAACTTGGGGATTTATCATTGGCAGTAGGGAATTGCAGTCTGTAAATCCTCCCTCTTTATCACTTTTCAGCCCCTTCCTCTCTACCTGGGGCCCTTAATCTGTTATTTTCTCCCATTTCTCTTCCCTCCCTTCCTTAATAAATTACTGGTTTAACTAACCTGGCTTGCTCTTGAAATTCATTTCTTGTAGCTTAGCCAAGAACCTAGAGAAAATCTGGCAACATATTTGTTTGCTTTACTAGGGAATTAAATAAAATCTCATTTTACTAATTCAATTTCATTTATTTTAGAATTTGACCTTCAAATGCCTCACAAGATTTAGAAGTTTCAGGAACTTGGGAACTATAAGACCTACTGAGAATCACAGATGTTTGGAATAGTAGGAAATCTCACTAGCAATGCCAAATTACTTTTTTCTTCTTTATTTTTCTACATGGTTCTTTATTTCTCTAACTGCAATTTAAAATTTGCCTTGGTTGAAACAAGTTCTAGATATTGTCACTCTCATTTGGTACATACTTCAAAACTCCTACACTTCTTTATTTGCTAGACCTTGCAGCCTCTTTTGAGGGAAGTTTTTCAATTGGGATCAAATTTCTTTTCTACCTTCTTTATTCCCAATGAGACCTTGGCATTCTGGTTTTAGATCTCTTGCAATTTCATTCTGATAGGAATTAGCTTTATTACACATTCTTATAATAATGGACTTCAATACTAAAGGTCTTCCTCTAATAGAAGCACCTTAAGATAAATTTAATGGAATTGTAGTATTGGTTCTCAACATAGAAGATAACATTGGCTAGTTTAATGAATAAATTGATAAGTGAGGGCTAAATTAAGGATCAGAGAGGTCTGTATCAATACATGAATATTCCTTAAATAATGAGAGATTAATCTCCAGTTCATTGGACTCACCCAGGACAACTAACAAGGAGATTATGATGGACAATGCCTGTCCCAAGGAACAGAGGGTGTCTGCAACTGCATGCAAGATAGCTATATCCATCTGCCCCATGGGACTTAAGCTGCCTCTCAATTAGAAACAGAGTGGGCATCACTCTGCCCAAATTCTCAGGATTGGGGAATGAACAATGGACTAAAGTGGACTTATTTTTATTATCCTTTTTTAGACTTATTATTATTCTAGCAATGAAAGAACTGGTATTATTGATATAAAGGCAGTGGCCACCAGAGGTTCTGAGGGGAGGGAGAGGGAAGAATAGGTGTAACATGGGACATTTTGGGGACATTGGAATTGTTCTGAATGATATTGCAATGACAGATACAGGCCATTATACATTTTTCCAAAACCTATTAGTATAAAATTGTGCGGGGCAAAGTGTAAACTATAATGTAATCTATATTCCATGGTTACTCGCAATGCTTCAATATGTGTTCATCAATTGTAACAAATGTACCACACTAATGAAAGATGTTAACGTGGGAAAGTTTGGGAGGGGGAAGAGATGGGGTATATGGAAATCCCCTATATTTTTGATGTAACATTTATGTAATCTAAAGCTTCTTTAAAAATAAAAATATATTTTAAAAAATTAGCTTGAAGGAAGAATCAGCCTGTGGATGGTTGATGAGTAAAAGAGAGAGAGAAGAAAAAGGGAATGATGAAACAAATGTTTGGGAATAGGAATATATATATATTTGTGGATAAAGAAGAAAAAAATCATATTGGGAATAAAGTGACTGTAAGAGGGATCAGTGAGAGATAAAGTGGTAAAAGGTAGAATATATGAGATGGCTAAGAATTCAGGTGCCAAAGAAGGAATGTGCTAAAGGTAGAGACATTGCTTTAAATACTACTAAGCAACCTATGATAAATTGTCATTTTAATTGCATCTCAGTTGGAATCTATGAAGTCTATATCTATAAAATAAATAAAAATGAATAAATCAAAGGGAGAAATGATTTTTAGCAGAAATTCATACCACTTTTGTGAGTGAGTTTATCTAATGCTCCACATAGAAAAATAAAAAGTGATTGGGCAGTCTACTGGATAAAAAAGTAAAAGTCCTTAATGAGAGATCAGCTTCAGTGAACTTGTAAATCGGTGACATGAGAAGCTATATAGGAAACATAGCACTTAAAATAAAACAGATTATCTGAGACTCTTCTACAAATATTTATGAGGAGTAATATGTTTTTAAGACTTAATATAATGAGAGAAAGTGTATCTTCTACCAGTGTTGATACATTTGGGGATTCTTGCCATTTCCAGGTCACATCTCTCATGAATTCAATGATCTGCTCTATAGGCCAAATTTGTCTCCATTTTACACTTTTCTTTATAGTAGAGGAAACAAACACAAGAATCAAAGACCAATAGATAAGTCTAATGATACAATCATTTATGTACTCAACGTGCCCTATTTTGGTTTGAATTATTTCCCTGCCTTACTCCAGCTCCCTTCATATTTGTCATTTTGACCACCTCTCTTTCTCTTCTGCTAAATATTTTATTGAAATCAACTATTTAAAATACATTCTCATATACATCATAAAAATACAATATACTAACTAGTAAGAGCCTAGTCAAATTAACACATTTCAAAATGTGTTAAAGGCTATGATCTCATGTCATTAAAATAATATCTAAGATACTCTATTTATTAAAGAATTTATTAATTCTTATTTCACCATTAATATTATTACCAAAAGAAATAGAATATAAAAGCTTCTAATTTTTAAAAAAATGGAAATTACTTATTAATTTATTTTTCTGAAATAGTGAATAAGCATAATAAAAGGGATATATTTCAACTTATATAATCATCAATATATTTTGCTGCATTGATGTTAATTTAATATAACTATGATTTCTAGAAATTAATGTGGGAGGAATAATTTTTTTTTTTTTTTGACCGGGAGGTACCGGGGATCGAACCCCAGTCTCTCCATATGGTAGACGGAAGCAGAACCTCTTGAGCCACATCCGTTTTCCCGGGAGGAATATTTTTAAAGTATTTAGGTAAAATTATTGATTCTGTTAAAGATGAATAGTTTTCCATTTAAAATAAGATTTCTGAGGAGCCAGTTAATGACAAGATATATTATGAGACCAATTTTCAAAAAATGAACCTTGTCATTGTCATATAATGCTGATCGCTCTGTTTTTTGAACATGGTGTGTACCACAGCTCTAAATAACTTCGAGAACTGGTCTCTTTATATCCATGGTATCTACACTTTTACCAGGAAATTCCAAATTTATACTCCACCTACCAAAAACAGAAATGAAACCAAAAAACACCCACTATCTAACTATCTAAGCTTTTCTCTCTTTGCATTGGCATATATAATATAATGCATTTCTCAGCTGGTGAGTTTTTCATGCTACTCCACAGATTATCTCAAGGGAAAAGCTTTGAAAATGCAGCTGGTTATTAGGGCCCTTTGGTTATGTTCTGTCAGCTGGTCCCTGGAAAAGCCATTCTTCCAATTATTAGTCGCCATAACCTACGGCACATTAAGCAGGGGAGTATGGCTGCGCTATTCACACTGGACCTAGAAAACATATAAAGTGAATAAAGCTTTATCGAATAGCAGAGAAGGAACAAAGGAAAAAGAGAAGCACAGCAGGAAAGGAAAAAAAGAGTAAAAGAGAAGTAAAGAGCAAAGAGTGAGGGTGAGCAAAGCAGAGGGGATCTTCAAGGGAGTATCACAATGAGTAAGCATGAAATTTAAGGATGAGAGGCTGAGGAAATAAAAGGGGTGAGGGGCAGGGAAAGGGAGAGGGAAAAAGACAGTGAAATGCTGGTTGGGTCAATGGATTGGAAATCCTGGGTAACGCAAAGTATTTAGGGGTTGGGCATATGAGAGGAAGTGAGCCATAAAGATAGGAGATTAAAGAAAAGAATTCATAAGATTGAGACTATGGAAGAACTGGAGTCATTGGTAAAGAAAAGCTCTCTGGTAAAACGATGAGAATACCTGAGACAAAGTAGAGAAGATCATTGGAGGGAAAGAGCTCAATAAACTGAGAGTTTAAGTTGTTGGAAAAAACCATCTACATGTATATTGAAATCACCAAGAATCAAGTGAAAATATGGATAGCGTGTTCCTAAGCCAGAATTAAATAACAGAAAGGGGTGAGGGATGGGCCAGGTGTTGGTAGATAGCTCTGGGGTGAGTGGATGATATAAATTGATGCTAGGAGAATTAAAGATGACGTTTTTTAGGAACGGGGTGGTGGAGTATGGTCTGAAGACGGTGCAGAACAAGGAAGATACCTACTCGGCTTGGCGTCCAGTGGTAGCAGAGTCGTAGGAAACAAAGTGGACTGCAGTGGATATGGTGTCGCCAGGGGTTTCAGCAGGAAGTCAAAGCGAACTTTCAGAGCATGGAGGGAATATGAGATTGTGCTGTCAGTTGACAGAGTATTCCCCCAAACACATAGACTACCTCAGGGGTTGACGAAGGGTGGGGACAGGATAAGGAAGAGAGGGCATCCATAGCTTCATGAATATCAGAGAGCAGGAGATCAGAGCTGCTTCTGCACAACGCATGTGACTGAGGCAGCAATGAAGCACATAAGGACGTTAGTCCACGTGGCTTATGACAGATAGTGGTGGTGAGGGTGTGAGTACCGGGGGGTATGACAGGTGGTTATTCAATCTCCCTCTTCACCTTTGCATATGGGACAAAAGGCCTGGAAGTGGCACAGATTTGTGCAATCAATCTCCATCCCCTTGGGTTTACTGCAACTACATTGCTGCAATATTTCCCTCCCTCTCTCTAAACCACCAATGATTGCCCCTCTATTGGATCATTGCCTTTAGCATTCAAACATGCTATTATTTCTATCATTTTAAAATATCTTCGTTCAACCCCATTTCCCTTGCTAGATATTGCCTATTACTTTACACCTCTTTATAGCAAAACTCCCCAAGAGTCTTCTGCATGTAGCATCTCCAATTGCTCTTCTCCCATGTTTGCTAAAGCCACTCCATTAGGTTTTCTTCACATTTCAACTAAATCCCTTCTCAGTGCCATTAATTATTTCCACATTGTTCAAGCTGACACTTCAATGCCTATCTTTTGCCCTCATCTTACTTGACCCATCAGCAGCATTTGAAACCGATGCCCATGCCTTCTGCTCTTCATATTGACAAGCAGCCCTCTTAGCCTGCTTTTCTTCCTTCTTCAGTGGCTGCACGTTTCGGTCTCCTTTGCTTGTTTTCCTTGCAGGTGCAGGACTCAGTTGTCCTCTTACCCTGTTTCATCTTTCTCTTTACCTTATGCTTATTACTTTCCAATATGCTATATAATTTACCTAAAACTATACTGTTCATTTTCTATCTTCTCTCAATAAAATGTAAACTCAGTGAGGGCTGGGGTCTTTGTCTATTTTGTTCACTGATATTTCTCATTTACCATATTAGTGCTCTGTAAATAGTAGATGAGCAATAAATATGTTATGAATGAAAGCAAAAAAATAGAATTAAGAGAAAGAAGGCACTTATCAAAAATAAGGAGATGTTAAACCACTGTGAGTAACGCTCTCATGCAATACAGAGTCTCTTCTTCTGACCTGGGAGGTTGCAAAGCATGCAGTGGAGATGAGCTTCTTCTGAAAGTTTGTTGGTATCCCTCTCTGAAATTTGACCACACTTGAAACGACATTGTATAATTACGGAAAAGCTAAAAATTGGAAGCATGCTTATTAACATTAAAATGAAATATTGTTTTATGCAGAGTAATAAATTATTCCTTTGTACATATGATGGTAGTGATCCTGATTCATTTAGTAAGAAAGTAATTGAATTGTCTCACTTCTTTCCTACTTATTTATTTACCTATTCATAAAAAAATAACCTTTATCTTTCTCCTGTTTATATATAATTTGATATATTCCCTGTCAAACACCAAGTACTTTTTACTAATTATTAATTAGCATAAATGAAACAGTGAAATTCCTTTCAATAAAAAAAGAAAAATTGGAAATAGAGTCATTGTTTTTTTATTTGGGAGGACTTAAAGCACTTGAAATTTCTAAAAAAGACAATAATAATATTTTAAATTCTAAAATATAGAATCAATAATCCTTATAAAATGAAATTTGTGTCATTAGTATGCTTTGCATATTTTGTAGTTTTCTTTGAGAAACGTTTTTCCTTTTGACTTCCTCAGTTTACTTTAAAATTGCAGACAATGGATTAATTTTGTCTGATATTTTTAGTGTGTTTTTTTTTTTACTTAATATTCAAAAGTATCCAAAGAGTCAAACTTCAAAATTATTGGGCACATTTTATAATTGTATGATTTCTTTAGATAAAAGTAAGACACACATAGTCATTTAACTGCACACTTTCATTTGCAGTTTTGTCTTTGCTTACTTAGCTTTTCTATCTTGCCCGACTACAGTTTCCACCCCCTAGGAGATTTCTCTATTTGTCAGCCAAGTTCTCAAGCTTTATGATACAGAATATGGACAATGGAGAAGACAGGAAGAGGGAGAGAATTAGGACAGGAAGAAGAAGGAAGGAAGGGAGAATGAGAAGAGAGAGAGGGGTTAGAAAAGAAATAAAGAAATATGGGGAGGTGGGGAGAGTTTTAAAGAATAAGGAAAGGCTCTGGAAAGCACAGAAAAAGAGCTATTAAGAATTTGTACCATGATGGAGATCAAAATTCATGTTAAAGCTGTTCATTATTTAAAAAATAATGAAAACAAGGAACTTTTAAATAAATTCATATCCTCTATAGGAAGAGATGTTATATAACCATTGCAGTTTATTAATTATACATTTACAACATGGACAAATATTAAAAAATGTCATACTTGGTGAAAAATTAGTATGCATATTAACAAAAACTCACATATACAGTCCTATACACATAAATACAACTACATATACAATTAAACACACAAATATACACATTTATAAAGAGTAAGAGTGATGGAACTATTCTAAAATATGGAGCAGTTGCCTCTTATTGTTGAAACTATTGTTTTAAAATATATTCTCTAATTTCAAAATTTTGTTTACAAACATGAGTTACCTTTAATAAGAGAAAATATTATTTTATATAAAGAAATTTCTAATGCACATGAAAAAGAGTACACTTATAATATCAAAGAAAAAACTACCGTAGATATTATCATACAAAATACTAATATATTTTAAAAAACATTTACTCATTTTTTTCCTGAAACAAATACACCCATACCTCAACAATTAATTTTCTAATCTAGGAACAAAACTAAACCAAAACATAAATGAAAAATAAAGGTGTAAGAGATGAAGAAAAAAAAATTAAATCTCCAAAATACTACTTACATAGAGAAATGTGCTAGTTATGAAGTTTTTGTCTCTTGGATCTAGAAACTTATTTTTTAATTGCCAGTTTGCTACTATAAGGATTAATAAGTTTAATAAAAATATCAACTAATAGTGTTCCAGTTGGTGTAATACCCGTATGCTAATTCTGATAGTTTAATGCTTGAAGCATGGATTAATTTTCCTGATTTCATTAATCATAACTATCTGCTATATAATAATATAACAGATTTCTTATTCTACTGACAGATTTTCACTGGGTCATGCAGTATTAAATCCTACACTTTTATGGACTTTCTGAAAAAATAGAGTTCGGCTTTATACAGAATTTTTATTTGTTGGACTTTATGCAGACCTCATTAACATAGAGCTCAACTACATTTATTATAGCACTTTGGAAATGCTATTTTTTAAATATATATTTTTATTTTTTTAAAAGATACTTAGATTACATAAATGTTACACAAAAAATATAGGGATTCCCATATGCCCCACTCCCCATACCTCCCACACTCTCCCATATAAACAACATCCTTCATTAGTGTGGCATATTCATTGCAATTGATAAACGCATCTTGGAGCACTGCCACTGAGCATGGACCATAGTTCACCTTGTAGTTTATAGTCTCTCCCACACTATTCTGCAAATTATGGGAATAGAAAAGCTATTTTTGTTTGTTGCTGGTTGTGTGTTTTTACTTGCAATGCCAAATGTATAGAGGTTTGCTATATACCAAATCCCACAAGTATCTTCTTTTTAAATTGTTTCCTAAGCAGGATTTATCAATCTGATGTTTTCTCTTTTCTTTGATATTTGGATAAACATTACTGAATTTTCATATTGTTTATATTATCTTGCTATAAATATGCTGTCATTTTAAGTCCTAATTTGTAAGAAGAGAACTGTATTAAGGTCAAAATATAATTTCACTACCATAAATTCAAAGACTGTCCAAATTATGTTGCACTGAAATATGACTATAGCAGATTGTATTATAATTTGACGTATATCCCAGTTCCTTCTCTGTGATGCCCCTCTTTGCAGGAGGAGTAAACATTTGCACCCTGATAAACTCTGGAGTGGTGATGTAATTTATTTTGGCCAATAAAATGTGGGCAGAAATGACATGCCACTTCCCAGCAAATTCATAAAAGCCAATGTTTGGTTTGCCGTGTCTCCTCTCTTCCGTGAGGCTAAACATTTTGTAGATATAGGCTGCACCACTGGGCTGGGATACAGAATGAAGCAACAGGATCAAAACCACAGCTGGCCCTGGATAGACAGTCTCATGAGTAAATATCTGTAAGGACTGAGAAGTTGAGGTCGTTTGTTATTGCATGGTACCAAAACCATCCTGATGGTTACAAGGAATCAGGTAATGTTTGAAATCTTTTATTTGCACAAAGAGGTTCTTTGTAATGGCATGGCAATGATTAGAACTACATATTGTGAGATTTCTCCATTTCCTGTGCTTTGCTTTGTGCTATAAAAACAAAAATGACTAAGACATTGTTCTGTCTGATAAGCATAAAATAAAATAATTATACTAGCTTCATGAACAAAGCACCAAAATTGTACAGGAGGGAGTAATTGATTCAATCTTGGCAGTAGGTTTAGGAGAAGTACCCACAAAAAGACTAATAATTAAATTGGGCCTTTAACATCAAGAAGACTTTTCTAATCAGGGATTGAGAAGGAGCTTCCAGGTTAAAAGGTTAACAAAACCAAGAGCTCATATGTTTTAAAGAGTTTGGACAATTTTGGGATAGCCATAAAAAATATCATGATAAGCCAGAGTTGGTAAGGACCTTGGAAAACTTCTAATCAAATACTTCATTGATGTCTATGAGGACATCTAGATCCAGAAGCATTATGTGATTTGCCCAACTCTACGCAACTGGTACATGGCAGAGACATAATGTAAGCCTGGTGTTCTGACTTCCAGACTGGTGTATTGGTGGCTTCATGTTGGGGACAGCAGGAGATGTCACGACAGAGGTGGCGGGATGTAGATGGTGGAAAAAAACTTGTAGCAATTTGATATTGTTTATGAATTCCAAAAATAGATATTGAATCATGTTTGTGAACTGGTCTGTCCTTCTGGGCATATTAGATTGGATTGGATTCAGAGGTTTCACTTTTACTTGATTAAATAACGATTAAGGCTTTGATTGGGCCATGTCAGTAGGATGTTGATTCCCTGCCCTCTTGGTCTCTGTGGGACTCATAGAGAAAACAGCAGGGCAGAAGAGTTGGTTGGCATTTTTCAAGCTGGAGCAATGGGAAGTATATACAAGGATAAGAATACAGAGGAATAGAGACAGCTCCATAGACACAGCAGAGGCCCTGGGAAGAGAGAGAGACTTGATGGTCTACAGCTGACTTTGTGAAAAGAACAGAGCAGCTGAGCCTGGAGAGAAACAAGTCCCAGAAGAGAGACGAGACATATCCCAGCCTACAGCTGATATTGAAGAAGCTGAGACCATGGTGCCGTAAGAGGAAGAGGAAGCCTGAACTCTTGCAGACATCGGCAGCCATCTTGCTCCAACACCTGGCAACAGACTTTGGTGAGGGAAGTGACTTACACTTTATGGACTGGTAACTGTAAGCTTCTACCCCAAAATAAATACCCTTTATAAAAGCCAATAGATTTCTGGTACTTTGTATCAGCACCCCTTTGGCTGACTAATACAAACGTGAATGGAAGTTTAATACATTTCACAGATTCTTTATAATCTCCAAATAGTTAGTGTGATGGTTCATTTGCAAAGGCAATTTTAACCATATATTCTAAGGATAAAAATATTGAGAGTTGTAGAAAAGGAGGAAAGAAAACAGCATTAGATCCAAGTCAAAATTTGTACCCTGGAGAGTTACCCTCATTAAATGAGAGATTATCTGGTATAAAACAGAGACTCTTAATTCTTTAATAATGATCAACCTCTAGCTCCTGGCCAATCAGATAAAGCCTAAATAAGATTTAAAAACATACTGGGCTATCTTTATGAAGTTCCTTCGTACTTGTGCTCTTGGAGAAATAATGAATATATGTCTGTGTCTTTGCAGTTGTAACATATGGCTGACAAATGGAATTTTAGTAACATAGTGGAATCACTTGGATAGTGCGTAATCTTCAAAAGAGGTAGAAACAGTGGAGTCAATGGAGTGATTCTTTTTGACTCCCGAAATATCTGCACTCCTTAAAATTAAAATACAAAGTTAAAGAAAGCAATGTTTTTCTTTAATAAAGTCCACAGAACTAGGATGGACTTCATTAAACTTCAAAGGTTCTTCTTTTAAGAAGAATTCTTGGGTATTTCAAGCTTGACCTTGATTTTATCACAATGACTTAAAATGCACTTTATACTTTTGCCTAACTTTTTTCATCAGTTTGATCTTTGCTTCATTTCAGAAGAATAAAAAATACTACTGTACCTTTAGATAATGACTCTAACCACTGGTAGAAATTGAAAATCTACTTAATTAAGAATAAAAATTCATAGACCGAGGTGTTAAATCTGCATAGATGAACTATATTGAAGGGTACTGTTAAATTATTAATTTTTCCTAAGTGCTCAATGACCTGTATTAAAAATTACCTTTTTCTATACATCCTATATTGTCTTTATAATCACAAAAAGGCTTTTCTCCCCTGCCCATTATGCCTCAAATAAAATAGTTCACAAGTTACATCACAGTTTCAAAATTACTTTTTTATTACTATCCTGCATGAATTATTTAATAGCTTAAAATTATTGAAGCATTTCTTCTTACATTTATTGTGAAATAACATGACTCCTGTGGCACATTTTCTTTTCTTTAGAGCATTCCAATAGAATCAGGTTCATCATGACTAGGTAAATTCATATTTTTTTACGAATGGGCCAGTTTAGGTGGTGGAAGCAGAAATAATGACTAACTAGGTCAATTTCTTCTGTTCGACATCTTCACAGCATCATGTGCCTCTCCCTTAAACCTGATCATAAATGAACTTTGCCATTATTTGTGTATTTGATTACTAGCCATCCTCCCATCTGCACACACTAAACTATATTCTCTAGGAAGACAGACCAGTCACATTGCCTCCATTTTAACTCTGTCTGGAAATGTAACTAAAATGTTAAAAATGGAAAGGAATTTTACCATCACCTGTAGCCACATTACTGAGACAAATCTCCTTCAAATAACAAGTAATACTTTTGAGCAAGTAAAAAAATTCAAATCATGAGTTTCCTTCTAAATAAGGATTATATTACTCCATATAAAATTGTTTATGAATATACTGAAGATATTATATTAAGACTTTATTTCACAAATGTTTGCAAATAGAGGCATAATTAGGACCTTTAGTCCTAATTCAAACATTTCACCGCAGCTTTTGAACATCATTTACCATTACCTACAGACAACACATTTTGATGAATACATCTTAAAAGGAAACTGTTGAAAAAGCTGGCTGCGCCCTGGGGATTAACATTTCTGTCCTTTTCATGGAATACAAAATTACACATGTATTTCAATTTGTTGTTTAGCTGGCTCGGTTTTTCAATAAAAGGAGGCATTTTCAATTTGATTTAACTGACTTGTTAAATCGTGCGTGTGGGATAATAATATTTTCCAGGTTTTCATTTCGGTATCCTGGTGAGGTGGAGCAGCATGGGCTAATGAGAGTATTTCTGTCTTTAAATGGCCACTTTAAATCTGAGGAAACCCCTAGTCCTTGAAAAAAGCTAGCCATTCCTCCTTTTCATCCTTTTAACCAAAAGTCAGAGTTTGGAATGGGACTCAGCGAAAAATAAACTTACTAGGCCTTTATTTAGGTTTCTCAAAGTATGATCCTTGTCATGTTTAAGTCACACACCTCATCCTCCCCACTTTAATCTGATTTTGGCACTGTGCTCCTTTCTGTCCTTAGCGCCCATTTCCATACCTGTCATTATCATAAACCCTTTGTCTAGGTAGCACTTCCATTCTCTTAGCACTTTTTCACTCGGCAAAATCACAATCCTGGTTGAATTCAACTTTTTGCCTAACTCATACCTGTCCAGGTACAGCTGAAAGTGCCTGGAAAAAAAAACATAAGATGAGGTTGAGTATCTCAATTTAAATTCATGACCACAATTCTGAAGTGTGCCCCTGTTGCAGCCCAGCAATCACACTCCATCTCCCTGGTGCTTTCCAGTTTCCACCCCTGGGCAGTTGCTTTATACCTTCCTTTCTCTCCTCAAATCTCCAATACGGCCATGTGCAGGGCCTCAGGGAACTGTTGTGCAGATTTTCTCTGAAGGAGGGCAGCTGAAGGGGTGACTCTGAACGCATCCAGTGTCACGTGTGTCGTCCACGAGGAAGGAGCGGTATTTTCCAATCTGCATAGACTCCTTCTATACCACTAACAATTCCCAAATGTTTATCTCCAGCATGAACCGCTGCCCTGTAATATAGATTCATATACTCAACCTCTTGCTCAATTTTGTCTTTTTAGGTGTACAATAGGGAGCTCAAACTTACTGTGTAGAAAAAAATTCCAAACATTCCTCTCCAAGCCTGTACTTCTACAGTCCTCCCCATCTCATCCATGAAATTCTATTTCTCCTATTGCTCAGGTTGAAAACCTTGGAACCACTCTATTTATTTATTTATTTATTTATTTATTAAAAATACTTAGATTATATAAATGTTACACAAAAAAATATAGGGATTCCCATATGCCCCACTCCCCGCACCTCACACACCCTCCCACATGAACATCCTTCATTAGTGTGGCACATTCATTGCAATTGGTAAACACCCTGGGGCTTTGCCATTCAGCATGGACCACAGTTCACACTGTAGTCTACACTCTCTCCCACACAGTTCTGCATGCTATGTGATAATAGAAAATGGCCTATATCTGTTGTTGCAACGTCACTCAGGACAATTCCCAAGTCCTGGAAAAGCCCCCATATCACAACTGTTTTTCCCTCTCTCTGCCCCCAGAGCCTCCAGTGGCCACTGGCTCCACATCAATGTTGTAATTTCTTCCATTGCTAGAATCACAATATGTCTATAGTAGAATACCAGTAAGTTCACTCTAGTCCATAGCTCTTCCCCCCATCCTGAGGAGTCTGGGATGGTGATGTCCACTCCACCTCCAAGTGAGAGGGGGCTTAGATCCCATGGGGAAGATGGATGGGACTATCCTGCCTGCAGCTGCACTTTCTCCATTCTTGACCCTTCTTTTCTCTCACAACCCACATCCATTCCATCAGCATTTCCTATTTTCTCTACCTTCCAACTATTTCTAGAATCTGATCATTCTCTACACTTTTATTACTAACACTTAAGTCCAAGCTACCATGATCTCTCTCTCTCTCTCTGACCTGCTACTTACAATAGCCTCTTACTCGTTTCCCTGCTTCCATCCTTGTGCCATTCTCCAACTCCTATCAACATGGTAACCACAGTGATCCTGGTAACACCTAAGTCATGTCATGCCACTCGTCTGCCCAGAACCTTCCAATGGTTTCCTATCTCTTTCAATATCAAAACTACATACTTCAATGGCCTTCCCTACATAAACTGACATCCTCCCGTTTCCTCGCTGACCTCATCTCCTAATATTCTTCAGCTTGCTCACTGGGCTCGAGCCACATTTGCTTCCTTGGTTTTATCCTCAAACACATCACACAAACTCCTCCTCAGGGCTTTTGTACTTGTTTTTCCTGTGCCTGCATTGATCTTCCCCTAGTAGCTCTCTCAGGCTCTCCGTCGTGCTTTATGTCTTTATTTAATTGTCATTTTTCTCAAATTGAAACACTTGTAATACTCTTTCTCCACTCATCTCTTTCTATAGCATTTATAATTTTCTCACTATAGACTACATAGTAGGCATATATAGTACATTTAGACTTATAAATATAATGTAATAGATTTGCTTTGCTTGCTGTCTCTCTCTCCTTCCTGCTATCCTTGTATGAGAAATGGTTAGTTTGTTGTTGTTTTTCACTGCTAGAGCAGATATAAATTTATATCAGATATAAATGGAGAGAGAAATAAACTGCTTTATCAACCATAAGCTAACATAGGAAAAGCTATGCATTCATTTGCTAGTTGCTGACAGTACGAAAGGCATACAGCTAGAGGCAGCCAGGAAGGGGCAGGTGGATTCCACTGTTGCATGACCAAACTCAGTAGAAGCACTAACACACAACACTAGGCCAGAAACTTTTGATATGGGGGAAGGAAATGATAATTTGCCAGATTTCTTTGTCAACTGCCAGTTTATTTGTAATTCAGTTATTTGTAATTCCTCCGCCATTGATGCCTTATTCTTATTATTTGACTGTTTTTAAAGAAATGTTAATTTAAATCACTCAAGTAAAGCATAAATGCTTTCTTATTGTTAAAAATAAGAAGGAGACAATGAAACATTACCAATATTATCATCCCCGTAAGTTCTAGACTCCTTTCTAGCGATAACCCAATAAGAGGTTTGTTATTCTCTTGATCAGGTCTTTTTATCCATGTGCGTAGCTTTATGTGCATTTACAAAATGTAAAATATGGCTTTGCATATTTTAAACATAAACTTGTTTTTCTATTAAAGATGTCATGATTTTTTCCATTTCAGTATATACAAATCTATATCTTTCTTTGTACTACTAAGTAATAGTCTATGAAAAGGACATATTCAGGATTATTTCACAATTGCCCTTTTAATAAACATTTAGAATGTTACCATTTTTTTTATTATAACATATAATGCCTGAGTGAACATCCTTATAATTGACTTCCCTTAAGAGTGTGCAAATACTTTTCTAGATATTTTAATATTTAATAGATAATACTAAATTCCCTCCAAAGCTACTGTACCAATTTATCCACCTCTAGCAGTGTTTGAGAAATGCCCCTTCCAGATGATATAATCAAATTTATGTGTGTTTTTTAATATTTCAAAGAAATCACCTCACATTTGTTTAAACTTGCATTTCCCAAAATTTCTAGTGAGGCTGAATATCTTTGATATATTTCACAATCATTTATAATTCCCCTCCTGGGAGCATTTGATTTTAGTTTTTCTTTGACTATCAGCTTCTTTCTGGAAGTTTTTTTATATATTGTGAATATTAATCTTAAAATTCATTTTCTATATAATGCAAATATTCTCTTCAGTTTGTATCTTTTTCATGCATAAATTAATCATTTTTATGTAGACAAACTTATTTTTATGTTGTTGCTTCTGAAATCTTTACTTTTAAGATATGGAAATTTTGGTCTAATTGGAGACTGTGCAGAGATTAAAAATAAGAGTTGATGTGATGTGTGAAGCTCATGATGAACTATTTTACAATTAGTCTGTGTAAAATATCTTGAGCCATGAACTCCCTTTTCAAAGAAAACAAATGTCCTTTGTGAAATATAGATGAAATGAATTGCCATATGCTCCTCTTTTGAAAAGCTCAATCTAAATTTTATCCTCTTCCATTTTATCCCTAAAACTGGGCGATGGTCTATGCAATGTGACATGCAATTACTGGGGTGGTAAGTACATTTTCTTGGAATAGATTATATTGCAGCTCTGGGTTAAAACTTGTTGAACGTCGCTTCCTCTTTTGTCTCTTTTGTCCTTCTTTTCTTAGTTGTGCCCTTCCTCATTTCATACTGTTCCAATCCATGGTGGATGCTCAGCTAATTGGAACGGTTAATGTAATTCTGAGATCATATACTTAATTCTGCCTTTTCTTAGGAAAAAGAGTCCCGTTGTGAACTGAATGTGTTGTATCGCAGGCCACTCAGTAACTGTGTTTGTGTTCATTTCCAATTCCACCAGCATTCCCTCTGGCTGGAAGCCAGGCTCTGCTGGCAAGATGTTTCTGCCTCAGTTACTCCCACTCTATTCATCAAGACATTCCCTGAATTGCCTAGTTAACAAGCATTATCCCAAGCCCACTCTGCAAATGAGAAAGCTATGGGAAAAGACAGGTAAAACGCGTTCCATGGTGCCCTAACTAGGTAACTTTCTGCCAGGTCATTTAGCCAGAGGTTGGCTTTGAAGAAGCAGCGTTTCCTATTTCAGGATTTCCTGATAAACTGTGGGAGAGAAAGCATTCTTTTCATATATTCAATTTCCTCCTCGATTCGTTTGTTCTTCATTTATTTGTATGGTTATTTCTTCAGTCCTTTATTCCTTCAGGTCCTCTTACTATATATAAGGCCTTATTCTCAGACAGAGACTTTGGCAGCCTCAGCCAAAGCAGCCTTGGCGTGGGAGGAATTTGTTAAAGAGTGAGATAAAGAAATACAACAGTGGTCACTGCTTCTTCCAATGGACATGAAACGTCTTAGTTTCCAAATGTTAGAAAGACACAGAAGGTCCTTTAAGCCAGACTGGCTTAGTAGCAAAGGTTTAGCTGGGCATGGGGGAGGTTGGAGAGGTCATACAGCAGGCTGGAAAGGTCACTGTTATGGAAATAAATGGGCCTGAGTTTGGATTCTGTCAAGAGAAAAATCTATAGTTTCAGGGACTTCAACGACACATTATGTGCTTTTAAAAAATATAGTTTATTCCAAAGCTGCCCTTTGCCCCCTCTGAGATGGCCCCCTCGCCTGCCCACTCATTGCTTTTTTGCTTGTTGTCTGCTGTTGTTTTTGCTCATTGTTTCCTGCTCATTGTCTGCCTGCTGCCTGCTCGCAGTCTGCCCATTTCTTTGCTAGGAGGCACCAGGAACCGAACCCACGACATCCCATGTGGGGGACAGTTGCCCAACTGCTTGAGCCACATCTGCTCCCCATTTATGTACTTTTATATACACTCCATGGAGGAAACGGGTTTCTCTTGGATCGCTATCTACACAGCTTTTTCACGTCTCTTTGCCATTGGTAGGCTTCTTGTATTGTCTAGCCACCTGAGGCCCCTCACTGTCTTTTCTCAATGGAACCTACCCCTTCCCTCCAGAGCAGTGCAATCTACCTTCACCTCTATCTTCTGTTAAAGTATAACTATTCAGTGTCTCGTGTTCATAGAGATCATCCTCACCTTCCTATACCTTTGAAAAGGACAGAGAGTAAGAACATTTCATTTCTAAAAGGCTCCAAACAGCATGTGCCCCGGGCTGATACAGGTGTTAAGGAGTCACACCTGTGTGTTGGAACTTCAGGTCACCCAGTTCCTATCAAAAGCAGAGCTCAGGAAAAACCATATTTATAGGAAACCGTTTGAAGAGATGTCTTCCATTAAAACTTTTATCCCTGGACCTCAAGCTGAGTTAATCAGCAAGCAGAAAACTCAGACTCTATTGCTTGGCCTCCTACAGATTTCTTTTTATAAGTTTGCACTGGAATATACGATCTCAGCTTGCATTGAGGGTCTACAGCAGCACCTTATGAAATAGTTACTCCTTGCAATAAAGAAGGCCAGGACGATAGAAAAACTGGAGCTGAGTCCTGTGGCACACTGACATTTAGAGGTGGAGAGAGAGCGAAAAGAAGCATCCAACATGGGTGGAAGAAAACCAGGAGAGGCTTGTTTCAGAAGAGGGTATTTTGAGGAGGAGTTAGTTCAGTTTAGTGAGGAAGAAGACAAGAGTCTGACCATAGGATCTGGCACACATAGGTCACTGATGAATTTGTTGAGCAGTTTCAGTAGAGAACTATGGATGACGCTCCACTGGGATGACTGAGGAGAGAATGAGTGCCAAGGAAGTGGAATCCACTAGAGATGATTTCTTCAAAAAGTTTTGTGGTCAAGAGGAATGGAAAAATGGAGTGACAGCTTGAAGGAAATTTTGGGTTCAAATGAGCATTGTCTTTAGGAAATATTAAAAGCATGTTTCAAAGTTGTTGGGAAGGTTCAGTCAAAAATCCCTGTTTCTTTATGAGTTGACTGATGGGAAACATGGAGCCAAATTTATGGATTAATCATAGAATTGCAAAGGGCCAAATATGCTATGTATTTCCTCTCTAACTACAATTCTTATTCTAGTTTTCTATACTTTGATCCTTAATATTGCATTTCTGTTTTATATTTTGGGTTTTTATTTAGGCTATTTTCTATAAATTCACTTCATTCCTCTACAAATATTTTTAAAATAAACCAAAAAATTAACCACTGGAAAACCAGTGACAGAAATTTTGGTATTCTGAGGGCTACTGACGTTTTAAGGTTTGGGGTGGGGGACTCTCCCAAAACCTTGAGGCTGCACCTATTTTAAATTAAATGCATGTATATGTGATTTATTTCCCTTTAAACAAACTGTCTTAAAATATTACAGGAAAAGATGATACATATTTTAAAGCCCAAAATGACTACTACATTCTTTTTTTGTATATATTGTTGTCTTGGGGGTTTTCATTAAAGTTTTCTGGTGATAAATAACTTTGCACTTACAGTCTTGCAGACTCCATTCGCTTTTACTATTATCTCTTGTTTAAGGATTCTAACAGAATTTATGGATTATATAAACATTGATATAATTTATCAACAAAGATTCACCCTTCTGTTTATTCCTAGAAAACTGTGAATTCTAAAAGGAGTGAATAGTATTTTTAACGTGCCTGGAATTTTTTATTATGAGGTATTTAGAAGTATAACAATAATAAATAATTCATAACCAGTCACCCACTTCTACGTGAAACGTGAGCATTTCTATTAAAAATGTTAATTAAAACATTTTTATTTTTATTTTCTCTCCTGACACAATATTTATTTTATTTGCATTTTTGAAGGGTTCTGGAGCATCCTCTGGTTCAACCCCCCTGTAGGGATGATGTACCCAACCCCCACTCGGCTCCGTCCCTTCCTCACCCTACAGGAGGAAGAAGCACACTTGCAGGAAGAAGCTGGGAACTCTGCTCAGCACCTCTTTCTCCTGGTTTTAGGGTCTGCCTGCCTGCAGCGGGCATGTGTTCTGTTCTGCACCTTATTGGAGATAAAAGGGCTCTGCCCTCGGAAGGGGAGGCTTGCACGTGTCCAGCTGTGTCGTTACTGGGTAAGGCGCATGCCTGTTTCATGGCACTGTAGGAGCAAACTAAGCTGGCTGCAGACCCAGCCCGTGCTGCAAATAGCTTTGTAAGTATCAAGGGGATGTCCTTAGAGGTGATGTCATCGCAGTCGAGTAGCCACTATGTCTCCCTTTAATTTGGTTCTAAAATGGAGTAGACAAAAGAGGGGGTTTTTTAACACACACCGTCACATCTCAACACTCCCCATTTTGAGGTGAGGCCCAGAGAAATGAAATGAGTTTCCCAGGGTTACACCATTGAATCTAGGACCAGAATCCAAGTTTCTCCCCTGTTGATGTGCTTTTTTAGAGTGGCACATCTTTTTTTCTCTTGATGAAAGCTCTAACCACAGGGCTTATGTTTTTTAAATATAGTTCTCTAAAGAAGTGTCACAGGGGAGCAGAAGTGGCTCGAGCAGTTGAGCGCCCGCCTCCCTCATGGGAGGTCCTAGTTCAGTTCCGGTGCCTCCTAAAGATAAACAAACAAAAAAGCAACAAGCCAAACAATAAGCAAACAGATGAGGGAGCCACTCAGGGGAGCCAACTCTGGGAAGCCAATGTGGCTCTGCAGTTGGGCACCAGCCTTATGCATAGGAGGTCTCAGGGTTCAATCCCCAGCCCCAGTATTTCAAAAGAAAAGAAAAGAAAAGAAAAAAAATAGTGTCACAAGAAATTACCTAGTATGTCCATTAACTCACTTTGATACGTATATTCATCATGATATATTTAAGTAATTAAATGGCTTTATTATTTAGAATGTAGATGCATGGCAATGATTACAATTTTGTCCAATAACCACAAACAAACACTATTAAGCCATTCATAAGGGAAATGTTATAAACAAGAAAATAATTGTATGGATTCTGGACAGGATTTACATTACAGATCAGAAATATATTCAATTTAAGATGTAGGTAAATAAAAAACTGTCAAAGACTGCATTATTTATTATTTTTTCCATTTAATGACTAATTTGCGATGGCTTGTCCAATAATGAACATTTGTTTGGCCTATATTTTCTTTCCCTCTTTTCCTGCATCTACCTCCCCCGCCTCCCCAATGGAAATTCTATTCTCTGCCTGAGAGATGCAAATAGAGAATTCCAGGTGGGGCAGCTCAAAAACAAATTACATATCGCATGGTGAGAAAGGGAGATGATAATTTCTTAGATTATACACACAGTTTCTGGTAATGGGAGTAAAAGAAGAGCCTGAGCATTCTTCCATGAGATGCCACGTACTATACACTATTTCCTAAAATATTCTCCCATGTGTATCTTCTATATTTGATTCACAGAGAAAAACCTGGAATTGCCTTTACAAATATCCCAAAATATATATACACAATAATAGCAAAAGTAATGATATGTCTTACCTTTTAATTGCAAAAATAAATAGAAATTTAAGTATTAGCTGGGTAAAACACTTTTTGTTTTGTTTTGTTTATTAAAAGAACTAGGGAAAAGGAAATTGTATAAGCAGGAAAACATAAAATCAATGTGTGAAGTATGTCATCTATCTATAGCTACAGATCTGTATATCTATCTGTACTCTATCTATCTATCTATCTATCTATCTATCTATCTATCTATCATCTATCTATCTATCTATCTATCTATCTATCTATCTATCTATCTATCATCTATCTATCTATCTCTATCTACCTATCTATAAGCAAATCTTTAAACGGCCCAAGTAAATAGTATTTTTATTCAACAAGTCTCAGTTCCACTTATGCATAATGCTGTGGCTAAGTGGCATCTATATGGAAAGCATGCTGTAGCTTATACTACATATTTTTCTATGCTCTGTGACTTTGAGCTAATTTGTAATCTATATTCATTCTCACAGTTTCCATGTTTTCAGATTTTATTAACTGCATCCTGGTCATAAACAATAATAAATTACCTGAGCTTAATTCCTTACCGTTATCCAAAGTAATATCAGGTCAGAAACAGGGGACATGAAGGCAAGTAACTTATACCTGCATCTGTAATTGAGCCTTTAAAGATCATTATGATTCAAGCACTTCAATAAATACTATATTAATACTTGAATATATTTTATCTCCTCTTGATATTTTGTTTCCTCTAACCTCACTAGTTTTTAGAAGTACACCATTTAATACCTCTCCAAGGATAGAAGTGGTATCTTACGGATTCTTGAATATCTCAGCATTTAGTCCTGTTGTTGGCCCATAAGTGTTCAATCCACCACTATATTTTATTGCTGTCATCTAGTCCTTAGTCAAATCCAAGTCATGGTTTTATTGTAGTACACTTCTCTTTCCCTGGAACTTTACGCACATGCACACATATGCACACACAAAGTGACAGGGCTCTGTGTGTGACTGTGCATATATACATGAAACTTCAGTTTTAGGTTAAGAAACAGACCATCAACCTCATCCCAGAAGACTTTTATATACATAGATAACAAATTTCTTGGAGTCAGACCTAGAAGAACATCTTCATAACATATAGGTAAACAAAGGCTTTTTAAACAAAACACAAATAGGGTTAAAAATAAAGGGAAAAATCGATAGACTGGATTGTACTAAATTTAGGAAAGTCTGTTTATCAAAAGTTAGGAGGCAATGAGAAAAGATCATAATAATCGCTACATGCATTGAAAGATTTATCTGCAGACTGTATAAAGCACCTGTAGAAACAAATAAAACAGACTGCCTAGATATGGGGAAAAAATTGGCAATAAGCTTGAAGAGACACTTGACAGAGAAGATATTAAAATTTCAATCCAATAAATATATGAAATCTCCATAACGAGATCCCACTTCACCCAACCATAATGGCTTAAAAGAAAAGAATTGAAAATTCCAAGTATTGGTGAGGGTATGGGATGACTGGAACTTCAGACACTGCTGGTGGAACGGTAAATTACTAGAACAATTTTTGGAAAACTTAGACTTTCTGTCTAAGTTGAACACGTGCACGCTCTGGCACTCAACAATACCATCCCTGGGCATGGACGCAATGGATATGTTTGCTTTTATTCACGGGAAACATCGACTACAATGTTCACAGCGACAGCATTGGTACCCTTTGCAAACTGTCCATCAACAACACAAATAGAGAACTTGTGATATAGTCACCAAATAGAATACCGTAAGCAACAAAAGCGAACACACTGCAAGTATACAAGACAACGTGCGTGGATCTCACAAACATAACCTTGTGTGAAAGAAGCTAGATGCAAAAGATCCCAAAATCTATGCTTCCATTTGTATAATACGCTGAAACAGACAAAATCAATCTATGGTCTTAGAAGCTGGGAGAATGGTTATCCTTGAATTGGAGATTTTTTAAAATCATTGTGATGATTTATTTTTGGTTAATTGAGGATTTTTGATTTGAAGAACATATGGATGATGGTGATATTCTGTTTCCTTACCTAGAGCTGAAGTTTCACAAACTGGAAGTTCATGAACATTTGTAGATCTCTAAACATCTGATATTAGCACATTTCTGGATGCATTCTTCTGCTGAACTGATATAAAGTCTTTAATTTTCTGAAAACTGCTGATATAAATGCCTCTGACTACTTTCTGGATAAAGCGCTTTGTATCTTCTATCAGAATCCTTCATGGAAATAATGTAAGGAATTGAAAATAGGAAGCACTGTGGTTAACAGCACAGGCCTTGGAGTCAAATTGCTGCCTTCAAATCCAGAGATTGCCACATAGTAGGTGTGTTCCTTAGTAATGTAACCCTTCTTTTTCTTGTTTTCCTCATTTTATAAATGGAAAAAAAAAAACTTCCTTTCATTGTGAGTGCCGAATAATGTGACACAAGACACATCGTGCTCTAAACACTCGAGAAATCAATAAACATATTCCAGATACACATATACCGTAGTTTTATATTAAGAGAAAATAATTTTTGTTTTGTTTTGTTGCCACTGCTCTTCTACTTGCATTGTGATGTTTCACCTGCCTTTTAATCACTAAACACATTAAACCAATGCCTTCAAGAGCAGTCTGCAAAACTCCAATTCATTGATGCTATTGGTTATTTATGCAAACTTTTATTAATAAACTCCCATGTATCATGGTAAACAGTTGGCCTCTTTTAAGATTTGGAAGTGACCATTTGATACCCATCACAAGGAACCCATGGGAAGTAATGGTTTTTGAATTACGTTACACCTTCCAATACTGAAACACATGTGCTACATATAAAGCTCCCATTTTCCCTGCTGTAAACAAATTACTTTCACTTCTTTCAGACCCATAGACTTCTTTCCCTGCAAGTAGTTGCATTATATCCGTTTACACAAAATTTTCCCTTAGAAATCACAATACTGCTTATGAAACTGTGAATGTTCAGTAATGTTATCCTTTTAAAATATTTTTACCATAGATAATATCATCTTTCAAGGTATCGCAATGAAATTCCCTGGTCCTCAAATAAGGAGAACAGCTATATGTAATAACAGAAGGCACATTTAAAGCAGCTTTTAAAAGTCATGCCTACATGTCATCCAGAACAAGCTCTGGATTGACAATGAATTGAAATTGAATTAGGGTAAATTACTCAACCATTTTGAGCCAGTATTTTTTCACCTGCTAAATGGTGATTATAATAATTCTTCATAGGACTGTTGGGAAGGGAAGATTAGCCTAAAATATGTAAAATGCCTGACAGCTAATAAGCATTAATTTCGGTAACAGCAATGACAGTCTACGTAAAACTAGGTGGAAAAAAATTTCATGGGTTTGGCACAACAAAAATTGACTTCTTCCTCATGTAAATTCCACTCCAGGCTCAGTCAGATTTCTTGAGCAGTTGTCCACCATAACAGCTTAACAACGTGGTCCGAACTTTTGGCTCCTCTGTAAAAACATGCACTTCCATGAGCATCACAGTAGGGGAAAACGGTCCTTGGAGAACGGGGCAGAAGCCCTTCCATGTTTCTATCTGGAAAGATCACTTGTCACTTCTGCCCACATTTCACCGCAGCTCACAGGCTACTATCTTAAAGAGGAAAGCCTCCTGTGTGCCCAGAAATGGGGGAATTTTCTGTCTCATTTCTTATTTCTCATTTCTTACAATAAGGCTGCACAAATCTAAAAGAGGCTGCAATATTCTAAAAGGGACATGATTTGCTTTAGTATCCTCGATTGCCACAGAGTAATTTGGGAGTAAAGACTAAGGGATAGTGCCATCCATTTTGTATATTCTGATGATATATTTTGCACCAGATTCAGATATTTCTGTGTATTTTCTTTTTGGGTGATTCTTGCCCTTTTATGCACTGATTATTCATAAAATGATTGAGGCGGTCCAGAAATATACAATTCTATTTAACAAGGACTGTTTAAAAGAAATAAATGCAGTCATCATTTGGGGCAGAAAAGGGAAATAATTGGACACACCTACATAAGTGTAGATAATTAAGCTTAGTGAAATAAGCATCTACATTTTTGGAAGGTCAGAACTGATTAAATGTTTGTGGGCCCATACCAAATATAGCATTAGTTTCTATGTAAGTTTTTCAAAAGCATTTATTTTCCAATATATATAAACAGCAAAAGGAAGAAAATCCACAACAGTCAATTTAATTTTCTTGCTGATTTTATCGTATTTATAAGAAAGGGTTTATGTCAACCATCTTAAAATGTGCTTTTCTTTGATTAGGTAAATTTATTTAGGAAGCCCCATATTTTCCTTTTATGTGCCTCTGATGGCAGGTCTAGACTCTCATCTAGTTAATGTATAGTACCAACATTTGCATTCATTATGTTAAAGACTATATGTACCTTATGTAAATCTGCATCAATAAAATAATACATCCATTCCTAGTGGAATTGTGAGAAGCCACCGTTGTTGCCAAAGGTGTCATATTCTACTATAGGACTTGGGTTAAAGGGACATGGAAGGATACCGGAAAATATAAAGCAAAATTACTAGCACCGAGGAAGGCTAACACATTAGCATGAATTCACATTTGGCTGTGTCTTATTATTCACAGGTCCAAAAGCTGTAGCCATTCTTCATTCTCTGATATACATGGTTCTAGAAATTTATGCACATACACAACACACATACATCCACAGAAAGACAGCAAGAATTACTGGGTCAATATTTGGGTCAAATACAAAGCGCTCTTTAATCTTGAATAGCCAATTGTGGCTATTCAATTAAATTAAAATTTAAGTCGTAACTCGACAAGGAAAAAGTCTTCCATGATTGCCTAATCTCTAAGCAAGTAATGGTTCCAGTCCCATCGACATTATGCTTTCTATTTGTTTATACCATAAATAAAATATACCCTTATCTAGTCCTCACTTGTATGTATCAAGATGTCAGGCTGAGAATATGGCTACCAGGGAAATTATATCTGAATATATATTATTCATTTTCGACAGCCTACTAATTACAAATTATAGCATGCTTTGACTTTACAGTGTTTATCTGTTGAAGTTATATTTAGGATCAAAAACAAAAATTGAACTAGGGCATATTCTTTTGCTTCTTTAAATTTCATGGGAGTCTAAAAAAGAGGTCCCAAATATGCATTTATATTTCAGTGCTAGTTGAGCTAAACAAGAGCATATTGAATGAGATTTCATGGAAACCAGAAGCTAAGCAGTGGACCTAGTCTACAGGAATGGTGAGTGATATGAAGAGCTTCTATGGAGAGGAGTTCTTACTCATCTCACAGCTCCATTGGGCATGGAAAACCTATCAGACACCATGCGGACATTGAGGATAAATAGGTGAACAACTCACAGGTCATTCCTGCCCTTTCCATGAAAGGCAAGGCAAGAAAGCAGGCGGTTATAGTGCAGTGTAGTAAATGCTATTACAGGTCAGAGGGAAAAGAAAACACTTCGAGCATGTAAGGGGAAGCATCCAAAGAGGTTTTGTGGTTGAAATAAAGTTGAGCTAGGACCTAAAAAATGGAGAGAATTTTGTGAGGAGAAGCACTGAGATGGGAAAGTATCTTGTTGATAGTTCAGTTTGGATGTATTATACTTTTCATAAAGATATATAATTCCTGGAAAAGAGGGAGGGGGAAGATTTAGGGGGGCTTGGAAGCCTGTCAGCAGAATATGTCTAGGCAGAAGAGCTAGGAAAGTAGAAGCCACTGAAAGCATTAAAGCAAGGGCAATGTGATCAAAGCTGCCATTTAGGGTTTTTAATCTGGTCATGGAATGCTACCATGGAAAAGTGGAGGGAAGGGAGACAGGGGGATCATTTCAGAAACTGAAGCAGTGCAGACAGGAGTGAAGAGAGCTCAGACGCAAGCAGCAGGACAGTCAGAGAGCAAGGAGTAGACTTGTGGTATATACTAGAATAAGCTTTTCAGAATATGGCAACACATTGTAACTAGAGGAAGAAGGAGAAAATGGGATTTCTAATTAGGGCAGTGGGTATGACCAGTATCTTCGGGCAAACAGGTAAAGGCTTTGACAGTGATTCGGGAAAGAGACTCTAGCCAGCATCCATAGATAAAATGCACATCAACGCTTAAAATAAACTATAACTTTAATATAGCTCTAGAGCAAGCTAACGTGTATGTGCTAGCCATGATTACATCACGTTCCTAAAGCAAATAGCTTATTATACACATGTGGGTAGGATTTATTTATCAAGACTCTGTACTTTTGTTAATAAGATTCCATTCCATCACAGTAGCAGCCGTAACCTCTACTCCAGAGGTATGTGCCTGCAAGAAAAACTGAAGGGTCCTTATGGGAGGCTGTTTATTTTACAGTGTGCACAGAAAATCCTGAAAAGCCATTAGAATCAGACGGGTGCTTGAGTTATAGAACCAATCTGACCTTTTCAGGGGTTTGTCAGTATTTATTGGCAAACTTAGTGACTTTTATATTGTTAAATGAAAATATAAAAGCTTGAAGTTGCCAATGGAGCAGTTATAAGGACAATATCCGATCACAGGATGCTATAAATTATTTGAACAAAGCTGAATTACAAATTTCTAGTGCTCTCAAAGATGAAAACAAAGTCCTGAAAAATACCTCTGGATAGTATGTTCCGCTCAACAGAGGACAAACGAAGCAAGGATTGTTACTCTACCTATTACCGTAATTACACAGACTGTTACGCAGCATCTGAACTTATAATGATGAACATCTGCTCCGCAGCCATTCATCAGCCGGTCTGCTAATTACATTTTCATTTCTTGTTTGCTGTTGTCAATTCTTCCTCATTCCCCTCTCCATCTTTCTCAAACTCAGAGAAACTCACGTGAGATCCTGAGGTTCATGCATAAGCTCACACACAGGCTTGCCTCTCTCCCCCACTGACATCAAACTCTTTGAAGACTGGTTGAAAACTAAAGACTGGCCTTCTCCCATTATGAGCTATGGAATTGGAATGCTTCTAACCTGGCAAAAATCTCTATGGACACAACACTTGGCTCTTTTGCCTGAGTTTTTCTAAATGCTACTCATCGCTACTCTGTGAAGGAGTATAAAAGCATAAAAATGTAACTTAAGCTATGTATTGACATCACAATATAGCTACATTAACATGATCCCAGAATCTCTTTTTTGAATGACAAACTGTCATTATTTGTTTGTTTGTCTGCTTTTTGTGGTAGCAGTGACTTAGAATGTCATCTGTTCAGCAAACCTTTTCTTTGTAGAGCCAGATAGCAAGTATTTTCGGTTTTGCTGGCCTTTCAATCTTGGTTGCAACTACTCAACTTTGCTGTTAAAGCATGAAAGCAGCCATAGACAATATTTTAAAAATTATGTGGCTTGTTCCAGTAAAAGTTTATTTACGAAAACTAGTTGTAAGTTGGCCCACAAGCTGTAGTTTGCTCTTTCCTGAGCTATGTTTTCTAATAATTGCTATGTTTCATTAAACTCCACTGTTTGTTAAGAATTTGCCAAACTCTTCAGGAGCTGAAATTTAGAAAACTAAACATATATTGCCAAAGATTACATAAAAGGGGCGAGTAGAATTGAGAGCTGATCTGGTTCTTTCTAGCTCCGAGCTCTCTGCTCTCAAGGAATACGCTATACTGATCCTCAGGAGCACAGATTCACTGAGCATACACACAGGCAGTAATGAGGCTAGTCCTTGCAATCCCCAGGGTTTTATTGACTCAGGAGGCATTTAAATGCTCTTCAGTAGACAAAGGCAAAAGAAGGACATAACTCTGAGCTCTTAGAAAAACACTGAACAGTTGGAACTGGCATTGACTTTGATAAACCTTCACACTCAACCCTATACAACTTCTCACCTGCACTTGAAGACAGAATTCCGCTCAGGCTTAGCATCTAAGTAGAGGGTGGGCATTTACCAAAACTGCACTGAGTGGTGAGGTTGAGGGTATTAGCAGAGTCCGCTCTGGCCTCTGAAAGGCTTCGGGCTCCCAAAGGTGCTTAGCAACAACGAGAATAGCTTGACTATGGGGACGAGATAAGTGTCGTCATACTTCAGAATGATAAGGCTGTCTGGGGGGATCCCCAAGGACATACTTCCACTGCCCTCGCGATATTTTTCTAAGACCTTGGAGTTAACAACAGAAGAAAGAAAAAACCACAGTTCTTTCTCTACATATATTCCAATGCTGGATGTCTCCTATTCTGTCAGGAACATGCACACATATTTAGCAGTTATATCCATAAAATTGGAGTTAAGTTTGTTCTAGACCACTAGTTCTCAGCCTTGGCTGTACAATAGAATTGCCTGGGCTATTTAAAAAAAAAAAAAAACACCAATGATCAGACCTTATCCCAAGCCAATTCAGTTACAATCTCTGGGAGTGGAGTCAAGGAACTTTTATTTTTTAAAGCTTCACAGGTAATTCTAACATTAATACAGAGTTAAGAACGTTATTTTATACTTTGAGTTACGATAACAATATCTGTATAACTAAGAAGGATGGAGGGCACAATTTTTAGAGGTATGATCTTTGATCTAGAGATCAGAAGTCTTAAATTATAGGCATAGCTCAGTAAATAAACTAACTATATGATATTAGGCAAGACATTTTGCTTTTACGTGACTCAGTTTCCTCATGTTTACAAAGGAGAAATTAGATGTCTAAAGACCTCCTTTAGTTCGATGTGGAAGGAATGAAATAATGAAAATCCACTTGCAAAATTCATATTAATGAAAACAGTGCTTTTAATGACCAGATATACTTAAAGGAAACCAGAAGAAAGAGTGTTAATCAGGATTATTATCTGATTATCTAACGAGCCTAAATTCTGGCAGAGGAATTAATTGAGAGTGCAAAAGAGAATGGAAAAAAAAACTTAGGTTGTCATTATTCTGCAATATCATGCAATTAAAAATAAATGGTCCTTTGCATAACTGTGATTAGCACCTTTGACTAATATTATTTGCATAAAATGTTGGTCAAACCGTAAAAATCGTTTCGTATGTAACCTGAAAACTTCTAATCAAAACCTAAAATTTAAGTTAGTGTAATATATAAACGTGACGCTCAGCTAAATACAGCCAAACACGAAGCCCCGTTAACAACTGCTTGGCTATTTCATCTTCAAGGCAAGAGTTTGTGCCCACATTCAAAGATGGCGATTACTCAGATGGATGGACGGTAAACAAGCTTGATAGAGCAGCTTATTTCCTTCTACACCAAAACCTTTTTCAGTCTTACCTAGAGGTTCATGTGCAAAATGCATAATTAAAAAGGAGTGTCACTTAGGAAATGACTATGCGTTAGTTCAAACGAGACACAAAGGGCTTTGCAAGCTCCTCCATCCTGACCTTGTTGTGACACTTGTATCAAGTACCCAGCTGGAGAAATCTGAGCTAATAATGGCCCAGCTGCATAATCTAACAAGATCTCTGTGATACAAGCAAGGTCAAGTTCTCTATCATGTATAGTATTAATCTCATTGTGCACTGAGAGAGAAAGAGAGAGGCTGCCGTGGCATTGCGAGCTGAAGACCATATCAACTAACAGGCTATGGGACAGTAAGCAGAAACTTCTATGCTGAGATGAATAGCTCTTCCAGAAGCTGAGCAATTTATCATTCTAGAAAATAAAGCCTGTTTATAAGTATATACTATTTCAATATTCATCAGTATAAATGATGTTTTTATCATTATAATTAAAAGCCTATCTTTTACAACATTTAATTATTAATTGCAATCCAATTAAATAAAAATTCTATCCCTAATGGCTAAAAGTGCTTAGAAAACCCTTTCGATCTGCCTTATTAATACAATTCCATGCAATAATTTTAAAAGGACCTTAACATACTAACTATAGGTTTTATCTACTTCATCACTAATTTATCTGACCGAAAGTTAGAAGTTTCATTTCTAATAATTCAAAAGCCAAAATTAATTTCAAGATAATAAAATGAAGATTGTTATTAAGGTTACAGATTTCTCTAAGACTGATTTATAAATAACAACAACAGTAATAAATTCAATTGAAGAGCGATGTCTTAAATGTTGGTTTTCGAGAAAGCCACTGTCGTTAGGTTCAGGAGAAAAAAAAGATAACTTGTCAAATTTTATGCTATTAAAATATACAATGTTTTTGCTAAAAAATAAATAGCATATTCCAGAATGAATCCATTCAATGCTGTGATTTTGATCTTATAATAACATATAAATGATCATTTAAACAATAAATCAGCACAACTGATAGCCTGGTGGAGGGTGTCTGGGATATTAGGTCTAATGTGTCGCTACCTGGCTGTGTAACTGTAGAAAGAACTCATCTTCTATCATCCATAAAATGAATCGTGACCTTCTGTGAACCAATGTATGAATGTGGAAAATAGTCTCCTTATTTATAATATCGTTTTAAGCATATGAAGGATATAAATAATGACATGCTTATTTGATAGTCTTCTGCTGTCACATCTTTATTTCTCTGTTGATTATTTTATACTCACAGAGCAAAAATATTGTCAAATATCACAAGCAGTGCAATTCTAAAAATACTTTCTGCATCAATAAATTGCGATAGTTCTGTGTATGGCTTGATTTTAGGGCAAATTCGATAACTTGTTACTATTTTATTTGTAATTTATTATTGGATATGTGGATAGTGATATGTTATAACTAGAGCATCACTTTCGCTAAGAATGGCACAATATTACTTTTTAAAAAGACAAGATACATTATTTATTTAATTTTTAAAGAATTCTGCATTTTATTGTGTGTTAATCTACTTTAAAAATCCTAATGAATTGCACACATTAATTCAACAGACACACATTGAGCAGTTTCTATTTGGCAGATACTTTGCGATACTATGGAAAACAAAGATAAATGGAACATCATTCTCACCCTCAAGGAATTCCTATTCTCTTGGAGAGACAGAAGATTGCAGTTCATCATAAGTTGTAAAAGGGAAGCATTTCAGAAGCAGGGTTATGGCGGATCAGTGGAGAGAAGGGCGTTTCTCCTTCTGTCTGCATGAGTGAGGAGAGGACCTGAAGATGTCATGACTTTAAAACAGGATTTTGATAGGCAGAGGAGGTGCAGAATCATTTCTGACAGAGGGAAAATTGGACACCAAAGGAGGCCTCAGAATTCTCAGCACATTCCGTGAAGAGGGAATTTTCTAAAGATAGCACAGTCCCCTGGAGGTGGTGTGGTCTTGAAAACAGAAACTAGAAAGGCTGTTTTTGGAAAGATCAAAATGGCTTTTTATCAAATGCTAAAATGGTAACAGGGACCATTGTCGGTTTTTAAACACATGAGAATTTTAGGTATATAACTTTGGAAGCAGTGTGAAAACATTGGAGAACATAAATATGGTGGACCACTTAGAAGTGAAAAGTGGAAACCTTCTAACTCGCTCTTACTGATCATCAGAGGTGAGGACATTTCAATTGTTTTGTGGGCAATTTTGTTAATTTGAAGCTTGTACCCTCACCTTGAGCTTAAACTGGAGCTGAGCAGAACCTTTGAAAATTTTAAACATAAGGGAAATATAGAAAAAAAAATTATTTAATTTTTATTCTAATAACATTTACACAACCTAAAATTTCCCCTCTTTAACTGCATACAAGTACATAATGATTCAGTGTTGTGCTACCACCATCACTATCATTACCAAAAATTTTTCATCATCCCATGTAGAAATTCTGTACAATGGAAGCATTAATTCCCCATTTCCTTTCCCTACACAAGCTCCTGGCAAGTTTCTTCTAGTTTCTGACCCTATAAATTTTGTGTATTCTAACTACTTATATAAATGAGATCATACAATCTTTGTCTTTTGTGTCTGGCTTCTTTCACTCAAGATGATGTCTTCAAAGTTCATCTATGTTGTCACATGTATCAGAAATTCATTTCTTTTTACTGGTGAATAATATTCTATTGTGTGTATGTACCACGTTTGGTTTACCCATTCATTGGTTGATGGACACTTGGGTTGCTTTCATCGTTGGGTAATTGTGGATAATGCTGCTATGAACATCAGTGTGTAAATATATGTTCAAGTCCCTGCTTTCATTTCTTTTGGGTATATTCCTAGATGTAGGATTTCCAGGTACATAGTAAATATATACTTAACTTTTTGAAGAACTGCCAAACTGTCTTTCACATCATATGTACTATTTTATATGCCCACCAACAATGAATGTGTGTTCCTATTTCTCCACATCCTCTCCAACACTTGTCATTTCCAGTTATTTTTTTTTTTTTTATAATAGCCAGTCTAGTGGGCGTGACATGTTATCTCATTGGGGTTTCAATTTGCATTTCCTTGATGGCTATTGATGTTGAGCATCTTTTCATCTTCCAAGAGTTTTATATTTCTGGCTCTTATATTTAGGTCTTTGATCCATTTAGAGTTGATTTTCGTATATGCTGCCAGATAAGGATCTATCTCCATTCTTTCCTAGCATTATTCTTTTCCAATTGAATCGTCTTTGCCACTTGTAAAATTCAGTTGGCCATAAATATGAGGGTTGATTTCTGAGCTCTCACTTTGATTCCATTGGTCTATGTGTTTGCTCTTATGCCAGTAACATGCTCTTTTGATTACTGTGGCTTTGTAATCAGTTTTAAAATCAGGAGTTGTGAGCCGTTCAGCTTTGTTCTTTCTTTTGTTTCCTTCCCTTTCCATATAAATGTAATGACTGGCTTTTCCATTTCTGCAAAGAATGTTTTTGGAATTTTGCTGAGATTACATTGTATCTGTAAATCACTTTGGGTACATCTTAACAATACTCAGTCTCCTATTTCATGAAAACGGAATGTTCTTCCATTTAATTAGGTCTTCTATGTTATCTTTTAGCAGTGTTTTGAAGTTTTCTTTTTTTTTTTTTTTTTTAAGATTTTTATTTATTTATTCATTTATCCCCCCCTTGCTGCTTGTGCTCGCTGGGTCAGCTAACCACGCCGTGTGGGCGGACTTGCCTTCACCAGGAGGCCCCGGGAACCGAACCCGGGGTCCCATATGGTAAACGGGCGCCCTACTGATTGAGCCACAGCCGCTTCCCATGAAATTTTCTATGTACAAGACATTTACATCCTTGGTTAGATTTATTCCTAGATATTTCATTCTATTAATTGCTATTGTAAATGGGAGTTTTTCTTGATTTATTCTTCCAAAATTCATTGTACAGAAATACTACTAATTTTGTAATATTGATCTTGTACACCACAACTTTATTTGAATTAATTTATTAGCTCTAGGAGGTGTGTGATGTAATTTGCAGGATTTTATACATACAGGATGGTGCTTCTGCAAATAGGGTAACGTTTTACTTCTCCCTTTCCAATTTGGATGCCTTTTATTTCTTTTTCTTGCCTAAGTGATATTAGCAGGAACTTCCAGTACAGTGTTGAATAACAGTGATGACAATGGGCATCCTTGCCTTGTTCCTGATCTTAGAGGGAAAGCACTTTCATCATTGATGTTAGTTGTGGGGTTTTCATAGATGGCCTTTATCACATTGTGGAAATTTCTTCTATTCCTAGTTTACTAAGGGTTTTGATCAAGAAAGGTTGATATCGAGATGATCACGTGTTTTTTTTTTCCCTTCATTCTGTTAATGTGGTATATTATATTAATTGATTTTCTTTGTTGAACCATCTTGCATAAATAGGATGAATCCCACTTGATCATGGTGATAAATTCTTTTAATGTGCTGTTGGATTCAATTTTCTAATATTTTGTTGGGGGTTATTTCTTTTATATCCATAAGAGGTATTGGTCTCTAATTTTCTTTTCTTGTGGTCCACAAGAAAAGAAACTCATTTATATGGTTTTTGAATGAGGATGATGTTGGCCTTATAAAATGAATTAGGGAGTGTTTCCATACACTTCAATTTCTTAGAAGAGTCTGAGCAGGATTGGTGTTAATTCGTCTTGGAATGTTTGGTATATTTCACCTGTGAAGCTATCTATTCTTAGGCTTTTGTTTTATTGGGAAGTTTTTGTTTGCTGATTCAATCTCTTTACTTATCTTGGTTTGTTGAGATCTTCTACTTTTGAGTCAGGGTGGGTATTTGTGTGTTTCTAGGAATTTTTCCATTTCACCTAGATTATCTAATTTGTTCGTGTACAGTTGTTCATAGCATTCTCTTATAGTGCTTTTTATTTCAGTGGGGTTGGTAGTATTGTCCTTCCTTTCACTCCTTATTTTAGTTATTTGTAGCTTTTCTTAATCAGTATAGATTAAAGTTTGTCAATTTTATTGATTATGTCAAAGAACCAACTTTTGATTTTGTTAATTCTATCTATTGTTTTATTATACTCTATTTCATTTATCTCAACTTTATCTTTATTATTTCCTTCCTTGTGCTTACTTTGTGTTTCACTTGCTGTTCTCTATTTCTTCCAGTTTTGAGGTTAGGTTTCTAATTTGAGGTCTTCTCTCTTCTTTTAATGTAAGCATTTGGAGCAATAAATTTCCTTTTCAACACTGCCTTTCCTGAGTTTTGGTATGTTGTATTTTCATTTTCTTTAGTTTCATGATATTTCCTAATATCCCTTTTTATGATTTCCTGTTAACACATTGGTTGCTTAAGAGCACTTTGTTTAATTTCCAAATACTCGTGAGTTTTCCATTTTCCCCTCTGTCATTGATTTTTAACTCTATTCCATTCTGGTCAGAAAAGATACATTGTATGATTTCAATATTTTTTAATTCATTGAGACTTGTTTTTGTGACCTAAAATATGGTCTACCCTGGAGAATTATCCATGTGCACTCAGGAGGAATAAATATTCTGCTTTAGTTGGGTGAATGTTTTATATGTCTGTTACGTTTATTTGATTTAGAGTCTCATTCAAGTATTGTGCTTCCTCGTTAATCTTCTGCCTAGTTGTTCTATCCATTAGTGAAAATGGTGTATTTAATCTCCTACTATTAATATAGAACTATCAGTTTTCCCCTTCAAATCTGTCAGTATTTGATTCATGTATTTTGGGGCTCTGCTGTTAGGTGCATATTTATAATTGTTATGTCTTCTTGTTGAATTGATTCCTTTATCAGTATATAATGATTATCTTTGTCCCTCTTTATTGTTTTTGACTAAAAGCCTATTTTATCTGATATTTATATCACTACCCCAGCTCTCATTTGGTTACTACTTGCATCATATATTTCTTTCCTTCCTTTAACTTTTAACTTACTTATAGCTTTGAATTTAAGGTGGGTGTCTTGCAGACAGCATAGAGTTAGGTCATGCATTTTTATCCATTCTGCCATTCTTGCCTTTTGAGTGGAGAGTTTAATACATTTACATTTAAAGTCACTACTGATAATGCAGGACTTTCTTCTGCTATTTGGCATTTAGACTTTGGAAGTCTTACACGTTTTTTTGTCCCTCAATGCTTTTAGTAAAACCTACTTTTATATTATTTGTGTGTGTGTGTGTGTGTGTGTGTGGTACCATATTGAGTACCTTCTCTTTTCGATCTGGATGTGCTTTTCTTTGTGGTTACCATGAAGTTGAAATTTAACTTCCTAAATAATTACTAATCATATTCGGTTTGATATCTACTTGACTTCCATAGCATACACATACACTTTTCCTATACCTTTGTGTCTCCTACCTTATTTTGGTACTTGTTACCCATTATATCTTAGTAACCGTATATTCAAAACTATTGAATTATCAATACTTTTTATGCATTTACATTTTAGCACCTAAAGGAAGTAGGAAGTATCGTAACATACCAAAAAATACAACACAATAGTACTTGTATTTATAATTACTCAAATGGTTAGATTTACTGAAGGTCTTCATTTCTTTCTGCCACTTTGAATCACTGTCTAGTTTCCCTTCCTTTAAGTCTGAAGAACTCCCTTTAGCATTGTTTGAGTGGTGATGAAGTTCCTCTGGGAATATCTTAATTCTTCCTTTAACTTGAGAGAAAGACTTGCTGAATATAAAATTCTCAGTTGATGGTGGTTTTATTTTGGCAGTTGAGTATTTCAACCTACTCCTTTCTTGCCTCTATGGTTTCTGATGAGTAATTGACACAAAATCTTGTTGGGACTCCCTTGTACATAATATGATGATTTTCTCTGGCAGTTTTCAGAAATCTCTATTTGTCCATAGCATTTGACAGTTTGATCAATATGAGATAGGCTCTCTTTTCAAGTTTATCCTGTTTTGTGATCTCTGTGCTTCTTGAATGTGCATATTCACATATTTTGTTAGCTTGGAGTATTTTTTATCATTATTTCTTTGAGTATCCTTTCTGTCCATTTCTCACTGTCTTCTCCTTTTGGGACTCCCAAATGTGTATACTAGTATGCTTGATGTCCTAGAGGTCTCTTAGGCTATTTTCACTTATTATAATTCTTTCTATTTCTGCTCCTCAGCTTGGCTCATTTCATTTTTCTTCTCTTCAAGGTCACAGGTTCTTTCTCTGCTAGCTCCAATCTGCTACTGATATCTTCCTGGGAATTCTTCTATTAAGTTATTGTGTTCTTTTACTCCAATAGTTCTTTTTGGTTCCTTTATAAAAATTTCTGTCATTTTACTGAGCTGCTTATATTGTTCATTCATTGTTTTCCTTATATCATTTAGTTCTTTCTCTGTATTTTCCTTCATCTCCTTGACCATTTTTAAGATCATTTTTTAAATGTCCTTGTCTGGTAGATCCACAGTCTAGTATTCTTCTTCTTCTTCTTTTTTTTTTTTTTCCTGGATTTTAATCCTCTTCCTTTGGATGGACCATCATTTCCTGTTTCTTTGTTTCTTAATTTTTTGTTGCATACTTTGCCTTTTAATATTTTTAATGTTAACGCTTGGATTTATTCCCTGAGATGTCTATTTCTGGAGTTTGTTTTCCATTGGTGATATGGCAGATTTTCTTGTGGGTCAGCCTTCTTATCAGGAAGATCTGCCCAAGGTGAATGCAAAGTGCAGAGTCCTTTCTGTCTTACCTGGTCCTGTGTCTTGTCCTGGGCTTGAGCTTTCTAGATAGCTTAGGCTATCCCCTGTTTACAGGAGTTTGAATGTCCCCTCTACTTCCCAGGAGACAGAACTCTGTCTCTCAGGTGTGCCACTGTGGATTTAAAGCAGTTAAGCATTTGCCACAGTCTGTCTACCTCAATTGTTTCTAACGTGGCTTTTTCCTGTAAGGCAAATTTTGGGAGGGGGGCACACCAGAAATGAGTTTTCCAGATCAGTCTTTCCCCCAGCACAAGGACAGGGATACACAAATGGAGTGCAGGCTCCCTCCAAACCGCCCTGTAAAAGGCATGGAGAAAGGACCAGGAAGGGGACCAGAAATTTTTTTCACTGCCCCTAAGCTGTGTTCTCCTGACCTGCCCAGCAAAATGCACCCCTTCAATTGTACTCTGCAACTCTGAGGAACCATTTTAAACTCTCTTCTACCACATTTGTCTGGGGAGGGTTGGAACAATGGCTTCCCTCAGAGCTGGTCCTCCAGTGATCTAAAATTGCTGCTCAAAAGCCATGATCAGTGATCGGCCCATGTCTACTGGAGATCCTGGGGAAATGGGATTTTATGACCTTTTCTGGCACCTTCAAGCCATGCCAGGGGCTGGACCCCACTGGAGTCTGCCATAAAGGTGGGGTATGGGCATAACCACTGTGTGGACAGAGCAATTTACTAGTATTTACCCTAACTTATCAGGCTCTTCCTCCTGCTCTTTCCTAGATGCTGTATAGTGTTCTACTGGACTCCAGAGTTTTGAAATAGTTGATTCAGATAGTTTCTGCTTGTTTAATAGTTCTTCTGTGGAACTGATTCTTGGAGCTTCCTACTCTACCATGTTCCCACAATCCTCCAAGAAATATACAAAATATTTGAACTAGTGGAATGAGGCTTTTTATAAACACCAGCATGTGCTATACAGTGAGAGCAAACTGGCCATTAATTTTCCCCTAAATCCACCCTTATTGCTGGGTTGCAGTGGTGTTAATAATAGAGCTTAAACTGAAGACTTTGAATTCTTTATCCCCATCTCATGGGTAGCCCAGAAAGTACACGATGTGTGTCATTCATTTGTCTTCTGTTCAGACAAACCAAAGTAAAGTGTTCAAATAACCACAGAAAATAAATATTTCAAAAGATGTTTCTGTTGGGACCATAACCCTGGGATTCAGCTGCAGAAATCACAAACGCTGAGAATTCCAGTTTCTTTTATTCTGAAATATTTGCTAAACTTCTACACTGTCTACAAAGCTTTCAGATTGTACCAAGGTCAACAGGGCTTGTCTGTATTGAAGAACCTTCATTACTTTAGTGTCAGACAGGACTGGATTAAAATATTTGAATCCTGGCTCCACCATTACTAAGTGTGAAAAGATACTTAATCCATCTGAGGATAAAACAATTTTTCTCTCACAAGGGAAAAAGAATACCTAATTTATTAGGCTTTTACAAAGATTACATGAAATAGAACATATGACATATTTTCCAGCCCTAGAGAAACAAAGCTTATCCCCAGTCCCAAATATTAATAAAACTGTTACTCCAAATAATTCTTGCCCCATTCAGATCTGCTTTGTAGGTGATGGGCCTTGAGTTTGATGGAATTTAAAGGAATATGTTGGGAACCCATTATACAAATTAATAGGAGTGTCTGAAGCCTATGCCAACACAAATTTTGGTTCTTTGAAGTTTTCAGAGATTAAAATATCATCATATATAGTGTAGAGGTTTTTTTATGGTAAAATGTTTATATCTAATTAGTGTACATGTTGGGAGGAGGAAAAAGCAACATTTATTGAGTGTCTAATACGATCTGGATGCTATTTTATATAATTTTCCCAACAATATGTGAACCAGATGTTATAAAATAAAAGAAAGTCCATAGCTAAGACAGTGTTTAAATCTTGGTCTATCTTTATAACCATGCAATTTGGGCATAGTAAGCATTCTACAAACCTTATTTCCTTCATCTATAAAACTTATTAGAATGTGCTCGATGAAGCCTGTTTATTGTAATAATTGTTATTTCTGAATATGATTTATAAAACTTTCATAAAACCAAACCCTAAAGATTGGAACACTTCCCAATGAGTTTTCAAAAGGATGTCATTTTAATATTAGCACATGGCAAATACTATTGACAAAGAAAGAGCAAAAAATATGAGGTAGGTCACATTTCAGTTAGTTTTTACTGTGTATCTGCTAAATGGCCCTTCTTCACATAAAAGCAATATAGATATATATAGGCTTTAAGATAATATTAGCAAATAAAAAGATAGCCCAATATATATGATGTCCTTAGACTGCTTTGAATTTTATAAGGTTAAACTAAATAATTGAGATCAAGCATTTACTTAGACACACGAATACTCAATAATCTGGCACACCACTTATCCTTAGTTGCTAAAAAGGGAAACAGTCTTCAACCTACATTTTCTAAAAGATATGTGTGGGAAGGTTTTATGCTTTCTACATCTTAGCATTTACCTACAAAAATCTGCAGATATCCCTCAGATCTAATGAAACTTACACTTCAGGACCCCTAGTTGCACGGAATCTTCCAAGACCCTGCAAGTCTCTCTAGCAGAGTGTGCACATAATTCAGTGTTTATGGAAATTTGCAGAAATACAGCTAATTTAGAGTGTTCCTCCTCCACTCTGAATTTCAATCTGGCATACTTCAGGACTGTTGGTTGTCATTGGAGTGACCATGAGAATTTGTTAATGATATAGTTAGTTCAGTGGGGTTGTACGTGTGTGTGTGTGTGTGTGTGTGTGTGTGGTTTCTCCATATTTCGCTATCTCTGTTTTTTCCAGGAAAATCCCATAGCCTACTAGGTGGACTAAGGTCGGTTCATGCTCTCACTGCAGAGCCACATGTGGTTTGGTGCTGGGAATGTGTATTAGGTACCAGACACAGAAAAACACAGACAGTGAGGAATAAAAAGGGTTGATATGTACAGAGCCAGATGCTAGTCTGTGAAATTAATTAGATGGAAGTTTTCTCAAGTTTGAACACAAAGCTGAAGAGATACATAATATACGTGATATTATAGAAACGAGTTGTCATACTGAAAATAGCCTGTCAATAGTCTTGATTTAGATTTAGGTATAATAATAAAACAGATTTGATCATTTATGCTGGAGAAAAGCCAGAATGCATCACCCTCACCCGAAGAGGTGATCAAAGAGTATTCAGCCAAAGCTATGGAAACAAAAACATGTTACGGAGGCAGTCAGGTGCGAGACAACTAGGTAATCATTTTCTGATTTTGTGTGCAGTGCTTTTGAACATTGGTATTTTGTTGTGATTTCATGTCTTATTCTAAGGAAATATTTATTTTAAAACCTAATATAGTATTCAACATTTTGTGTCATATTTCTTAATAGGTGCCTTGACAAACCTATATTGGCCTCTGAAAATTATTATGAAAGTTTGATATCTCATTCCAGAGAATAAAGAACAAAATCAGTACATTTATTAAAATTTCATTCATTACAAATTAAATTTTAAAAATATTATATAGCTTAATAAACACAATACTCTTGTACTTCTTATACATTCTATTCTGTCTTCCTATCTTCTTCCCTCCAGCTGTAAGCTTTTACCTGGGTTCAAGCTACTCCTGTTAGCACCTAGATATTAGAGTATGATATTAGGGAGATCCATCATTATTATGACATTCATAAATACCAGCATAAATTTAAATTTGTCCAATTAAAAACCAAGAAAACAATTTTGCATTACATTTAACCTTCAATTGCAGAACTTCAGAAAGCTTTACCATTTACATAATTCAAAAATAATTCTAAGACATTGTCTTTAAAAATGCACTTAAAATAGTTTTTCTACTTCCTATTGATTTGTTGTCTGCATTGTGCTATTTACAAGAAAATAAATGTTCAGTGGTAAAGCTGAAATACATGTTCAATGTTAATGCTAACGAGAGAGTCTAATTGAAAAGAAAACGGCATTGATTCTTTTTCCTGCCTCCAACTATATGAATTACTTTCTTGATTAACTAGAATTACTGAGGAAGTGCCTCTTATTTCCATGTGTCAATTAGAAGTGCATATGGCTGTAAAATATTTAGGTGTCCTGATTTAGAGTCACTCACATGTTTTGCATTGGTTATGTTAAAAACACACATACACACACATCATTTTCACACCTGTCTCATGAATCCTAAAAAATTACATTGAGGTAGAAGTATTCAAATCTCTATTCTATAGATGATTTAATTTCCAGTATGATGAGGGTAAATATTAATAGAAAAGTCAATCATGCAATTACTATTTGGCTTGAAACTAGCTTGATGACTGTTTGTGAGGTTTTACTAGCTTGAATGGTGATCAGGTGGAATGTAACCAATGGGCATCTAATTAAATATTCCACAGCTTTATCAACATGTTGCTGAATTTAATTCACAAATCACCTAGACATTGGCTTCACCTCAAAATCGAAGAGTTGATCAATACGGCGATGTAAGGCATCCCCTGAAAAAGCATCCCCAGAGTTTGGGCAAATAAAAGGACAAAACCCACTTGCTTAGAACCCTGGAGGATGGTAGAGACTGCCGAAGTATCCACAGATGCTGACTTGAAAGAACAGAAAAATATCAAGTAGGAAAATTGCACCCCAGATGCTGGTGGGTTCCCATTCCCCTCTTCTCACTCAGTCCCCTGCAGCTTGCACATCACAGAGAAGCAGCGTGACCTAGTACATACTACCAGATACTGAGGCTGCAGGGCAACTGCAGCAGCGATGCAGAACTCCATGCATATCCAGGCATAGGGACCTAGGTCTGCAGAGACCCAGTGTACAGCACAAGCCACACAGGGGCTAAATAAATACATAAATAAATAACAAACCTCATAGAAAGGCCATTAAGAAGTCTTGTGCCCTTACTCAATCCAGTTCCAGTTGGCTGGACACTCAAGGCAGAACACACTTTTCTAGAGACACCCACCTTTCTGGATTGACCCCATCAGGATACCCTAAGGGGGAAGAAACCGGAGGCAGAAAATAAAGCACAGAAAAACAGGAGGGGTTAAACTGAACTTCTGTAAGACAGGACAGGTCCCAAAACTGAAAAGTGTAAGAAAAATGTGACACTGAGTCCCGAGGGAAAGAATTTAAAGAAATTATAGGAGTGGGGGAGAAAAATCTGTTCAAAAACAAACCAAACAGATCAAGATTCCTGGAGAAGGAACAGAGGAAAGGCTACGCTCTCCTGGAGGTGAAAAAGTTGCACAAAAAGTGCAGTCTTAAGGAAGGGGGTGGTTGGGCAGTGGATGGGGGTGGCAGTGGTGCAGTGATATGATTGGGTTCAATGGTGCAGGAATCTGAGGGGGAGCAAGGTGAAGGACTTAGGTTGGACGATCCATGGAACCGGGAAGGGTTAGAGGAAGGAGCAGTGAACTCTGTGGATTTGTATGTCTGCAGTTAAAACTACAATGGTTGGAATGATCTTCTGACAAATATGACAGGGGAGGGTCACTGGCGCAGGGCATCAGGTGTGGGGGGATATGTGGGATAGGGCGCAACTGTGGCATGCGTCTATGGAATATGAATGTGTTCGTCTTGTCATAGGGTGTTATCTCAGTGGGTGGAGACCCACACAATAAACAAGAAAATATTAAACTCCCATCCTGGGGAGTCCAGCTATGTTCTCAATTAGAGGGGCAAGAGTCTCTTGAGAACATAGTCAGTGCCTAATAAAAGAAAGCAGACCAATATGTCAAACCCTCAATATTATTATAAGTAACTATGAACCTTATTCCTCAAAAACTGAAACTGAGTAGTTGCCATAGGTTCTGAGGGGAGAGGGAAGGAAGAATTGAATAGATGAAATATAAGGTACTTTTAGGACATTGGCTTTTTTTTGTATGATCTTGCAATGATGGATACAGACCATTTTAAATTTTGTCAAAACCTGTAAGAGTGTACTGTGCAAAATATAAGCCATAATGTAAACCATTGACCATGGTTAGTAGCAATGCTTCAATATTTGTTCATCAATTGTAACAAATGTACCCATACACATATAAAATGCTATTAATTGGGGAGAGTGGGAGAGGGGGAGGGTGTTGGGTATACAGGAATGCCCTATATTTTCTATGTAAAATTTCTGTAACTTAAAGCTTCTTTGAACATAAAGTTAAAAAAATAAGACATTGGGGGATCATATAGAAGAAATTGTCACTGCACATAAAAGATAGATCTTATGTGATAAAAGACACAATGAATATAATTTTTGAATTTTCTTATTTATTTTTGTATTTATTTGTTATGTATTAATATTATGTTATTTTCTTATTTTTATTTGTTTATTATTTGGCTTTGTTTTGGGGAGGTTTTGGATCACAGAATGGTCACAACTGTGGCAAGGGAGGATCATTGGTGCGGGGTGTCGGTGATGGGGGGATGTGTGAGGAGGGATACACCTGGGGCATGAACCTATGGCATATGAATATGTTTAAGTGTTCATGAGAAATTGTTTTGGTGGGTGGAGACCCACACAATAACTTAAAAAATATTGAATTCCCATCCTGGGAAGTCTTGCTACATTCTCTAATATAGTGGCAAGAATCCCCTGAGTACTTGAGCAGTGCCTAGATAAGGAGGACAGACCACTAAGCCAGGCCCTTGATATTGATGGTTTTACTTATGAAACTTTTCTTATGAAATTGAAACTTAGCCTAGTATCAATATTGCCTAAGAGTTACCTCCTCAAAGACTCCTTTTTGTTCAAATGTGGCCACTCTTTAAGCCAAACTCAGCATATAAATGCACTACCTTCCCCCCAGCATGGGACATGACTCCTGTGGATGGACCTCCCTGGCACTGAGGGATTATTACCAAGCGCTAACTAGTGATACATCTGGAAAAAGAACTTGACCAAAAGGGGGAAATGGTAAATGCAAATGCATTTTTATGGCTAAGAGAGTTCAAAGTGAGTCATGAGGTCATTCCAGAGGTTACACTTATGCACATCTCAAAAGGATGTCATTGACTGCCACAGTAAACAGTGCCTTAAACAGGGGAGGGAGAAGGAAGAATAGGTGTAACATGGGGCATTTTGGGGACACTGGAATTGTCCTATATGGCATTGCAAAGATACAGGCCATTATACATTTTGTCAAAACCTATGAAATTGTGTGGGGCAAAGTGTAAAGTATAATGTAAACTATAGTCCATGGTTAGTAACAATGTTTCAATATGTGCTAATGAATTTTAAAAATATACCATACTAATGAAAAATGTTGTTAAATGGGAAAGTATGGGAGGGGGAGAAGGTGGGAAATATGAGAATCCCTTATACTTTTGATGTAACATTTATGTAATCTAAAGCTTCTTTAAAAATTAAAAACAAAACAAAACAAAACAAAAAACCTGAACTGCATATCCAAATGAAGAATTAGATATAATAGAGAAAATGTGAACAATTAAACATGGGTTATTCTAAAGGTCTAGAATAAGTTAGACCAAGCATAAAAAAAAAGAGCATTAACACAAAGCCAAGCAACAATAAAACCCAAAGCAAGAAGAAGAAACTGACCTGTTTAGTTAACTCATCAAGATAATCAGATGCTTCTACATAAAAAAAAATTACAAGCCATACTAAAAAAAAGGAAGCTATGGCTTAGTCATGGGAACACTTTAAAACTTCAGAAGTGGCTCAGAAATTGGAACAACTAATCAAAGAATTTCAAATGAATTTCCTAAATCAATTCAAGGAGATTAAAGGAAAATATCAATAGAGCTAAAAGATATTAAGATGACATGTGAGCATAAGGAAGAACTGAAAGTTTAAAAAGAAACATAACAGAAATTATAGGGATGAAAGGCACAATAATAGAGATTAAATGTAAACTAGAGATATACAAGAGCAGATTTGAAAAGCCAGAATAAAAAAAATTAGTGAACTAGAAAACAGTATAATCAAAATCATACAGTCAGAAGAACAGATAGAGAAAAGAACAGAAAAAAATGAGCAGTGTCTCAGGTATCTAAGTGACAGCATGAAGCATGCAAACATACATTTCATGGGTTTCACAGAAGGAGAAGAGAAAAGAGAAAGGGGTAAAAATAATATTTGAAGAAATATAGCCAAAAATTTCCTAACTCTTATGGAAGACATAAATTTACATGACAAAGAAGCTCAATGTACTCCAAACAGAATAAATCCCAATAGACCTCTTCCTAGACACATACTAATCAGAATGTCAAATGGTAAAGATAAAGAGAGAATTCTAAAAGCAGCAAGAGAAAAGTGATCCATCACATATAAGGGATCCTCATCAAGACTAAGTGCTGATTTCTCATCAGGAAACCATAAAGTCAGGAAGACAATGTTAGAATATATTTAAGGTATTGAAAGAGAAAAACTTCCAGCCCAAAATTCTTTACCTGGAAAAACTGTCCTTCCAAAATGAGAGAGAGTTTAAGACATTCACAGATAAATAGAAACTGAAAGAGTTCATCAATAAGAGAACTGGCCTACAAGAATTATTAAGTGGAGTTCTGCAGGTTGAAAGGAAAAGACAGGACAGAGTGGCTTGGAGTAGTGTGAAGAAATGAAGGTCATCAGTAAGGGTAACTAAAAGGGTAAATACAAAACCAAATAGCACCGTATCCTCAATATACAACTCTACTCTTTAATTCATATAAGAATCAAATACAACTGTACAAGATAAAGGCATATTTCCTGATAACGGACATGCAAAATTTAAAGTGGTAGAGTGGGACAAAAACAACATAAAGAGGAGAAACGGAATAATGTGGGAACAGAGATCATGAATGATATATAAGCTTAGCTGATGTCTTTTCAAGTTAGTAGGTTATAGCTTTAGATGGTTTAATATAAACACCAGGGTAACCACAAAGAAAATACTTTTAAAATATAAAGAAACATAAATAAGAAAAGCATCAGTCAGATACATCACAAAAAAAATCAACTTTACAAAAAAGGGTGTTGTAATAAAGGAAAAGAGAGATGACAAAAGATATGATATACAAAACCCAAAGGACCAAATGGCTGAAGTAAGTACTGCCTTTGCAGTAACACCAAATGTTAATGGATTAACAATCAAAAGACACAGGTTGGGAGAATATATAAAAAACATGATCCAGCTATATGTTCTTTAGACAAGACTCACCTAAGAGCCAAAGACACAAATAGTTGGAAAGGAAAAAGATATTCCATGTAAATAATAACCAAAAAAGAGCTAAGATAGCTATACAAATATCTGATAAAATAGACTTTAAGTGCTATTATAAGAGACAAAGAAGGACACTATATATTAATAAAAGAGGAAATACACCAAGAAGAAATGACAATCATAAATATTTATGCACCTAAACATAATGCCCCAAAATACATGAAGCAAACCATGGCAAGTCTGAGGAATGAAAAAGACACTTTTACAATAATTGTTGGAGACTTCAATACACCACTCTTATGAATATACAGAACATCTAGACAAAAGGTCAATAATGAAATAGAGAACTTGAATAATAATGATAAATGAACTAGCCCTAACAACATATACAGAACATCGCACCCCAAAACAGCAGGACAAACATTCTACCCAAGTGCACATGGACCATTCTCCAGGATAGACCATATGTTAGATTGCAAAACAAGTTTCAATAAATTTAAAAACATTGAAATCATACAAAGCATTCTCTCTGACCAGAAAGTAATGAAGCTGGAAATAAATATGAGGCAGAAAACTGGAAAATTCACAAATATATGGAAGTGAAATAACACTGTCTTAAATAATTAGTGGGTCAAAGAAAAAAATTGCAAGTGAAAACAGTAATTATATTGAGATGAATCAAGATGAGAATACAACATATCAAAACTTATGGGATGCAGTGAACGCAGTGCTGAAAGGGAAACTTATAGTCTTAAGCACTTATGTTATAAAAAAAAGAAAGAGGTAAAATCAAAGATGTTGAACACCTGAAGGAACTAGGAAAAGAACAGCAAACTAGCCCAAGGTAAGCAGAAGGAAAGAAATAGCAAATATTAGAGCTGAAATAAATGAAATTGAGAGTAAAAAGTAATAGAGAGGATGAACAAAACAAAAAATTGGGTCTTTGAGAAGATCAATAAAATCGACAAATTATTAAATGGACTGACAAAGAAAAAAAGAGAAAGGACACAAATAACTAAAATCAGAGGTGAAAAAGAGGACATTACTACCAACCCCACTGAAATAAAAAGGATCATAAGAGGATACTAGGAACAACTGTATGTCAACAAATTAGACAACCTGGATGAAATGGACAAATTCATAGAAGCACACAAACAACCTACACTGAATCTGCAAGAAATAGAGAATTTCAACAGACCAATTACAAGCAAAGAGATTGAATCAGTCACTCAAAACCTTCAACAAAGGAAAGCCCAGGACTAGATCGCTTCACAGGTAAATCAGGTGAATTCTACCAATCATTCAAAGAAACTGCTCAAACTCCTTCAAAAAATTGAAGAGAAGGGAACACTACCGAACTCATTCTATGAAGCCAACATCATCCTAATACCAAAGCCAGATAAAGATACTTTAAGAAAAGAAAATTACAGACCAATTTCTCCTATGAATATTATGCAAAAATCCTCAACAAAATATTTGCAAATTGAATCCAAAAGCACATCAAAAAATATGCACAGTGATCAGGTGAGTTTTATCACAAGTATGCAAGAGTGATTCAACATAAGAAAATAAATTAATGTACTATATCACATAAACAAAATGATGGGGAAAAAAAACAAAACAAAAACATTATCATCTCAATTATCCCTGAAAAGGCATTTGACCACATTCAGCACACTTTCTTGATAGAAACACTCCAAAAGATAGGAATAGAAGGAAGCTTTCTCAATATGGTAAAGTGCATACATGAAAAACGTACAGCTAGCATTGTAGTCCATGGTGAAAGACTGAAAGTTTTTCCACGGATATCAGGAATAAGAAAAGGTTGCCCACTGTCACCACTGATATTCAATATTGGGCTAGAAGTTCTAGCTAGAGCAAGTAGGCTAGATAAAGACATAAAAGTCACCCAAATAGGAAAGGAAGAAGTAAAACCTATGCCATTCGCTGAAAAGATTCTATATATAGAAAATTCTGAAAAATCCACAACAAAGCTATTAGAACTAATGGACGAGTTCAGTAAAGTGGTGGGATAGAAGATTAATATGCAAAAATCAATGGTGTTTCTATACACTACTGATGTGCAAACTGAGAAGGAAATCAGAGAAAAATTCCATTTATAATAGTGACTAAAAGAATCAAATATTTAGGAATAAACTTAACTGAGGACATTGAGGACCTGTATTTGGAAATTTAGAAAACATTGGTAAAGGAAATCAAAGAAGACTTAAATAAATGGAAGGACATTCCATGTTCAAGGATTAGAAGACTAAATATTATTAAGATATCATTTCTACCCAAACTGACTTACAGATTCAATGTAATCCCAATAAAAATCTCAACAACCTTTTTTGCAGAAATGGAAAAGCCAATTATCACATTTATTTGGAAGGGTAAGGGGCCCTGAACAGCCAAAAATGTTTTGAAAGAGAACAATATCGGAGAACTCTCACTTCCTGACTTTAAAGCATATTACTTAGCTACAGTGGTAAAAACAGCATGGTACTAGCATACAGTCAGACAAATTGACCAAGGGAACCAAACTGAGATCTCAAAAATAGGCCCTCGCATCTACAGTCAAGCGATTTTTGACAAACCATTCAAGCCCTTCCATCTGTGCCAGAAGAGTCTATTCAATAAATGGTACTGGGAGAACTGGATAGCCAAAAGAAAGAAAGATGACCCCTATCTCACACGTTATACAAAAGTTAACTCAAAATGGATCAGGGACCTAAATATAAAAGTGACAACCATAAAACTCCTAGAAGAGAATGTAGGAAAACATCTTCAAGATCTTAGGGTATGTGGTAGTTTCTTACACCTTACACCCAAAGTACGAGCAACAAAAGAACAAATAGAGAAATGGGATCTCCTTAAAATTCAACACTTTTGCATCTCAAGGGACTTCATCAAAAGGGTGAAAAGGCAGCCAACTCAATGGGAGAAAATATTTGGCAATCACATATCCAATAAGAGTTTAATATCCATGATATATAAAAAGAACATAGAACTGAACAATAAAAAAACAAACTCCCCAATTAAAAAATGGGTTGAAGACTTGAAAAGACAATTGTCCAAAGAAGAAATTCAAATGGTGAAGAAACACATCACAAAACGTTCAACCTCCCTAGCAATTAGGGAAACGCAAATCAGAACTTTATGGAGATATCATTTCACACTGCCCACTATTAAAAAGTTGGAAAACTATAAATATTGGAGACAGTGTGGAGAGATAAGAATGCTTATTCGCTGTTGGTGGAAATGAGGAATGGTACAGCCACTGTGAAGGAATGTTTGGCAGTTCCTAAGAAATTTGGATAAAGACTTGCCATGTGACCTGGCAATACCATTGCTAGCTATATAACCAGAAGAACGGACTGCTGTGACATGAAGAGACATCTGCACATCGCTGTACATAGGGGCATTATTCATGACTGCCAAATGATGGAAACAACCCAGGTGTCCATCAACTGATGAATGGATAAACAAATTGTGGTACATACACACAACAGAATATTATGCAGCAGTAAGAAGAAATGAAGTTGTAAAGAATATGACAACATGGATGAACCTGGAGGACATTATGTTGAGTGAAGCAAGCCAGACACAAAAGGACAAATACTGTATGAATATGCTATTATGGACTAAACATATTGTGTAAACTCATGGAGTTAAAAATAAGTATTTAGCTTATCGGAAAATAGAATGTGGGTAGAGGATAGAAAGTTGATGGTTAATCTGTACAGAATTGGTTAAAAGGTGGTATGTAAATCTTTGGAAATGAATAGAAATGGTGAAAGCACATCATAGTGTTTGTAACTAGCAGAGCTATTAGAGGAGTATGACAGTAGTTGGAAAGGAAAGTCTAAGGTCATGTATGTTACTACAGGGAAAGCTAAAAACTGCAACATGGGACTGTATAAGATAGTAAAACCTCATGCAAAACACGAATATGGGTGATATTACATATATAAGACTGCTTTTACAAAATATAAATACAAATATACTAGAGAGAAGGAAAAAGAATAGCAGTCTGTACAGCAGGGGAAGCATAGAGAGATTGAGAGGTGATGAGTTTTGTTTGTTTTTTGTTTATTATTATTACTATTGGAATATGCTCTGGGAATGATTGAAGTGATGAATGCACAAATATGTGATTATACTGAATACCATTGATTGTATACTTGGATGGATTTGTGCTTTATTAATATGCATCAATAAAATTGATTTGTTAAAAAAAAAGAAAATCCAAAAAACAATGGGCAAAAGACTTGAATACACATTTCTCCAAAGAGGATAGTAAGTATGCAGATCACCAGTTTGAGAATTTTCTTCTTACCAATTAAAATGATATAAGCAATGTGTAGAAATATATAACAATCACTCTAACGCCCAATTTCTCTAGCATAGCAGTTTCTATCAGGTGGGATATAGTAGGGGCAACTATATCATACATCTTCCCAAGTGACCAAGCTACAAGCTAATAAATATGGAAAAAGTATTTCCTATATATTGAAAAATTTAAGAGAGTTTAGAAAAAAACATGCCAAAAGGCATGACTACAAATTATAGCCCATCATTTGAGCAACATAAATGCCACCAATCATATATGATTTAATAATTGTATAGTAAATTATCTGTTATGTGGCATAGTCTGCTATTTAGAGGCAGACAGAAGCATCACTAATTAAATATCCTTATGAATAGCTAAAATATGTGTAACATATCACTAATTTGAATAATATTATAGACAGCATTGTAGCTGAACGAAGCATACTTTAATTTTTGATGGTCCAGAGAGTAGTTGTGGTCCTGTACTGTGACTGGGTTATCATAATAAACCTAAATCTTCATTGCACTAAAATATGAAGATATAAAAAGTTGGTATTAGGCTGAATGTTTATTAATCTATAGGTAAAACAACGAATTGTTTTGAATTGGTGTGTTACCTCTAACGTGTCAATTGGTCTGTCTTACAGATTTCAAAATATAGAGGAGCATGAATTCCTGGACAGAATAACCTGCTTTTCTACAAATTGAAGTATTACATCAAAATCTCAAGCAGCCTTTCCCTAATATATTCAGAATCTTCCTTAAATCCAATCAATAAATCATCAAGTATTTATTGATTGTTCAAGATACAGTGGAAGTATACAATACCATGCTGGTCACCATGGTGATACAGTAATATTAAGCTATGGTGACTCTATTCTAGAACCTTAATCCTCAAGATCTTCATGTAAAAAATGAAAACAAACAGGACCAAACATTACATACTTTGGCACTAAAATACATGCTAGAAACTCTAAATGCTATACAATTCCAGGGGAAGAAAACAACACAGGTCAGTTAAATCTGGCATAAATAGAGGCTAATCACCAGAAAAGAGAAAAAAAAAACCATTCACAACTGGGCACGATGTTAGATAAGGGAGATACAACGATGGGCGATCAATCATAGAAACACAAAGGACTGTACAGCCTAGCGTGGGAGACAGATAAAATATTAGAAGAGAATAATATATAAGAGCATAATGAAAGTTTGCACTGGGAAATGAGGCAGCCACGAGAAGAGGGGCCTGGCCTCTCTAAGAAATGGGGAGCTTCAGAGCAGGATTTCCAGAGAAGAGGCTACCGCAGAGAGAGCGGCAGTTTGCTGTGCAGATTCAAAGAATAGCATGTGTATTGGCACAAAGAGTGACAGAGCCTGGCCTGTTTGGAAAACAGCAATTGGCTCAGCATGTCCGCAGCAGTTAGGGTCTGGTGGAATTGCATGCCATTGAGCAGGCTTCAGAAATTGGCAGAAGCTGAATCATGAAGGGCCTCGAACACTGTGGAAAGGCATTAGGACACTGTGTGAATGGGATGGAGAAAAACAGAAGGATGTTAGACAGTGATGGCATAGTGATATTTGTGTTTTACAAGGATCAATATAGTTCCAACATAAAGGTATATTGAGAGGAAGTGGTTTGGAGGCTAAGAAACCAGGTGGGAAGGTGGCTTTTGTGATCACTGGAGGAAGTGTATGTGTGTGGGCAGGGAGGGCATGAGGATGGAGGGGCTGCCGTAAGAGCTGTTAGGGGAGCACAGCCTTTTTTTAGTTTTTTAAAAAGATACTTAGATTACATAAATATTACACAAAAAATATGGGGGATTCCCATATGCCCAATCCCCTCCCCTCCCACACTTTCCCACATTAACAACATCCTTCATTTGTGTGGTACATTTGTTTCAATTGATGAACACATATTGGAGCATTGCCACTAAGTGTGGATTATAGTTTACATTACAGTTTAAACTCTCTTCTGCAAAATTTTGTAAGTTATGACAAGATATATAATGGCCTGTATCTGTCATTACAATGTCATTCAGGACAATTCCAATGTGCCAAAAATGCCCCCATGTTACAACTATTTTTCTCTCTCCCTCCCCTCAGAACCTTCGGTGGTCACTGCCTCCACATCAATGATAAAAATTCTCCCATTACGAGAATAACAATAAGTCTATAGTAGAATACCAGTAAGTCTACTCTAGTCCACTGTTCATTCCCCAATCTTGAGGATTCTGGGATGGTGATGCCCACTCCACCTCTAATAGGGAGGGAGCTTAGATCCCATGGGGCAGATGGATGGGACTATCTGCCAAGACCATAAAGATCTTGGAAGATAATGTAGGGAAGCATCTACAGGATCTTGTAATAGGAAATAGTTTCATGAACTTTACATCTAAAGTACAAGCAACAAAAGAAAAATAGATAAATGGGACCTCCTCAAAATTAAAAACTTTTGAACCTCAAAGGAATTTGTCAAGAAAGTGAAAAGGCAGCCTATTCAGTGGAAGAAAATATTTGGCCACCATCTATCTGATAGGGGCCTAATATCCAGCATATATAAAGAAATCCTACACCTAGAAAATGAAAAGACTAACAACTCATTTTAAAAAATGGGCAAGTGATTTGAATAGACACTTCTCCAAAGAAGAAATACAAATGGCTAAATAGCAAATGAAAAGATGCTCAACATCATAGCTATTAGGGAAGTGCAAGTCAAAACAACAATGAGATATTATCTAACACCACATAGAATGGCCATTATTAAAAAAAGAGAGGACTACAAGTGTTGGAGAGGAATGGGAACCCTTATCCACTGCTGGTGGGAATGTAGAATGGTGCAGCCACTGTGGAGGACAGTTTGGCGGTTCCTGCCATATGGCAGAACTGCCATTTGATCCAACAATCCCACTGCTGGGTATATACCCAGAAGAATTGAAAGCAGGGACACGAACAGATATAGGCACACCAATGTTCACAGCAGCATTATTCCCTATTACCAAAAGTTGGAAACAATCCAAATGTCCATCAAGAGATGAATGGATAAGCAAACTCTGGAATATACATACAATGGAAAGTTCCTCAGCTGTAAGAAGGAATGCAGTGTTAACATATGGGATAACATGGATGAACCATGAAGACCTTACGTTGAATGAAGCAATCCAGGCACTGAAGGACAAATATTACATGACCTCACTGATATGAATTAAGCAAACTGAGCAGACTCACAAAGCTAGAGTCTGGAAGATAGGTTTACAGGAGCACAGTCTTGAAATGATCTGAACCTGACAATGGATTTCTGTCCCCTTCCTCCCAACACTCCCAAGGATAGCAGGACACCTCAGTGTGGCTAAGCTAAAAACAGATTTTTTCACTAGATTGTTTTAGATATTATGTGATGCTTTGTGACTATAAACAATAGTACAATACATATATTTTAATGCATAGTATTTGTTTTGAATGGCTATTTCTCTTATTCTTTACCTTTTTTGTCTTCTACCCTACTTCATTTATTATATATATTTCTTCTTCTTTTCCAATTATTTATAAAATTTACTATATTGTCATCCATTTATCTACTTGTTTCTAAAACACATTGTCACCCATCATCTGTTTCTAAAACACATTGTCAGAACCTTAATATGACAGAGGTTATATAACAGCACTGAGCTATTGCAGCAGCATTATGACTAATAAATGAAGAATCACAATTTCAATACTTCAGCTCTTCTTGTTTTTCAGATCACTGACACTCCCTGCCAGTCAACCAGAGTTCAAAGTTGATGCTTTACTCAATCCCCTAAATACCAACTCTTCTCACCCAAACCATAACCCAGAAAGGCATTTCAGGTTAGAATCTTGACTTTTCCATTTGCAAATGTGTGATCTGCGGCAAGTTACTGGATCTGTCTACAACTTAATGTTCAGATCAGTAAAGTGGAGATATCTACTTTCCTAGATTTTATTAGAATTACATTACACAAATGCACTGTCTGTCCCATTGTGGATACTGAATAAATAGTAGCTCTATACAATTTTCCTTCCACTTATTCACCATCTATTTACTATCCCTATCTCATACCACCTATCCTTTTCTCCAGTCTCCAGCTGGGGCTGAAACCCTCTGCTGAACCCCAGTAGATTTCACTGGAGTTCTAAGAGTCTGCTTTTCACTTACCAGACTCTTCATTAGACAGTCTGAAAACTCATCTTTTAAGTCTCTGTAGCCCTACAATGCACGTTTTTTTCCTGATTTTTATTAGAATGGCATGCTGCTGGTTGCTGCCAGCCCAGCTGTTGATCTGTTTAGCTGGACTGAGATCTTTTCACAGGCATTTTTGGAAATAAACAAGGAGATCTGTAGATCTTGGGGTATTGATCATTGGATTGGCTGCTTATTCTTCAGGGTGAACATGAACTTTTGAGCCTGTGTAATTACTTCCGAATTTTCCATCCTGTCTGGTTAGTAAAGGTTTTCCCTGCCTCATTCCATTCCTAGAACATCCAGGATAAAAATAACCCTGTCAAGCTAAGAAATGTTTGCTCAACCTGGAGGGGCATAGGGGTTAACAAAACAATCATGCTGTATTATTATAAGGTTCCTTATGCTAGAGTATTAATATTAATGAGATGTTTCAATGTAAATTATGAAAAATATGAGTATCAAGAGAGCTTGAAGAGATATTTTTGATATGAGAGAAGGGCACTTTTCACATACAGATAAAATATTTCTGAATTTCAACTTGCAGATTAGGATGGATCAAATATTTTCTGCTATAGTGCTTTTTTCTTTGTGCATGGCTAAATGCTATGTTTAGCAAGTTTGAATATGTCAGGAAACAAAGGTCTTCCTGCATAGAACTTAACCCTGACTATCTTGCTGACAAGAAAATAAACCAGAAAGTCCAGACAGAAAGCCAACAGGAAATGATCATCTTCCAGGTTACAGAGTTTGTTACCTCCGAGGTGAGTCAGTATTTGAGACTCTCTGTTCATTTTCCTTTTTATTAGATTTCTGAATTGTAATTTCTGATGCCTGACAGAACTGTCCTGCAGTCTTTTTTGTATGTGTGTGGACACTGGAATTTTTCACCTGCACAGGACAATTTGTACATTATCATATCCCTCTTTGATCTACTAATAGTTTCTCATTTAGTTTGCACCTGATACTACTGTAGCATGTGCTACATCTCCACTTAAGTCTTTTAAGGCTTGACCTAAATGTCACTTTCTGCTTTCCTGATTTCTCCACAGACATGACACCTTCATTCTACGGTCTTACTCCACTTTATATTTGTATAAATACTTTGTTCACTTTGCTCCAATATATGCCTCTTCAGAACCAGAAAGGTGGCTCCTTTGAAGTGCCTTTTACAGAATAGGAGCTAAATTACAATGTAGATTAATAATGTCTTCTTCTCTTTCCAACCAGACTGTAAGTTCTTTTTTCCCTTGCATCCCAGTGTCACCTAGCCTGGTTCAGGTAATAGAAAAGATTTGATGAATGCATACTAATTATTTGATTACAGTGACTTAAATTAGTGCTTTACAAACTTCAATCTGCCTACGAATCTCCCTGGAATTTAATTAAAATGCAAATTTTTAAACAGTAGTCCTGAGGTGTAGCCTGAGATTCTGCAGTTCTAATGAACCTCCAGGTGATCCAAAGCTGTTGTTTGTAGATCACACTTGGGAGAGCAAGGGACTTAATCCTCTCAAAATATTTTTTTAATACCTGATCTTTTAGGTTAATGATGAAAAGCACTGAGTCATACATATAGATTATTCTTAAGCAAGAATTTCTACTGGAGACAAGTGTTGAAGAAAACGATTTTTAGGCAGAAATCTAAGCTATTCTCATTATGTAACCCAATAAGCCTTATCAAAATGAACCTAAATTATTTTTTACCAAGTATAATTTCCATAGGAAAGTATGAGTTAATTTGTTTTATGTAGGAAAATGTCGAATAACTCAGTGTTTAATAGAGCTTCCTCATGTCTTACACTATTAACACGCCCAGGGGGAGGATATATGTAAATAGAAAGAGAGAGAGAGAGAGACAGAAAGATAGCATTCTCATTATGTATGATGTAAATATTAGGTTCCATTCCTTATAGACAGCTTGGCATATGCTTAACTGTTACAAGCACGTGTTGACAATCAGATCACTGCTATGCATTAGTTGTGTTATTAGGTGGCGTGTATATTAGACAATTTGAATTACTCAAACCCTTTGTAAATAGGACTTGTTATTGCCATTTCATTGATGAAGAAACCGGTTGAAAGAGGTGAAGAAAAGTTTTTGAATGTCATCAGCTAGTAATTAACTAAAATAATATTCAAATCTAGATGAGCCTAACTCTAAGTCTTTGTTATTATGCAGGGGGTTATGCTGCTTCTGTGCATTCTTTTACACAGCAGAAATACATGTTACCTGACATCAAAGTTCTGCTCTCATACAGAAAATGCAAAGTTGACCATTTGTGTTGAAAAAGTAAGGAAATGGTTAAATTTCATCATAAATCTTTAAAAGTAAATACTTTAAGTCAACATATTTTATGTGTGTTTTCGGACCTTAAAACAGTAAATGTTATAAAATACATATTTAGGGTTTCATAAAAAATATAATTACAAAAAAGACAAAATTCAATCTCATGTGAATGAGTTAAGTGTGGTAATTTAGTTTTCTTTTTTATTCCCTTTATCTGCTATATACTATTAGAGATACTGCCAAGCTCTCATGTTATACTCTAAACTAATTATATGATAAAATGTTACATAACTCATTTCAGTAGGGTGTCATGTAATCATTTTATAGGTCTTTGCTTTATTTGTAAGACACAACCCAACTAATGTAAGGTACTAATGGCTGTGTTTAGTGCTAAGTATAGTCCAACATCATGAAGCTAAGGCTAACTGGTAAAAATGCCGCCCTTTAGTTTGTATTAGAAAAGTCTCAGAGGACAAGAAGCACATTAAGCATTGATTTCTTTAGCTTCTACCATGAAGAACATATGTGAAAGATGACCCTAACTTTGGCGAGTCAGCATCAGATTCTCAGAATCTTCTGCCTCTGTAAATTGACATCCTAAGAGATTTCTTCCATGGTCTCTCTAATCATGAACTCTGAGTTTGGGGTTCAGGTAAACAACCTGTTCACTTCCTGAGAATGTTGTAGGTTGTTCTTACCCTCTGAAAATAGCCTTTGTTTTGGGGGAAAATAATTTGCTGTGGCCAGAAAGGAACTTTTATGTGTTCATGGAAATATGTGGTGCAGATTAACATTTCTCATTCTTATTAAAAAATAACTTTGCTTAAACGACATTCCTGGTTTTCTAAAATGGCTGCACAGGGCTAACTACGGCAGCGTGAGACAACTCTGCTGAAGCAATAACTTAATAGCAGCCCAGAGGTCTCCAAGCCATTATTCATGTAACTTCTAAAGGTCTAAACTTGCTTATAGGGACTAGGGGAGATCATGGTTCTTAGCGATTTTTTGGAGACAGGATCCTTGTGTAAGGAACAGCACTCAGGAAAGGAAAGTAATATACTAAATCTCCCCTAAGAGAAAGATTGCTTTTATTACATTTATATTGCCTGCAAGCCTGGTAGGGAAAAGTGTTCTTAGCTAACTTTGTGTCAGTAGGATTGTCCTTCCTTCTTCAGGTTGTGAGGGGAAATAAAGGAAGCACCTAAGAAAGTCTTTAGAGTATAGTGACGCACAGGTCAGCATGTGTTGCGCTAGAAAGAACTATAAACTCGGAGAGGTTTGAGGTGGGTCATGATTGAATGATCAGAGACTGGTAAGACCCTAACTAAGATTAGTTGATATGACAGACCAAGACAGCTACTTTCTCAACTCTGTGCCTACATAGGAATGGCATATAGATCTTCATAAAAATAGAGATGTTGCAGGACTTTTCCTGGTTAAGACCAGTAATTTTTATATCTCCAATGATGACTCCTTTGGGCACCTGTAGCACTGAATTATGGTCTGAAGCAGGAATCAAGACCTGATGCAGAGGTAGAATGAGCTAGAAAGTGATCAGGGTGGGCTCAGCGAGAGGGGAAACGCACCAGGGTCATGCCCAGGGTGTTGTTGTTACACAGGCAGGCATGTTGCTGCCCAGCGCCCTCCCTTCCTCAAACAGTTCAACTTCAGTGGTGCTATTGGCCTTTTAATGTCTAAAGGGACACCTTTGAATGTCCTTTCCTGTGCCCAGGAGCTTGTCCACAACTACAGGGACAGATGAAGGTTCATCTGGGTATCTCCATATTCCTCTCTGGCTTCAGAATTTCCTTTCCCAATTTTCAGGGAGTGGGGAGTAACCATTGCTAAGTTAATTTTACACAGAGGCAAAGGTAGGGAGTCAGAAGGCCTCTTGACTATGGGGTTAATATGAACACTATGGATTTGAAAAATAGTTACTCATGTTCATCAACATTTTTGATAGCATTTGTAATAAAAGTTCCACAGTTATCCTGTTGGGTAAAAGTTGATACCTTGAGTGCCAAAGAATTTAAAAAATTAATCCCTGTATTAGAGTTGCTTGCAGTCTAATTAGGCAGGAAAAGAAAAATGACTTTTTTAGTTGTCTGAAGACAAGATTTAGGAATGACTGGAATGGTTTTCCAATAATTACTTAAATTTTCCTCTTAAAAAGAAGCTTCATTAGAGCAAAAGCCAAATGCTAATATGGCATTGAGAAACAAAAAAATTAAAATAAAATAAAGTCAATGGGAGAGTTTGAGTTTAAACAATTATTTTGGATACATTACATTTGGAAATGATGTTGAAGAGGCATTCAAAACAATTTTCACGAAGTCCAGCACAATTTTTGTGAGGAAGTGAAAACAGATCAGAGATCATCCTGATGAGTAGATGTCAGTCATCTCACCACCATATTTAAAAGGACTGTAGAAATCAAGACCTTGTCTTTTTCTGCAAGCTGACTGCAGTGTACCAGAAGCACTGAGATCAAAAGCCACAGTAGTAAACTGTTCTGAGACATTTCTTTCCTTGCCATGAGGCCTGTAAGCCCCTTTATAAAGCCATGAAATTCATGTTTACACATTTGAAAAAAAATATGTATGATCTATTTTATGTGTAAACCCAGGAGACATGATCGCAATTTGGCCAAGAAGTAGGAATCAAGTGGTGCGTTCAGAATAATTTGAGTAGATATTATTATGGATGTGTTATTGTTGGGGTACTAATACAGCAAAAGACAGATGATTTTAATATAAAGCTATTATGGTTAATAAGAAAACAGACAAATATTGCTAATTATATAATTTGTTTTCTTTTTTTTGTTGTTATTTAGTTTTGGTTTTTCAAGTAGGTGTAGTGTGTGCCCCCGGGGGTACATTATTATGGATATAAGTTGCTATTAGAGAGTGAATAAAGCAGGCTGAATTCCTATCTAATTTCTACCTTTCTTGGATGAAATAAATTTCAAGAGAAATAGAGAAAAATAAGAATTTCCCACAGAATATTTACACAAAGCCGTTGCTGGCTTGATTGAGAATCATTACTAATGCTTTCTTGGGCATGTTTCTGTAGCTATTTCAAGGCACAGTGCCAAGTCCAGGGGCTGCTCAGCTAGCCCTTTGGGAACATTCTAGTGCTCTCGAAATTTGAGATGACCAGGGCATTCTGTCAAATTTCCTTGGCAACTGTGGTTTACTGGACAAAATGCCAATCACAGAACTCGAGGGGCTCCCAGAAAATCACATAAATTCAGGTGTGTGCTTCCAGGCAGGCCTCTGGAAACATGGAAGTCAAAGTTCCTCTTGAAAGCTTATTCCAAAAGTAAATTGTGTTATTCTTAAGGTTATTTTCTTTATGTTCAACTGAAGTCTCCATTACCGGTAGATTCTGGTTTCTCCTTTCAATTTTCTAAAGGACCAGCTGGTCTCCCTATTTCCAGTTTGTCTCCCATCTAATCTGATTAATAACAAGAAGAGTCTTTCACAATCGCCATTTTCAGCATGGAATTGCTTGTCTGCTTATCTAAGGAGTCATAAGCACTTGCTAGTGCCTTCCACATTAAACCCCAAATCTTTCACCTTCATCTTAATAGTTCTTCCATCAAATATACCCTCACATCACCAGGTTCATTTTTCAATATACTGTGACTTGTACCTTCTGTTCAATTAGAGTAATTTGCTTTGGCTACAACAAATTCAAAATGCTTTTCTCACCTTTGATTTTTCCCCTGCTATTCACCAAAACAGAAAGTCCAATCTTCTCACCTCTATCACCTTTTATCATCATTAATTTTGGAATGATTCCCCTGCAGGATGTTTACCTAGATGTCCATCTACATCTTATTTTATAGTTATACAAGTTTATTAATTTGATCAAAATTGCTAAAAGGATTATTCATTATCCTTTATGTGCATTGTTGATATATAATATTCACACATATATATGCTTACATACACATTATATACATGTATGTACTTGTACATATATATCTATATCTATCTATACATGCATCTATTTACACACATACACTCGTTTCCTACTTTATCGAGATTTTCCATACCCTAAATCAATAAAATAACAGACTATTCATTTGCAGTTTCTGTTGTGAATTCTATTCTTAATCAGAAAATGTACACTTTACATTTCTAATGAATTATTGATAACTTCAAAAAAAACTTATTTTTTTTTTTTTTGACACACTTCTTTAGGGTTATGAACCTATTGGGAAATATAGGTTTCTAATATATGAAAAAGCTAATACACTGAGAGTTAAGATTCCATATTTCAGTAAATTATATCTGATGTTTACCAATTCATTTGTACCTCAGCCAAAATACATATGGAATCTTTACTAGCTTCAAAGCAATCTTCAAGTTGCTGCAGGTACAATAACGAATGGGACATTCATGACTGCTGCTCATAATCTACCAGGGAAGACACAAACAAGAACTTATAAGAGTTCTTAGATCATCAACTGAAACACATTGGAAACTATGGGAATATATAACAGGGGACCTGGTTAGTTTAGCTTTCCTGAGAAAGTTATTGTGGAGATGAGCAAATGCTAGAATATGATGAGTAGAAAAATGAGATGTGCCAGTAGTGTGTGCAAGGGCAATTATGTGAGGGAAAGCAGAGTATGTTGGAGAAACCAAACCAAAACAAATAAACAAAAAAAACAAAAAAAATTATCCATAATAGACAAATGGGATGAGAGGTATAAGATAAGCCTGGAGATGTAGACTGGGGCCGACTTTTGTAGGTCAAAGGTAAAGATTAAATGCTATTTAGTAGAGAGGGGCTATGATCTGACTATAAAATGATCACCTCGTATATACCATGAAGAAGTGATGGGGATGGGTGAGGAGTAATTAGGAAGATGATAAGTGTGGATGAAGACAGATTGGTCAGGAGCTGTGGTGGTCATCCTGGTGAAAGAACACAGTCACCCTGGAATAGGGAGTGGCCATGGAGATGGAGAGAAGTAGTTAAATAGCAAGTAGATACAAATCTTCTTGATTAGTAGATACACAAAGTGAAGGAGAGAGAAGAGTGATGTATGGGCCACCAGTGGCTGACTTGAGCAACTCGGTAAATGCTAATGACATTTATGAAGAAAGGTAACACAAGACAAGGAACAGTTTCATTATGTATACCCAGAGTGGGGCAATAATGATTTTGGGTTTGCACATGTTGATTTTGAAGTGTCCATGTTAAGTCTGGGTGAAGAGATAGAGTTGAGAGTTGAATACATTGGATGGAATAAACATTTGAGAATCACTGGCATGTGGATGGTAACTGGCGCCATCTGGCTAGCATCTGCAAAAAGATCATGTGAAGACCATCTACCAAATACATTGAGAAAATCCCAGGACAGCCTTGAGTACAGGAACTTCAGGGTCGGTTAGTTAGAGAGCAAGCAACTAATAAAGAGAAATGGAGTATCCCGAGTGGAAGAAAGAAAACCGTGGGAGGGTGGCCTAGAAGTGAAGGAAAAGGAGTATATCAAAAAGGATGGAGTGAATCATAGAGTCAAACATGAGCAAGGCAATAAATAATATTCCAAATTCCAGGGCGTTTTGCATTTGAAAGATCAGAAGGCATGCTTAATAAAGACATTGTCAGTAAAGTGGTAAAGTAATCCAGTTATGAAAATTTAGAGATGATATTGAATATAACTTTCAAGAAGTTTGGATGTAAGTATATAGGAAAGGCATAGCTGGTAAGGGAGCATGTGTCAAAGTATGGTTTTTTTAAACAGGTAAGTAACTTGACAACACATAAAAAGACTAGAATAGGACCTAAAATTTTAGGTTGTATATATGTTACAAGAATAAAAATTAAAAAAAAAACAACAAAAAAACCCTGAAGACCTGCACAACACAGAGAGTGAACCTTAAGCTATACTATGGACTATAGTTAACATTACTACTATAAAATGTGCTTTCATCAATTGTAACAAGTGTACCACAGTAATGCAAGATGTTAATAATAAGGTGGTATATGGGAACCCTGTATTTTATGCATGATTTTGCTGTAAACCCACAACTTCCCTAATTAAAAAATGCATAAAGGTAAAAAACAGTGGTGGAATAGAGTTGAGAGGAGTTAGAAAGAAAGGTTATATATCCTGGAGGGAGAAAAATAGTAGGCAGCAATGCATTCTTGAGAAAATAGGGTCCAGAGGCTAACTGCAGGTGTCATAGTAAATCGGATAGATGCAAGGATGGATGGGTACAGATGGAGACATTTGGTGGAAGGGAGTAGGGCAAACTCCATTCTAAATCTTCTATTTCTACTGTGAATTATTAAGTAAGATCATGTCTTGGGAAAGGAGATTATGTGTGTTACAAATGAAAAGTATAATTTCTGTAGCTCAGATGTAGACAATTATTTCAGTAGAGTTTCGAATATTGAAATAAGAATTTCCTCCTGTTGGTAAAGTAAATTAATAAATAAGAGGTCTGGCCTGAAGTGAAGCTCTTCCTTTCTCCCCAATGTTCACCTACTGTACACTGGTGTACATTAACTCAGTTTAGTTGTCAAGATAATCGATGCCTTTATTTTCTTACACCTTTTTATTTTCAGTTCCTCTGACACTTATCTGTCATTAGTTCATTCTTTCCTCACCAGTTATTCTCTCAACAAATATTTATTGAACATATAGCCTACTGTGTGTCCTTCTGCCAGACTGAATTTTTCAAAGGCATAGTCCATATAGCCTTTAATTTCCTGTTGCTTACATCTTACAGAGTAACACAATAACTATGTGTTGAGCAGAAAAGAGCAAGAACAAAAAAAAGAGTATTGTGATTGAAGTTGATGGAGAAAGGGCCTTCAAGAATATGGGAGTGCTCAAGATTGTCAAATTCTACCAGGACATCAAGGAATGCAGAGGGGGAGCTGGTTTGGTGTGAGGGAATGGGAATAACCATTCAATCTGTGATTGGAAACATCCTGTTAATGAAGAGAGAAGAGTGTTAGTACCATACAGGGGTCAGAAGACAGACTTAAAGGACTTAAGGAAAGGGACAAAAGACAAGAAACAAGATATGATCATGTCTTGTCTATAATTAAATCATATTCCAAAATAAATCTCATTATGGGATGAAAGTCATAATGCTCAGAATATTAAATAGAAGTCTATCCAAAACATTTGGTTAACTTACCATATGGTTATACTTAATTTCAATAAAACTAGAATGCTTAACAACTTATTAATATTACTGGTTATGTATAACTCTATCTCCCTTATAATTTATAGGTAGTGTATTAATGTAGCTAGAAGTTCAAAATGTGAAATTTCTCAGTTTTCATTATGTCTGTTTCTAGAATTTAACATCAATTTTACTATATTTAACTTGCCTTTAGAGCTTTGAAATTCTAAATATCACCCCTACTAGAAACTTTATTTATTTGGAATTAAAGTAGAATTAAACATCAAGTAAAGTATCGGAGTTATTTGAAACAGAATTACATGAACTTGCTCCAAAATTTAGGTAAGAGGGAAGAAAGCATTTTAATGAGGTTTTTAGGATTGATATAATGCAATTAGTAGGAAAATTCCACTGAAGACAGAAGAAAAATGAGCAACATAATATTTTACTTTTCAAAGTATCTGCTCGGGAAGTATCTTTGACTCAATGATCCTGCCAAACAAGGTAACCTGCCAGTAAATATCAATGAAACAAAAAATACTAAATGCTCTATTACTGTAAAAACCAAAGGAAACAATAGCATTGTGAAATAGTGCCTTCCAGATGTTGCCAACAAACACATTTACGGAGGGCAAGGAAACCAAATATAACAGGAGGTCAAAAGACTTTCTGTGGAAAATGCCATAATAGATACACGGTTCTCGGAATAGTCTGGATATTTTTATTTTGAATATAGTGTTGGCTGTCACTCCTCTACTCACACTAGGTAATTCAATGATCAAATGACTACCTATTTGTAAAATTGTTTTAACAAAATTAAAAGATACTGATATTAACTATGATGTTTGTATGTAATTAAGTGTTTTCCTAAATTTCCTACTAATGTGGATTGAATTCCCATTAGGGGACTTAGGTTAAAGCGTTCATTATTCAATTATGTATGAAATGCCTATTGTGAATATTAACATAAGTTTTAGTAGTTTACTGAAATATTAGCTCCCACATCGGCAGCCAGATGCCCAAACTTGATACGTTCATTGCCTGATGTCACCAGTGTAGTTTCACTCTGGAGTCATCAGAAGGGTCAAAAATGTAAGACTGATGACTTGGGCTCCCCCGATTTCAAAGTGGGGGACACTGATGGATTGTGAAGCCAGGCAGTTATTCAGTAAATTAAAGGGTTCTTCAGAAAAGATTTCCTGAGAAATCACACACAGGTAATAATGATTGCAAATATTTATTACAACCTTCCTGCCTGATAGGAATAGGGCTAAGTGTTTCAGAGGCATTTTTTCAAATAGTCCTCACAGCACCGCTATAAGATGCTGGTGTGTTCATGAAGAAGCAAGGGTTTTTGAAAAATGAATAATTTAAATTATAAATGGTAGAATCAGGATTTTAACACAAGCTGCTTATTACAGAGCCCATGCTGTTCAACATCACCATGAGGATTCCCTCCACAGGACTTTGAATTTTGTTGTAATATTAAGATACATATATATATATATATATATTTACTCGTATCACAGCTGAAATTTTTAAGAAAGATAAGTATTAAAGGGGAAGCAGTTTAAAAAAATTAACATTTTGTTTCCTTGAATGCCTTGTTTGAACAGCAAAGAATCTGGAAGTATTTAATATCATGTTTCATTTGGCTTTATTTTTTTATTAGAGAAGTTGTGAGCTTACAAAACAATGATCCATAGTGTGCAGAATTCCCACACGTCACCCCTCCATCACCACCTTATGCTGCTATGGTACATTTGTTATAGATTTTGAAAGAACATCATCTGGCTATTACCCCTAACTATGGTCCATAATATACACATGGTATGTGTTTTCCATACACCGCCCCCCACCCCGTAGTAACACTTTGTATTAGTATTTGTTATAGTTCATGAGATAACACTTTTGTTTTGCTTTATTTATGTTATTTATTATTTATATATTTATTTATTTTAATTTATTTTTAGGAGATACTGGGGATTGAACCCGGGACCTCATACGTGCGACGCAGGCGCACAAGCACTGAGCTGCATCTGCTCCCCCAGCTTTACTTTTAAGTGAGAAAGTGTTTCTTCTTTAATTTAATCAACAAACAGTAAGGAGAATAAAGTAATGGAAAAATAAGAAGCCCCCAGTTGAATGGAGAGCAATATAATTACAGAAACAGATAGGAAATAACCGCAGAGAAGAGAGAACAGTGCCCTAACGCAGTGGGCATCCTCTAAGATTCACCTCCGGGTCCTCACAGGCTTGATAGCATGTTCCCTTTGAGCGTGGGCTGAACTTGCTGACACGCAAAGAATAGAATACTGCAGGAATGATAGGATGTCACTTCTGAGATTAGAGATTAGGCTCTAAAAATGCTTTGGCTTCCATTTCTCTCTCTTTGTATACATTGGAGTCTTTGCTACAAAGACCAAAGAAGCAAAAGTGAAGTCATAGAGCAAAGTATGCATGCATTTGTCCATTATACACTACTGTATTTTAACTAGAAAAACTCAAAGACAGATAATATTCAAAAGCATAAAACTATGGTAAAAGAACTATTTAAACTATTCATTTAAATCTGCAATGCTGTTCAATGATAATGTTCAAAATAATGGTACAGAGACCCAGAAAAATGTTTAGCATCTTGATGGGTTTATTTTAATTTTAGATATTATTTATTTTTGAAATATGTATTACCTTCACAACCTGCAATATTTAAAATGCAGAGGGGTATACAGTAAAAACGTTTCCTCCCTCCAAACCTTTGAATCCAAGTCACCCAATTTCTTTTCCCACGCAACCATCATTCGTTTGTATGTATGTATCTATGTATCTTCTTCCTTAATTATGTTCTATGCACATCACATTTAAACACAGATTACATAAATTGATTTCTTTCCTTCTTTGTTTTAACACAGGGATTATCATACTATGTATATATTTTTGCTCTTTCTTTTATATAGCAATGTATGTCATGGCAATCATTCTAAATCAATATATAAAAGAGATTTTCATTGATAAGGGCCTTCAAAATAATATGAAAAGGTGAAATTATGTCCAGTAAAATTTATGTTTTCTTATCAAAGTCACCAATGACTTCAGCGTTGCTCAATCTGATAATCAAACTCTTAATATACTTGCCCTATCAGAAGCATTTGACACAGGCACTCTCATCTTCTTGAATCACTGTTTACTTGGCTTTCATATTCTTCTCCCACTTTGGATAGTAATTTTTAAGTTTTGTTTAGTGGCTTCTCCTCATCTCCTTGACTTTACAAGGCTTAGTCTTGGACTTCTTCTCTTTTAGTACTTTAATGATGTCATTTGTTGTTCTGGATTTATATAGCATAAATATGTTGAAGATTCAAAATTTTATATCTATCCTAACTCAAGATATATATATTCAACTGTCTAAACTGCTTATCCCACATCACCACTTGAATATCTACAAGTGTTTAAAGCTTAGCATATCCAAAACTGATGTGTGCATCAAATCTTGCATTCTTAGTGTCTTCCTTCTCTCTGGAATTGTCAACTGCTCTCTTCTAGTTGCTTAAGCAAAAACCTTGGCTATATCATTTACTGCTTTCTCTACCAACGCATGGAAATCTATTATCATATCTCACTGGCTCTATTGTCTAATTGGATTCAGGATCAGACAACTTCTTACCCATCATCTCCTCTGCTACTACCATGATCTAAACTACCATTCGTGCTTGAATTATTGTAATAGCCTGCTAACTTGTCTCGTAGTTTCAGCGATGGATTCTTTTTGGTTTATTCACAACAGAGAAACCAGAATGCTCCAAATAAAACATGCCAGATCATGTTACTTACTCAAAATTCCAGTAGTTCCCATCTTAGAATAAAACTAAAACCCTCACACTCACTCACAAGCCCTGGGAGCTCCTTCTATTACCGACCTCCTCCCTTACTACAATGCTTCTTACTGGATCTGATTCAACCACATTCACCTCCTTTTGTTCCTTAAATGCCATGAACTTTCCTGACTCAAGGACTTTCTTCTCCCTGTTCCTTCTGCCTGTTGCTCCACCCCAGGTATCTAATAGGTTTACTTGCTCATGCCTCCTCTCAAGCCATTGGTCCAATATGACTTTCTCAATGAGACTGTGCCGTCCACCCAAACGAAAATTGCAACAGCCCCTCCCCACTGCCTAATGTTCTGTCTCTCTTGATATCTATTTTTCCATATCACTCTAAATTATTATACTTTTTTTACCTATTTATCTTATTCCCTTTCTCCTCAATAGAATGATGCTTATTAGGATAGATAGTATTTTTTTCTCTTTTCTTCCCCATTATATTCCCAGCACCTATTTTAGTGCCTGGTCATAATAGGTGCTGAAAAAATATTTGTTGAATGAGTGAATAAACATTATATTCCTTTAAATTCATTTTATGTTTTATATTAATTACTGCTTTGGGTTATTTGTTAAAGGCCAATGGTTTTCCTTCTTCTAATTTAATATTTTATGCATACTGTTGCATATTAATTTCCAGGTAATTTTATCAATTACATAAAGCATTTGATTGTGTAAACTGTAAATTATTGGAAAGAATTAAATGACCTATAATTTTATATCAAAACTATTAAAGAAAAAATAAATACACTAATTTCACTGTTTTATTTTTATAAGACATAATTTAGCATTTGTTTCCATTTTATTTCAGATTTATTATACTTTTTAAATTGTTTGAGAGCAATGGAAATAATTGTAAATAGTGAAGTTATCATTCATTGGGAAGTCATTTCCACCAACCTCTAATTTATGAATTGTGAATCTTCATTGTAATAGTCCAACAAGTCCAAATAAGTGGGGGAAGTAAGCTACTGCCTATTAAAGAATCAGAGGGTAAGCAAAATTGTCCTGACAATGTTTAGGACAAACTAATCAAAATATCCTATGACAAAGGTAAGGACATCACTGTATAATAGAGAATAATCAATATGAGTTTTTATCCTTAATTAACCAGACAAACCAGAAGATTGTCCTTTGATATTGTATAATCAGAACACTAAGAGTAATATCAAAGCGGCCTTATACTTTAAGTATAAATTTAAAAAGCTAAAAAGCACAATTGTTACTAGAAAAATCTGATTCAAAATCAGCACATATGTATTCGATGTGATATTATATATAAGTTATAAAGTTATATGTGTATATAAAATTGTATATGTTTTCATATGTGTATGTATAGCCATGTACATATATTTATATAAACGTGGTTACCAATCAACTTGTTCTGAATTATGAGTAACAGAGTGGTTGACAATAAAAAATATTTACAAAATAATTTCGTAAGTATAAACATTTTCATATGTTATTTACAGCTTAAGTCAAAAACTTATTTTGTATCTGTCAGATTTGTTATACCATCTGCTAATTTTTAAAAATTATTTAACATAATTTCAATTTTCAAAAATCTGTATCATATTTTTAGGTCTTGTTTTATGGTTGATGAACAATTACATCACTCATTTTTTCTTAAATTTATCCTAGTTCATTGGTGGAGGTTTGTGGAAAGTATAACAGAAATGTAAATGTAGGTAAATAAATTATCTATAGTTTTAATTGCCTAGTTTATAAATTCATTTTTCAATTAAGATACTAAGAAATGAATTTGAGAACAATGTTAATTGTTAGTAAAAATGAAAAGAAATTCAAAATACTAGGTATAAATAAAACAGCACAATAATTATATATGCTGTAATGCAAATGCCACATTTATTTCTGTATGCCTTTAGTGGTTTTTTGGTTTTTTTTTTTCTCTTAATTCCCAAGCTTGAGTTGTAAAAAATTGATTTCTTTCCATTTTCGAACTGTAGGAAAAATTTTTGTATGTGGCAATAGGCATGAGCAGAAGCAGTCCAAACTTGTTAAAAACCAAGAACCGCTGAATTAGATACATTTGTAAATAGTTTGGAAAATTGTACTTACATACAACAGGACACCATCATTCATTTATACTGAAATAAATGTGTTCATTGACAGGCACAGACATTTTGCTAAGTTTACCTTTATCAGTAACGCTGTCCCCCCAACATTGTGACAGTAGTAAGAAGGAAAAGGAAATAACACGAGTAAAAATGGCAATAAAAATGGTTTGAAAGTGCCTATGGATTTAAAAAAAAAAAAAAAAATTCTTTGTGCTTTTTATTGTAGTTTTTAATAAAATTGTATTCTTATAAATGGCCCTGGAACTACACATGTTCTCATTTTACCTCCAGTCATCTAAATTCCTGATGCTTCAATTTGTATCACTTTCTGTTCTGTAGCCTCTACAACTCTAAATATGCTTATTAATACCTTTTCTAGAAATAGAAATGCCATTAAATAAAAACCCCAGGGCTGTTCATTAATGATTAATAGTAATCTTTCCTTCCATATATCATAGTGTGGTTCTGTGCATTAAGCAATTAGTTGTGATTAAATAGCAAAATTTATTAGAGTTTGGTTTTCCTGTAAATCCCAAGGCAATTAACATTCCTCTATAGCACAGATGTGAGACACTATTAGAAATAGAAAACAAATCAGTGGGGCAAGAAAGATTTAGAGAGGGGAAAGCTGAAATTGTAGACATTTTAATTCTAGAAATTGTTTAGAAAAGTTTAAAGATCCTTGCAAACAGGGCTGAGGGTACATTTAACTCTCCCGCTCTGCTCTGAGAGTTGTGTAGTCTGGGGTGTCAGAACACAAAGATCAGCTAAAGCTGTTTTGCCAGTGAAGAGCCCTGCACTTTAAGTATTGAAATTCTAAGTTAATGTCAGTTGACTGTAAATGGATTGCCTGGCCATTCTGATGGATCAGTTTTACATGATAAGATGAAAGAAGAAATGAATGCATTTTGTCATAAAAGGAAAAGTATCTGATTTTAAAGTATATTTGTGTAAGTGAAAAAAGTCCCCTCTTAAAAGATATATTGATATATATTTACAAGAAGAGCAAAGTATTCTTTGTATACTGGTTTATAGAAAATAGTCTCTGCAAATGAAATATGTGTTACCTAGGTTATGTTTGTCTTTCTCTGTAGATTGCCTTTCTCTGGTACAGGAAATACCTACAAAAGCAGTGCCAGAGGATTGAAACTTGGCCATCCTCGTGAAGACCCAATCGCTATATTAGATTCTAGACAAAAGGCCAAGATTTCAATATCAATTTGCACTTAAAACAAAAAAAGAAGCAGTAAGTATTTATAAAGTCAAAGCATTTTTATTCTAGTTTTAAAACCAAATAATTTGCACAGAAAATATCACAATAACTATAAGTAAATGAATCAGTTCTTGGTAAGTTTCTAAATAAATCTATATCAGCAAAAATGACCTGTGGAATACTATATTATTTATAGGCACTAACTAACCACGGTCTAATTAACCCATAATATGGAAATTCCTAACTGTGATGGTGACTGTGTGGTTGCTAGAGTAAAGCATTTAATATTTGTCACCTTTTCTTAGATTTGCAAGCTTAGTGTAGGTTGACCATGAATAATTTTAGCTAAACATCTTTGGGCATAATCTTTTGAATCTATCAAAACATTACCTACTTGCATTGAAGCAGATGTTACCAGAGTTGGGAGTTTAATAATAAATTATGATAGGCTTAGGCTAAATTTTGCATTTAGGATTTTAAATAGTTTTCTTAAATGCTCAAATCTAAGAGTTAAGAAGTAGGGGTGAAAAGGAAATGACCCTTCCATTCATTACTGTAGCTCATATTGAGCGTCAGACAACATTTTACGGATTTACTTCACCAGGCATACTAGAAAAATTATGTTTGTTTAAACCTATGGTTTTTAAACCTGGCAATTCATCAGATTGAGGCTCTTTAAAAACGTATGGTTTACCATGCTCAGCTCTATTTTTATTGAATCAGAATTTCCTTGTATAAATAACTTCTTTTGGAGGGAGGTCAAGAAGCAAGTTAGTGCTATGTATTGGCTTAATGCATCTCCCCAGAAGTAAGAAATGGCTAGTGAAAAAAGGTGCTGCAGAATATGTTTTCACCTTGAATAGCTGATTATTATTTTAACTAAGAACTGCAGCATGGGAAAGGAGAGGCATTAGAAGGCTTTATTCTGGATCCACAAGGGAGAGAAGAACAAAGTAGGAAAGGAGAGGATAAGAATCCAATCAATTTTATTAAATGGACAATGTGCTGTTGAAGACTGATTATCTTTAATGCAGAGATGCAAAGGAAGATGCAGTTTTGTTTTGTGAAGATCTTAAGGGAAGAAAAGGAAAAAAAAAGGGAAATCACAAAAACCAACCAACTAAAGCTGTAAAATCTAAAAAGAAAGATTTTTTTAGAGATTAAGATAGCATCATTCTAGATCTGGAAATGAGGGCAATGAGAAGAATATTATGATTTTATTACTCCAGCCTTATTTCATCACAGCGTGTGATTAAATATAAACAATTCTATATTAGATTATTCAAATCCAGAAAAACATTTTTGAAAAGTAAGATAGTTTTATGTATTGTAAGCAGAGGACAGCTTGACCCCACATTGTCTTAATGCAAAGGATAAAAACAGGGCAAAAGTTCTAAGCCATAGCATATTTGGAATTTCAAGGTTCTATTCTAGAACAGAAAGATTACTAGCATGTGTTAGTGGTCTTTATTGATGCAACATTCCCCCTTTATTTTACTACTAGTGGAATAAATACAGACACAGGTATTTTGCTATTCCTGAAACATATGCTGTCTGCATTGACATTTCTAATGATATTTGGTTCTCATAACCCAGCTTAAGCTGTGTAATAAGACCTTGATATGTAGAATCTTAATGCTATGTCTAGGGAAAGTGGCAGATGTTAACCTTATTAAATCAATCAAGTCACACAATTAAAATCCAATTTATTGCAGTTTAATCAGTACTGTGGCTAGTTAAAAGTCTGCAAACAGTATCATATTTCATGAAACATTTTTATGTTGACATTTTGTTTGTTGCTAAAGAATCCTCAGAAAGCCTGTAAAAATATTACTCATTTTTGGTGGGCTTGAAACTTAAGTGCCAAAACAGTGGAATGCAATAAACGACTAATAACAAACAGAAGTCAAGAATGCATGGTTTTAATTTAAAGTATTTCATATACCCTCTTTTTTATGCTATTTTATTTGTATTCACTATTTTGTGCAATTGTAAATGATTCTGAATTTCTTATTCCATGAAGAACACACCTCTCTCTAGCCACACAATTAAATCTTTAAAAAAATTTGTATGCATTTCTCTCTTTTTGCTTTCTAATATTCTGAAAACTTTGCAAAAATTGGGTATGCATAGAGCAGGAGAAACACTGTTAAAAAAAAAAACAAACTTGTGATGCATCTGCTTTTAAACCAGAACTTTGTTTTATTTAAAGAAAAATTGTACTGAAGTGTCTAGTTAAAAAGAGGAAGAACTTAATTTTCCTCCTAATGCATCTGGTTCATGTTTTTTTATTTTATCTTTACATAGTATATTAATACGTTTATCTAAAACACACATCTATGGTAAAACCTCGTTAATCTCCCTCTTCTCTCCCGCCCCCCAATTTTTTAAGCAAATAAAGAGAGGGAACAAGATTTAGAATACACATTAAATTGATTAATCTGAAGTACTTTGCACTACTCATACTTAAAATGCAATATTTATTTGCAAACTGAAGCTATTATTAAACCACTAGCAACATTTAAACTGCTCTGGAGGCATGCCAGTGTTAGTTCTTATGAAAAAACATAAAATTAATATATCAGGATTTGGGCATGAGATATATAGAGAGAAAAATAAGTATTTCCAGCTTGTTTGGCCATTCCCACCACTCCTACTGCTGTCTTTTATGAGGAAAGAATAAATAGTCTGGGGAGAGAGAAAGGATTTGGGAGGCCTTTGAGAAGAGATGGAAGTTCTGGAATAGCATATGGTACTTGGGGAACTATATGGATACATAGCGTTTTTATAAAATTTTCCTATTTGTAAAATACTGCTGCAAATTCCTATAGTCAAAAAATTTTAAAACAATTTAATTATTTTTCAAAGTGCTTTGCATCATATTTGTTTTTCTTTTATATGTACTATTATACTGAACAAATCTGAAAGCAAAAGGATTGTGGGCCAGGTTTTATACATTTTCTTATTGTTTGTTTCGTTTTTATAACTTAGGTCTGTACTTAGAAGTAATTCATCCAAAATGGGCTGACTTCTATGTTATGAACCAGTTTGTCACTTTCAACAATGCTTTATTCTTCACCTTTGGTGTCCACCTGGTAAGTGCAGGTGAAAACTGCAAAGAAAAATTAGGCCTGTTTTTCTATTTGTTTGTTTATTTTTCATACAAGTTGCTCACAGGCTATTCCAGGGGTAAATGCATAGACAAGAACCTACTTCTGTTCAAAGGAATGGGAGGCTGCTATTCTCTAAACAGAGTTTAAATCGACTCTACATCCACAATGAGCTTTATTTCTAAAGAACATGCTAGAGAGTTCAAAGTCTAGATTTAAAATAATTGCAGACTTCCTAATGAAGATGGCCTCTTGCCCTTCCAGAGGTAATTGAATACTGTCCTGGCTAAACCAAATTAGCCCGCCCAGAATAGTCAATCAGGCAGTGCTCATTGATTACCACATACCAGAGTCTTCCTATGCCTACCTGAGTGTATGTGATTGCAATTAACATAGAAAAAAAATGATAAAGCAGAGCTACCTGATTAAATCTTGCAACCAATTTTCATCTTGTGTTTCTTGAAATCAGTAAGAGGCATAGATAGTGGTAAGAGAGGGAAGATTCCCACAATTTTCAAAAATGCATGATTACCTTTTCTCTCATATAATTTTTAAAACTGAAGGAAAGGTAAGAAAACCAGTCCTAGACCAGTTCTGCCATCATAGCATGATTGTTTTAGTAGCTGAAAGCTCGTCGCACGTCGCCACCAGTGGCTCTGGAAGGTTTTTTGGTCCTGAATGGTGACTCTAAGTAACAGATACTGAGCTAAGCCAGCCTACATGCATTTTCATACTTGGTACTCAAAAACTGACTCATGGTTAAACAATGAGGAAATTTGTTTGTGTTACCAAATAGAACATTATAATTAGGAGAGTGAAAGACAGGTGGATGTAATAGTTATTGAAAACTTAGCATACACCCAGATCTAAGCTCAATGATACACCCCATCAACTAGACCCAGGATTTGAACTCTAATACCCAGCCTCATTTATTTTCTTTTGCATTGATTTCATAATACTAAATGCTTACAATAGCATTTAAAATAAGGTTCCTATTCACACATTTTTTCTATATGTTAGAATTAAGAATTTAAGAAATAAAAATATGATATGCATTGGCTTTTTGACAGATTTATATATATATATATGGATAATTATCTATATTTTCTTATGTTTTCTTTACTGAAAGAAATTGAGAGACTACTAATTAAGATGTGATATATTCTTGTTCGGTGAGAGCCTAACATAGAATATTCTTGTTTTATAACTCGTACAACAAGCTTTATGATGTATAAATGCTTAAAGCATTGTGAAATGTCATTAAATCTCAGTTATAGTCTATAGCTATGTTTTAATTTAGGGTGATCTTGACAAACTTCATAATCCCATCATAAAACTTCCAATTGTAAAACCCTAATAGTAAAACAATTGATAAAATTACTTTGAACAGGTGATGAACATTAATTAATTAAAAATAATACCAACATTATTCTGAGGATTGCATAAAATCACATATGTGAAAGTTTTGAAAGTGTAAATCATATAAAATGCTAAATGAAGATGAATATTTGACTAATTTCTGGTGAAATTGCTTTTCATTTTCAGGTGATACGTGTTTTTTTTTTTTTTTTTTGCTATCCAATCAATGATGAGACCATGTTAATAAAGCTGTACTATATGTGAAAATTAAATAAAGAACACCTAACTTTCCTTCCTAGCTCAAAGAAAGAAAGGAAATAGCACATATTAAAGTTCCTTAAACCATTCACGTTTTGGGGAGGGGAAAGCATATCACTCAATATAAAGTAATATAGAGAAAGCTGAATGGGTTAAATGCGATCAGTAGGAGGAGAGTTTTGATTTGGGTTTTGAAGGAATAGAGGAGCCTTGTACAATGGCTCAGGGGAGGGAATACCCAGACTGAGTGCAGGGGAGAGGCAGCAGATTCTTTTGGCAAGAATGGAGAGGCCTTGTTGGGAAGTAATTAGAGATGATTGATGCTACCAAGGTGTGTTTACTCTTTTAGGCATCATTTGGAATCTTCCTGTGGGCACTTGGACAACAAGGGCTGGGATTCTAGTTGTCACCGTAGAGTTCTTTGCAGTCGCTTACTTTAATTATTTGGAGTTTTTCTTTATAGTCAACAAAACTGTTACCCTGTAACAATCACAAACCTAAAAATAGATTTTTTTTTTTTCATCTCAATAATCTTTATGGAATACCGAGTACCAAAATAGAGTTCTTTTGTTATTAATACTACACTAAGGATCAATTAAAATATTTTCATTGATTGGATATTTAGCTAATATATCTTCATTTTTAAACAAGGTAAAATTCAACAGAAGACAAGTTAAATTATTAAATTGACAACTCTATACCTACATATTAAACATCCTACCAATCTCTAGCCCTGTAATTTTTTATTCCTTGTTTAAAATAATATTGATTGCCATCAGGCATGAAAGGGGTGTGGAATGGGTTGAGGTGCAATTTTGCATTAATTACGAAACAATTTCTATTGTCATATAGTTCATATTGAGCCAATGGGCTGAGCAAATCAGTCTCATAAGATTAAGATGTGTTGAAGATGCATAAATTGTTGAGAGTTTATTGACTTAGGGAAGAGTATGTAGTTCTTATAATGTGTAGAATAACCCAATGTGATGTTGTTTGAAATGATAGATGGTGTAAGAGAACCCAAACCAAAAGCATTCTTTGCTTTTAAATAACTCATCTTGAACAAAGACTCCTGAAATATGTTTTAAACATAAAACTGGAGATGTGTAGACTTACAAATAAAATTAAAAAACTAATCAATAAGCCATACTGACATCTGTTTTATAAAGTATGATACTTTGCAACATATTTAAAATTAATTGTATTTTAAACATGAAATGTCTTATAAGTGTGAATTTGGAAAAGTGCTACCACATGATTTAAGTAGAGAAATAAAAATATTAATATAATATTGCATACAGAAGAAGACACTAGAAAATCACTTCAAAATATTGATGATCATCTCTGTTTAATATTAACTTTAATTATAATAATTTTAAAATCCATTTTTCTATGATAGCAGTTATGATTTTTGTATAAGAAAATTTTAAAAGATATTTTGATAAATCACCTTGAAAAATAATGACAAGAAAATGTAATGTGCAGAGGGGGAATAGCACATTTTAAACTACAATATTCAGTATATTTTAATTTTGCACACAGTGTGTATGTATGCAGGGGAAGGATTGTGCATGTGTGTTTCTGTGTACATATATAAACAACAAAAGTTGGAAAACAAAAACATACATCACAAGACTACTAATCAATATGGAATTTTCATTTTCTTCTTTGTGGTTTTCTACATTTTAAGAAATTTCTACAGTATTCTTATGTTACTTTTATAATAAAAATTATGGGAATTCTACACATTTGCATGATTGTTTTGTAAGTTTACAACCTCTGCAATAAAAATATATTAAAAAATAATGGGTGGGTTAGGGCAAAAATACACAAAATGTAAGATATGGACTATAGTTAGTAGTAATATCTTGATGATGCTCTTGCATAGTTTGTAACAAATGTTTCACAACAATGCAAAGTGCTGGTGGAGGGGTGATGTGTGGAAGCCCTGTATGATGCTAAGCCTGTTTATTTGTAAATTCACAACTTTTACTATAGAGTCATTGTTTATGTATGTTCATGTATGAATGATATACTTCAATAAAAAATATTTTAAAAATCAGAACATGCATTTTTAAAGTAGTATGCATTTTAACTAAATATTTAGCTCGAATTTGAGACCAAAAATTATGATTTTAACTATATGCTATGAAAATGTTCTATTTCAATATTGTATAATGAGTATTGATAATTGTTTGGCAGTAAACTTGTAATTTCACAAAATATTTCAAATTTCTAAATATTTCTGTCCATCTAGCTGTTTTAGTTTCCTTAAACACTGCGTTCCTATTTCCTTAAACACTGAGTTCCTATCAAATGCATAATTGAGGTATCTGATTGAAACCTGTTTTGGTTAAAATGCATATGATTTTAACATCCTTTATCTCTGAGCAGTATGTTTCCATGGATATTTTACTACCTACACATTTCTATTATTAAGAAATATGTGGTAATTCATGAATTTCATAAGACAGAGAAAAAACATCCGTCAAATACAAATCCACAAAAATTTTTGACTAGAATATAATTAAATATTTTCCAAATGTTATGTATCGCTTTTTAATTATATAGATAAACCTTTCCTGCAGCAGGACAGACATATGCAATACTCCAATTTTATCTCTCTTTTCCCCTCCTTGACAAGGATAGCATGCAAATTTAGCATAACACATGAAGCAAAGCATTTTACAGATGGTAATAATATTGCTAATACAAAGAAAGACCAACAATTGCTGGGGATAGAATGCCATTAAACATCCTCAAAGATACCATTTCCTTATTTATTTACCATTTTCTTATTACCTAGCATAAACCACACTAAAAAAGCACTCAAAGTGTTTAGTGAGACTCATAAAATCCAAAGTGAAATCATTCATAATTTGTAGTAACAGAAGGATTTTATCACCTTTCCTTTACTCCAGGCTCTCAGAATCATAATTTGCTATGTACCAAAATAAAACAATAATTTTGAGCTAGTCTTAGTAAAAGACCAGGATAATACCACAGTACATTCAATTCATTAATGCATACCCTGCCAGTGGCATTTCTAAGATATGAAGAATATATTGTAATGATGTCTTCATTTGGTTTTACTGTACCACCCATATCAATTTGTGTGAAAATATTTTCACATTCATAACCCGATTGTCAAGTATTGCCAAAATGTTTCTCTCATCCAACTTTATTTTTCTTGATGAAATAATATGTATTTCTTGATACATGCCTGAATACTTTTCTAAATCAAACTTTTCTATATCAAATATTCAGCCAAATAACAAATATATGGTGTCAGATATGCACTGGCATTTAAAACATGCATTTTAAAAGACCATAGGAATTAAAACGAGATTTGAATAAAGATGAATTGGAGGTCACATCCAATGGATGAAGTTAAATTGAGTAAAATAAATAAGCTGGATGGTCAAATCAGAGTTGTATTTGGAAACAAACACATCTGCTTCACTGTTAGTCAGAACTGAGCATCGTTTCAAGTCTACACTGATTTCCCTCTGTTTAGCATTATGGTTCTTGATAGTAGATTGTTATGTAGATACTTTGGTTTAATAGTGAAACTTTGATTAGATTGACAATTGGACTATTCTTGTTATCTAACATTCAATTTATTTATTTTATTTTATTAGTTTTACGTACAGCTTGCCTTTGAGATGTAGTTTTCAGAATTAACCAAAAGGAAATCCAACTTCCGTTGCCTACAGGTAGACAAGGTCCCTCTCCTATCTGCCATCTCTTATCAACCTCCACATACCCATTCCTTGACCAGGTTTATTCCTTTTGGATTTTGCATATGAATCTATATTAAAAACCTGTGCTATATGTATAAAAATACTGACTTATTTTTTTTTGTTTTTGCTTAACTTTTCTAGTGAAAACATTCTGAAGAATTTTCATATTCTTTTCTGCTTTATTAAATAAAGTATATGGAGGAGAATTTAACTGCAGAACTATAGTGGGTTTGTTATTCTGTGAATCAATAAATTCCATTTTGTTGAGAGAAGATGCCAGATATTTGACTAAATTATGTCAGAGCATGTCTTAAATGTTGCTTAAACAACACCATCTCAAAAATTGTTCCAGACAAAAATTATCACTGGGTGCTAAAATTAGTAGGTGAAAATATGGGAAATAGGATATTTACATAAACTCAAAAGCTCTCCTAATAAAACACTTATTAATTACAAAAATAAAAATAGTGACTTTGCAGTAGAAATCCTTGGCAAACACCACTTTGCCAAGTGATCAAATGTAATATTGCAAGCAATGGACTAATCAGCATCACAGGCTTCCTCATATGATGAATCGAGAAGGACACAATAGCAATCCTGACTTTTTTTTTTTTTTTTAAGAGTGTTTCATCTGAATTTAATCACTAAGAATTAAACAAACCCAAATTGAGGGACATTCTAGAGGATTTCCTTGTTTTCAGTTAATACACACTTTGAAACATTCCAGGAAAAAAATAGAACAAGAAAAAGAACAAAAAGGAAATGTTATAAAACATTAACATTTGGGGGAATCTTGGTGAGGGGTACAAAGGAATTTTTCTACTCCTTATGCAACTCTTGTTAGTCTGAAATTATTTCAAAATATAAAGTTAAAAAAACCTTCTTGGTATCACACATTGAAAAATATTATTTGTCTCTTTTAAAGAGAGGGCAAAGGAGAAATAAATCTATTTATCCATGTTGTAGATAATTAATATTTTGCATAATGCCTTATTTATTAAAGACTGGCTTCTGTAACAAAATAAGTACCTTCCTGTCTATGCCTGCATATTGACAATTTAGAAATTAGGTAACCCTTCTTTATATTCAACTGATGAAGAAGGCATTTATGACATGTGTTTTTCCCCCTCTAATTTATGATGTTGTCAGGTCACTTTAACATTCATAAAAGAAAGAATCTGGATTTTAATAATAAAACATATATTCAAGCAAATGGAAACTATTTACATATTTATTTATTTTTATTAGTGAAGTTAAGTTTACAGAAAAATCATGCATAAAATACAGAGTTCCCATCACTACCCTATTATTAACACTTTGCATTGGTGTTGTGTATTTGTTACAGTTTATAAAAACACACATTATTAATTTCCAGGCATGCCAATACATTCACTTGCAGATATTTCTTATAAAATTGGTGCGTTCTTTTTTTTGGTGGGGGGAGGTAAAAAATAAAAATATCTTTGTTGGAGATGCTTTATGGCATTTGTGCCTTAATGTTGCAAAGCCCATTCTTTGCAAATACCCAGATGATCTATTCTCTTTCTTATATTATGAAATTCATCAAAGGCAAAAATACTTCTCCAATTTGACCATCTTTGACAGTTGGCTTCTGGGATTACTTTTCTAGTTTATCGCTCACAATCAGTTTTTCCAACAACCTAATTTTCACTGTCTTATTCCTCAAATTATAGTGATAACAAGGAAGTATAATAATCAATAGTCTCCTGTTATTCACTACTAAATCAAATAGGAAGGTTTCAATTTGGAGGAGATCAAAGAGGTCCATGATATCTCAATTTACAATCGACAAATTTAAAACTAAAGAAAAGTGAAATGGTTCGCCCAATATAGTCTTAATTCAGTCTTAAAAGTGATACTCAATTTGGATAATAATCTTCAATAATTTGACTACGATAAAAAACCAAAAGTAAACTGCTGGCTTTAGAAAAATAATTGTTTTAGAGCTGAATAAAATCAGAAAAATAACTTCTGCTTCGTGTAGGTAAAGTGAAATGATCACTTGCTTAATATGAAATTAATTACATTTAAAAATACTGTGGACATAATGTCTATAAAGCTTTCCCAAAGATAACAAATTCATCCAATAAAAATAAAAGGTCTTTTCCTCCCCCAAAATAATATATTATGAATGATGTAAAAATGCTGAATCTTTTCAATTCACTTATACTTAGTCAACTTCTTCTAAGCATTTCCTATATTTCAAACTTTTACTGATAGTAGTGAAGTCCAATGCTTCAGAGTATCCCGAGAGACATGGAAGGATAAAAAACAACTATTAAAATACTTCAATATTAATATCACCATTAGGCAAATTAATGTACCGGGTAATCCACAGTATTAACTAGACTCAATATATTATCTTACTTAGGTGAAATTACTAGAGTCTTTATCTCTCATTAGCATTAAGTAGCTCATATACTTTCCTTAGGGGACTAGGGGATAGAAAACCAAGAAATGGGCTGGAACAGGAGATATGAAAGTTGATGAGAAGCAATTTTAAACTTCACTGACCAACTAATACATGAAGTACTATTAAAGGTAAATATTGGCTTTAGTCAATAATTATCACAGGAATAATTGTTGTTAGTCATAAGAATTTCCTGACTATTCATACAAGTTATAGCTTTTATTCTGATTATGATAACCAGTATTGATTGATAAGAGCTCAGATTTATTGAAAGGCTATTATATTCCAGACACTGTTCAAAGCACTTTACATCAATTACATTCATTAAACCCTATAATGTAGTTACTATTTTTATCTTTATTTCTATAGCAATACATAGACTATTTAAAATTGTTAGAGGTCCCTCTAGCTGGAGTCTAAGAGTTCACATCTTTGTTCATATCAAGACAACCTTCTGAAACACATAAAATAAATCTGAGATGTTCAGTAATTTTTCTGAATTAATTCAAGTTGCATGTTATGGCAATTGAGATTGAATCATTATATTCTTATCACAGAACTCATATTATAGAGCACAATGAAATACTTTCATCTTGTCAGTGCAGGTGCTGAAAAGACTATCCTGTCCTTATGGAATTACTTTGGCATTTTTGTCAAAAATCGCTTTACTATATATGTGTTGATCTATCTCTGGGACCTTCTCTTCTGTTCCTTTAAGCTAAACGCCTATCTTTTGGCCAATTCAACACTGCCTTGATTACTTTAGCTCAATATCAATTCTTCAAATCTTGTCATGTAAGTCCCATGACTTTGTTCTTTTTCAAAAGTGTTTTGGCCAAAGTCCTTTGCATTTTCATGTAAATTTTATCCTTAGATTGCCAATATTTACCCAAAAAAAAGCCTCTTGGCCTCTTGATCACAATTGTGTTGATTCTATAGACCATCTATAAAAACAATGAGTCTTCTGATCCATAATCTGGTTTATATTTAGGGCTTTTATAATATATCTTAGCTATGGTTTATGGTTCTTAATAAAAGTCTTACAAATATTTTTATAATTTATCCCTAAATATTTCATATTTTGAATGTGCTTTTACAAGTAGTATATTTAATTTCATTTAGTAATTGTTCATTTCTGGTATTGATTTGGATGTGGCTTTGTAGCATGCAAAATTGTTTAAGTACTTCTTAGTTCTGGTAACTTTTATACAGATTTGTAAAACAAAATTCCATATTGGTCATCATGTCATCTTAATAAAGACATTTTTAAAATTTCTAATCTCTATGCCTTTTTTTTATTTTTGGAGGTACCAGGAATTGAACCCAGCACCTCATACATGGGAAGCAGACACTCAACCACTGAGCTACACATCTGCTTCCCAGTAAGACTTGTTTTGTTTGTTTGTTTGTTTATTTTTAGGAGGTACTGGGAATCAAACCGGGGAATGTGTACATGGGAAGCAGGCATTCAACCACTTGAGCTACATCCACTCCTCTCTGTACTTTTTGATTTATTTTTTCTTGCCTTATTGCAAGAGCTAGGTCCTCCACTACCAGGTTGAATTGAATTTGGAAAAGTAGGTATTTTTGCCTTGTGTCTGATCTTAGCAGAAATGCATCCAATCTTACCCTAGTTAGTTAAAATTAGCTATAATTTTTTCATAGATGTCCATTATACATTTGAGAAAGTTTCTTTCAATTCCTAGTTAACTGAGAATTTATTTTGTCAAATGCCTTTTCTGCACCTAATGATATGATCATGCATTTTTTCTTTTAAAGTCTGTTGATATTATGAAATACATTAATCGATTTTCAAATGTTAAACTTGGATGGATAACAATTGATCATGGTATTCTATTCTGTTTTTAATTGCTAGATATGATTCCTTAAAATTTTGTTAAGTATTTTGTGTTTTCACTTTCATCCAGTTCAAAATATTTTGTGATTCTCCTTATGGTATCTTCTTTGACCCATGCATGTTTTAGATGTGTGTTGTTTAATTTCCAAATATTTGAGGGTTTTCTAGAAAGTCTTATCAATTACTCAATTAATTCTCTTGTGTTCAGAGAATACACTTTGTATAATTTCAAACATATTTAATTTGCTAAGACTTCTTTTATGGCTCAGAATATGGTTTAATGATGTGAATGTTTCCTGTGCATTTGAAAAGAACATGTATTTTGCTGTTGGTGGCAGAGAGTTTTAGAAATGTTAGGTCAAGTTAGTTAATAGGTTTATTCAAATTTCTACATCCTTCTGAATGTATGTTCTATTGACTATTGAAAGAGTATTGCTGAAATCTCCAACTCAATTTGAGGATTTGTCTATTTCAACTTTCAGTTCTAACAGTTTTTGCTTGATTTATCTAGAAGCTCTGTTATTAAGTGCATATACATTGAGTACTATTATGTCCTATTAATGTATTGGCTGCTTTGTAACTATGTAATGTCTTTCTCATTTCTGAAATATTTCTTGTGCTAAAATCTACTTTGTCTAATCTTAACATAATGACTCTACATTTCTTTTATTTAGTGTTTACATGGCATATCCTTTTCTTGTTTTTTCTTTGGGGGGGGGCACTTATAAATGGTATTTATTTGGGTAAGTAGCTTACAGTCATAAGGTCATAATATGTAAGTTACTTCCCTCACCAAAGTCTGTTGCCACATATTGGAGGAAAAGGCTGCAAGGATTCAGTCTTCCTTTTCTTCCTAAGGCTCATGGTCCCAACTCCTTCTGTTCTTAGGTATAGGTTAGCATAAGGCTTGGCTCTCTCCCCGTGGCTTGTTTCTTTTGGCTCTGGTCTCTGCAGCTGCAAACTATGAGGTGAATAGCTCATCTCTCTTCCGAAGGCTGCAGGATCCTGTCTAATGAGCTGTCTCTCTTTCTCTATGTTCTCCTCCTGTGTATTTACTTCCTGGGGCTCCAGCATAAAAAACTCCACTCTTTCCTCTACCCTGTCATTTTCTGTCAGTCCTGGGGACTCAGCGTCCTACTGACATGGCCAAATCAAAGCCTTAATCATAATTTAATCAAGTAAAAGTGAAACCTCTGAATTTAATACCATCTAATATGCCCAGAGAAACAGACCAGTTTACAAAGAGAAAGCAATATCTATTTTTGGAATTCAGAAACAAATCAGCATATATTTTCATTTTACTTTTAACTTATCTTTGCCTTTATATTAATATAGCTTTCTGAATAGATAGCATATAGTTGAGATTGCTTATAGTTGACTATTTCTGCCTTTTAATTGAAGATTTTAGACCATTTAAATTTAATATATTTATTTAATTATTAGGTTTAAATACACCAGCTTGCTATTGGTTTCCACTTTTCACTCTATACTTTGGTCATCTTTCCCTTTTTTCCTTTGCATTAATTGAACTTTTAAAAAATCCATTTTATATCCATTATTGATTTGATCAATGTAGCAGTTGTAGCTTATTGTTTTGAAACATTTATTGCTTTTTTTTTTTTTAAAGCAAAACTTTTCTGTACAAGTAGCACAAGGACTTATGGGTTTGTCCTATCAACTTATTGATGAATAAAAACAGTGATCCATGGTACAGTTACATAATTAGGTGGAACATATGTGGTACTTTTTCAATGTGACTTGCACAATCGAGAGCAGGTTTTAGTATCCAGTTGTCATTTTGCTGAGAGCTACCTTTTTAAAAGGGATGTTGCAAATTTCAATCTGTGTTTTCATTGTTTAGAAACTAACACAAAGAATGATTTCCTCACAGATATGATTTGTATAAAAAGGAATAGCAGGATAATGAATGATGGACTATTGGAAAATATTTATCACCAGGGTGAGAAACTGTGTGTGATAATAATTAAAATTAATCACACAATAAATGAGGGAATCTGAATTCCTAGCCTGTAGAGCTCTGCCACAGTCTTCAAGGGAGGAGCAATAGTCCTCTGAGTGCAGGGACAGTGTCTGTCAAAAGAGGATGACCCACTGATGTGTTCTTTTTATTGATGACTACCCTCGTGAGTCTTTGCTCTTGTAACTGAGACTTAGCCTGCAGTTGTGGGGTGCCTAAGGGTTGCCACCTGGGGGCCTCCTTGTTGTTAAAATGTTGAAAGCCAAACTCAGCATATGATTGCATTACCTTCCCCCCAAAGTGGGACATGACTCCCGGGGATGAGCCTCCCTGGCAATGAGGGATTAATACCAAGTGCCGACTGGCAACACAACTGGAAAAAGACCTTGAATTAAAGGGGGAAAAGGTAAAGACAAATGAGTTCAAGTGGCTAAGAGACTTCAAAGAGAGTTGGGAGGTCATCCCAGAGGTAACTCTTACGCACACCTCAGTAGGAGCTCATAGAACATCTAAGTGCCTATCACCCCACACAGAGGGGCTCCTGAGAGCTCTGGAGACACCCAGGTCCTATATAAGTGGGGATAGACCCAGAGACTGATGCCTTATCAGTGGGCTCTATTTCGGAATCTGTGCTCCTGAGAGTGACAGAATTGGACACAAATAAGTCCTCCCTGCACATGGTTCATCAGTCCCTTCTATTCAAACCTATATGTGATGCTGAAGTTTTTAGGTATACTTCCAGAGACTGGAGCCTCTGGCCTACCTATGTGCCAGGTGTGCTTGGAATCTCGGTGGAGCTGCAACTCCTACCCTACAGCTCAATGGACTCATCCAAGTCACCTGGCGAGGAGACAACGATGGGCAATGGCCATCCCAGGGAATGGAGAGGGCCTGCATCTGCAGGCAGGATCATCCCACCCACCATATCCATGGGATATAAGCCCTCTCTCACTTGGAGTTGGAGTGGACATCACCATCCCAGTCCCCTCAGGATTGGGGGAAGAACTATGGACTAGAGTGGACTTGATGGTATTCTATTGTTCACATATGGTGATTCTAGCAATGGAAGAAATTATAACAATGAGGTAGAGCCAGTGGCCACTAGACACTTTTGGGGCAGGGAGGGGACAAGCAGTGGAAATACAGGGGCTTCTCTGGGATTTGGAGGTTGTCTTGAGTACCTTTGTGGCAACGATGTAGGCCAGTTTAAATCAGCACACACCACTCAGACGGTGTGGGAGAGAGTGTGGTCTACGGTGTGAACTGTGGTCTATGGTTGGTGGCAAGGCCCCAGGATGTGGAAGTCCATTGAGGGTGGTGGGCCACACTTGTGGGAGATGTTTGTGTGGGATGTGGTGGGAGGTGTGGGAGGTGGGCAACATGGGAATCCCAGTGGGTTCCATGTAATATTTTGGGTATCTAAGCACCTCTTAAAATATATTTATATATATATACATAAATAACATTTTTCTAAGCAAATGCACATATATGCATATATATTTATATATCATTTTGCAAATGTTGGTATGTATTGTGAAAATTTTGATTTTTACCCACAATAAAAATAATAATAATAATAATAATTAAAATTAATTAAAACTCAACCAAAATATCTTAATTTGTAAAACTAGCATAATACAAATTGTAGATTATTACATAAATGATATATATAGAAACATTTAAAATTTAGACAAGAGAATATATATTAAGTATCAATATATAAATTAAAACATTAATGTTACTTTAGTGTGTCTGCCATTTTTGGGGTTCCCTTACAAGAAGAACCTGATTTAAGGACTTAAAGACAAGTGGTCTGTTTGAGAGATGATTTCAGGAAAAAGGCTAAGTGTGAGATATTGAGGGAAAAATAGGAGGAGAAGCTAATATAAGGCTGTGTGTCCAGTGGGACTTGATTTCACCAGGACATCTAAGAAATGTACAAAATGACACCAGAATTATAACCTTGACAGAGGTAAAGCTGGAGGCATTTAGTTATCTATTGGCATCCATCCTCCAGGGGTTGAGTTGTGGGCATAACCTTCCCCTCACTTGGGGTTACACTTCCTTATCGACCCATATGGATCTGAGACAGGATGTGAAAACCTACAGGCAGAGGATGGAGACCCTGAGCTTGCATGGAACTGCCCACCACAGTTGCTAGAGTACTGGGATATGTGCTGTGGACACCAGAGGCATCTGCTGTCAAGCCAAAGGGAGTCGAGTTACTAGGAAATGAAATGGAATCTTCCTAATAATAATAATAATTAGACACCTTATATTGACCTTTATTTAGACTTATGCCTGCTTATGGTAAGGAAAGAAAGAAACTCTGCAAGTTCCTAGAGATCCTCAATGAAATACTGACTGTAAAGTCACTCATAATGCAGTGGGAAAATGAGGTGGATGAAATAGTTAGTAGCTTGAGACTTAGCCAAAAAGAAAAAGAAGAGAATTGTTTCTCCAATTCTATGGTTTCCTATTAGAAAAGCTAACTGGCTTTAGCTAGTCATGTAAGGGCTAGTAACCCAGTAAAGAACCGGGAACTCTCTGGTACGGTTCCAAGCTCCTGAAGGTGCAACGTAATTAGCAAATAAAGGGAAGTTCTTCCTAATCTCTGAGGCATTAATGATTTGGCTGCTACTGTATAAATGTAGCATGTCTCTTTAGTTCTGTAGTCTCCATCCTCTTAGTATCAGTCTTCTCAGCATGACAGAGTTTCAGCCGAAGCATTTTGCTTCATGTGGCAATATTGCATGAAATATTGAACAACTATTAACTTGTGTCACAGCAGGAAAATGTTTGATCTTTTTCTTCTTTATGGCTAAAGAGTTAATGTTTCTTCTAACCATTTTAATAGTACATTATTGAGCACTACATAAAATTTGTTCCTCAAAATGTAATTAAGATTTTCAATATTTTTTTTAATTTTTCACTCATTGCTAGTAAGCAATATATTGTATAAATATAGTTTTCAATCATAATAATTTTAATACTATTAAAATACCATGCTAACTAGAACATCTCTTATAAAAGATTCATTTTCATTACATTTCTTTTTTAATAACAACAATACAAATCAAGGAAATCTAATATTGTCAATAGGTACTGAAATGACAGCCCCCGAAAAGCATTTCTTTTTTCTGATGCATAAGAATTACAGTAAGAGCATAATTCAATAAGCATTAGTTTTGGCCTACGGAAGCTAACTTAGAAAGTGAAGACTTTTTTTACTACTTAAAGCCTTTTCAATTATTTGAAACTAATACTTGAAATTTCATAGATTTACGTGAGAGAAAATTTTTGAATCTACGGAAAGGGTGCACTATCTCAAAGGTTTTGTCTTACAAAGAGAAAAACCTTATGCTAAAATCTAGCTATGTGAAACATGTGGCTCAACTGGTTGGGCGTCCGTCTCCCATATGGAGGGACCCGGGTTCGATCCCCGGGACCTCCCGGTAAAAAAAAAAAAAAAAAAAAGAACTTGGGAAATGGTTGGTGGGGAATTATAAGGGTGGCAGGTACAATTCTAAAATTGACTAAGATTGTGTTGCATCTCATCCCAGCCCTGCCCTGACATTTACACCTGGCTTCGCTCCTTTAATTCTCCTTTCATACCAGCTAAGTGCCATGAATGTAGCTAGAATTCAACATGTGTTTTAAGTAAATGAATGGGAGGGGAAGTCGAGAGATGACAGTTTAAACTCCATCTTCTATAGGGAAAGAGAATGCTCTATTTTTCTCTAATTGTGGGATTACAATCCCTTTGATATCAATAAGTGGACTTGAACCCCTAATAATTAAGCAAATAAAGATAACAATATTTCTAACTGAAATGCCCTAAGACAGGCATAATTATACAAAACTGCCATAGAAATACAACTATTCTAGGAGACAGTTGACAAAAATATTTGACTAAAATATTAAAATAAAAAAATTACAGTAATTTAATTAAAATGTTAAATAAGATTTTATGATATTTGTGACATTTGAGGTTGAGATTTTAAAATGTAATAGACTCATAGAACATGAAGATGGCACTTGACGAGAACAAATTAGTAGCCTGGAAAATAAAGTTAAAAATAATTTCAAGGTATAGAGCACAAATAAAAATATATAAATTGCATTTTTAAAAGAGATGACATGTCCAGGAAACAAAATAATTAGTTTTCTAGAAGAAAAACCAAAAGAAAAAGGAATAGATGGGGAAGAGATAGTTATTAAGAAATAGAAGAAATAGTTCCCTGATTGTATTTAAAAAGGCTCACCCATTTATGGTCAGGATTGATGAAAAGATATCTATATAGATGTATCATGGGAAAATTTCTGAATTCCTTGAATTAAAAGAAGAATCTACAAATTTTGAGACAGAAAGAACAAATTACTTTTATAGCAGTTTTCAAAGTATGGTCCAGGAAACCTTTAAAGGGGAGGAGGTATAGAAACTTTCAGGGAGTCGCCAAGGTCAAAACTATTTCCATAATACTACTACTAATACAGTACGTACCTTATTCCCTCCTCTTGTCTAACAAGGGTACAGTACAGTGAAGTTTTCTTGGAGTTACAGTACATGTGCTGTAGCAACATACTGAATGCCAAAGCCAACAGGAGAATTCACTGCCTTCTATTGATCCAGATCTGAGAAAGATTTATGCTAATCTCACAAATTTTTTGTAAATGTATTTTCATAAAATGTGTTATTTATGTTGATATGCAATGAATTTTTATTTTATAAATGAATTCATAAATAGATATTTTAACTCAGTTTTACTTTTTAAAGCTGATAGATATAACCCACATAAATAAAGTTTCTTTGCGGGAAGCGGCTGTGGCTCAATCAGTAGGGCTCCCGTTTACCATATGGGAGGCCCCGGGTTCGGTTCCCGGGGCCCCCTGGTGAAGGCAAGCCCGCCCACACGGCATGGTTAGCTGACCCAGTGAGCACAAGCAGCAAGGGGGGGATAAATGAATAAATAAATAAAATCTTAAAAAAAAAATAAATAAATAAATAAAGTTTCTTTGGAGCTCTCAAACAACTTGAGTATAAAGGGATCCTGAGACCAAAATATTTGAGGACTTCTGCAAACAAAAAGCAAATCAGACTGGCCACAGTTTCTTCGTTGCAATAATGGGAAGTAGAAGACAATGGAGTAATGCATAGATTGCAGAAGTGAAGGACTCTAATCCAGCCAAGATAGAATCCATGCCAGAGGGAAAGCAAAATTTTGAAAATATGCAGGTTTCAGAAAATATATCACCTTTATATACAATCTGAGGAGAATAATAGAGGAAGTGTTCTAACTAAATGTCAGATGAATAGCTGAAAGACAGGAAAAGGTGAAAACGAAAGGAAGAATGGTAAACATTGAACTGTGATACAAATAGTTAGACAAATAGATGATAGAAGAAAGATAATGAGTTACCCCTAAAAATTAAGGATAGCATGAGGAATAGGTAATTCAAATTATTAATATGGATTATTTGAATATATGTGTATATATGTGCTTATTAGAAATAATAGCATAATAGCCTGGAAGTATCAGAACAATCTTAGCAATATTCAGATGTTGCTGGGTGATATGAGCGGTTTGGTGGGCTATAAATATATTCTAAAATATCTAAAGATGAATGTGATAGAAATAGAGGAAAAGTAGGAGATTTTAATATAATTGAACAAAACCAGACATGTCTAGAAAACAAAAGCAAGAGCATCAAGATCGAAAATCACATCAACAAACTCTCTTTTGCTGCTATATTTAGAATTTGGCATCTCATAAATAAATAACATAAATATTTGCCATATAAATCCATGGGCTATTAACAAAATAAATCATTTGCTTGATCATAAGTAAAACCTTAACAAAATACAAAATAGGAAAAAATAGGCATATTCTGTGATCAACATCAATAAAACAAAACATAAATAATAGAAAGGTAAGAATTAACTTACTTTGACTATTAAACAATAATGTCATTAATCAAGATATCCAAAGTGAAAATTATTTAGAATGAAGTGAAAAGCAGAGCCAAAAACAACCAACCCTGACCCAAAGTGACACAGTGAAACTCTATTCAAGAGGGAAAACTATAGTCTTAAGTGACACATTAGTGAAAAAGAAACAGAAACAAACCAAACTTCCTTAATACCTGATTAAGCAATTAGAAAAAAAGAGCAATAAAATAATCTGAAGATATTAGGTAAAAAGAATTACTACATTCAAACTGTGACTACTGCAATGAAAATAAAACAAAGAAACAAAAAACAGTAGAGAGAGAAAAATCAAAATTGGTTTCTTTTGTAAGAGCCACACAAGATAAAATGACCATGGCCGCGAGTGACTACAGCTGCAAGCAAGAGCGTCCCATCCATGGCATGTATGAGATCGAAGCCCCATCAATTAATGGTGGAGTGGGCATCACCATCCCAGAGTGCTCAGGTTTGGGAAACGAACTATGGACTAAAATAAACTTACTAGTATTCTACTATAGACCACTGGTGATTCTAGCAATGGAAGAAATACCATTGTTGTAAAGGCCGTGACCCATGGATGTTTTGGGGTTAGGGAGAGGGAAAAACAGGTGTAATAGGGGGGCCTTTTTGGGACTTGGGAATCATCCTGAATGACATTACAATGACAGATACAAGCCATTATATATCCAGCAATAACCTACAGAGTTGAATGGGAGGGAGTGTAAACTAGTGGCAGTGCTCCAAAATGTGTTTATCAATTGCAATGAATGTACCACGCTGATGAAAGATGTTGCTAATGTGGGAAAATATGGGAGGTGTGGAGAGCGGAGCATATGGGAATCCCCTTTATATTCTCTGTAACATTAATGTAATTGAAGTATCTTTTAAAAAATAAAGTGAAAAATAAAATAAAATAAAATGACCATGGAACCCTACCAAACACCATTTACAAAAACGAATTCCAAATGAATTAGACATTAATTTACCTTTTAAATGTAAAATTATTTTAGAATATAAATGAGAAGAATAGATGACAAATCTAGGAGTTAGAGACTAGTTCCCAAAGCTAGATTAAAAAACAACTCAGCAACTGTAAAGACATATTTTACATATATGAGTATTATATTTAATATCATGTCATATACAAATATTTATATATATATTTAATGCCCATATATGATTATCTATAATGTTGTTATTAAAAATATTCTTGTACAGAGAAGAGACCATAAACTCAGGGGAAACAGGCATATTGTGGAGCTTCAATGCTCCAAGTGGGAGAAGATGAAGAATTGGACCTGAGTAGTGTCTTACGGCTTCAAGCCTTTCCTCAGGAAAGTAACTGGAGCAACTAAACTAGGTCACAGGGCTCAAGCATACAGATTTACTAGCTTTCATGTCCAGGGTCTATATGTAGGGTGGCATGTTACACCAGGAAGGTCAGCACATCGGCTCTTCAAACGCCTGAGAGGACTCAAACCTGTGAGATCCTGGGGACCAGGTGAATGCTGGGAGTGATGGGAAACGCGGTAAAGGAATACTGGTGCGTGAAGGGAGCCTCCCCAATACAGAGGTCAGCCAGGAGATTAAGAAGGCCCTTGGGCTGACTCCAAGTGATGGCTAAGGTTTTTCTGTGAGCACATTTGGACCTTGAGAAATTTAAAACCATGAGATGATTTTAGTTTTCCTTCTTCCATTCCATTGAAGTCCAGTTTTCTGGGTGGTTCTCAGTGTGAGGTAACCATCAGGCCCCAAGCTTTTACCTGCTGTTCACTCACTCCTGGGAAACAAGTTCACAAGTAAGTTCGTATGGCTTAGGTCTTGCCTTAAGGATGAAGAGTCCAAAGGGCTTGCTCATTTCACCAGCAGTTCTCCCTGGGGGTCTCAGAGCCATCAGCAATGGTGAGCTTGGGTTTGTTCTTGAGACTTTCTTATTTTCAACCCCAATCACATAAATGTGTCCTCCAGGAAGCTTTTGCAGAGTCCTGGAAAAATGAGGGACTCTCCCTGAGTTTTCCCAGTTACCAGTGGCCACTTAGTGAGAACACATTAAATGAACTTCTACCCACCACAAGCACCCGCTCCATTCCCCAGAAACAAGTCAGTTAACAAGTCGTGGATGGGAGCAAAGTTCTGAAACACACATGATATGAGTTAATTTCCATAGTAGAAAAAATAGCTCTTAAACTCAGGAAAAAGAGGCACATCCAAATAGAAAAATGGATAACATTCAAAAGGAGACATTTAATGGGAAAGTACATTCAACTTTGAAAAAAGTGGGAAATGCAAATTAAATTAACAAAGACATTTATTTTTTTAATCGATTAGATAGGCCAAAAATTTTTAAAAGAGTGATAACACGTATTGCTAGTTAAAATAAAGGGGAAATTTCTCTCTCAAACATTGCTCAAAAGTGTGAATTGCTATAGAACTTTTGGAAAACAATTTGGCAATAACTATTAAAATTGAAAATACCTAAACACAAGCATAGCAATGCCAATTGTGGGTATCTCTCTCATGGGGAATGTGCAAAAGAACATTTGTTGCAATGTGAGAGTGACAAAAATTTGGAAAGAGAGTAGATTTCTATAGACAGAGTGGTTGATAAGAATTTGTATCCAATACCAAGGACTATTACTTAGACACTAAAATAGTGAGCTGGAGCTACACAGTTTATCTGAGAGATAGTTCGAGTGAAAATTGCCTAGGCTGTAACATGGTGATTAAGAATCCAAGCTCTTGAATCAAGTCTTCTGGATCCATAATCCAGCTGCTGGTTTCCTACCTATGTGACTTTGAGCAAGTTGCTTAGTGTCTGTTTCTCATATCTTTTTTTTTTTTTTTTTTAACATGGGAATAAGCATATTAACCAACTCTAGGAATTATGGCTGGGATTAGATGAGCTGATATAAGAGAAAACATTTAAAAATTCCTCACACGAGGCAAGACTCTAATACATGGTGATATCTTTTAACTTTATATAAATACAAAACAAAAACAAAAACAAAAAAAAAAACCCAAAAGCACTAGATTTCTGTTAACACAAGATTTGGCTCATAATCTCAAAAATTCATGTAGAGAGTCCTGAGGGTCATTTAACCTCCATATGTCTCAATATTGCCATCTGGGACGTGAATTTTAACAGTCCCCCTTTATTTCTAAAGATTGTCTAAGAATTATTCACAAAAATATTCTCCCCAAATGAAGGGAATTGCTTGGTGTTTGAATTTTATTAAATACTCCATTTAGAGCCTACAAGAGAGGCTGCTGAATTGAATCCATTGGTCTGAAAGGAGCCTTTGCACTAGTAGCTAGAGCTTATCAAACCATGCTGCATTTTAATCCACTGAAAGCAAAAAATTAATGACCCATCTCATTAGTTCATAGAGTTTCTAAAGTTGATCCTCAAGTTCTATTTGAGTCATATGTCAAATAAACACCAAAACATAAAGTTGAATCTTTTCTTAGGATGTTATTCTCTTTAAAAGAACTGCCAAAAACTCAGAAAAATAGTGTTGAAAACATGTGTACACATGGCAGATCAATGTCCCCTAAAATTGAATAGACTCTGACTGAAAATTATCCTGCCCTCTTTTCACACTGAGATCTCTGTTTTAGAATTTCCTTCTTTATTCCCCTGTTCCCACTCTTGGTGGCAGAACCGTATGTAGCCAAGGTGCTTCAAGCAATTTCTTCTAAGTTTGGTCAAAATTTCTCATCCTAAATGAAGAGGAGATTTAAAAACAGGATAAAATGCTCCTCTCAGCCCTCTGGTGCATCCAATTCTATGGCTGTACACTTGGATTCCGAGTCGTGTCCTCCTCTCTGGTGAGAACAAGAGGAGCCTCTGGTTTCTCTGACACAAGAATGCAAGCAAATTTCTTTAATGACATGTGATTGCCTGAGAAATAGCATAGTTTTCTTACTAAAGTAGATAGCTATGCTGATGAATGGAGAAAAAAAATATTCACTAGAATTTTCTTCTGAGGAGAGCAATGGACTGACATGTTTTATTAAGCTGCTGGTGAGAGCGGTAGAGGGAAATTGGGACCACACGTAAAAGTCCATGTTTTCAGTATAAACTGATGCCCAGGGACACAGGTCTTGTAAACTGGGGGCTCTCGGTTGAACTGAGTACTGTGATGAGTTGGGTGCTCAAATTTTGGTGAAAAATTGTCAGAGAATTCATGAATTTTTTTCTTTAGGGGTGTGGAGAATTAAAATTGCCTAGTAGAAATCTTGGGTAGAGAACAAAGTCTAAGAATTTAGCACTGTGTGGGAGAAAAGGAGAGATGATTAAAAAAAACCAAAAACCAAAAAACCAGAGGAGAAGTACAGATTATTTTAGTGAGATGGTTTTTTTGACACTTCATGATGAGATTTACCTGCAAATCTTCAGTTAAGGGCCCAAATATCTTTAAATGGTTTGAACCTTGTAGGTATGGAACTAGATACAGTCATTTTAAATTTAAGAAAGTTGCATATAATACCCAAAGGGGGTAATAATAATAGTTAAATGTATGTAGCATACCTAGTGCCAGTCATGACTCTAAGCTATACTATATTAACTCATGTAATATTCAAAAAACAAACAACCAAGAAGTTGAAGCTATTGCTTCTATTATTTTATCGATAAGTCACAAGGAGGTTAATCCCTTGCTTTATGTCACAACTAGAAATGGTGGAACTAGGATTTGAACCCCAGTAGTCAGTCGACCTGCAGGGCCAGCCCTTCAGCCATATTGCTGAGACATAGTTTTAATTCTTCGAGTGTCCTGAGATTCATAATTGTCACCAATTTGACACCAATCCCTAAAGGAAATATATGCAAAACAAAGAGGTTAGGGAGAAGCTTTAAAAAAAAAAAGGCTACTTTTTATTTGAGTACTTAATATGTATTGTATACTATGCTATGTGCTTTACATAAATAGTTATTTAATTATAATAACAAAACTAAGAGATATTATTATCCTTATTTTTCAGATTGGAAATCTGAGATATGAGTTTGAGTAACTGACCGATGTGGTAGAACCTACATTTGAAACCAGTTCTGTCCAACTCCAAAGCCTGAGATATTAACCACTACATTAAGTGCCTAGAGACAGCCCGTCTTTATCAGGTAGGTATGGAAGGTAGATAAATCTAACCTTTATCAAAGGAAGAGAGAGTGTTAGCAATTTCACCAGGTTAAGAATTTCTTGAAATTACATATAAATGTGTAAGTGATTATTTCCATGTTGGCACTAGCACTAAAAATTCCTGCAATACCTACAGAGAGCTGTGCCTTTTCTGTATGAAAAGGAAATGAGAAGACTGAGTTTGTTGCTGCAAAAGGAATGGAAGCCCAATCAATAGCAGTAAATGCATCAGTACAAAAGAAAATAGGTGGATGGAAGAACTGAAAATGGGGACAAAGATGCTGCTGAGGAATTGATATATGCCCTCAAGGAGTTGTTCTTTCATGAAAATTTTCCCTTACCTTCTTCATTCTTAACTTCCTGTGTAGCTGCCTATTATTTCTCTCTTGAATCCACACTCCATCTTGTTAGATCCCTTGCTTTAGTCCCAGGAGCCAGAAACTTTCCCACAGGGTGATTAAAAAAAATAAATATAAGGCAAAGGCAGATTCTGAGTGGATGTTTCACGTTTGCAGTTGGAATAAACGTACTGCTTTCCCAATCAGTAACAAATTTTTCAATCATTTCTTTCATTCAACAATTTATTATGACGTTCCACCACATAGTTGGCACTATGCCATGTGATGGGCATACAAAGACATATCAGGATTTCAGGATTGAAAATCTGGACGTGCTTGTCCATAGGGGTTCTTGAGTCCCCAACAACAAACTTACAACTTACCTTTCAGGCTATTGTTAAGCATTTCAGAAAGTATGATATTTTAGGCACAGTCTTTTGTAGTTTTTTTTTTTTTTCCACGCAGATTCTAATGACTCTGAATTATTTGTAATTTCTCTAAGAGACCCTATTAAAAATATTTGTTATATTACATATCAGAAGGAGAAACATTGTTAGGTTTATAAAGCACAGAGGAAACTTACCCATTGCAAGGAGGATATATGATTATGACATTATATATGATATTTCCCAGGCCAATTTGCAGGATTTACAGAGGGAATTATTATAATATGTAAAGGATAATTTGATGGTAGATAGCAAAGGCAACAGATATCCAGTAAAGGTAAGAATTTTAATACCCAATCATTCATTCAACAAAGCTTTATTCAGCCCTAATCACATTTTAGGAACTACAAACTCCTTGTGATCTATTGTTCCCTGTTTTCCAATGCATCTTTCAGACTCAACACATAAGTTTTACTGTCACATCTTTTTGCCTTTTATAATAAATTGCCTCTTAAAAATTTAATACTGTTGTTTGAATGTAAGAAACAACAGTGAATCTGTTTAAAACAGTTAAACAGATTTTTTTTAAAAAAGTTTTTGCCTTTTGTAATTGGAAAATAATTAGATGAAATACTCTGAATTACTGAATATTTAATTTTGTGTTTTTCAGGTATTTATTTTTGTTGACATGCATCCTCCTATTAGACTTAAATGCATGTGCAACAGGTAAGTTTAGTTATGTTATATACCTGAAAAGAGAGTACTTTGAATCTACAATGGACATACATTCAAATTTAGATATATACATGTTTAGTTTGATTTTGTTGTAGGAAAGTCTGCAAGAACCTTCTGAGTTTTTTTACAGACTAATTTAAAGCAAAGAAAAACTTCTTACATTAAAAACGGTTATGGTCTATATAATGCATGTTTTGTCTTTATTCCCATTGTCATTTGTTAAAAGTCTGGGTGTGCCTTGAAGTCCTTCACTAGGTGCATTTGATCAACTGGCATTTGCAGGATTGATATTTAAGTCGCTCTGTTAATGACAATGCATTTTTAAGGCTATTTCAACCCGCTGTGCTGTGCCTTGTGGGCCCCTCACTCAGTACATCTCACTATTATCACCTCATTAAAACCCTCTGCTGGAGCTAGGTGGGAATGTACTCTACAGACAAGGACAGAAACACGTTGCAATGACAGACAGTTATTGTTTTTGTTGTGTTTTACAGTGTCTTCTTTCAAATGCTTTTTATTACTTATGAATGAAATTTTCAGTCATGGAATGTCATTACCAAGACAAGTCTTTTTTTTTTTCTCCTCACTGTGAGGGAACATCAATATACTAAAGAGTTTAGCAAATGATATTCTTCAAATCTACAAAATATGTTAGAGTTTCATAATGAAATGCATTCCCTACTCAGATCTGACGACAATGTACAATTGTGGTGAGAGGGTCCCCGGGGCTACAGGCACTACATTGAGCCTATATATTGAGTCGATATATTGAGAAACCCGGTTTTCAACATCTGGAGCAATTTTTAATTGTTCCTTTATGGATTATAATTCCTATAAACTTGGGAGCGAAGTTAAAGATTCACATTTAATCATACCATTTAAAAAGGTAATTGTTGTCTTGAAGGATTTCGTTCTTGATAAAGCAAAGAGATATTTTAAGTCTAGTTCATGAATATGTATTGAATCATATAATGACCCAAAATCAAGAGGTTATGATCAAAGTTCATACAGAAACTGCTAAATTACTATGTATTATTCTTGCTGGATTAGACACTTGTAATAATAACATGGTAGTAATATAAGAGAAATTTATACTTAATATTTCCATAAAGCACAGATTATGAAGTACTTAAACAACCCTGCAGCCTCGGATTCTTCCTAGGTAGGAAAGGGTTACTCTCTGCTGCTTGATGTTGGGTAATTCAAATTCTTTCACAGATGCATTTAATTCTTATGACATTTGTCAATTAGGTATTATAAATCTCACTTTAAAAACAAGGAAAATAGAATTCAGAATTCAAGCAAAATTTAACATAAACTCAAAAGCTACAAAGACTTCATGAATTTACTGAGCTCTTCTCATCCATATGAGAAAATTCTCTGTACTTTGTTACTATAACACATGATTCTCCCGTAATAACCATCCTCTGAGGAAAAGACTATGCAAACAAAAAAAACCCTGAAAAAACAAAAATAACCACTTAGCCAGACAAATCACAGAACAAAAATGATTCCAAGCTATTTAGCCTGCTCAGCATTACAGTTTCAGAATTTATTCCATATACCAAGTTTTCCCAGATGTTCAACTTCACCACAAATAAAACTTGCCATTTAAAAAATCTAGCAAGTACGCCCTTACTTTGGTGACTTTGTTCTCACTTTGGGAGAACACTTAATCTCTTTTAACAAATGATATTCACTAAAGATGTCAATGAAAATGTTTTGTTATACTAATTCACTCAAGCATTGTAATATAAAACCTGCTTTTGGAAAGCTATTTATAGGAAATAAATAATAAATATAATTCAACCAGCCTTCAAAAAAAGCAGCAGAGATAGTGCGGTGGATATTTCCTAAGTCTTGGCTAAATCATCTGGTTCATTGTCTTTCCCTATACAGGTATCAATATCGGTAGTGGTAGATTGGGGTTTTATTATTTGCTCTCCGAGACACTTACTAAATTAATAAAAAGAGCACAATGAGAAACAGATATATTCCTCTTGAGTCCTTTTGGACTCCATATCTGGTCATTGTTATACTATTGCGTTTTGAAATTCCCACATCTGTTAAAGGCTTCAGAGATGATGATCTTGTGTTCAGTCTGCCAGGGTACAGAGTGTGTAAGTGCACAGCCTTTGTCATCATGCAGACATGGATTCAAGTTGTAGCTCCACCACCTACTAGTTGTGTGATGGGGGTGAAAAACTTAATATCACTGTATGTCAGCTTCCTGTTTATAATGTCAAGGGTAATAATAGCTGTGGCAGTTTGAAGCTTCTTGTGGATCCCAGGAAAGATTATATTGGAGCTAACCCATTCCTGTGGGGGAGGGGAGTGGGAACCGTTGATTGTTTTGGATACAGTTGAGGGCTTTGATTGGATCACTTCAGTGAGGCATGATCCATGGGGAGTCTTGGTCCTCTTGCTGGAGTCCTTTATAAACAGAGGGCTGAAAACAGGGAAACCCAGAGATAAAGCTTCAGACAGAGAAGGAACCCAGGAGCTCAGAGAGGAACCTAGGAGAGAGGAAGCTATAGATGGAGCAGCCAGAATCTGAAAGAAATGAGGCCCAGTGGAGAGGGAAGAGATGAGCCATATGCACGGTTGCCCACCACTGAGGTCAAGAAGAAAGTAAGCCTGGAGCAGAAGGCAGAGCCCAGCCACCATTTGGCCTTGCCATGTGGCAGGAATCCAGGATCTGTCAGCAGCCAACTTTTGGTGAGACAGCATCTCTGATGATGCCTTGCTTTAGACATTTTCACAGGCTCAGAATCGTAAGATTTTACCCTAATAAATTCCCATTATAAAAGGCATGTGATGCTTGTGAAAAATGAAAATTATGATCAGAAACCCTCATAAAAATGGAGAAATCAATGAGCTAGAGTGGTCAAAAAGAGTCATAAAGTAAGGTAACAATTTAGGCTGGATTTCTGAATATATTTAGAAATGGTAAGCATGAAGAGTAAGATGACTTGCAGAATTAGCTCATTAGTATAAACTGATAAATGAAAATGTAACCAAAATATCTTAGAGATTTACACAAAAGATAACCATATTTTCATAGGAAAGCACAACTAGAAAATTTTTACCAAATATTATAGCCTAAACCATAAACAATAAGAGACAAAAATATATTCTAAGTTCCCCAGTAACACTAAGAAATACTATATATATATCTTTAAATACGTATGGCTATAAAGCAATGTTCAGTAATGCGAACTTAGAGTATTGGACAAAGGGAAAGATTGTTGGATTGACTGTAAGAGAAAATGGGAAAATGATTGGAGATAATGAGTATAGGCAACTTTTAAAAATTAATTTACATCAAAAGAGAGCAGAAAATTGATGTGGTAGATGACCCAGAGAGTAAGGTCAGAAGGTTTGGATGACAGTGGGAATGAGAGCAAAAAAATCAATGATATACAGGGAGGGGAGAGCATTTTTGGAGTTATTTCCTTATGTGGAAGAGAAGGGATAGGATATAATACAAAAGTGGGGGATCTGGCTTAAAAGAGGAGCACAGACTTTCAATTCTGGAAACAGGTGGGAAATCAGAATGTGGGGTACAGAGTGGTATAGATATTTGGTGGGAAATCTAGCAAAGTCTTTTAAGATTTAGTTAAAGGTTTTGGGGACTTCACATGACTATCACCTGCATTACAACAATATCCATAATTATTTAAATTTTGAGGGCAATAAGTTTCCTTTTACATTTTATATTCTATGGAAACAGAGGCAATTTTCCTTATTTAGGAATTTAAGAAGTATCAGGCTGCAAACTCTTTGAAGTCACTGTTTTTATTTATGCTTACTTTTTCCAAAAACATTTTGGTTAGTATTTCGAACTCTGTACAATTTTTAGTTGAAGGAGGGACGGAAGGAAGGAAGGGAGGAAGGGAATAAGGGATGAAGGGAAGGAAATTCATACTTCTTCAATGGCCTTCATCCAGATAAGTCAATTAAATACTTTTGAGTGACTGTTTGGTATTTACTTTTTATTTCAGCAATATTATAATGCCCTGTATGTCATCATTCTTAATTAGCTTGAAACTATTGAACTAATCTCATAATACAACCTAAGGTGAATGCCTCATAATTTTAAAGTGTGCAACGGGAATATTTTGGATTTACATTTGAAAAGTTAGTAAGTTTCCTATTTTAAGACATATAATTCACAAATTCGATATAAAATATTAAATACATTGAGTAAAAAAGTGTAGTATGAAGTTTAAATTTAGTAGCACATGTAGTATAAGTTATTGTTTCATTTTAAAATTCAAAAACTCTATATGTGTGTGTGTGTGTATCTGTGTGTGTAGGTGAATATAGAGTTTCCTTACTAGAAAAATGCAATAATTTCCATGGTAAGACAAAGGCTATATGCATAAGAGTTTACTATATACCAGGAAACCTAAGTCAGACTAAATATTTTAGAAAGAAAAACTGAGTGAAACTTAGGTTTTAAATAAACTTAAATAGAATCTTAAAATTTCAATTTAAGAAATGAAAGTATATGTGCCAATTTACTCCTGGAAGAATTTGTAACTCACTCTAGCCTTAATTTTCTTCCTCTTAGAAAAAATGCTTGTTGAATTTAAAAGGAATTTAGTCAAACAGAATAACTTGAAATATTACTAGAATGTACAAAGCACCTTCATGCTTTGCATAAATTATTTTCTTCAATAGCACAGCATGAGGTATTTGCTTGAATAGCTTTTTTTTGTCACGAGCAAAAAGAACCTGCTTTCAGAAAAGAAGTTGTGCATAACATTCATAGAAGAGGATGACAACTAGTTTTCATCTTAACAAATAAATATTAGTTGTTTATGTTTTTTAAACTACGTATGTCATAGTAATTTCCTAAATCATACTTTTTGCTAATATTCTGTCTTTGAGGCTTAGAGTTTCATGTTGCAAAATAGTGGCTTTAGGAAAAATTCTACTATCACTAAGCAATAAATGTTACAGTAACTTATTTGGCTAATTGTCTAAATTAATTTGCATGTATCTGCTTTAATTCCAACATATTATTTAGATTAGTGCCTTCATTATGACTAGGATCTTGTTAGTCAGTGAAAAGAGGGACAAATTCTATTTTACTTTAACTCACAACATTAGTGTTGTCTCTAGCTCAGATAGAAAGAAATGAGCACCACCAAACATGAACACACTGAAGAAATCCTCCAGGTTAATTTCCTCATCCATTCAAATCTGAAATGTAATTTTTGAGTTAGTTGCAAAAGAATTATTACTAAAATTTGGCTATTAAGTTTGTGGTTTTCCCATATTTTTATTTAAAAACTAACCATAATTATTAAAGAGATTAAATTTTAAGAAATCTTTTTAAATATACTTTCAAAATATTCTGCATCTTTTATAAAAAACTAATACAGTCAACAAATATTGGTTAAGACTCTGCTAATCTCATAAATTGAGAAATACATGGTCCTTCTCTAGAAGAGAGAAATCCAGAGGGAGCATCCCAGCAGCTGAACGTCAATGGAATCCAGAAAAGAAGGGAGAGGCTCTCCTGGCATTGCCTTGATGATGCCTTGAGTTCAACTTTTCCCGGCCTCCAAACCATGAGCTAATGAATTCTCACTGTTTATGCTAACCCTTTGCATGTACTTGCTCAAGCAGTCAAAGAAACCAAAACATCATCCTTGTAAGAAGTTGAGGAACATCATTACATATATTTTTTTCCTTCATATTTTTGGTTGTTCCTATCACATTGAGTGGAACGGCGACCACTTACTCAAAATAAAAGTTCTGAAGACAGAGAGTTGGACTAGAGGCAAGAGTAATTTCTTTCTCATGAGAATGGGGCACACGCCCAGGCTAATGGAAGGGGGCAACTGAACGGGATCAGTGTAAGAACAAAGATTTTATAGTTCCCCTGACACAATGTCCCATTTCCCTCTCTCCCCAACCTTACCCATCTCCCATTGGCTGGGAGTTGTGGGCTTACAATCTTAGGCGGGAAAACTAACCCAATCCTAAAGTGAAAAGTGTGAGAGTAAATTCTCAGTGTGTGAGTTCATCCCCTTTATTCAGGTGGGTTTTTGGGGAAGTGACTTGAATAACAATGTGGGAGGGTTAGATAGGTGGGAACAGTTTGAGAACAGGCCACTCTTTGTTCTAATTTCTCTCAACGTCAATCTTAGTAAGTCACCACAGCCTCTCTCATTTATAAAATGGAATGATTTCTACATAGCAAGTTTGTAACAATTAAATGAGATAAAACAGATAAAGCACTTATCACACAGTACTTGGTTGAATAAACACATACCTTGCTGTTATTATTGTTGTAGCCTGATTATTATTATTTGAGTAGATTTTTTAAAACTGTAATAGAATCCAAAACAAACAGCTATGGGGAGAAAAAAATAGAGGGAGTACAGGGTTGCATGAATTGAACAAAAAAGACCTATGCTTTAAAGTTAGCTCTTGATTTACTACCTTGAAAAAGCCACTTGTTCCTCTAAACATCTCTTTCCTTAACCGAAAAATGAAGATAATGTTCTTGGAGATTTAATAAGATTAGATTTTTAAGTGTTTGTAAATAACTTTGAAAAATATATTCAATCAAAAAGCTGTTTTTTAAGATGATGCTAGAAGAGCAGTCACAATATTTTAGGGCAGAATTATCTAATGTTTGATTAGAGGATATAACGAAACAAAAGTGGGGTTGAAAAACTGCACTTTGTCTGAATAACAGCATGATATAGAAGTCATGGAGCAGAAGGTTTTCAATTCCAGCCTTTATTGTTAATCATTATTTTTATGAGAAATAAGGAGCTGTTAGAGTCCATAGAGAAAGCATAATTTAGGGAAAATAAAATGCTAATAGATGAAGGATGCATTCACTGTTAGACAGGAGAAAGAAATACTGGTTAGAGAATTATTCCAGAATAAAATACAATGAAGATCTAAATAAGTATAATGAAAACGAGACCAGAATCGTGCTAGTCCATGAACGGGCACCTACATTCTTACATTTTCTCAGTTAATAGCCTGGCAAATGAAAAATAAAAATCAACAATAACATCATCCTAAAGACATTACAGAATAAAATAGGCCAGATTGGCAGGTCATTGGCTGAATTATTGCTCTTCTATATTTAATCAAGAATGTCAAGATAAAAACTAATGCAGGGAAGCTTTAGTGCTATGAATGATGGAGAAGAGAGAATGAAATAGCATCTCTCTCAGCCATTCTCTCACTCAAACTTATAAACCTGCAAGTGATGACTTTTAAAGAAGTTGTGTGTGTGTGTTTCCATTTCTCTTCTTGGTTTTCTAGGATAAACAGAAGACAATAGTTCCAGGGGGGAAAGTAAAGGGTTTGGTTTTTGTCAGATATATTTTGTTGCAGAGTTCTCTTCTGTAAACACTTGTTTGTGATTTTTGGCATGCGCTACTCATATTTTTTTTGATTAGCCTTAAAGGTCCTTAAGGGTAAAGACCATGTGTTGGGTTTTTTCGTATCCTCTGCCTCAGCTTACACAGTGCCAGGCAGGCTGCAGAAATTCACACACACGGGCACACACATGTGCACACACAGAAACACGAACACAATCTGATTGGTAGATCTAGAATGAATGTCAAGAAATCATTCTTTTTTTCATCTAATCAAGACTACTACTAGACACTAACTTACACTGTATTATGTTGCACAGATATGTAAAAAAGATCCTATGCATTCAATTTGAAGTAAATGCCAATAAGCTTAAGAGGTTGGTGGCTTGATAGACAATAATGAGGAAATAATCCAAGTTCTTCATCCAAAAACTTTAGAATAAATCTTAGTTTACAATAAATTGGAGACAATAAATGTTTAGAATAAATCTTAGACTACAGAGTCATCTAGTGAATTGATTGAAATATTCTCAAAGGCCATTTTAGACTGCGTAATCAAGGTACAAAGCCAGAAATGAGTAAATCATTATAACAAGGAAAGAAAGTTATAATTTTCATAGAGAAATACAAAACTAATTTGTCAATTTGCATTTTTCTAGTATTTAAGAGTTTTTTTTTTTTTTTTCTCTTTTCAGCTTCTAACTTGAGTCTCTGTATTCCTTTGGCCTTTTCCACGTGAAGTATTTTTCTATTCTGATCTAATTCTTTCTGCCTTTTTTCTCCCTGCACTACCCTTTTTCTCTTTGCTCCTTTCTTTTATACATGATTGGAGGTGACTGTTCACCTTCTCTGTTTAGACTCAAAACTTGTAAAATGGTATTACAGGCTTATTGTTCTCAAGTTAGGTTCCTACTCATCCTGCCAGGAGACTTTCAACTCCTCATACCAGCTCTTTGTCTGTTGAAAGCAAAAGACAGGAGGAAAGCTGTTGAAATAGACTTATTGCTGACTTGGATTAATCCTGTCTTTAGTATTCTATATGAGATAACTATTCAATGTATCATGAAATCATTCCCTTTTCTTTGCTAATAGATATACCACAAAAATATTTATAAATTTATTTTGTTTTCTTAAAGCAGCATAATTATTGCCAGGATATAAAGCTACAATACCCTGTTCCTGGAAGGATGGACAAGGCAATTGTTACTGTGGAAATCAAACGATGCTATGCTTTTTCCTTTATCTGTCAACAGGTGGACACATTTATTAGCCAATAGAATGCTTTTTCTATGGGAATCTTGTTAGTTGAGTATATCTTACAGATTCAAAATATGTAATTAACCAACATACTACTAAGAACACTTTTTCTAATCATGAAGTTTTAACCGTGGTAGAGGGAAAGGGCTTAGCAGTCGGAATATTTGCTAAGGAAGATTTCTTTAGCTACACAGAACACAGAATAAATTTTTTACTACTTTAATTGCAGCCTTCTGTGTGTTCACTCTCAGGAAATAAATGTTCAGTATGTGTTAGTCATTATGTTTGGTGCTGTTATTAAAGACTGGGTCTAAGGGTAAACAGAATTCATACAGCCTCAGCAACTGAAAGGGGAACGATAGCTTAGAAGGTTCCAAATTATAAGGAAAAAGAAAAACGAAATGCACTTAGAGGAGCCATGTCAACATTTGGCTTCTAGTTAGGTTTGGTCACACAACAGCAGCATTTATTTCAAGTAAAAATCTAAGCAAGTTGCATTATAGAATGTTCTATTACATTGCATTACATATTCTTTTAAAATTTTCAGGGCTTCGAATATCGTACCACCATTCTTTGCTCAAAATCAAACCAATATTATAAGAAATAAAGATAAAAATAAAGCTGCTCTGGCTGAAGATGATGAGATTGAAAGGACAAACAACCCTCCCTGCCCTATGCTCTCCCCACTTTAGCTCTTGTTGCACCTGCACAGATTACGCAGAAACTGAAAACGGCTGATGCAGGCTGTATCATCATCTCCTGCACACAACAAAATGGTGGTAGTGGCAGTTAGTGGTATTTAAAAGCTTAGTTTTTGAGCTAGTTTTCTTTTTTAATCTTGTAGAAGTAACTAAGTGGTAGAAACCTCTGTAAAATGTGAATAATATAGTACCTATCTCATTGCAGTGTTGTGAAACTTAAACAAGATGGTGAATTGAAACCTTGCACTAGCAAAGGAAAGAAGAAGAAACAAAATGGAAAAGAACATTAAAATCATGTATTTAAGGCTGGTGGTTACTTTCCAGTTCACATAAGTATATGTTATTATCAGGTAACTAAATTTATTTGCAGGACAAAGGTAGCATTTTTCACAAGAAAGTTCCCAGGGAACTTAATAAAAGCCTCATCAATATGCATCACATGTTGAACATATTGCCCTTGGGAATGTCTGCCCAAACACATAAGCCAACAACGCAGATGTAGACAAGTATCAGTCTCTCACTTCCGAATGTATTTTGCTTCTTCATTCCACAAATTTTTAGACTTTGCATTCAGTGTTAATGAGCCAGGTACATACCCAACTTTATCGAGAGTCAAAGCAACATGGAAAATAAAAATAAGCAAAACAGAGAACTGCCTAACTTGGATTTGTGCATAGCAATCAGAATAGTGAACATGATAATGTTTCAGGAACCTGGGAAACTAAATCACACGATTCTAAAAATTTGCATATTCCCATGCAGAGGGAAAAACGGTTAAAACTTGCTCGAAATTAGTCAAGGTAATCTGTTATTTTGCAGCAAAACAGTGGTTACAGATACGAAAGGAGATGATTTTTATTGGAAAACAATTTGGAAATTATACAGAAAAAGACTACTTCAAAGAAGGTGAACAAAACCATTCTGAAAGAGAGGAAAGGTAGACAGAGACGGGGAGTAGGAGCAGTTCTTCATGGGGCCACTTGGGATGCTTCTGGCCTGGATGCTCAGGGCTTCTGAATTATAAGACAGACGTAATACTGATGAGCTACTCCCATGGCAATTAGGACATAAAAATGCGTGAGAAAACATTGTTTGTAAGGTCAATGAAGACTAATGAAAATGCCACTGCTGAAGAACAGATCAAAACTACTTTTCGAGACTAATTCCAACCCCACATTTCTAGATTGGGTTAGCTCCAGGAAGAGGATACATCTTAAATAAGTGGTTGCAGTGACACCAGGTAACTCTGACCTGGAATATTCTTTTCTCCATTTCACCTTCCCCTTAAAACTTTAGAGGTTATATTTTAGAGATTAGTTTTTCTTAGCAAAGATCTGTTCTTTTTCTGAGGTTCCCTTTAAAATGTTGACACTACCACAAAAGAAGTGATTATCTTAGAGTGGTATACTTTCCTAGATGCTTTTTCTGTGCTGGAATGGGAGTATCCCTGGGAACCTTATGGTTATTTTCTCGATAGAAGGATTAGAGGGAGAAGATATGAAATGGAGAAATAACTGTAGAGCAACGGAAGCCCGTGGAATGGGACCAAATAGAAATGGGACTTAAATCACCATTAATTAATAGACCCAACTTAGGTCGATTTATTCTCAAAAAATCCACAGATTATGCCAGCACATCTGGTAGTTTTGCAGCCCTCAGGAAATCTAAGAGTGCCCTCCGGAGTATCTAAGAGGCCTGGAGTAGACTTCACACCTCTTGTGCATGAGGCTGGGAAGCTGCAAGTGCTAGTAGCCAGGAGGGAATGAGCGAGCGGGACAAGAAATAACCAAGAAGCACAAATGCAAGCTTTTATTTTCGTCATTAGCAGAAAGTAGCAACTCGATATGCTCCTAATTAATTTATGTGTAGCTTTAAAGAATTTATTTAAGTAATTTAAATAACATCCTTTAAATTGCTCCTAATAATCTAGATTTATGTGTGTTGATGTTTTCTTACCTTGCATCTTCTTTACACATCAAATCCACCTTTGCTTCATCTTATCACCAGGCATAGTCCAGTGCTTATAACTAAAGGTCAAAAAATGTCCAGGATTTTTACTTCAGACTACAACCCTAGAAACAAACTGTCTCATCATTTAGAGAAATACAGTCCTCTGTACTGCTTTCTAGTTAACATTTCTCCCCTCTCTACCCACCCCACCCCCCGACATTTTATTTTTCTTCTCGCTGTATATTCTAAAGCATTTCTGACCTCAGGATAATTTTTCTTAAAAAAGACATGACGAGGTTGGTAACAACTGCCTGCCTCTCCCTCAAATATAAGGTCACATCTCAAGCCTTTTTACATTTTGTGTCCTTATGACCTTCCTAATGGATAAAGTTTACAAGTACATGCTCTGCTACCTTGAGTCATAGCTGGTTCCAGACTGCTACCTGCTTGTAAGTAGTTGTATGTTAGCACATGATTCAAAATGAATTCAACAAGATAACTGGATTTTTAAAAAATTTCTGAGAACAGATCAGACTAATATCCTCCAAAAACAGGTGATGGAGTAACTACATCTGCATTCCAACCTAACTTGGCTTACAATTAAATAGAAATTTTGGTAAATGCTAAAATATCTTAAAATTCTGAAACGTGCTTTGCTATGATGACACTATTGGGTATTGTTGAGATATCAAATGATGATTTGACAATAAAATAACCATCTGCAGTTGCCACAGAGGAAACATATATATTAAAATTTTAATTCACTGAGGAAGAAATCTAACATTCCCCCAGGAGAAAGAGTATTCATCTCTAACAAAGTTTCTGGAAAGCTGTCAAATTAGAATACAGAACCTTGGCTAATTTTCAAAAAACACATTTTATTTAAACAATTTCACCCAGCATTTTTTGTCACTGTGAAAATTTGATAGTCAACATTTCATCGAGTTATTTAGCGATCAATTACTTTTTACACTTGTTGTATAAATCCCATTTAGTTACCTAGCCACTAAGTAGTCTGAGTTAGATGCAGCTTTGAGGTTAAATATATATGTTCATGGAAGATTATAAAATGATAAATATGCTCTAAAATAATGACTTCTATGTGACATTTACCAGTTTATTAGGAATCTGAGTTGTGAGTTTTCTTTACAAAAATAATTGTATGACCTGAAACACCTCCAAATTTAATCAGTCAAAAAGACCAGCAGAATAAAGTAAGTCCTAAATTTTTACAATGTTCTCTGTAAGTACACAGTCATGGTAATTAAGAGAAAGAATCTACAGCCAGCATAAAATTTAATAGGCAGCTCATTTTGTACCCCTGACCAAACTGGAAAACGGAGCCAAAGGTGGTTAGGACGAACACATTAATGGGTTTTACTGTGGCAAGGAGAACGAGTTAGTCAGCCAAAGGGGTGCTGATGCAAAGCACCGGAAATCTGTTGGTTTTTATAAAGAGTACTTATTTGGGGTAGAAGCTTACAGTTTCAAGGCCCTAAAGAGTCCAACTCAAGGTACCATAAGAGGTACTTCCTCACCAAGGCCAGTTGCCACGTGTTGAAGCATAGTCCTTGATATTAAGGGCTCCAGAAGTACAGCTAAGAACCCTGAAGGCAGATTTTAGTGTTTTGCAATTGAAATGTTGCCATAGACACAAATGAACTGTGAGCAAAGGAGGGCAGGAAAAACACAAGGGTAGGAAAAACAACACTAGGAGGGCAACAAAGGAGGGCAGGAAAAACAACACTAAATTTCCTGTTCATGTTTATAGACATTGCTTGAGCTTTTAGTGTATTCATGTCTCTGCCTGTATTTTCATCTTTCAAGTGGTGATTTATATTCTCCACAAGGACTATCATGAGTTTCTACATGCTGCAGCTTCCAGTTCAGCTGTGTTCGGTTTCTAGTAACATTCTGAAAACACAAATGATTACTTTGCCCATTCATTTTTCAGCAACTCATTTTTAAGATTTTTTCTCCTCCTTTATGTGATTGGAGATTTGACCTGTCAAATTGCAATTGAGTACTTTAAACTATTCAGCAATTAAAAATCCCCTATCTTATGATAGAATTTTAAATGCAAAGCAATGAAATTTAATGGCAATACAAAATAACACCATAATTTTGCATGATATTTCCAAATTTTAGCGTACTTTTACTTGTATTTCCTCATTTGATCCTTAAGGCAATGAGTGCTCCACGTTAAAGAAAACAAAACTGAGGCCCAGAGAAGTGGAACGAGCATAGGGATGCCACTCTTTCACTCTTGAGGTGGAATCCTTAAGACTAAATACATTACTGAATTTTGCAATTTTCTTATATTTAATAACAGGAATTATTAAAGTTAAGAGCCGAATTAAATACTGAATTATGTTGCCTGACTGGTACATGGATTCTTTGAAACCTTTAGCTTGCCTGTGCATCCACCGCCTAAATTTTCCTGGATGTCATTTTCTATCACTTTGTTGAAGAAAAAAAACAACAACCTTCACTTAAATGATATTGGCCATATATTTTGTAAAAGCACTGGTTTCATAGGTTCCCAACTTTTGAATTCCAATTTTACAAACTTGTTGCTTTTTTTCTTAAAATCTCATTTACTATTTGCTACAGCATTTTTCTATAAAGATAAGTATATTACTAATTTGTACAATTAACTGATATTTAATATAACCTTATATTTTTGTATTCAGTGCTTTCTTGGTTTCTTTCATCCTTTTCTCACGGGAATGATTTTTGTCTCCTGTCATTCGTTAGGAACATGGCTCTCAAAGTAAGTATGTGTGACAACATATTGGCCACAAGTACTCTTATAGTACTCATATTTTTAATCTATTACTGTCATTTATTTAAAACATTTCACATGTGATAGTAAAAATAACAACTGATTATAAGCAATGTTGGGTTGGATATTGCAAAAATGTTCTTACATTATCTATTTGTGGGAATACACATACAGTGATGATTAAAAACATTTAAAAAATATATATATATCCAATGCCCTAGTGCACTTTAGGAATCTATGTCAGGGAAGTGGTTTTGGATTTTCACAAACATACTTGAACATATATCTCAGAATTGTTTATAATAGTAGAGAGAAAAACAAAAAATTACAAAGAAGGAAAACTGGCTAATTGACTAAAAGTGGTACTTAGTGAATGAAATAAAATGAAATAAATAAATAAATAAATAATACAATAAAAATATTCACAACTCTTCAGTGGAAAAAGTAGGCTAAAACATTATTTACCGTGTGATTACAATTTTAATTTATTTTTTTCTTTTCATCAGCATTTAAAAAGGTAAACAAGATGTTTTGTTTGTTTTACAAGAGCTTTTATTTAGGCAAGCATATTAACTGGCAAGAGGGGACTTACCAAAATAAAATTCAGATAAATCATTTTTTAAACGATATTTATATTACATAAATGTTACATTAAAAATATAGGGGATTCCCATATGTGCCACTCCCCACACCTCTCACATTTTCCCACATTAACAACAACCTTCATTAGTGTGGTACATTCATTGCAATTCATGAAAACATTTTGGAGCATTGCCACTAAGCATGGACTATAGTTTACATTGTAGTTTTCACTCTCTCCCACACAGTTCTGTAGGTTATGACAAGATATATAATGGCCTGTATCTGTCATTGCAGTGTCATTCAGGACAATTCCAAGTCCCAAAATTGCCCCCGTATTACACCTCTTTTCCCTCTCCCTGACCTCACAACCTCCAGTGGCCACTGCCTCCACATCAATAATATAAGTTCTTCCATTGCTAGAATCACAATAAGTCTATAGGAGAATACCAGTAAGAAGGAATCGTCATATTTTGACTGAAAACATACAAAAACTGTTGTCTCCTGTCATTCGTTAGGAACATGGCTCTCAAAATGATGGCTGGTGAATATTGAACAAAACGATTCCTCTGAGGAGTGTGGGAATAAGGGCCACGTCTCAGCCATGAAATTTTCCTACTTGCATATGATTTGAATATCAGTTGAATGTATGCACTGCAGTGCTAGAGAGAGTATTTTCAGAATAATACTACCTTTTATATATTTACCTATATTTTTGATCTGTCATAAGCTACTAGTGAAGCATATGTCTGATACAGAAATTCTTTGAAAATGTGATATTTCTGGAGTGGTTTATCAATTTTTTTTTTAAATAGTGTATTCTCCCAATAAGCCATTCATGTATAAGTTTCTAAAAACTACAAAAATCACATCATCCTAGAACTTTTTTTTAAAGGAAAAGGAAAAATTCCACCATCATTATATTTCTTAATTTACTTACTGTGTTTTGTTTCTTAAACATAAGATTCTCTATAATCTGGTACATTATATTTATATTAGCATGGGGGCCAAGAGGATAATGGGAAGTACTTTAGTATTTTCAAGGTCAGTGAATATTACATTGATATAATTATCTAAATTAACTATTTTGCCCTAATCCAAGACATATTAGCTAGTTCCTAGAAATCACTCTTGACTTTATATATATTTTATATATGGTTGTGCATATGTACACACATACAAACTTTTATTAGCTGAATGTCCAAAGTAAGAAAATATTTCTTGGGAGACACTGGGGAATGAGAGGGGGAAGGTGTCATGGTACACTGGACATCCAATAATACAGTGATAAAAGGAAAAAAGAATAATTTTTTTTAAAAAGGATTTTTTTTTTGTTTTTTTCCCCATTTTTTTGAATGTCCCAATCCGCTAATTATATTTTATTTTTAGTTTAGGTTTTTTTTTTTTCTTCTGGGTTTCCTTGTATTTAAGCTTATCATTATTATTTCTTTTTCCTATTAATTGTATTTGGTTATTATTTGGGCTTCACGTTCAGGGAAGTTTTAGATCACAGAAGGGTTACAATGGGGGCTGCAGAGGAGCATTGGTGGGGGGTGTCTGGGATGGGGGATTCATGGGAGTAAGTTCATCTGAATATACGTGAAAGATATATAAAATTGTTCAAATGATCAAAGGATGGGGCATGGTCACGGTGGGTAGCCAATCACTCAATAAATGCGGGAATACTGAATTCCCAGCCTGGAGAGCTCTGCCACATTCTCCAAGGGAGCAGCAACAGTCCCCTAAGTGCAGGGGCACTGTCTGGCAAAAGAGGATGGCCCACTGATGGGTTATTGTTATTGATGATTACCCTTATGAGTCTTTGCTCTTGTAATTGAAACTTAGCCTACTCTTGTGGGGTGCCTAAGGGTTGCCACCTGAGAGCCTCCTAGTTGCTCAAATGTGGCCTCTCTCTAAGCCAAACTCAGCATATGAATGCATTACCTTCCCCCCAACGTGGGACATGACTCCCGGGGATGAGCCACCCTGGCAACGAGGGATTAATACCAAGTGCCAACTGGCAACAGGATTGGAAAAAGACCTTGAATAAAAGGGGGAAAAGTAAAGAGAAATGAGTTCATGTGGCTAAGAGACTTCAAAGAGAGTTGGGAGGTCATCCCAGAGGTAACGCTTATGCACACCTCAGTAGGATCTCATAGAACAGCAAAGTGGATATCACCCCACACAGGGCTCAGGATATCTCCTGAGGGCTCTGGAGACACCCAGGTCCTATATAAGGGGGGAATAGCCCCAGAGACTGATGCTTTATTAGGGGGCTCTACTTTGGAATCTGTGCTCCTGAGAGTGACAGAGTTGGACTCAAATAAGTCCTCCCTGCACATGGTCCAACAGTCCCTTCTATTCTATATGTGATGCTGGAGTTTTTAGGTGTACTTCCAGAGACTGGAGCCTCTGGCCTACCTATGTGCCAGCTGTGCCTGGAATCTCAGTGGAGCTGCAACTCCTACCCTACAGCTCAATGGACTCATTGAAGTCACCTGGCGAGGAGACGATGATAGGCAACGGCCATCCCAGGGAATGGAGAAGGCCTGCAGCTGCAGGCAGGATAATCCCATCCACCGTATCCATGGGATATAAGCCCTCTCTCACTTGGAGGTGGAGTGGACGTCACCATCCCAGTCCCCTCAGGATTGGGGGAAGAGCTATGGACTAGAGTGGACTTAATGGTATTCTGTTGTAGACATATTGTGATTCAAGCAATGGAAGAAATTATAACAGTGAGGTGGAGCTGGTGGCCACTGGACACTTTCGGGGCAGGGAGGGGAAGGGCAGTTGAAAAACGGGGGCTTTTTCAGGACTTGGGGGTTGTCCTGAGTGGCGTTGCAGCGACAGATGTAGACCATTTTACATCAGCATATACCATGCAGAACTGTGTGGGAGAGAGTGTGGTCTACGGTGTGAACTGTGGTCTATGGTTGGTGGCAAGGCCCCAGGATGTGGAAGTCCATTGAGGGTGGTGGGCCACACTTGTGGGAGATGTTTGTGTGGGATGTGGTGGGAGGTGTGGGAGGTGGGCAACATGGGAATCCCAGTGGGTTCCATGTAATATTTTGGGTATCTAAGCACCTCTTAAAATATATTTATATATATACATAAATAACATTTTTGTAAGCAAATGCACATATATACATATATATTTATATATCATTTTGCAAATGTTGGTATGTATTGTGAAAATTTTGATTTTTACCCACAATTTAAAAAAAAGAAAATCTTTCTTTCATAAAATATTTTTATCTATGATAATCATTCAGCTTCTAGTTATAATTTTGTTTTTACAAAACTGAATACTTAGCCCATGCCATTATTTCTTTGCTCTTTATTAATATTGTCATATTGAAAAAGCTGTATGAGAGACAAAGCTTTTTGCAATTTTGTTTTGTTTTCCCCTTTGTGTTTTATACAGTAAAATTTTTGGACAGTTTTAGATGTTTGTGGAGATCCGTTGCAAGACAGTAATGTTCTATGCTTTTTTTTTTTAATAATTTTTTTAAGACAAAAATTTTTAAAGATACTTAGATTACATAAATACAGGGTGTTCTAAGCCTTTTTTGTGAGACCAGCTAGATTTGGTATTTCTTTTTTAACCATTAGATAGAACCCATACACTCTAGTTTATCTAGTGATTTAAGTATTTATTTCTGATTTTCTTAAAAAAATGAGATTATTTTCTTTCTCCAGCTTAGTGGGGGTTACACCAGCACCAATTTAAAACTCTGCTTTCCAGAGCTGAAGTGAGTGGTTTGATAGGTTCTCATCTCATTCCTCCCTGCTTCATCTGTACCTTCCCCAAATCCAACTACCTGGAACACTGTTTGTATTAGTCAGCCAAAGAGGTGCTTTGCAAAATACCAGAAATTGGTTGGTTTTTATAAAGGCCATTTATCTGGGGTAGAAGCTTACAGTTACCAGGCCATAAAGCGTAAGTTACTTCCCTCACCAAAGTCTATTGCCATGTGTTGGGGCAAGATGGCTGCCGACATCTGGCACGGTTCAGGCTTCCTGGGTTCCTCTCTTCCCGGGGCTTGCTTCTCTCTGGGCTCAGCTGCTCTGCTCACTCCATAAGGCCAGCTGTAGACTATCAAGCAAATGGTTTGCCTCTTTTCCTGGAGCCTTCTCTTCTTCCTCACGACCAAGCTTCTCTGTGTGCTTACTTCCCGGGCTCCAGCATTAGAAACTCCAACCTCCCTTCTCTGTGGTGTGGTTTCTCTGTGAGTCCTCACCCCCTTGGTCCTACTGATATGGCCCAGTCAAAGCCTTAATCATTATTTAATCAAGTAAAAGTGAAACCTCAGAATCCAATATAATCTAATATGCCCAGAAAAAAGACCAGTTCACAAACATAATCTAATATCTATTTTTGGAATTCATAAATAATGCCAAACTGCTACACTGTTCTATCACCTTTCTATTATCTTTCCTTTTAACCTGTTTCAAGCATGGACTTTACCATGATTTTTAATTATTTGCCTTGTTATGTGTTTATTCCCTCCATCTGCCAATAAATTGTAAGCTTCACTAGGGCGACAGCATGGCCAGAACTCAGAAAAAGTAGATAAACATAAAAAAAGAAATGAATTGCTAAGTGAACTTGGTATAAGTATATGCTCCCTCCAGACAGAAAATAAAACAGAATTAATTTCAAGTACATTAAATATCTTGCCTACATGGTTGAACTGGGGATTGGCCCTTGGTTTTTCTGAATTCAAAGTCCTTATTCACTCTACCATGACACACAGCCTTTCTATTTTTACAACACTGTTTAAAAATAGTTTTACTTTAAGAGCCTGGATATATATTAGAGTCAATTATTATTAGGAAAGAACACTTGTCAAATATAGGAATTATGGTTTCAATTATACTCATACAACCAATATTACAATTTTACTAAGTGATTGTTTGGGTCTTCATTAGGCATTCTGGATACTCTACCAACTTTATACCAAAAAACAGGGCTTACAGAAAAATTGATTTTGGCTTCACAAGAGATCAATGCAAAACACTTCAAGCCCTTATCCTTCCAAGCAAACATATACTCAAAAGCATATTCCATTTCCAATTTTTTTAAACAGATGATCATCTTACTCAAGAGAGAACCTTCTCAATGGGAAGGAGAAGAGCTAATGGTAACTATTAATATCATGGCTTTATACACTATTAAAAAAAAAAAAAAAAACTGCTGATGGGCAATTCCTGCCACAACTGGATTTAACAGAGCTCCTCAATATGGATTAATGTAATGCAATATTAGCATAAAGCTGTTCACACTTTAGCAAGAATATTATAATATTCATTGCCCCGATATTTTAGTTACGAACCATACAGAATATACGAGTGTGTTTGTGTGTGTGTATGTACATGCACAAGACAGTGATTGTGTGTGCTTCTGTGGGTGGAAGGCAGCATTTTAGGGAGTTACAGCCTTCTTTTCTTCCATTTATTTTCCTCTTGGAATTTTGTTTATTTTCTTTCACCCTAATTTCTGTATTTTAACATCCTCAACTAAGAACTTTGATGATTAAATTTTTCCTGATACATCAAACAGAAGTGATCTCTTAATTCAATCAGTTAATTCAGCACATTTCTTGTGATGCATATCACATTCTAACTACTATCACAGTTAACCCAAGAAGCTAATCCAACTAGATCATAGGTCCGCTGAAGACAAACATGACATTCTTTCGTGGATGACACGCCAACCCCAGTACAGCGACCTGATGCCAATATATACTGATGAAGGAAGAAATGTGTAAAGACATACTTTCATATCTTCTCAGAATTGTTTTGGAAGACATAGACTTGAACTTGAACAGAAAATTACCTTGAGAAGAACTCACAGCAAATTTTCCTCTTTATTTTCACATTCTATTGTTCAGATTTTCAAACATTTCTAATATATTGTGACCGTGGCATATAAAGCCCCAGATTAAATTTTATTATCAAATTTACTGCAAAAATCCTTTGCCACTCTTAAAGAAGTTTGGTTACTTTCTTTTTCTGGTAATGAGAGCGGCAAATTGTCACTTTTCTCTTTTTGCCATCAATGACTGGGAATTAAAAATTAAATATTAATGTTACTCTCCACAATTCATTAATCTCTATTTATAGTTAATTAATTTTTCCTCATGATTTTCCTTCTGTCTTTTAATATACTAACCTCTATGTGTTCTTTAAAACAAGTCACTACGAATACTTTGTAAAAACAGGTTATGAATAAAATTAATAAATGAGAGAATGGTAACTGAACTCTGGATTCTTTTCATCCACATAATACCATAGAAAACTTGAGCGACTACGGCCTCTTATTTCTTTTATATCTTATATTTTAGATACCCAGTTGTCCTAAAACAAGTGGTAAACTAGATGGCGATAAACTTCCACTCCAGTTCCATCTCTAACTCCATATCCATCATCAAATAACTGAACATTTACTGAGAACCCCAATGGGAAAAACAAATAAAAGGCATGCTCTGCCCTCAAGAAAGCCTTCATCTCTAGTGAGGAAACAGCCCTTGGAAAGCATGAATGTCATTATCAGTGTGATAAGTGCTGTCCTTTGGGAATCCGAGGGACCTCCAGTTCTTACAGACACAGGTAATGGCTCAGCATCTCACATCCCCCGTGAACCTTACTCCTCATGGATGCCTACTCTCTCTTTTCCGTCTCTCTCTTTTCTGTGCACATATAAGTTTACATCTCATTTATAAAGTATTTATAATTCATAGATTTCTTCAACTCATTTTCTCTCTCTCTGTACTCTTGGAACTTACCAACCCATAAAGGCATTATTACAAGAAACCCTTGAATGTGGATGTAATATTAAATACTTCAATGCATTCTAAAATGCAGCATGGAACACACACATATGAATTTTTGCAAAGGAGTTAAAAAATATAGATAGATAGAGAGATCCTCCCAGGGTCTAATGAATAGATTCAGGCATATTCCTGGGGAAATAATTTGAGTGAAATGTGTCCTCTTCACAGTGCCATGGAAATGCCTCTTGCCCTGCTGGGCTCTAATTATCACTAATTGAACACTCTGGTATGGGTGTAGAAGATGCTGCCCAAGTATATTACATGAGTGCATTGCAGCGCTAATGCTCTTAAGGCAAAGTGCTTTCCTTCAGGCGTCCATTATTTACTGAGGTCTAGTCTCCTCTTGACTCCTTCCCAGTGCTCCCATTAGCTTTAATGAAAGGAACACGATACGGGAACAGGCAGTGGAGAGGAAATTAATGTCATAATATGTATTTGATTGCTAGCCACAGGTTTCACTGTTTTTAAACTCCTTCTTAGAAGCTGGCACTTTACAACAATTAGAAGATGTTGAGAAAAAAGAATGAAAAGTCCATGTAACACCTGGGCCACGCAAGTCCTCTCCAGATGCACACAGCAGTATTTGAGCAACAGCCAGTGATGTTAGGCAGATTTACTTGGCATCGTTAGATATGGTGCCCTGGTCTCTCGTCAAGTTTTATGAC
>JAKSZT010054462.1:3054899-3093014 GCA_026826555.1 Tolypeutes matacus | reverse complement strand
CACCTCATTGTTATAATTTCTTGCATTGCAAGAATCACCATATGTGAACAAGAGAATACCATCAAGTCCACTCTAGTCCATAGTTCTTCCCCCAATCCAGAGGCGACTGGGATGGTGATGTCCACTCCAACTCCAAGTGAGAGAGGGCTTATATCCCTTATATCCTTATACCCGGGGATGAGCCTCCCTGGCAACGAGGGATTAATACCAAGTGCCAACTGGCAGCTTTGTGCAGTGGCAGTATCGTAGCCAATGAGGTTTATCCGAGGCACGATTATTGCTAATTGAAAACTTTTCCCAAGTGCCAACTGGCAACACAACTGGAAAAAGACCTTGAATAAAAGGGGGAAATGGTAAAGACAAATGAGTTCAAGTGGCTAAGAGACTTCAAAGAGAGTTGGGAGGTCATCCCAGAGGTAACTCTTACGCACACCTCAGTAGGAGCTCATAGAACATCTAAGTGCCTATCACCCCCTCAGTGGGGTTCCTTAGAGCTCCGGAGACACCCTGGTCCTATATAAGGGGGGATAGCCCCAGAGACTGATGCCTTATCAGTGGGTTCTATTTTGGAATCTGTGCTCCTGAGAGTGACAGAATTAGACTCAAATAAGTCCTCCCTGTACATGGTTCACCAGTCCCTTCTATTCAAACCTACATGTGATGCTGGAGTTTCTTAGGTATACTTCCAGAGACTGGAGCCTCCCATCTACCTATGTGCCAGGTGTGCAGGAAATCTAGGTGGAACTGCAACTCCTACCCTACAGCTCAATGGACTCATCCAAGTCACCTGGTGAGGAGACAACGATGGGAAATGGCCATCCCAGGGAATGGAGAGGGCCTGCATCTGCAGGCAGGATCATCCCACCCACCATATGCCACATTCTTTTGATCAAAACACCAGCCAGCGCTAGCCAAGGACGGAGCGGAACTCGTCTCTATCTCGTGATAAGGGGAGCCAAGTGGCAAAGCCCACTTGTGAAGGCAGGGTACACATGGGCCTGAGAGAAGCAGTGATCAACTGGACAAGTCAGGTGCTAGTCGTAACATTTCCTCCCCTGTTTCCTTTGCTTTCGATCGTGACTGCATTACTATTTTTAAGTCTCCCTCTGGCACAGGGGTTCTTAACCTTTTTTTCTTCCACGGACCCCTTTGCCAGCCAGGTGAAAACCACGGACCCCCTCTCAGAATGTAGTGGCAGATAGTTTTAGGACACTCAGCTAGCATCAGGTCTAACAACTACCATAATTTAAAGTATGGATGAGCGTAAGCGATTTTTGGAGATATGCAGCCACTGTAATGTGATACAGAATGAATCCTACTGTAATTTATTGCATACATTCAAAAGTGAAGGAAATGCTAGATTTCAGCTAGAGGTCAGAGAAAATAAAGACACTAAGTTGATTTTTTCAATTCAAGCTCACAGACCCCCTGGAATATTTCCAAGGACTCCAAAGGGGTCCACGGACCCCTGGTTACAACCCCCTGCTCTACCATCCCCTTTAAAGTGGTATACTTTTAATACAATGGTCTAGACATGTACAGCAGTTAGATTATCATTCAAGAAATTAAGTGGAATATATGGCAATGTCTCTGAATATTAAAAATGATTTAGTATGGTCAAGGACACTGCCAACAAAATAATAGAGCTCAGCATTTTGGTTCTAACTTTTCTAAGTTATATCATTACCAATGTTTTAATTTCACAGAAGTTCGTAGGAAAGAAAAGATCAAAAGTCCAGCATGGAAGAAAAAAAATGCTTTTATAATTTAAAAAAATTGGAAGGTTATCTGAAAATAGCCCTTTAAAGCTAAATACAAATTAAAACCAAAATTGTGCTTTAAAAAAAACATTTTTACTTCAAAAGATTGCTTCCATGTTCAAAGGTAAAAATCTGAACTCTCTATGGCACTATTTCTTAGAGCAATAAATGCGCAGTCAGTTATAGAAAGAGCTGCCTGTTACTATGTTAAGGACTTTACAGGCATTTCCTCATTTCCTCATTACTCTGTTTACGACCCTCAGAGGCACTCTCATTATTATTTCCATTTTATAGGCAGGGACCTGGGACTCAGGGTAACCTGCCCAAGGTCATCAAGCTCACCCAAGGTGCCAAACCAAGACTAGAGCCCAAGCCTGAGAGCGATCCCGAGTCAGTGATGTTAGGTTAGCTATTGTCCCACACGGCCTGCTTAAGGAAAGACAGGGGGACAGGATTGAGGACCACTGCCCAGGCTAATTAAGAAAGCTTTCGAAGCACGGTGGAACCAGGGCTGACGATGGGGCCAGACGGCCAGGCTTTTCTCCTAGCAGACTAGTTGCGTACTTTAGGGCTAGTTGCTTAATAATTTTAGGAAGGTTTTCTCATTCAAACTTGTGTTAGGAGACTTCTCAGTTTCCAACTATTTTAAACTTTATAATTCGGTAAAATCAAAGCCTCGGAGCTACGTATGATTATTAAGAAATGTTAGTATGACTCTCTAAAGGGCTTCAAGTAAGAATACCTTTGGTACTTTTAGTTATTAAAGCAAAAAGACAGAAAATGTTAATGTTCTAGGCCTCTGCTCTTTTAGAGGACTTAGCACCCTGGCGTGGCAGGCACCCATAAGCAGTAACCGAAGCAATAAAATATCGTATTTGTTGGAGGAGTATTGGGCTGCACAAAATCACCTTATTCTCTTAACCAGTCCTCCATGAAATTGTGCAAACCCTAAGAAAGAAGAGAGAGATTAGAGATTCTGGTCTTTGAGAGAAACTTTAAATGAAGATATCAAAATGTACAATTGGAACACCACATACGAACTGGCTTGATTTCAGGAATAAATGGAAGTTAGCAAGCACAATCTCAGAACCTAGAATAGAGTTGACACAATGCCCCACTTAAAGGTAGTATGTTTTTAAAAGGCAAATATATTTAACAGTGTTAATGTAATTGGGTTTTTTTTTGTATACGAAATGAAGGAAGCGTACATAAAGAGGAAGATGTGGCTACAGAAAAACAATAAGTTTCTACTTTGTAAAATGAATTATAATCCCTAAAGGGGAATTTTTTTTTTCCCCATTGCCTGCACCTTAAATAATTTACAGGAAATGTACATTTCATTAAAATGAAGTTACGAAGCAGGGATTCTACAGAACTGTAGTTTCTGAGAGGTGATGTCTGCCTGAGAGTGGTACAGAAACATGAATATGGATTTCTCTCCCCAAGTAGTAATCTCTCCCGCTAGTCCCATCTTTAGGGACCAGGAATATTCTCCATGTTCTATATACTTGATTTTATATTTCTTTCTTTGGTTATGTCTTATAGTCTGGGCACTTTTCATCAAGGTCCATGTTAAAATATTACATTTTATCTGTATCTACGACCATTAAATAAATTATGTGCATTTTCTATATTTTAAATATCCATTATTTCAAAAAATATATATTATTACTTCAAATATTTTTATAAATTTCATCAGTCTTATACATTTGATATTCTGGATATAGATTTCACTCAAAATGAAAGACATCTAAAATAAACTACTCTGACAGTATTTCAGATATTTGTGAAGAATACAAAAATCGGGTTTAATTCTGGGCCATAAAATGGTAAAATAGATGATCAGATTCCCATGGCACCTACTGATGAACCCATCAATTTCATCAGAAAGGAGGTTGCATGGTATGAAAACAGTATACTGGGTACATTCCCCTGGTTGTGAATTGGGAACAGTCCATGTGAAAATCAAATCAGCAGCTTTCTGCCAGCCCCTTCAAAGACAGGGCTCCTTCTTTTCTCCTCCAGGTAAATTCTGGCATTAAAGATCCTTCTTTCTGTACCTACTAGATGTTACCTTTCCGGAGGAGAAGGGAGAGAAATGAAATTACACCTGACGGAAGCTTGAAAAACACACTGTGCCTCACTCAGCTTGTAGGCATCGCAGTTATCACTTTCCTGCTTGTTGGGGGGGGGGAAAATGTATCCCTTGGCCAGGTGCCAAGGGGAGGTATGCAGCGCTGACAGGGAGAGATTGGAATTTGGGCCTCACTGTAGGCATCACGGAGGTGATCGCCTAATCTACCTATGTGAAAGTCAGTGTTATTTTGGTGATGCATGCAAGAGGTCATACATGAGGCTAGAAATTCTCCACTCTGTAGATTAGCTGTCCTTGGAGAAATTTCCCTTTATTTCCCCGTTGAGTTTTGGGGTGGAAATAACAAGGGTCTGAGATAAGCTGGGGTTGGCCATAATTTTCTCCAACTACCTACTATTTAAATGCATCAAAGTTGCATATAAATTGCTATTCACACTGTTAGCTATGATCCTCAGGATACTTTCAGATCTGTTGGCTATGCCTAAATTCAGAAGGCTCAGTAATTGCAGGTTAACCAAAAAATAAATACAGCAGATAAGAATTAGATAAGTTTAGTATTATCACTTTGATTTATAGTTAAGGACACTGAAAAGGAAATGCTAAAAGAGCAGTTCATGGTGAACAAAACCAGAAAATATGGGGCTAAATCAGGCTTGAAGATGCCCGATGCCTTAAGCTTGCTGCCCACTGGGAATAGACATTGTTGAAGTAATTTTTGGACTTCATAGTGATATAAATAAACTACTTTTAGTTTCTGTTCTAAAGTTTGTAAAGAAAGAAGCTCTTGAAATATTTAAATAAAGAAGGAAATATAGGTTGGAACCGTCATTCTTATGTCCCTGCTCTGCCATTTGATAGTTGTGTCGAAACACTTAACATCTTATTAAAAGGCCTTTTTTCTCATCTATAAAATGGGGATAATACTATCACTAAGTAATAATTATTGCTTCACATAGTGCTTAGTACATAGCAAGTTCTTGATGAATATTATTATTCAATATAAATTTAGAAAAAACACATTATTCAAAGAAATTTTAGAAAAAGATGTTTTGATTAAAGGAGGAGTTTAGGAAAGGGTTACAATAATATCATGTTAATTATGTCCTTAGTTCTTTAGCTAGTGTGTAAAAGAAAAATAGAAATTAATGTGTAGATTACTTTAATGTTTTTATGTGTTTATGCTATGCTTGTGTCCATAAAAATTGCTGAGGTGGATACATGACAGTAGGTTTGTGGACTAAGACTAGTGAAATTCAAGTTTGAGATAAAACACATGAACACTTTGAAAACAAACCCAGTTATTTCACTTGGTGGTATTATTTCTTTGCTTGATGGTCTCTTCCTTATTTTTGAATGATGTCATTATTTTTCCAAAATAATGTGATGATATTTATTATTTCTTTGTTATGGGAAAGAAAGAAAGAATGAAAACAGTCTCAGATTAGAGAAAGCTAAAGATACATGACAACTAAATGTAGTGTGTTTTCTTAGATTGACTTCTGGAATTAAAAAAAAACAAAAAAGACATTAGTAGGACAGCTGGAGAAATTCAAATAGCACTCTAAGTTAGTTTAGAACATTGGATCAATGTTAATTTCCTGGTTTCAATAATTATATTATGGGCACACAGCAATTTTCTGTGTTGTTTTTCTAATTTTTCTCTAATTCTGAAAGTATTTAAACATAAATATTCAAAAAATGAAGTGAGGGGAAAGGGGATGCTACTTCACAGTTAAAAATATTTTCCCTGTACCTTTGGGTAGGTGAGTAGAAGGATTACTCACTGAATGACTATAATCCTTCCTCATTAGAAATTAAATATATACCAAGTCAATTATCAATTAAGCGACAAGTTGAACAAACATTGTAGGGGCTGATTGACCCCTCAGCTTCTCCAGTTTCCTTGAAGTTTTGTTTTGGCTTTATCAAGTCACTGCTTAATTGACTTAGTGAAATTGTGCCCATTTGATGGGAACAAAATCAAGTGCAGTTACGAAACTTTTTCCTCCTAAAGTGTAATCTTGCATAGTCCAGACAGGCAAGAAGGGTGGAGTTTTTGTTAGCTAGTGAAAAATAGAACTTCGGTTTTAAGCAATCACAAAATAATGGCTTTACTTTGGATATATAAGGCAGGCCTAATCCAAATCAGCCAAGAAGCATGTTAGTTCTTATCACCATGAAGATTTCCCAGATACTATACAACATGTTTGCTCCACTTGTATTGCTTCTTTTAAATATTTTCCATCTACATGTTAATATAATCGTTATATGAATTTTCATATCTATGTTTAGTTACGAAGTATGGGATTTCCACATGGACACATATACCTAAAGTGAAAGGGATGCAAATGTGCTAGATGGAAGAGGGGACTGTGTTCAGAGTGGCGAAAGTAAAGGATTTGCGAGAGGGGAGCCTGGATGGAAAACCACGTGGGGACCATGGTAGTAGCAAAGGCCTTGAATGGTTTGCTGGGACATGTGGGTTTTAGTCAGCGGCCAGAGGCTCAGTTATGGAAGGTAGTTTAGGAATTGATATGTTTAAATGTGTTTTTGTAGGACACATTTGAAACACAATTATTGTTCATCATTTCCTTTTCTTCTTAACACTACACACTGTCAGAGAGGGACAGTTACTTTATTCTCATTAAATGTGAGTATATTTCAATGATGGTAAGAGATCTCTCAGTTGTTTCCAGCCAAGACTCTTTATTCCCAATCCCCTTAACCATCGTTGTTAATTTAGAAACCATAGTAGGTTAACTCTTAGATAAAGCCTATTTTCTTTCTTTTTGGTATATCTAGAGTTATGAATTATATACCACACCCTCAAATCACTTCAGAAAGAAAAACATGACTGGCTTCACTGCTAAACAATTATTTAATTGCAAGGAAAATTGCAATCACTACATCACGTTGCAAAGTCAACTACAAATGGCAGATTTCTGGTAAAGTAGGGTATTGATAGGGAGCCAACCTGTACAAAATTAGAATCTGAAAAGGAAAAAAAAATCAGTCTCACCTGATATGCATATAGTCAATTAGGTTTAATTTACTAACTCACTACACATTTCATATACAGATAATTTGGCACATTACATCGCTCACTACATTTAGCCTGCCTCTACTGTAGCCATGGCAACTCTTACATAAAACATAGCAAAGTTGGTAATTTCATTCCCAATTAAATGAAAATAAGGCTAATCCTATTATTGTTCTTAACAATTTTCCAAGTAGCTTCTTCTTCGAGTGTCCTTGCTTGCATATTCTCTCTTCTAAAAATAGTTTATTGGAAAATTATATGTGTTTGTGCACTCACTCCACTCACAGCCATGAACACTGTACTTCTGTCTGGGATGCACAGCCTAATGCTTCAGAATAGGTCACATCCACCTACAAAGCTACTTAGTATTTTTCTTGCAATTCAGGGATGGGTAAATCTTTTAAATATACCAATTTGCACCATTAAACATTTTAGAGAGTGTAAAATTCTAAAATTATTCTAAAATAATAACTTTTTTCAGAGTAGTCATATCCTGCAATTTCATAAATCTTAAAAGAGTTCTTAAAGTAATCCTGTTATGTATTTTAGATGTGCTTGTGTATGTTTCAATAGTTATTTAGGAAAACTATCTTTTCCTTTTTAGCCTTCACTGAGAAGTCAGTGAAAGATGGGTATTCCATTCAAAAGTGGTCTCATGGCCATGTCAATATAGTTATTTTTAAATTATGACAAACACTAAATGTCACCAAGTAACGATGTCTTCTGACACTCTTTCGACGCTATATGTATGCCAAATTGTGCTTCAACTGGTCCATCTCTTCTATGCTAGTTACTGATTCAAGCGTTTAGAATCCAATCTACAATCTTGAAACAAAGAAAAGGTTGTTACTGAGAGAATATTAAGCCCCAGAGTTGGACTGTACCTTTAGAGGGGACTGTAGGATTGTGAAAAGAAATGAAATTTAGAGCCAGAGGTCCGGAGGATGAGCCCTAGATATATCAGGAACTCCCTATAAGCGTTACCAACTCTCACCCTTTATATATCTCAGCTTCTTCATCTGGAAAGTGCAGATAATAATAATAACAACTACCCTGAAAGGTATTTTCTTTCGTGCTAAGAAAATAACAATATAATATAAATCATCATAAGAATATAATTTTCACATAACTCTACATCTGTGTATAATAATGGCTATTAAAACAGAACGTGTTGAACAAATACACAACAATGCTCCTGGATCAGAAGGCAAACAGGGTGAAACTGTTCATTATTTCTTCTACTTTGCTGCCAGGTTTTCAATCATGGGACCCTAGCAAATACCTGAGGAAATTTCATAGAGGTGGTAAAAATCTGCAAATCTGCTCTGAGGCACCAAGAAGATAGAGGGCAGTTTCTCTGGCTAGCTATGCCAATTTTCCCTGTATAACAATGATTTCGAGTTGGTGCCTTCAAGCCCTGTAGGTTGCAAGGCCCTGAAGGTTCCAACTGATATATTAGTCAAAGCAAGCATTTCAACAAACGCATGACTCCCATCCACACACATCTTTCTAAATCTGACATTAAAGAAGTTATGGGGAGCATATGTTAGGAAGAAGGTACAGACAGAGATTAAGTAGAGAGAAGAGGATACGAGATGATTCACCAAGGATGAGGAAAGAAGAAATGGACAAAACTAAGTAAAATTAATTTCCCTAACTCCTGATTCCCATATTTAGTGAAAATAAATTAAATGAAAGAGTTTTCACCTGTTCAGTAGTAAATCATGTGTGTGTGCGCCATTTTGTCTTTATGCAGATTCATGTCTTCATTTTGATTGGCATCTCTATTTATCTTCCCCTATTGTTATTTCGGATTTTGTTATTGATATTGCATTTTAAAGTTTCCTTTTTTACATAAATAAAGTTTATTTGGAAAAAGGCTGTTATGATCATCGATTATAGAATCATTGACAAATATATTTCACTTTTTGCCCCAATGTGACATCTTACCAGAGAGGGGCTCAGACAATGCCTGTTATATCTAGAATCCTTTATGACTGAAGATTTAATGTTGACCATATGATTTCTGAGAATGTCACTATATATTTTGTATTGAAATGATCTTCTGAGAACCAAACATAAATAGTGTTATTTTAAAGCTAAGAAGGCATTGGATCACAAGCATCTCTTCTATTGTTTAGCACCTAATTAATGTATATTGAATTAATGGAGAAAGGAATCATTTAGTACTGCCGCTTCTACTGACAAATGATCAAGTGATTTGCCCAAGATGCCAGGGATTGTTAGTGGTAGGGCTTGGAGTAGAATCTGGGTCATCCAACTCCTAGTTCAGTATTTGCTTCCTCTACCACTTATGTTACACAATATCAATTTCAACATGTTTCTTGAGTGCTAAAGTTAAAATTGTGTAACATGTAATAAGCAAATGGATAAACTTACTCCATATAAAGTATTGTACAAGCAATAAAACATTTATAACGAAGATTATAGAAGCACAGTTTATTTTGCCTTAATTGAAGAAGCATTTAACATAAATACAATAAAACTAAAGGGTAGAAAAATTATTCATGAATACAAACCCTTCACCTGAAGCCTAGAATTTTGGAAAACAAAACACAGAATTACAGTAACTGGTTTAAAAAGGTGGCCATATTAACAATGACTGGCATTTTAATCCTTAATGTGTACATATATATATTTTTATACCTATATATACGCATATGAGGACTTAGAGGTATAATTTAAGCATTTGGACATCTATTCTTTTAATTCTCCCTTTTAAATTGCACATAGCTGAAGCTGTTGCTTGAAATGAAAACCATCAAACAGAGACAGACTGTAGCTAATTACATCCTGTTTTCTTCTGTCTCCACTGGCATACACACCAGAGAACTGATCATCAGTTAATTCTCTTTATATGTATGTTGGATTCGTGGTTATGTTAATTTAGTTTGCATTTGACATTCCCCTAGCCACAGCCACACCTTCACAGGTGGTTTAATGATTTGGTGCACTTTCTTCAAAGAGGTAAAGAAATATATAACCACGTAACTTATGGCAGAGTCTTTCAATGCTTGGCAACCTGGAATAAAAGTGAATCCCCACTCCAAAGATACGTGTTCTCACTGAAACAGCTCCAGATCAAATCCAAAACAAACTTAGCTCAGTTAGATTCCATCTTCTATGTTTTGGAAGAGTCCAAATAAAGCAACGTTAAGTTCAAGTGCTATGCATAGGGCGCACATGACTTCTCCAGCTCCAAAGACCAGCACAAAGATACCGTAGAAACTTTGAAGTGTGTCTCTACCTACCTTTCGGTAGCCAAAATAACAAGGCCATGAATATGTTCCCCAATGAATGTTCAATGAAATAGTTGAAGACTAGTGGGAGAAATGAAGTAAGCCCATTTGTACAGTGGGATCATAATCTGCCCTGGTACTTACCATATTGATGGTGCTTCTGTCCCACTGATCTCTAGGAAATCGTACCCTTCTTCTAGTTGAAAGTCAGTGAAGACTAGTGCGATCGTGTCCCCTGGCTCGGCGAGAATGGTCCACGTGCAGTCAGCGTTGTTTTCATATTCCGAAGGGAAGTGGGGGCTGGAAATGGCGCTACTTGTTCCCCGTAAAGTTCCTCCACAAGCTCCCTCAGCTGGTGGGAAAAGACGCAAAAGGGAAAAAAATCATTTTTAGAACATCTCCATCCATATGATATAGATATCCAATTTGTATATCTATAAATTGTCAGTTTTCATCACTGACAAATATCTTCTGAAATCAAAATTGAGGCAATCTGACAATTGATTTATCCTGATTGGATAATTTAATTCCATGAAAAGGCTACAAAAGTCTAGCATTTAAATCAGATTATTAACTGAATTGCCACTATCGAAAAAGAATGAAACCATGGCTTTTCTAAGACCTGGAACGTGCAGATGTCATATATCTGACATTTGTATAGCTTAATACTATTTTCAAAGCTTTTCTCTGAAACTGGGAAGACAGAAATATGTCAGCAACATCTTGAAGCTTGGAAATGTGTGTCTATATTTTCTCAATTCATAGATTCTGGCTTTGAAAATACTGTGTTTTTTAAAAAGAAGTTGTCACCCTGAACTTTATTTTCTATAGGATTTGGAATGTGTATTTGGCTCTGAATTTCAGATATTGACCAATGTAATAACAGACCCATGAAATCATAAAATGGTCCTGAGTAGAAAATAATTGGAATGAAAATGTAAAATGGAATGCTTGGAAAAGTGGCAAGTAAAGTCATCAAAGTAAAATATATTTGAGTTATTCATCAACAGTTTAAACATATTGGTTTAAAGAGGAATAGATCTTGAAAATTATGCCATGGAGTAATAAGCATATAAGTCAGCTAACTTGTAAAATCTATTACAAATTTTGACATACATAGTAAACTGCAAAAACAGGATAAATATTTGCAAACTAATTTGCTTTAAGAAATGTCCCAAAATATTCCCTCCCTCCCTCCCCCTCCCCCTCCTTCTCTCCCTTCCTTCCTTCCTTCCTTCCTTCCTTCCTTCCTTCCTTCCTTCTTCCTTCCTTCCTTCCTTCCTTCCTTCCTTCCTTCCTTCCTTCCTTCCTTCCTTCCTTCCTTCCTTCCTTCCTTCCTTCCTTCCTTCCTTTCTTCCTTCCTCCCTCCCTCTCTCCCTTCCTTCCTCTGTCCCTCCTTTCCTTCCCTCCCTCCATTTTCCCCTCCCCTTTCTCTCTTCCTTTTTTAATCAAATAATTTCTTCCAGAGAATATATTTCACAATTATGGATTTGTGGATACTGATGTTGGGGGGAGGCATCCATCTCATGTCCTGACCAATGCACAATGCCACTGGCTAACCCCAAGCAATCAATGGGCTGACTTGCCAGTCCTCCTCCCTTATGCACGTCCAGTTGCAGACTCACCCCTGTGCTCCCTCCAAGCTTTAATATCACTTATGACATTAGTGGAAGGGACCCTCACGTGGGAACCAGAGTCACTGGCTCATATTGGCACTTCGGATGAGGTGGTGAATTTTTCGGAATTCAGCCACTTTATGCTGAATTCAGGCTGAACAGACTTATAATTGGGCTAGTGTACATTATTATAAATTCCTGGTGGGTGTCACTTGTGTCCCACCAGGAGATGTTTCCTTTGTTGCCCCCATTGGGCAGTCGATTGTTTTCAACCAGGAGAAGGCTCCTGTTGTATTGAAATATTAGGACCCATGGGCCACATGGACAATCATAGAGGTTTGAAAGGGCCACATGGTACTTGCTCAACATACTGTGTCCCAGGATACCCTAATGGCAGGACAATTGGACAGCTGGTTCCATTCTGCAGCCCATCTGTTTATACAAGGCATAGGTGTGCATGCTCTAGGACAGATGGTAGGCAACTTGTCTTTGACCATGCCAAAAATAGCTAAAACTACCACCTGAGCAAGTCAAGATCAAGAGGACTCATTAAATTCTCCAGCCAAGGTGGTGGCAGATAACTGGATAACCCTTAATTATCTGCCGGTAGAACAAGGGAGTATATGTGTTATTGCCAGTACATCATTCTGTGTCTACATAAACAATGCTGGAAAGTCTCAGACCAAACTGGAAAAGATACATGCTCAAGCACAATGGCTGTTGGCCATCTTTGGACTCATTCTGTGATTTCTTTAACTGACTTAACACAGGCACCTGAGGATCTTGCTTGAGAATGCTGCTCCTGGCGAGGGTTCTTCTAATGCTTTGGTTAAATGTTGCTGCAACCCGGGGAGAAGACTCTGGAAGTGAGTCACTGCCACTTGTATTCTTCTGAGAACAACTTGGATCCCTCTCTGCCTTCAAATTCAAGGTGGTTGCTGGTATTACTGCATGTGACATGCTATTGAAAGTTTCTTTCTGGCATCTAGTGGAGGCTCAAGCAGCCAAATAGCAACTCACCTCCCTGATGGCATGCCCAGCTAGAGCCCTGGACCGGAGGGTTACCTTATCCGGAGGCTGGACAACCATATTGGGGTGATTGTTCCCCATTCCAGCTACACAGTGAACTTCTAGGTATCACTTAAGCACGCACATCATATGTGTCCAGGCCAACCCCATAATAGATCTGTTATCAGTGGGGAGGGAAGAGGGTCTCCCACCCTGTGGCACAAGAGGGGTGTGTGTAAATCATTGCCTTGCATCAGCAGTCGGGGGGACCAGCAGCCATGGGAGACCAGCTCCCATGACTGAAGCCAAACTTTCTTTGTCTCTTCTGCCTGTGAATAAAGTGTTGCTCCAGCCCATGCCTGTATTGACTGTCTTTGGGAACGACAACACTGCAGTACTGTGGAGTGGGCAGAAGTGTTTGGATTCTGGACTCCTGCTCTTGGTGACAAACATATCTTTGCCATTCTCCATGCAGTGGACCTTCTCCCAGTGTCAAGCCTTGGCTTGACAGTGATGCTTCAGTGTCATATACTGAAAAATATATGAGGTGAGCCTGCAACCACGATGGGGAAACTTGCTTTTTTAATTTTATTTTATTTTATTTTTCAGAAACAAACATTTTTATTTATGGATAATTGATTTTTGTGGGGGGGATTAATATAAAATGTTATATAGATACATATTGGGAAACTTGCTTTTAGCAGCCTATGTAAATAGCCTGGAGTTCTAGGTAAGTACTGAATTCACCTACAACCACACTTTCTTCACCAAAATTATGGTAAAGTGGGAGGAAGTGACCCTCCTTCTTTTATCTGTCTTGAGGTTGTAGGTTCCATTATTTCTCCCACCTTTGGAGGATGCTCTCTTCTGTATAAAATTTTATTGCAGTATATCATACATATGTGCATGTACATAAAAAAACAAGTGTAGAGTAAAAGTTGTGAACTTACAAAAAAAAAACATGAGTATCATCATACAGGGCCCCCATACAACACCCCACCACCAGCACCTTGCATTTTTTGTGAAACATTTGTTACAAACTATGAAAGAGCATCTTCAAAATATGACTACTAACTATAGCCCATATCTTACATTTGGTGTACTCTTCCCCAACCCAGCCTGTATTAGTATTATATTTTTGTTATACTTCATGAGAAAATGTTCTCATGTTTGTTCTGTTAACCACAGTCCATCTTCCACCACAGGTTTCCTTGTGTCACACAGTCCCATGCTTGTACAGTCCATTCAGAGTGTATCCTCACTGGCTCTCATTTTCATTACAGAGCTGTGCTGTCATCAATCACCTCAGTAAATTTTAGAACATTTTCTTTCCTCCAAAAGGAAAAATCTCATGCCATCTTATGCCCACTATTGTTGTCCCTTAGAACTGATATAACATCTTCCTTGCCATTGTTGCAAAAATATTACAATATTACTATCGTCTATATGTTACATTAGTTGTAATTTTCCCATGTATCACTGTATTCTTACCACTTTGTAAGAGAACATCCTTATATTTATACTATTCATCACAACTTTCATCTACCACCAAAATCGCCGTTACACATTCCCTGTATTATTCTCTAGCGTCCTTTCAATTTATGTCCACAGAGTACTCCTTTCAGCCACAATCACATTTATAAATTAGCTGTGTTATCTATCCTCAAGATGTTCTTTTTGACAGGATTTGAGCTTCATGAAAATGTTGGGGTACAGCACGCCATGTCAGAAACCAGGGGATTAAAAAAAACCTCTTGGATAGGCTGCTCTCAGTCAGTAGGTAGACTCCTAGTTTGCAGGGATAGCTGAGCACAGGGTATTTTACTCCTTAAATCTGCAGTAGTCAGTTTTCCATTTCTTCTGCAGAATACCCTCCTGGTGTTTGCTCTCGGCTTGCTTAATGCTGTCTAATTCTGACAAGTAATTTAAATTGCAATTTAAGGTACAACTACTTTAGTGTGGCTACCCTCAAGAGTTGCACTCCTAGACAACTCAGAATCTTATGAATTGTACAGCTTGGCTGTGAAACTGTACAACTCTGAAAGAAATTAAGGAGTGTGTGAAGGATTTGTATTTTTATATTTTTATAGTTGGTCAGTTCAGTATGCCAGTTGAAAGCATGTGACTTTTCAGAAAGGGCTACAGATACTTTGAGGGAGGTCGCAAAAAACTTCCATATTTTGAGGCTCCAAATATAATTTAAAAATAAAGAAATATTAAATAAGAGGATTAAGAAAATTGCTATATTTGTAATGTTTAATGTTTACCTTTAACAGGTTAAAACAACATGATACACATATATCATAACTGTACATGTAATCTGATTTGAAAATTATAACAAAAGCTGAGTTTGTGTGGGCAATACCAAATGTCCCTCTTGATGCCACCCCTTCTCCTTACCTCTCCCTTTCCCCCTCCCCACAACTACATACACATCATCTATGGTCAACTCTAGCACCAGTTCAAAAACTGCTCTGATTTAGACAGTTTTTACTATACTCCCTGGAAAAGATATTAGGAATATAATCGTAAGTGGCCTACAATGAATAGGCATGCATCCCTATGCTAAAATTATATAAAAAGAGGAATAGAGATAAAAATTCAGTACCACGTGAAATTAGAGGAAGCATGTTTCAGTCATAAAGGGCAACACCATGACTATTTCCAAGTTGCAAACTTTTCATCAAAGTAGGCTGTAAGCCCCTCGAATTGGGCAAACAGTGGACAAGGCTGAACAACGAAAAGCGAGATTCACATTGTATTCTGTAATTCCAGAAACTTAAATAGAAATATTTCTCTCAGAGGGAGATGAGGTAGACTAGATCACTGGGACAGATATTCACATTTGCTGTTGATTAAATAAGGATGTATATAAATGTTTCACATATTTACATATATAAATATCTCTATAGTAATATACTTTTTCATTTATGAATATATTGTACATACTTATATGGTCACTAACACACGTAATATAATTCTTTTTAATATTTAGGTTGTATTTTTTTCTCTATTTTTGTTATATGTTACAAATTTAAGTCATTTCAATGTAAGAATATGTGGGAAAAAGAGAGTTGTAGCACTTTTATTATGTAAAAGATGAAATGTCATAGATGAGTTGGCTTAAAAAAGAAGTTACCAAAATCACTGTGGTTGGGTTACTTAATGAAATGTTTTAATCTAAGTCTGGCACAACAGACTGCATAAATACTCCACAAGACAATTTGTTGGCATATGAGGGCCCCACACACCAAAAAAGTTTTAGAGGGAGCTAACCGATATTAAATCATCCTGGAAACCTGAAACAGGTAACCTATGATGCTGAAGGATTAGTTATGATTCAAATAACTTTGAAATGGTTATATTTATGTGCACAGTACAGGAGAAAAAAGTATAAGAGTACACAGAATGAGACACAACAGTTCTCTGGGAAAACACCTAGGTGTACTTGGTCAAACAGAGGGGAGATATTAAAAACATTTGGTGAGATTATGGCACAGGCACTGACCAATACCAATGGACACCAGCTGTAGCTTTACAGCAGATCTCACCATAGCAGGTTTAATCCCTCTCCTTGCTGGACTATTGAAAGGTCTTGCATAGCTGTAATAAATCCCACTTTCTCATGATGAGTGGAGATGATCAGGTTTCTCCAGGATCTCCAAGCAGTGGATATGTATTAACTGCTGAAGAGGCATTTTAATATTTAACAGTTGATAGAGCTGTGCTGCTGCCCACCAACTGCATATCAGTCCTGATCAAATGACCTTCCCTCTCCACAATGCCTTTTCCTTCTATTTACAAGGGTAGTGGCACAAACAAGCTCCAACCTCACTTCGACGTCTAATATTTTCATATCTGAGTCTAAGAGCATAAGCACTAAGTATCTAAGTAATTTTCCTTGGATTTTACTTTAGGAATTTAATAGATCATGGGACAACCATACCTCATTGGTCCAGAGAATGAATATTTTGCCTTTCCTTACTTCTTCCACATACAGTGGAGCAGCCATTAAAGGAAATGCCAAACTCGTGCAAGTTTATAAGAATTTTGTTAGGATTAGGAGTCGATTTATGTAAGAAAAGAATAGAAAATAAAAATAAAATGAAGAAAAATAAATGACGTTTTCAGGGAAGAAAAAGTATTTTTCCCAAAGCAACAAGTACCCTTCTATAATGTGGAGATATTTTAATGCCTATAGATATTTTTAAATGAGCCACAGTTAGAATTATGTTAGGCTAAATATATGCAGGATATATTTGTATTGTTTGTGGGGTATTTCACATAAATTATTACACAATAATGCTGCTGAGGATTGAATCATGTTCCCCACAAATGGCATGCTCAGGCTCCAACACATGGTCTTATGGGGATGACCCCATTTGTAAATAGGAACTTAGTACTTATTTGTCCAAGGTGCGCCCAAACTGAATGAGGATATTTTTTAAACCAATGTGGATGTAGACCTTATAAGTAAAGTACATCGGATACGGGAAAGAAGCCATGGGGAGCAGTCAGAAGCTGGAAGTCAATGGAACCTGGAAGAGAAGGGAGAAGATAATGCCATGTGCATAGCTCTGTGATGGAAATGCTAAGGACTCCATGGATTGCAGCCAGAGATAAGATATCTACCCTGGGGGGAAGCAAGCTTTCTAGCCAGCCAATTCATTTCTTTTGTTAAGCCAAACCAATGCATGGTATTTGTTTTCAAAGTTAGGAAACTAAAACATAGTTAGGAAACTAGATCATCCAATTGATAACTTCTTTGAATATTAGGCGTATAAAAGAAAAAAAAAATTAATGTCACTCAGTGGATGAAAAACAAATCATGGCAAATTGTCTTTAGAAAAGAGTGAGGTTTAAAAAAATATATGAAAAGAACTGCAGTGGTGCTTCAAATATTTCTCCAATAGGATATTTTAGCCTTTTTAACTTCTTCCCCATTTAAATAACAGTTTTTCTAAACTCTCAAATTTTAAACCTCTGTTGAGGTAATAAGATTTGGGGAGGGACTATCCTAATATGATTTTAAATTAGCAAAATAGTTTTTCAAAGAAATTAATTTGTATCATTCTTAGATCTATGCACATCTACAAAGTAGATTAGTTATATAGGTCATGCAATAAATTATATATATTTCAAAACACAATTTAGCTAAAAAATCTTTTAAAGTTTGGAGATTAAGCAATATATTTCTAAATAACCCATTGATCAAAGAAGTCTCAAGAGAGTTTTAAAAATGTTTTCAACTAATTAAAAATGAAATACAGCTTATTAAGAAAACGTACTAAAACGTATTATCTCAAATAATATATTTTCTCAACTAAAGATAAAGCAAAACAATTACAAGTAAACCAACCTACTTACATAAAATAACTTTTTTCAAACTAAATTTATCAAACTAAAATACGAACTAGAAAGAACACATTGAAAAATACATGCAATCATATTGCAAAAGGATATATCTATACTTATTTGATTCATATTTTTATGAACAAGGTATTCAGAGATATGTGAAAAAAGATTTAAAATATTATTTAAACAAAAATTAATTCTAATATTAAACAAGCATAAGTGAAAGTATAACCATTATTTATCATAGGTCTTCAAATTAAAGTAATAGTGAAATATCATTTAACATTCATTAAAATCAAGAGGATGAAAATGCATATAAAACAATGCAAGAAAGTCCACAGTAAAACGGACACAAGTCTATTCTCATGATATCATTGTATACTGGTATGAATCTTTGGCAATTAAGCTGGCAATACATATGTGGGATAATAAAAATGGTCATATGCTTTGGTTTGTTACCTAATTTTGAGTCTAATACTTTTTTAGTACATTTTAGATTCTTGACACTCTGTGCTAAGTCCTTTATATGGCTTATTTTATTATTCTAACCATTTATGAGAAAATTATTGTTATTGTCCCTACATCACAGTTGTCAAAAGTGAGGCTCTACTTCTTTAAGAAAAAAACAACACATCTATTGATGAGCAAAGAAGTCATGAAATATCAACAAGATCAACTAGGCATTGTTAAAATTAGTCAGTATAAGCACTATATTCAAAATAGGTAAAAGCATTATACTTTGTGACAAAGCAGAACTAACTGAAGTATATTAAGGTATATGCATATAATAATTATATTTATGATCATTGACTATATATGTATGGAAAATATATAATTCTGGCATTATAGGAAGGAAGGTATGAGCAATTAAAACCTCCTTCAATGTTTTATCAATAAACAGCTTATTTAAATAATATTCCATAGATCAATGAATAAAAGTTGAATGCTTAGTCACTGAACATGTAGAACTTTACTGCATTAAAGTGTATCTTATTTTTCTGTAAAAGTGTGATAAATCATATATTTTAAATGTACTAGTGTTGTTGCAGTTGTTTTAATGTAAATTCTGCCGTGAGTCTTTTTGGGAAGGAAAGTTATTATGTGTAGGAAAGATAAATCTCAGTCTATCAGCTATATATCTGGATTTTTGTGTCATATTTCATAAAATAGACAAATGAGAAATGAAATAGTATTTATAGCAACAAAGAATTACAATGCAACCACCATTCTATCAAACAAAACGTGTTTGGATTTTTCCTTCTTTAACAACCACAATATATTGTTCTGCAATATATTTTAGGTTCCAATAAATTCTATGTAATTACCTTGTTAAAAATAGCAAGCTGATTAGTCATCAAAGTTTCAAACGATAGGCATTCATTTTAATTGCAGAAAATGAAAAGCAGGAGCTGATGTAAACATGCCCAGTACTATCAGTTAAATACAAACACGGGACTTATAAAATGCAGGTTTACTGTGCCAATGCAATAGTATTTGACAATGAATGCAGAATTGTTTTTGGCTCTAAATCATGTGGTAAGAAACTTGCCTTTCTGAATGAATAGATTCACTGATTGATGAGTCACTTCGCTGCTTTTTAAAATAATATGAGTACATTCTGAACGGAATTAATGGGTTTTCCAAAGTCATAAATTCATTCCTAACTTAGATAGTATGCGGTGTCTCATGCTGCCTCCATTACATGCTTCAAACAACATCAAAACTGCCTAGGATCCTTTATATGATTTGTTTCAACTAAATGCATGTAAGTTAGTTTGTGTAAATTAACTGTAAATATTATATAAATAAAAGCAAAAATATAAAGAAACATAACAGTATAATAAAGGATTAAAATGCCATTGCCCTCTGTAATCATTACGTGGAAATGGGGGCTTCAGAATAGTTACTATCTCTTAATTCACTGATGTCACGAACAGTAGCTGGTTGTCAAAAAATATTGGGAATTGAGGAATCAAGCTCCAGGCCACAGTCTTACATGTGATATTTTAGGGGCAATCATAGGCAACTAAGAGGTTTTACCAGGCAGGTTTGGAACACAAGTAGTGCATTACAATTGCCCACCCTCCTAACCCCTGCCCCCCAGACTCTCTCACCCTGACCAGGCCAGCCATGCTCATATGTCTATCTGCATTCCTAACCCCAGCACCTCCAAACAGAGGTCTTCCTATAAAGGGGTTGTAGGCAATTCATTTTTCTCCACCTTGACACAGTACTTTTCCACTCCTAATCCTTCCCCATCTCGCTCCCCCAATCCCCTAGGTCCATAAAAAGGCAAGGAGTTTTGTTTGGAGCTCCTTGGCAGTGAGACAATCCCCTACACTTCATTTGACTCTCACCCTGTTCCGTTTGGAAAATGGAAATCTTGGAGTCGCCCTTTTCTCTTATGCCGCTTAACTGCATTGCCACATGAAATGAATAAAGACTTGATTGTTACTTTCGTTTGGCCCATTGTCCTAATTGACTGCCTTGAAACCTGCAGCTTGCCAGGAATTGGCTTACATTTAAATATTGTGGAACCTTTTATTAATGTTCATTCATTTATTCATTCAACAAATATTAAACACCATTCTCTAACAGATGTTCTTTACATTGGATGTATATGGAAGGCTTCTCTGAAGATGTGACATTTGAGGTGAGATCTGGTGGAATAGGAACAAGCCAAGGAAAGAGGCAGAGGAAGAATATTCCAATGGATAGAAAAGTAAGGGTTCAGGCCCTGTGGTGCTTTATATTCTTGTATATTCATGCTGTAGATTTCCCATAACATTTCCTGAGCTCATTCTTATACTATTGCTGAGACTTCAAAGGAAGAATTTACCTGGTTTGTCAACAGGAATAAGTATCATCCACCATCAAGATTTACAGTTCAATTGCCACAGGTAGATGAGGGTGGCACAATATTTGCTTTACCACTCCTAAGTGTAGAATGGGATCAGCATTAAGTCATGGCTACATATCCCAAATGATATTACTATTCATACTTCTTACATTATCGAGAGAATACAGGAATGTTATGATTTTAGAGTTTAATCAAGAGTCGATGCTCATTCTCATAGACCACATTTCCAATTCACTGAAATCTATTCATCTAAATCTGCATTTTCCATTATTTTGTAAAATCCAGGAGTCACTGTCTTCTTCACCACTCTAGAGCCAGCACCAAGGATAGCTCCTACTGCACAGTAAGTGTTTATTTGTATTTGATTAGATGAATTAATGTGACTGAGTACAACAAAAGGGAAACCAATTCCCATCAAATAATGTGCAATTGGCAGTGATTAAGTACATGTATCTTAGGGATATGCTAATTGATATGTGTATGTGTATTGTACATATGGACAGGTACCAGACATAGCCAGTGCCTGTAGCAGTTTGGCATTACTTATGAAATCCAAAAATAGATATTGGCTTATGTTTGTAAACTGGTCCGTTCTTCTGGGCATGATTAAATTATGATTAAGGCTTTGACTGGGCCACATCAGTAGGGCATTGAGTCTCCAACCCTTGATGGATGGAGACTCCCAGATAAAAGACATGGCAAAGGACAGAGTTGGAGTTTTGATGTGGGAGTTTCGAGCTGAAGCCCCAGGAAGTAAGCATCCAGAGGAGCAGAGCAGCCCAGCCTGGAGAGAAACAAGCCCCGGGAAGAGAGGAACCCAGGAAGCCTGAACCCTGCCAGATGTCGGCAGCCATCTTGCTCCGACCCATGGCAATAGACCTTGGCGAGGCAAGTAACTTATGCTTTATGGCCTGGTAACTGTGGGCTTCTACCCCAAATAAATACCCCTTATAAAAGCCAACAGATTTCTGGTATTTTGCATCAGCACCCCTTTTGGCTGACATACAATGCTCCATCAATGCCCCTTCACCTAAATCCAGAGGTCATCGACATTGAAGTATGCACAAATGCCTGTTTCACTTTGTGGGGTCTTTTTTGGATTCAGGAATATGCTCATCAGGAGATAGGGAATGCTGGGAGGGCTCGGTAGTTCTGAGGAGTAACTCATAAGCAAAACTGGGAGTCAGTGTATAAATACCCCGGCTTTCATTTGCATAGACTCAGAGAATCTCTAGAGCAATTGAGTATTAGTTGTCTACAGGAGCAACCTACCATTTAGCACACATTTTACTGGCATTCCCACATTCCTGCCTCACTTCTCTACTACCTCACTGTGCTTCCTAAAATCACCTCCCAAATAAAATGTGGCACCCAATACTGGGTCTCAGAGTCTACTCCTGGGTAACCTATGTGATGAAAGGATAGAAAGTAGATTTCGTTAAAACATAAATCCTAGAGTTCCTGCTTCTACGACCTTTCCACTTTCCTTCCCTTAGCCTTCTCATGTCCTCATTTCTAACTTTACCATCCTTAGAATTCAGGGTCGTGATTTAAATCACTCCCTTGGATATGCTGTAACTCCATTGTCCCCCATTCTTCGAAGGGACAGAGTGTTTAAATTCAAGCCTGGGCCAGGTCCACATTTGCACCCATGCAAGTAAATGTGGTTGGAGAAAAAATAAAAACAGAAGCAGGCTGAAAGATCTCACTTCTGCCCATATTATTTCCTTCCTGGATAAACTGTGTATGTTACCATCTAAAGTTAATACCTACATTTATGTTCTAGCTTTTATTCCTGCTCACATTTCTAAGCCAATGCTTTAGCATTTTATTCTTTCTCAAAATGATAATTTTCCCTTTTTATTGGAAAATTGCCCTCAGCAAACAGGTTTTAATATTCCCCATTCAACAATAAAAACAAACAAACAAAACACACTTCTCTCTTAATTCCATATCTGCTTCCAGACTCCATATCCACTTCTAGACTCATTTTTAAAAAATCCCTTTCACATCAACACACCTCAAAAATGTGTCTATACTTGCAGTCTTCAATTCTTCTTTCCCATCCTTTATTGAACCCAGGTACTTTACAGCCTAAATCTGGGACACTCCTGGGCATGCTGGACATTCACTCACCCTGTCTCTTGATCAAATGCCATTTTTTAAGTGAGAGCATCCTTGAACACTTACTGTGATCTGACATATGGTGTATTTTATTTATTTCTATTTGTTTACTTGTGTCTTTGTTTATTAATTTATGTTGTCTATCTCCACCCACTAGAATATCATTTTGATAGGGCTGGGATTTCTCTTGCTTCTTTAGTTTGTACTCCCAGCATCTGGAACCAGAGGCAACAAACTAAAGCTCATGAGCCACATATGTTCTACTACTTGATTTTTGAAAATAAAGTTTTACTGGAACAAAGCCATGCTTATTTGTTTATGTAGGATATATACAGGCTTTTACTCTACAATGACAGACTAGTAGTCATTGAAACAGACTGTATGACATTCAAAAAAAAAACTAAAATATTTATTATCTGGCCCTTTATAGAGAAAGTTTAATGATTCCTGATAAATAAGTATATTTGAACCTCATAGGCCTCTGATAAATATTTCTTGAAACGAATTAATGAACACAAATAGTAATCAAGAGCATGGGGAAATATTAATTTCTATTAGAAATCAAAAGGCAGTTAAAGCAACTTTGGGGCATCATTTTAATGCTATTAAATATTCAACAGTTTTTAAAAAAATGCCAACATCAAAATTTAAATTAATTTGGTGATACTGGATTATGCATATTACACTTGTGGCATTGAATGTTTGCTTAGCAAGTTTGCAAATTGTAAAGTAATGACATTCTTAGAATTTTATCCCTAGGAAATAATTCAACAGAAGGAACGAAAGCAAAGCTGTATGTACAGAGACACTAATTATAGCATTATGTGTAGAAGAAAACATCGGAAACACTCATTATGGTCAATTTCAGGGAAAGTAATCACCATTAATTTTAAAATAGAATAAAATTCTGTCAATGAAAATGGAAATGTTTATGATAAAACAATAATTTTATAAAGTCAAATATAAATGTAATATTCTCTATGATTTCTGCTAGTCCTTGCCTCTGAGAAACTTCTCAGACGCTGTGCTGTCCGTCTTTGATTTCTATCTACCTCCGTGCTAGCTCTTCATTGATAATTGTTATATCAATTGCAATGACTGATATCGAGCACTTTGAGAATCTCATTTAATCTTTACCAATCCCATGGGATTAAAAGCTGTGTTAGTCCAGTTTAACAGATTCTGAGCCTGAGGCTTTGCCAGTCAATAACTTGCCCATGACGTTACTGCTAGTAATTGGTAAAACTGGAACTTGAATGACAAAGCCTGTGCTTTTGACACCGACATGTGTGCCTATCACAGTGAACGGCATTTACCTGGTCATGTATTTATTTGCCACTAGACCTATTCACCTTACAGTTTTATAACTAGCATGGTACCTGCATAGAATAAAATTATTCTATATACTTTAAGGTCAACCATGAAAAATGAAAATAATTGGCATACAGGCATTTAAAATTATTTTAAAAATATATTATGAATTTTTATTTAATGAAATAATGCAAATAATCTGCTTAGCAGAATGCCTGTAGCATAATGAAGGTGTAACAAACATAGTCAGGATTTATATAATCCGATGTCACTATATTTTTCAATTGTTATTTTTTTTTAATTTGGTAAGATTTATATTAGAGTTGTTTAATACACAGTATGCAGAAAGGCTTTAAAACTAGATTCGTTTACATTTAAGGCCAGATTTCTTATTATGAATGCCATTCCATTCAATCTTACTTTACATTGCTTCGTCCTGACAGATCATTTATGATTCATTTTACAATATTACTTCTGAAACATAACTGATAAAAACACAGCTGTGTTTTAAATATTACAGAATTTATAGGCATCCATAAAAAGCAAGACTTCTCTCTCCCTTCTCTTCCCCTGCAGCTATATCTTTCCAAGTGTTTTCCTGCCCCTTCATCACTAGCAGTAGAATTTCTGCAATTAAAAAACTTGACTGACATTTCATAAAACATTGGCATGTGACATATTGTCACTTCCAGACACATTATGTAAAGCTTATCAATTAAAGAAAATTGCAGCTTTAGACAGCTCTAAATGAACTAAGGACATACATTATTTAGCATGTCTTATTACGGGTATTACTGTAACCATCACTGGCTTTTTATTTAGTGCTATCTTTGCTTGCTATCATTCATACTTCCAAGGAATTTTAACTGTCCTAAAATGGATAAAATCATTCAAAACTTTTAAAAAAATCAAAACAGCTGATACATACTATGTTCTCTAAAACCATCTCATAACAGTGATATGTGTGTTAGCACACCGAGGTAAATACTTATGTTATGTGTGAGTGTTTCCACAGACAGAGACAAAGTGTATTAGTAAAGGGAATTATCAAGTCCAAAATCTGCAGGGCAAACTGCAAGTTGGAAATTTGACAAGGTGACATTGAATTCCCCGGGAGAAGCGACAAGTTGGGAACTGCCATGAAGGTGACAATGAATATCCCAGGGGAAGGCGGCTGTCTGGAGTAGAGACAGAAGTTCTTTCTGACTGCTGAAATCCTCAGTTCTCCCCTTAAGGCCTTCAGATCATTGGATGAGGAAATTCCTCTCATTGCTGAAGGCAATCTCCATTGTCGATTGTAGATGTCATAAGTTGTAGATGCAATGAACTGACTGATTTAAATTCACAAAATACTCTCACACTAACAATCAGGACATTGCTTGCTGGACAAAACAACTGGATACCATAAGCTAGCCAATTTGACATGTGAAATTAAAGATCACACAAGGTTAGAACTTTATTGAGTTAAGTAGCATTATTTCCAATTATAATTCATAGGCTGTAATTTTCCTATGATTTTCAGATCATGCTTCCAAGCAAAACAAAAGAAAAACAAAACAACAAAACAAAACATATATATGCATATATAAGCCTGTTTTTTTATAAAATATAAATAAACCAGAGATATGGAAACAGAATAGTAGCTATGTATGGCAGGGGAAGCATAGAGAGATTGAGAGGTGATGAGTTTTGTTTATTTTTCATGGTTAGTATTATTGGAATAATGACATTGCTCTATAAGTGATGATCACACATCTATGTGGTAGTTATACTGAGTATCATTGATCGTACACTTTGGATGGATTTATGCTTTATTAATATACATCAATAAAATTGAAAAAAAAACAACAACCTGAACTATAACACATACGTAGAAAAAAATGATGCCAAAACAAAACAAACAGTCACAACCTCAACCTCCTTCACCTCTCCCACAGGAGAACTCTAGAAGAGATGTGAGAAGTACAGTCAGTAACCGTTTTATCAACTGTTGTCTTTATAGCATTGGTATGATTCCTAGCCTCTCAGAGAGTTAGATTTCTTTTCTGCACACTGTAACAATTAATATTAGCATAAGATTTTTGGATAAGATAGAATAAAATAATCTATGTAAGGCTCATAACAAAATGCCTGACAAAGAGCGAGCACTAAATACAATGTTCAGTCATGATTCTTCTAGCTTCCTATTGCTTTCCTTGGTAAGTAATTCATAGTTACCTAAAAAGATTTCATTTGCTGAAAGTAGATAATAAACGGAGAATAACCATCAGATTGGCCAACCGCCTATCTGATGTTTTGTAAACCCCTTTTGCCTTAATTACCTCCCCAGCATGTCTTAGCTCAGATTCTGGTAATATGCTCTCCCTGAAGCTGCTCTGAGCACAATTCTCATTCCCCTGTAGGGAATGAGAGCTTCTGGGGTGGACAAAGAAGGAAGTCGTAGGGTTTAGTGAAGGATCTTGGACTGAGAGATAAAGATGAAAGAGGTTTGTGGATTAACTCAAACCAAAAAGTATTTCCTTAGAGGAACAAAAGTTCTGTATGACTGGGAAAATAGACTAGTCGTTTGCTTTGCTTTCACCAAGTTTGACTTACTCCCTTAGAGATAGCTTCAACAAAACACATTTAGCCTTAAAATAAAAGATAGAGAGGCTCTACAGTCAAATGGCCCTCTTCAGGCTAAAGACCCTCTAGTGCTAGGTTTATACATAAAGTTTTTCATTTGGAAAACTTGAAACTGCTGGTAGTCATTTCTGAGAACCCAGAAAGCTATTTTAGTCACTGCTTAGTTTAAAACACTTGCATTCACAGAAATTGTTAAGGAGCAGCAATTACATTTCTCTCCCAAAATCCAGCTGACTTTACTCTTCGCCTTTCTAGGCACACATTCCGCAAATGGCCTGCAAGTTGGGCGACACACTTTAAGCTGTGCTCCACGCGAAAGCACGTGGAGTAAGTGGAGAAGCCGGAGCACGGCATCGCTCACCTCTCTAGGACAAAGCCAAGTCACTTGCTGCAAACACAAAAACACATTTCCAGGCAAGTTTATAATCAGCCAGCGGCTTTCTCACTGCCCCTTTCCAGACATGCCAGGATCCGAGCATAAGTTTCTCAAGAAGAAAATGAGGTTGGCTTTTTAAAAATTAAAGTTATATTTGCTTCCGAATTCTAAATTAAGTTCCTTTAAAGTTATTTATTTTCCTCATAAATAAGTGGACAGCATATTATGAGGCCAGTTGTGCAGACTCTGTGGCAGAATGCTGGGATTCAGGTACCACCTCTTACTACCATGTGACCATGGAAAAGACACTTAATTTCTCCGTGCCTCAGTCTCCTCATCAAAAGAAGAATTAGAGTAATGATAATATGTATCTTAAAGGTTTATTGTGAAAATTAAATACAAGAATGTAGATAAAGCATTTAAACAGTTCCTGAGACGTAGAAATTACTAAATGCTTTAGTATCACAATGCTTTCTTCTTAAAATCTAAAATTTTAGAGCCTAAACTGAAATTTCTACCACTTGAAGACAGTTGCTACTCTATATGCTAATTATTAAGATAATTAAAATACTTTGAACATGATCAGTTATCCCCTCAAGTAAACGGGATCTAGAAATAATCAACATCTGGCCAATTGCTAAATTGCATCTGTGTTTTCTATAATATGCCATGCTATTTGTATACTTATGTGTGTGTGTATGTGTGTGTAAATTTTATATCACTAATGTAGTTCAATTAGTGGAATGTAAAATAAAATTATCTATTCCTGCATAGAACTATCCTCCAGTAGACACTTATTTTGCCTTTTACCTAAGCCATTTCTCTCCTTAAGAAATCATCTGGTAGGCTTTTTAAAATTCCAAAGCATATCAATAATGCATAAAAACCCTTGTTTAAGAGCCATCAGTATTGATTGAGATCCTATAGGTTACCTTAATTTCCTTGCAAATTGTTTACCATTTGTCTTCACTCACTTAATTCTGATACCCAAAGTTATTTTCAAGATTGGGAAGGAACGGTTCCAGAATTAGACCAAGTTTTTTTCAACCCGAGAATCACTCTTATTTTTATTCTTTCATATTTCTTCAGGCACACTTGTATAAAGCTGTCTCCCTCTCTTTGCTTACTCTACTAGATAATTTGCATCTTCTTCGAAGTTTTCCATACTTTTCATTCATTATATTTCAACATTATTTCCTCCAAAAGTAAGATAGTGTCTGAAATGAGCTTCCTTTTGAGAAGCCATGCTGGACTAATCAAGAGCTGGCTCGCTGTTATGGTGTGTCTAAACTAATTTTAAACTACTTTCCTTTTTGATGCTATTCAGCTCAAGTCTGTTTCAGTAATTGCTGAGAAACTAAAGGGAAGAATTCCAATCAGACTATGCCATAGATTTGTATATTTCTGATCCATTTTCTTATCAGTCCTTATAATAAAACTACATCTGTGTCTTGAACCCTCTATCCTAAGTGAAAATGAAAACTACTAACAGAAAAAGAAAGACAGCATGGGATGCTTCAGAACTCTATATGCATTAACAGCCAGTATAGAAGAAAAAAATAAGAACTTAAATTCTTCTGCCTTCTAAATCTGATCTCTCCAATATAGTAATCACTATCCTATGTGGCTAATGATTTCTTGAAATGGGGCTCTTTCAATTTGAGATATGCTGTAAACCAAAATATGTGCCAGATTTTTAAGACTAGTACGAACAAATGGGTACAAAATATTCCATTAATATTTCCATATTGATTATGTATTGCAATCGTATTTTTTGAAAGGAATGGGTTCATGAAATACTGTATTAAAATTAAGTTCACCTGCTTCTTTGTATTTTTAATGTGGACACTAGGAAATTTTGATTAACATATTTGGCTCACATTTGTGGATTGCATGGTATTTCTCATGGACAGCATGGTTCTAAATGCCAAGGAAATGGCGTTGGCTGGTTAGGCATGCGGCAGCTGAAAGCTCCCTGCTCGAGGCAGATGGTTGTCGTTCTCCTCACCAGCTTGAGGGGGGAGAAGGAGAGGGCTCTGGTCTCCACGTAGACCGTCTTGTACAGGAACATCTTTGGTCACATGACTGATACAAGATCTTTCCCCATCCATGTGTTTTCTTTTTACTCAAGGAGATTATGGATATAATAATATCTTCCCTCATATAATGCATCACATATAGCTGCTCCCTATAAAACCTCTGTATCTTTTCCTTTTCTCCTTTAACCTGTGCCTGGAAAACTTCTCTCTGGTTATTAATTTTTCTCACTAAGTGACATTGATATTTCCCCATACCCCTATCCCTCACTACACAAGTAATTTTAACACAGAAAAAAAATATTTATCATGACAGATGTATCTTGATTTAGTTGAGATTTAATAAATTGATGGTAATGTAGGGAAATTATTAGCTGGCTATTGTAAAAACTTTTTTATAAGGTATATAATTGTGGAATTACTAAAGATTTTTCAGTTAAGAACAAAACTCTTGAGGAAAGTTTCAGCAGAAAAGAGGTTGTCATAGTTGTTAATACTTAATGTCACAAATAGAGGTAGCTCTTCAAATTTATAATAGATTTGTATTTGATAATCAGCAGATATCTATACTTCTCTTAAGTTTTTAAACTTAATGGTTATTTCACTAAAGGGAATAGCTGTAGATTAGGCTAAATTTTAAGGTAGAGGAACTGTGGATACACTCATAAAGTTTTACTAACTGTATTTTAACTTTTGAGAAGTTACAAGCTAGTTAGGAAAACACTATTAGGATATTAAGTTGAAATACAACACAGCAACAAAATTAAAACTATAGACAAAAAGACTTTTAAAAAATCAATTAAAAAATAGGCTGCAATTGTAAGAAATGACTGATATTTGGACTTGAGTTTGAACATGCAAATGAATAAGATTTATGGCTAGAAGAGAGATGAATCAGGATATAAATAAGCAAAAGTTTAGAATTAGGCATGGGTGGTGTGCTGGTAAGACAACTTTCTGAAAAACAAACAACAAAAGCTCTGCTTTGTAGCATTTGCTTGTTTCCATGGTATAAAAACTTCTACCATTTCAACCTAACCACATGATACTACTAACATGATGTTAAGGGATGCAGAGTTTGAAAGTTACGTATACAATCATCTCTTGGGAAAGCCAGTATAAATCAGCCCCAAAAAACACAGCATAATTGTCTTAGTATGCCAGGGCTGCTGTAGTAATTAGTTGGCTTAAAAACAGAAATTTTTTGTCTCACACTTCTGGGGATAGAAGTCCAAATCAAAGTGTTGGCGGATCATGCTTTCTCTAAAGTCTGTAGGGTTCTGATGGTAGCTTGAAATTCATGAGGCTCCTTGGTTTTTGGTATAACTCAATCTCTAACTCTGTCACATGGCCATCTCTCTCTTTCTCTGTCTGTCTCTCTCTTACTGTGCCCAAATTTCCCTTCCTTATAAGGAACCTTGAGTAAGGGGCCATCCTAATCAAGTTTGGCTTAATTTTACTAATAACATCTTCAAAGATCCTATTTACAAATAAATTCACATACACAGAGGTGGAGTGGACATCACCATCCCAGTCCCCTCAGGATTAGGGGAAGAACTATGGACTAGAGTGAACTTGATGGTATTCTGTTGTTCACATATGGTGATTCTAGCAATGGAAGAAATTATAACAATGAGGTGGAGCCAGTGGCCACTTGACACTTTTGGGGCAGGGAGGGGACGAGCAGTTGAAATACAGGGGCTTCTTTGGGATTTGGAGGTTGTCCTGAGTACCTTTGTGGCAACGGATGTAGGCCAGTTTAAATCAGCACACACCACTCAGAACTGAGTGGGAGAGAGTGTGGTCTACAGTGTGAACTGTGGTCTATGGTTGGTGGCAAGGCCCCAGGATGTGTAAGTCCATTGAGGGTGGTGGGCCACACTTGTGGGAGATGTTTGTGTGGGATGTGGTGGGAGGTGTGGGAGGTGGGCAACATGGGAATCCCAGTGGGTTCCGTGTAATATTTTGGGTAATCTAAGCACTTCTTAAAATATATTTATATATATAAATAACATTTTTGTAAGCAAATGCACATATATGCATATATATTTACATATCATTTTGCAAATGTTGGTATGTATTGTGAAAATTTTGATTTTTACCCACAATAAAAAAAAAAATAATAAAATAAATAAATAAATAAATTTCACATACACAGGACTGGAGAGTAGGACTGAAACATGTATTTTGGGGAGACATCATTCTAGCCATAAAAATGGTGGAGAGAAAATCATTGACAGAAGTATAAGATGTGTGCTTAGGTATTTGGATATATGAAAGTGTATAATTTAGATAAGCCCATGTTACGGTGTATACTGGAAGCCATACTGAAGAGTTTCTACTTAATTCTTGTGGAGTCACTGAAATTGTTTGGCTGAGAGAGGAAAATGAATGATAAAGATTTCTGTTTGGGGTGGGGGGGTAGTTTGCGAGTAGAACGCAGATTGGATACTGAGATTCTAGACATGGAGCCCATTTTATAAACTTGAAATATGTCTGGGTAAAAGTTAAAAAAAAAAAAAGCAGGAATAATATAGGGGGAGTGGGAAAGTAGAGAAATGAAAGACGTTTTGAAAGGAAAAAAAGTTAACATATCTTGAGATCTAAAGGTTACATTGAATAGTGGAGAAAATAAAGCCAAAGTAACTCAAAATTTTGATACTGAACAAATGAGAAAATAGGGTATAATAAGGATGATTAAGGTAGAATAAGATAGAAAAGGAATAGGGAAAAATAAGGAAAAGAAGAAAATATTTAGGATATCAAAGTGGTGGTATCCATAAATGGGATCAATTAATTGAGAGAAATCTGTAGAAGAAGAAAGGAAACAGAACATGGGCCTAGGTTTTGAGGAGGCAACCCTTTTACCATTGGATAGAGGAAAACTAGTTAATTGTAGAAACCAAGAGAAAAAGAAGGAAAATGGATTAAACCTTAGGCACATGCAGAGGAAATGAAGATTTCAGGGAAAGAGATGGGCATTTAAAGTAGAAAATGGTCATAATAAGGAATATTCCAGAACAGAGGAATAATTTGAATATGATAAATCCCAGCTCTGGCAGTTACTAGCTGGAATAACTTGGGTAAGTTACTTTTCCTATCTAACCCTCATAGGCTTCAACTATAAAATGAATTTTAATAAAATATCTACTTGGGAAGACTAAATGTGATAAAGCAGTGCCTGGCCCATAAAGAGCCATAAGCTATTTAGTATTAGTTATAGTAATATTATAGTAATATTCCATTATTAAAATTATTTTCATCAGGAAGATCTCAGGAGAGTGCAACATTTAAGAAAAAAAAAGACAGAAGAGGAAAGAAATCATTAAAGAGCATAGGCACATTAATGAAAACAGCACAATATGTTGTATTAATGAATTAAAGTTCAATCTGTGAATTGGCATAGTTAGTAGCACAGATTGAAAACCAGGCATGAGTTTGAGACTGAACTGATCATATGCTTTCTCTGGTACCTTTTGAAAATTAGACATGTTTTTCTTCATATATTAAATGAGTGTCTGTTCTTAGTTCCATGGATTGTTGTGAAAATTAAATAATATCATCCAAGTAAAGTGTTTAGCATATTTCATGGCATTACATTAAGACCTCATGTTAGCTATACATTTAGTTTTGAATGCATAAGATGAGGTTTTCTTAGGAAAGTCAAAATCTACTAGTTGAAGTGTACTCTTACCTAAAGTTGTTAATTAGATCCATCAAGCAATGTTATTAGAAAGGCTAAAAATTGAAGAGGTTCAGGAAAAGTTATTCTAACATTGCCCCAAATGGCGGTGATAGGAACTTAGAATGGTGCATTCATTGATGGCCATCTTATTTCAAAAACTTAAAAGAGTTGAAAGAGAAAAAAAAAATTCTTAAAATACATAACAAATTATCAAGGGGTGTTCTAAATTTTTAATAAAAAAAGGATAAAAAAGGAACTCAGATTGGGAAATTAAATTAATAAGGACATAATCATGTGCATCATTGTAAAGTACTATGACAAGAGGCGAAAAAAAATATGCAGAAGAAGCCCATGAAATTTGAGAAATGGAATAAAAGAACATTTTGGACTTTGAGGGACATATCAAAACTTGTTATTGACTTTATAGGGCCCAACTATGGTTTCTTATATAACATGTTATATGACTTTGGGAAAGAGAATGAGCTGACATGGTTATGACCCAACATGAAATTTCCTCTTTTCATTTAAATTGAAACTTTTATAATATTAGCTCTGAAGCTGTGACGCAGTACAGGTGTCAGCTTCCAAGCACATAGTCATCATACAGTACCTCTGCAAAATGGAGCTGGAAAATCCCATGACGCACCATTCCCAGGGCTAACAATGCAGGTCAGAATAGCATGGCCTTCCAAGATATACCCAGAGAGACAGCTGTATCGGATTTTGTCTCCTATGTTGAATCTTGTACCGTGAAGAACTCCTTTCAGTATTTCCCCAGGATTTCCACAGGTGTGGCTAGGTAAAACTATAGGAAAGAGAAAAGAAAGGAAAAGAAATAAACATCAAACTTAAAGAAAAATGTTCTGAGATCAATGTGTATCTCAAACAGGCACTACATTTCAACTATTAAAATCAGCAAATCTCTACCATAAAAATAGTTCTAAATTTTGTGCAGAAATTAAACTGAGAATATGTCTTCATATTTTAGAAATGTCTGCAATATAAGACTTTTATAAAGATTATTTTAAAGTGTAAATAAATGCATTTTGTTAAGAAAGTAAAATACAGTTCTGCTTACATTCAATATTTTAGATGATAGCTAGATTATTTTTCTAATGATGAGATACTACAGTCTCTTACAGTTAGCAACCAGATAATACAGTAGGTTATAGAGATCTGACAGTAATATGAGAAATACAGCATGAATAAATAGACATACTGTATTTATTCTTATTCCTCCAGAAAGAAGACAGTGCCTGATACACATCACTAACCAATGTTCACTCGATGTTTGATGGATAAACAACTGAATTAAAAAATACACTACACATCTCATTCCTTAATCAACAGGTTTTTGAAAAAAAATTCCACTATCATACTCTAGGACTTATAATGGACTCTTGACATTTATAGCATCTGAATCACAAGCAAGTGTCAACTCTTATTTTTGACAATGCGACTATTCTTTTCACTTGTATTTCAATAATATGAGCTTTGCTTCTTTTCTATCTTGACCATCCCACCTTTCACATTGAAACCATTCTCTATCAAATTCAATGGCCTTGAAACTTAATTATGTTGCCATTCCATACTAATAGTACATGATTTTGAACTTCATTAAGTTGAATGAACGAAGGTCATGATTGAGGTTTAATTTTAGCATATCATCAGGAAATTATCTGATATTATATAGAATTTCAATAAATCCTGGCACTTGCTATTTAAAAACAATCAATTCCAAGTTTAAAATGATTTCTAAATGAACAAGATTGAATTATTTTATATCTACATTATTTTTTGTGTAAGTATGGGAGTGTATGTTATGCGCAGCTATAATATAGTACAATATTTTCTGTTTTATTTATATTTATAGCCTGAGAAATGTACAGAACTTTCTTAGTGAAAGTTGAGGGAATCTAACCAAATTTTAAATTATTTTTTAATATCATCTAAATATGTACAAATTAAACTATGTAGAAACAGAAAACAAACACAAGCCTCTATATAATTAATATTGCTGGTATGTTATGAAATTTATTTACACAGGCAATGTGTTCTCAGTGCTTTTTTTTCCTTTAATCTTTTATCGGTCTGCAAAAATCTAAGGTGTTGACCACACAACAGCAATAGTTCTTTGTTGACATCATTTTGGAAAAAGAAATTTTGTATTTAATGCCACATTTACTACCCCAAAGGCAATACATCTGTTAAAAAATGCTGCTTTAGATTCTTTTAGAAATTGCATTCAACTGCAGATAAGTTTCTAAGATAGAAAAAAATTTAAATTCTCTTTTGGGGAAGCACCTGAGTTTATGTCTCAGGATGCTTGCTAGTCAGGTCACATGAGCTGATGGATCTTACAGTCAGAGACACAGGCTGAATTTAAATCATGATTTGGTGAGGGGGTGTGAGGGATCGGTGGAGAGAGAATGGGATAGGTGGAGGGGAATGAATGTGAATAAGGATACTTTTTGGTGTTTGCCCTTCTTTTCCAGGAATCTTTAGAATTAACAAATCCCTTCTCGTTTCTTTTAGGGTCCTTCTTCATTATTTTCATTAACTGCTAGTAATACTTTTTATTAGAAGGTATACGTTCACTGATAGAATGTGTCCAAAAAATTGTTTTCCGAAGAAAGGAGTTATCTGTTTAAATCTGTCAAGTGTTTTAAAAGCTTTTGTGCTGGTTTGAGGCTTTTGTGGACCCCAGAACATTATTTTCTTAAGCTAACCCATTCCTGTGTGTGTAAACCTATTGTATATGGGACCTTCTGGTTCCATTCAGTTAGGGGACCCTTTTATTAGGTCACTTTTGATTAGATCAATTCAGTTAAGGGTCTATGATTAGATTGCAGGACCCAGAGTGGGTGTTTATCCTCTTACTGGAGCTCCTTATAGGCAAAGGACTAAAAATCCACAGACACAGAGGAAAAGCTGCCGAGGCAGAGAGAAGGGACCCAGGAGCTGAGAGAGGAACCCTGGAGAGAGGTGGCCACAGATGCAGAAGCGAAGAGCCCGGACAAGAAGCAGATGCTTCCGTGTGCCTTGCCACGAGAGAAAGTTCTCCAGGATCGCCAGCAGGCCAGACTCCTGATGATGTCTAGATTTGGACACTTTCAACGCTTCAGGACCGTAAGCTTTTTACCCAAGAAATTCCCATTGTAAAAGCCAGCCCATTTTTGCTATATTGCATTGGCAGCCTTTAGCAACCTAAAACACCCTCTAAAGATATCTACAACAGGGAACAACTCTCACAAGTGGAAAACTAACTGAGCCATTCTGAAAACTGAACTTAACCTGTACAACTTTTCTATATGTTTTTCTGCTGAAAACAGCAAGAAATTAATTTTTTTTTAAATTAACTTTAGCACAAGTAAAAAATGGGCTATTTTATAGAATTGATATTGTACAATTACATATGAAATGGATCGCCAGATGTTGGTGTTTCATGGATAAGCTTCCGGCTATCTTATTTGTAGCCTATTTAATACAATTAAACAGAAGTGAAGCAGAAACAAAATGTAACATTGGATTGTGGAATGGTGCCATCTCAGGCTCCCCTTCCTCCATAAATCCTTCCCTTATATCTTAAACCACTTGAACAGCTTCTTTTATTGTGTCTACAGATTTTGTCTTTACCTTAACATCTTAACGCAACTATATTTGAATGCAAAAGTACATATCAAAGACATACACTTTGAAAGGCTCTGTTTTCTATTCACAATGGAATGGAATGGAAAGGAGAACTGTACTGAAGTCCCTTACTTTACATTTATTAGTTCCATTTATTTACTGAAAATGTTGCCTCATTAGATTTTATTTCACAGGGCAAGGTGTTAAGACTGAAGGAGATAACCTAAGTCTCCAAATATACCTTCTCTAGGACTCTGTTATTAGATTGCATCTTAAATAGCTGTTAGCAGTTCTGCCTCTATTATAGACTTGAGTTGCTCAGTGTTGGGGTATGTATCTTATTCATCGTTGCCTATAAAAGTGTCTAGAATGATGCCTAATCCTCAGCAGATGTTTGCTAAATAAATATTTGCTCAATTAAAATGATAAATATTAATGTAAGAGAGATCATATTTTCTTTCCAGATATTACATATATAATAATTAAGATATACATAGCTTATAACCTTTGTGAGAATAGGAAAAAGCAGGGTTTTTACAAAAGCCAATTGGACAAAATATCATTTTGGAAAAAATAAATTGGTCATATGTTATATCTTCAACTCTTTTTTGACATTTGCTACAAATATACATTGGCTTCAGAGGCATACATGAATTTAATAATTTTAATGCAAAATAACTTAGAAAATAGGAAAAGTGATTAAAATAAGGATAAAAGCTTAAAGTCATAAAGTTACCAATTTACAATTTATGGAATGACTAATTTTATTTTCAAGTAATTTTCTCTCAGAAATATTTTGCTAAAATTTTCAAGAGAACAATGCCAACAAGCAAACAGAAAATAATTGAGAAAGAATTACAATATTTACTTCCAGTTGTAAAAAATAACAAAGATGCTAAAATAGCATATATTATAAAATCATTGACAATTTATTTTTTAAAAGGTGAAAATACCCATAAATTTTGAAAAGTGGATGGGAATGATTTAAGACACAGTCAAAGATTTAAGATTTACATTAAAAAGACCAGCATGTGAGAATCCAGTGGCTGGGAAAGTTGATTTATAATCAAGTAACTTTAACTCAATTGTCATTTCTGCCTATATCATTTTTTAAAAATGTTATTTGAAAATAATTTCAAATGGACAGGATAGTTGCAAAAATAATACAAACAACATACAGAGGACTCTAACATACTTCTACTCCCCTGAAACACAAACACAAATCCACCAATTTAAAAACTTTGCCACCTTTGCCATCCATCCATCCATTCATCCATTCATCCATCCATCCATCCATCCATCCATCCATCCATCCATCCATCCATCCATCCATC
>JAKSZT010054462.1:2825625-3048705 GCA_026826555.1 Tolypeutes matacus | reverse complement strand
AATGAAATGAAATGAAATGAAATGAAATGAAATGAAATGAAATGAAACGAAGCAAAATGAAATAAAATGCTTCTTCTGTGTGATTTCTAATACATGATATTCATATATCAAGGATAAAACCATCTATTCCAAAGGTTAAATATTATATTACATATCACTAAGAGTGGTTAGCAAATTGAGTTACATTGAATCTAAGAAAGAGATAATTTCAAACTGTTTATTTGTCATAGCATATTTAGTAATTCAAATTAAAACAGAATAAAAAATAACTATAATACTTCCACTTTTGGTCAAATCAGAGTATTAGGGATTAGATTTTCCTTCCCACCTGAAAAAAGTAACAAAAGAGACAAAAATCTATAAAGCAATGGCTCTCAAGTAATTGAATATCAAGCAACATAGGAAAATGATTTCTGAGTGATATGGAAACTGTTGAGATAATTCCTACAATTGCCCAGCTTCTTTCCCGGAGAGAGTTTTCAGTCATGGCACAGGGGGACAACCTGACGTTATCCCCTACTTGAAGAGAATGCTGAGAGTTCAGACAACCAAAGTGGCTAACGTTACAGGGTACCATAGTTTAGAGACACAGAGTGAGAACTCCAGAGATATGCAGGGTGTCTCTTTTGATTAGTCAAGTGAGTACTGATTAATGCATGCTTATGAGGAATTTACCTAAGGCTGGTGAAAGAATTACCCAAAAGGATTAGAAGGAACAGTACCTAGAATTCACACAGGGTTGAAAATAGTATCTGTTCCCAACAGTCAGAGTGGAAAATTTCATAGTTTATAAGACATCAGTTAGAGTAATACAAAGAGTCTTGCCTCAGTAGTGGGAAAACATTCACTCGATACTAAATTCTTCTTGTGTTACTCCTCAGAAAGATTACCATCAATGGGGTCAAGAATAGAGTGAGGCAAACAAAATGCCTAGCCTGTAAAATTTGATAGACTCTATTTAGTTTATGGAATTGCAGCTACAGCATTTGCACAAACCTAAGAGCAAATACTTCCTTAAATTCTGCACCCTAGGTGCCTCATTTATCTCACTTTTGTCCAGACTCTACTAGTATTATCTGGAAAGACCATATTGTTCCACAAAATTTAACTGTACCCAAAAATAAAGCTCAAATATGTTATTAGGAATCCACAAATATCCAGAACCACTAAGATAAAATTCAAAATGTTTGGCATTCAATAAAAAATTACCAGTCATGAAAAAATGAGAAAAAATACAATCCACAACTAGGAGAAAAATTGATAAATCAAAAATGACCCATAAGTGACAGAGATGATAAATTAGAAGACAACATTTTAACAGTTATTATAATTGTACTCCATGTGAACAATAAACTAGAAAAAAGAAGACATTTTATGGAGAGTTATTGAAGATGTAAAAAGAATGTAGACTGTACATCTAGATTTGAAACCTACAATGTCTGAGTTGAAAAATCCAATAGTTTAGATTAAAGGCAGAATAGATATAGCAGAAGAAAAGATGTGACCAAGAAGATATGGAAATAGAAACTATCCAAAAATGAACATGGAGAGAAAAAGATTGCCATCACAAAACAAATAAAAAGGAAAGAACATCAGTGAATTTGGGGACAACGTCAAGCAGCCAGATATAGAGGCAATGGAAATCCCTAAAGAGAAGGAATGGAAAGAGGTGCAGAAAAAATATTTGAAGAATTAATGATCTAAAACTTTCCAAATCTGCTGAAAGTATAAACCATAGACCCAAGAAGTTCAATGGACCCCAAACACAAACAAACATGAATATCACACATGAAGGTATATCAAAATCAAATTTGCTAAAAGCAGTGATAAAAAGAAAATTTTAAACATATATGCAGAAAAAATACTGATCATGTACAAAGAAGCAGAAATAAGAATTATTGCAGATATATCTTTGGACAGTGGAGTAAGTTATTTGAAATACTGAAAGAAAAATAAAGGAGAGGGAAAACTGTCAACTTAGAATTTTTTTACACAATAAAAAATATATTTCAAAAACATAGGTTAAATTAAAACATTTCAGTGATACAAAAGCTGAAAATTATCATCAGGAGATTCACAGTACAAGAAATGTTAAATGTGGTCATTTAAGCAGAAGGAAAAAGTTATACCTAATAATATAACAAAGGAGATAAAATGGAATCATAAAATGTACTGAATCTGAAGGAAGATATAAAAAGATGAAAAAGGAAATAAAGAAGAAGATATAACAAAAACAAATATTAAGGTGGTAAAATTGGATAGTACTATATCAATAATCATATTAAATGTAAATGATATAAACACCCCAAATAAAAGACAGAGATTGTCAGAATGGATATAAAAGCAAGATCCAACTATATCCTGTTTTCAAGAATCATACTGTAAATATAAAGACACAAGTAGGATAAAAGTAAAAGGATGGTAAAAAAAAATACCATGTTAATGTTAATCAAAAGAATACTCATGTGGCTATAATAATATCAAATGCAATAGGTTTTAGTGCAAAGAATATTACTGGGGATAATAATGATTATGTCATAACTGTAAAGGAGTAAATTTATTAAGATAACATAACAATCTCAAACATTTTATGCCTACAAAGCATCAAGATACATGGAACAAAAACAGAGAACTGCAAGCAGAGAAAACCAAAGTATAAAAGGAGATTTCTACACCATTATCTCAATAATTGTTAGAAGAGTATACAGAAAATCAGTAAAGATAAAGAAGAGTTGAACAACTTCAAACAAAGACTAATTTTGGGTTTAAGAAGAATTAACATGATGTTAGAAAAATATTTTGAACTGGATGAAAATGATAAAACTAACATATCAAGTTGTGGAATATACCGAAAGCCATCATGAGAGGGAAATTTATAGCATATAATGTTTATATTATAAAAGGAAGTCTCAATCAAATCATTTGATCTTTGACAATAAGAAACTAGAAAAATAATCCCAAAGAAAGAAATAATTCCTCAATAAAACTTAAAAAAAACAATGTCAATATTTTTTACATCTCTTATTCCTGCCATTCTCACTATATCCAAGTTGTTATCAATGCTTGGACTAAAAACATGAAGATGCCACAGATCTTACCCTGAAGATGGCTCAAAGTCTGAGATGCATCAGACATGTAAATAAGTAGTAACAACAACACAGTATCAAGAAGCATTGTAGAGACTTGTGCAAGGAGATATAAGAATAAGGAGTTGTGAAGGCCTGAACAAGGGAAGTGCCTGAAGGGGAAAATTATCAAGCAACCCTTGAAAGGGACCTTCAGGCAGGCAAAACAGCATGTTCAAAAGCATGGAGACATGAGATACTTTCAAAGGAGGGGTTTTGGAGAAAGCATGAGTGCTGGTTTCTTTTAAGGGTACTTGAAAAAGTAAAATTAATGAAAACTTGGAAAACTGTAGTTATAAAAATACAAATGCATTTCATAATTTTACCAGTGGCAGGCACTGGTGTTCCAATTATAAAACTAATTTTTTAACCATATCGACCATTTGCTTAGCATCTATGTCAAACAATCAAAAACTTTACATATGTTATCTACAATTCTCACAAGCCTCCAAATGAAGCACGATTATTCAAATTTTATATATAAAGACAATGAAATCAGAGAGATTAAGTAACTTGGCTAAGCTAATACAGATGAACCTATATCTGTATAAATGTAAGATGTTTCCACCACACTGTGCTGCCATAATTATGTTGATATAATTGAAAAGATTTTAAATGCAAGATGTAATGTTAAAAAGCAATAATTTGGGGATAGTTTAATAGAAAAAAACTGACAGAAGAATCAGGATTCCTTGATATCCCATTTGTACTTGCTCATCATCTATCTCTCTTTGTGATATTGTATCTTCTGACCTAACCTTCCTCATCTTAACAGTGAAAGGCAGGATGAGGGACAGGATGGGCTCGCCCATCTAAAAGTTTAGGACTTTTACACCAATTGCTATGTCAAATTTATTTTAACTTCTGGTGTGCTTCTCAAAACTTTTCCTTCCAAACTGAAAAATATAATTGACAAAGGGAAGTCAGAGAAAGTATCTTTTAAAATAATTCAAAGTGTAGAAATTAAAATGCAGTTCTTGTTTACTATTTCCTTAGTGGGACACTGTCTTAATATGAGTTAAAGAAAAGTATCATTATATTCCAAACTTTAAGATTCTTGACCATGAAAATGCCTTAACTTGCTATAACAGCTGAGCCATATCCCTGAGGATCTGGTGACTCCATTTTAGTCATGTACGACTCTACCATTGACTAAGTGAGTGACTTGAAACATAAATGTAGCCAGGTCTCAATTTATTCTTGTGTGAAGTAAGCAGAGCTACAGTCTGGTTCCCCAGAAAGCAAACTCTCATGTGGAGTTTTGTATGTAGGAGTTTTATTGGGGGGCTCTCTTAGGAGCATCACATGTGGGTTGGGGAGGGAGAAGAACTGGGCAGAGGAAGTTTACCTGCAATGTGGTCACACCAAAGACCTCGGCTCTGGGTCTCGGTTGGACATTCAGAGCTGCCCCAAATTGAACTGAGAGGACAGAGCCTTACCAACTCAGCGTAGCACGGTCATTGGATTTAGGCTGTTGCCTGGACAAAGCATCACCTAAAGTAAGGCAGCTTTAGTCCACCAAGGTCAGTTCTGGAGAGAGTCTCAGCTGAGAGCTGCCAGCGGCCAAAACCTTCCGGTCAAAGGTTTGACTTTATTTTCTTAATTATTTCCCCATTGGATCTGAGAACAGTCATATTTAACATCTAGTTCATTAAAGTGGTTTTGTTTCCTATAATGTAATTACATATAGTTATACCTAAATCTTCAGGTGTACAAAAAACACTGTTAAAACAAAAGCTTTGGGTTCAGGGTACTGTGTGGAGAAAACAGAGAGGGAAGTAAGGACAGAAAGGAAATGTGGTCTACTCTACATGATACCCATTTCCCCAGTGCCAACCTGGCCCCTGGGGGGTGGTGTGGAGTGGGGGGCATCAGGTAGCACCCCATCTTAGAGGAGCAGAGAATGGGGTGAGGGGAGAATGTAGTGCTAACTAGCTTAGGAGAAGACAGACAGCCCTCTTATGTTTTTTTTTTTCCCCAAATACACTAAAGGAAGGGATAGGCAGGAAAAGAGAATATCTACTGTATATTACCTAAGCGGCTAAATGTTTCAAGGGCACTGTAATTTAAAGCATGCTCCATTAGTGCTAATCAATGGGAAGTGGAAGCAGCGGGGAGAAGATAAGTGACTTGGAACAGCCTGACAGGCTACAGTTGTGGAGTCAAAATGCTGTGCTCAAGAGCCCAGCCTGAGTGGCAGCAAGAGGCCCTGTAGGAAGAGCCAAGCCTACAATATCCAATTATTTAGAATGAAACCAACTCAAGAATATGCATGCTGTCAGTGACAACTCAGAGAAAGGGCAAATTACCTTTAGGAAGAGTAATGCAGCAGAAATAATTTTAAATAGATAATCCAGCACTCGAGGCAATAACCATAAGATCTACAGACTGAAATAAAACATCAATGCAAGTGGCCTATAAAATACAAGGACCAAGTTAAATATATGAAGGTAATTTCCAAAGATATTATGAGAGATGGCTTCGTAGCACCTATAGCATGTCACTTTTTCTTTCAGGCTCTGTGCAATTTTTTTTTTTTAATTAGCTTATGCCTATACTCATCTACATGGACATACCTACTCATGTTTATGTGTATGTGTGTGATATAAATTGCATAGAAAATGTACAATGGAGTAATTCAAACAGAATATATTCGTTTCCTGAATAGGAAAGTGGATATAGTTAAAAATAATCTTTCCATAATTTTATATAGTCATATAATTTAGGTTTACATGAAGGTAATTAGCTAAATTATTCTAATTTTGAGACCTATACGTATAGAAAGGATTAACATAAGCTTAACAATTTATAAAAGCTATACAGTATCATCTTTTATTTCTTATTAAGGAACTCTTGGCTGTCACTCAGCCTATCCTGATTTACTTTTTCTTCAATGTGCTGACAGTTGCTTTCTAAAAATAGTCTCAAATTAAAGTTATGGACATAAGCCTTTTCAGTTTACCAGGGGTTGGTATACTAATTTGTGATTTTCATATCCATTTGAACCTAAGAGCTATTTTCATTATTGAACTAACATAAATAGCTCATGGTTTATTAAAAAGCGTGCCTTTTGGAAGAGATATTGCATACTTGTTCATCATGTACTCTCCTATAAATTATTTGTGGACTTCAAATTTTTCTAATTTCTGAAGACCTACAGTTGATTCTCAATAATTCCATGATAATAAGGAGCCATTGCATGGATAAAATTGATATATAATTTGAAGTTATTCCTATTTGTCTTAAATTATTTTTGTATCTTCATATGATTTTAAAACAACAATCAGTTCTCTTAGTCTGGGTAGGGGAGTGGACTAAAATTGTTAAACCAGGCACAATACATTATTTCACTAAATTTTTCCTGGAGTCCTTCAGAGTAGGCAATTCTGGGTCCATTTTAAAGATGAAGAAATAGGGGGTTAAGGACACATGGCAATTGGGTTCTAACTCCTGCCTTGCTTAACTCCAAATCCCATGTCTGTTCTTCATTCCAGGAACATCCCTGACTGGCTTTACTTGTCTCTACAGTGTTGTCAAGTAGAGGAAATTGCTGGTAGTGCCCTACACAATGAACTCAGGTAAACAGAGGATTAAATATGGCTTTTTATTTAGAAATAACGGCATGAAAATGGTTTATATGACTTTGGATCCCAACTGGAATCAGAACAGCCTGCGTCCGTAAGTCTTCTTATTACATCTCAGTAATACCTTATATGCCTGCTGCCTGCTGCTCTGTCTTATATTTCAGTCTCCTTCCAATGTTCATCAAAGGCAATCTCAAGAGTAAATAAGTGTATTTGTGAGCAGTGGTAGGGAGGTAATGAGTGAGAGAGGCAAAGGACAGTATGATTTGGACACAAAGAAGGTTATCTCTAAGTACTTTGGGAATGGCCCTATCTGTGGAACTATAACATTATTGTAAGTTCAAAACACAATCTGAAAAAGATATTGTTTGAACATGAAGTGAAATTACTCTCAGGAACTTCTTAAGGGCCATAATAGTTAACTCCGATTGGCAGAAGTATAGAAACAGGGACAGGTAGAATTGTGGCATTGTCATTCATTCTTGCATTCATTTATTCAAAAAATATTTCACTCATTCATTCAACATATATTATTGCATACCAAACAATATGTGTCAAACGTTTTTCCAGGTGCTTAGAATGCAAAGCTGTCCTCATTGAACTTATGTTTGGGGTAGGAGGACAGGAAAAAAAAACAATAAAAAATAAACAAAACATGTAATAAAACAAATGATTTTAACTGCTATGGAGACAAAGTAAGGGAGAATTTTTTCCCCCCTCTGGCACTGAGGGGCTTTGCAATTTTACATAAGGTGATCAAAGAATGCCTTAATAAGGTGATATTGAACAAAACTATGTGAACTTTGGAAGAGCAGACCTAATATTTATATAACCAAGCCTTTAGTTTTGATTCAGTTGTTATTGAGAAAATAAGACTTTTCCCCTCGCCAAAATATTCACCAGTCACTAAACCTTATTTATTTTCATATTGGAAGCTCAATGTATTTGGATTAGGAATTAAACACTTGTTTTACCTAAAAGGACATGGGAACTCCCTCTTCTACCAATGTTTTAGACACTCCTAATCAATAGATTTTTCAGGGAAGACACATACTAATATCTGAATACATCTGCCTAGAGGTAAAGAACATATGCTCAGGTTTTGTTGTTTCTGCTTTATCAATGTTTGTGTATCAAATCAATTACTGTTCTTCATTATTAGATATTAAAATTAGAATAGAGTGATGTCTACATGTATTTACTTTAATTATAAACAGATTTAAATTGTAACAAAAAGGATTACTTGATTTATGAAATAATTTATAAATTATACTACTAATAATAGCTAATATAATGCTTACCATGTGAACCAGTATATAAATGTTTTATATTTAATTCTTATATTCTTCCAAAATTACTTTGAGGGAACTAATGTTATGCCCATTTTCTAGATGAGCAAACAGAGGTAGACAGGTTAAGTAACGTCCCTTAGTTCACAAACCTGGGATTGGTGGAGCCAGGATTTAAATGGAGGCAGTTTGGACCCCAAACCTGTGTATGTATATATAAAACACATTGTAGGGAAAACCTCAATTTATTTTTGAACACCACTTCCTGGGTGATTCCCTTCCACAGAGAAGAGTGTGATCAGCTTGGAATGGATCCCTCCAGACTTTTTTGTGTGTATTTATACACATATATGTATGTATCTATACATATAGAACTATAGAAAATATGTAACCATGTATATTTGTATTAAATTTATTTTATCATACAGCATATATACTCACAAGCTTTATTCCCTCAACAATACATCTCAGAAATCGTTTTATGTCGTTACAGATACATCAAGCTAATTTTTTGTGACTGGTGCGTACAAAAATCGAGTCAATTTCTCAATTTTTCAAAGTTTCATAAAATGCTTCTGATAATATAATTACAAATGCAACCCATATACATGTATTAGTGTTTTTCTAGAGTACATGCAGAGAAGTCATATTATTTGGTAATTTTCTCTAGGATTACTATCCATCCCAGCCACAGTCAAGGCTGCAATTTCTTGGTTTGGAGCTAAGTGGCTCCATTACATTTTCTATTCTATACCACCATGATTTTTTCCCTTATCTTAATGGCTCCTCTTTCTTTTTCTTCTGTTGACCTCCTATTGGAGGACTTTGTCTTTGCTCTTCCTTTCCTATGTATCCTTACCTTAGGACAGTCTCTTCTAGCCTTGGTATTATTGACATTTTGGACCAGATGGTTTTATTTTGTGAAGGACTCCTTTGTGCACTGGAATATGTTTAGCAACATCACTGGCCTCTACCCATTAGATGCCAACAGCACAGTCCCATTGAGTTGTGACAATGAAAAACCTCTGCAGACACTGCCAAATGTCCCTTGCGGAGAAAAATCAGTTAAGAACTACTGCATTAGGGAATCTAACCCCATTTCTCTGCTTTTGAATACCACATATTTGCTGAAAGTTACTTCATATTTATCTCCAGCCCTGAGCTCTCTCCTGAATTCCAGCTTTCATATTCAACTACTCTTTGATATGTCTTTTTTGTGGGCTTAGTATTTTATTAATCTGTAAATTACATGAAAAATCAGTATTTAATAAAAAACAAACATAGGTTTAGAGATTTTTATCAATCTTTCCTTTCTTTTGTAAACTTAATTTTGGATAGTTTTAGATTTACAGAAATGTTGAAACTAGTACAAAGTATTCATGTACTCCATATCCAGTTTCCCATATTATTAATATCTTACATTAATTTGGCACATGTGTCTCAATTAATGAGCCCAATATTGATGCATTATTAGAACTGAAATTATACTTTCAGTTCTTTTTTTTTTTTTTTTTTTTTTTAGTTTTTCCCTAATGTTCTTGTCCTGTTTCAGTATCCCATATAGTATAGCCATGACATTTAGTTGTCATGTCTCCTCTTGGCTGTGACAATTTCCCAGACTTCCCTTGTTTTCAATGACCATGATTCCTGTGAGAGTATTGATCAGTTTGGAGAATAATCCTCAATTGGGATTTGTCTATTTTTCTAATGATTAGACAGAGCCTCATAGGTTTTGGCAGGAAGAACAGAGAGGTAAATTTCCATTCTCTCCATATTTTATCAAGGGGACATACTGTCAACATGGCTTATCACTGTTAATGTTGACCTTAATTACCTGACTGAGGTAGTATCCATCAGATTTCCCCATTGTAAAGGTACTCTCCTTTCTCCCTTTCCATACTCTTTGAAAGGAAGTCACTCTGTATACCCCATTTAAGGAAGGGGGTTTATGCTCCATCTCCTTGAGAGAAGAGTATCTACGTAAATTATTTGGAATTCTTCAGCACAGGAGATTTGTCTATCTGTCTCATTTATTTATTTATTTATTTATTTATTTATTTATTTATTTACATCAGTATAGAAGTATGGATATGTATATTATACTTTGGATTATAGACCAGTACTACTTTGTTTTGTTGCTCAAATTACTCTAGCTTTGGCCATTGAGGAGTTTTTTCAGTTGCTTCTGTTTCCCTTTGGCATTGTATTTATTTTCCTTGAGCACTTACATTGTGACTCTGCAAGATTCTCAAGGTTCATCTTGTATATCCTCTGCCCCGTCTTAGAATCAGCCATTTCTCTAAGGAGCCCTAGTTCCTTTTATTGAAGAATGGAATTAGAAACCAAGATCTGGGTGCTAGATGTGCTCATTGTTACTGGGGCATCATTGCTTCTAGCATCTCTTCGCTGACAGAACAAGGAAAAATATATGGCTATACTGATGTGTATATATACATAATTTTTATATAGGTATACATCTGAAACAATCTTAAGCTAAACATGAGTTCATACTGACATCTTCAACTGTTTTCCATCTCCCCACTGATCATTCTAGTCTTCTCCCCTTGGCTACTTGTAACTTCCTCCTGCAACAGTGAGAATCCTGGCTCCCCTTATCAGCCATTCACTTAGTTAATTGCCATTCCCATTATACATGCATAGTGTTTTCAGAATTACCTCAGTTCTCTATGGGAATCAATTTTATCAACTGGATCATACTGCTTATGTACAGTTCCTTTTGTCTTTAGTCTTAAAGATTCCACTCATTTCCAAAATGACTTAGGCCAGCACACCACCCCACTTTTCTCCCTCTCTTTGGCTGCAACCTTAAATTCATTCATTCCACCCTCATTTTTTCTAGTCCAACGTAACAGTCTCATAAATGCTCTTCCAACTGTCTCTTTACCATCCATTTTCCACATAGCATGAAGGAAACTTTTTAGAACATAAATCAGACATGGTAGTCCCTGACTTAAAACCCTCCAGTATCTTCTTATTGCATTTGGTATAAATCCTAAATTGCTCCCAGGGACTGTGAGTCCCAGTGTGATATAGTCCCTAACTACTTTTCTGGATTTAACTCCTAGAAGATTCACTGTGCTTCAGTCAATAGATCAATTTTATGGTCCTTCTGACCATATAAAGTTTGTTTGCTCCTCAGGGTCTTTGCAAGCTCTCTTACCTCTGCATGGACACTCCTCTCCCTCTAATCTTCCTTGCCACCCAAGCTCTTGGCATGGTCGTTCACATGATTCTTATCTTGGTTCCTCAGCCACCATTTTACAGAAGCCTCCCCTGATCAGCTTATCTGATGTGACTCCCCTCTTGCATCTTAGCACTCCCTATCACTGTTTAGTCTCTTCTTGGTCCTACCATCATTTGAAATTATTTTCCCTGTTTACTTGCTTGTGTCTATATACTCTCACTATAATTAAGCTGAATAAGAGCAGAAAGCTTATTTCCCCACTTCACAATTCTGTGGACAACACCTTTACCAGTTCTTAATATATAGTGAAGTCTCAGTAAAATATTTGTTGAATAAATGAGTTAATTCATGAATGAGTGAATGCACTCGCTGGTCATGGGTGGGAAATTGTGAATTCCCAAGAAACAGAATTTAGCCTCTTTTATTTCAAATGTTGATTCCTAATTCATTAGGACGTCTTCTGAATCTCAAAGAAAATTTCTAATTCTAAATCTTGAATTGGTAGATGTCATTAAAGGGGCTTTACATTCAGATCAATGATAAGGACTTACTCATTCCATAAGAGGAAAATGGAAATGGGAGTTATGTGGCCTGAGCTAAAAGTATGTTGAACTTCAAACCTCACCCCATATAATGTTAGAGGGGCAGTCTAGTTTGCTTTGAAGTGCACTGCCCTGAGTTACAGGAGGCTCATTGAAAGGGAGAACGGGGTTGGTGGGGAAGGGCTTGAAAGTCAAGCAACAGAAAGATGAAAGCTTAATGGAAGGCTTGCTGCAAGCATCAGCCCTCCTAAGGGCAAAACCTGCGTGGAATACGCCGAACTTCATGCATTTCTTCAGCAGTTTCACAAAGCCTGAACAGAAACTCTTCTAAATTTTGAAGATTCAAAAGAACAATGTGACAAAGTAAGATCAGACTAGGCAATGTCTTTGAATTTTGGCGCGATCAAATGGGCTGATCACATCCCATCGCATAATTTCATTAAATGAGACAGCAATGTTGATAACATCTTTGCAGAATTAAAAACGTTCTGGATATATACCCAGTAGTGGTATTGCAGGGTCACATGGCAAGTCTATACTCAACTTCTTTAGGAACTGCCAAACAGTCCTCCATAGTGGTTGTACCATCCTGCATTCCCACCAACAGTGAAGAAGTGTTCCTATCTCTCCACATCCTCTCCAACACTTGTAGTTCTCTGTCTTTTTAATAGTGGCCATTCTGATGGGTGTGAAATGAGAGCAGTGACACGAATAGACATCTGCACACCGATGTTCATAGCCACATTATTCACCATTGCCAAAAGCTGGAAACAACCCAGGTGTCCATCAACAGACGAATGGATAAACAAACTGTGGTCTATTCACACGATGGAATATTATGCAGCTGTAAGAAGAAATGAAGTCATAAAGCATATGACAACATGGATGAACCTGGAGGACATTATGTTGAGTGAAGCAAGCCAGACACAAAAGGACAAATACTGTATGAATGCATTACTATGAACCAAATATATTGTGTAATATATTGTTTGATTAAAAAAAAAATTACATGTATCCATTACATTTAATTGAGAAATGTATATATTTATTCATCTGTGTTTACTTTTTAGTTTTTAATTGTTTATGTTTTCAATTATTAAATGTACAAAATAAAGTTAAAAAAAAAAAAAACGCTCTGGAAATAGAAAGTAGATGCACCACAGTTGCTATACTCTTTCTGTGTGACTTAGCACAGAATACAATGTTGAATGAACAGAGAAAAGAGATCCAAATGATTATCTGTGTCTGCAACCAGAGATTCTAAATTTTTCCCAGAAGTCCTAAGTGTAAAGTGACTTTTGTGTGCATGTTTGCAGGTTTAGAAAAGTCTGTTAAAATGATGAACAAGTTAATTTTTCCATAGTCACAAAGGCCAATTTATTTTGTATATATGTGTGTGTATATATATATATAATAAACCATCTACGGGGAAGGCAAGCAATGATCAAAGGAAGGCAAAGAGACATAGCTGCTGCTTCTTATGTGGACAGAAGGTCACAGGTGTGGTTTGGAGGAAACCTGGAAAAGTGGTAAGAGTGACAGCGATGACACAGACTGCCACTTTATGAAAGTGGAGAGAAAAACACCAGCTTCCTCTGAGCACTACATATAGGTACAGAAATCATGCCAACTACTTTTTTATAGATGTTATTTTTATATACTCTTATTGTCAAAGATCTACTTACTGTTAACTATATATCAGAGGTGTCTAATATATTAAAGTGAGGGCTTATTTTGCTCATTGCAAGATCCTGATAATCTTTTACTGAGATTGAGAGGTGCAGTGGAGAAGGAACTGCTGCTTTACCAGCTTTCTCCATGTTTAGTTTGCTAACTTTCAAAACATCAAATTTGAAGATGCTGTGTGCAAAACATCCAAGTCTTGCCTTTCTTCCTGCACCTATTAAGTATTTCACCTACTAAGTATTGACAGGATCCCCATAGAAAGAGGATCCAGAGACCAGTCACCATCCCATAATCAGTAAGGTGGAACTTTGCTTTCAACCTAAAAAATAGTTTGCTCATCTCCATGTTACATGAACGCAAGTTAAATTGAAATCATTTTTATATGATTTTTATAAGGAAAGTATGAGAGCTTCTGGAATTTCATTTAGAAATGTTAATAATAGGGTGTACATCAGATAGATGGTGAACCAATATGTTTCAAGACCCTAATTTTTATAAAAGTGATTAATATTTTCATTCAAAAATTGGATTATTTAATATCCCTGAAATTGGCTGCCATAATTATGATAGAAGGCAACTTAAAGAGGATAAAATTATTTATCCAAATCATGCTCACTAATTTTCTATTATCGTGCATTTAAAAAGCATGCAAAACTCTTAAGGAGATGCCCGCAAAGTCTTTGCTTCTGCAGAGCGGCTGCCGCTCTCCATTTTGGACCGGAAGTCCCGTTGCCTGCAGAAGGCACGGTCAATACAGAGAGCATTGGAGGGCTGCATTCTAACCCTCTCTCTGCTCATGGGCATTTCATCATGACAGACTTTTGCTCTCCCAGTGGCCATCCTCCCCTCCTTTCGTTTAGTACAGAACCCTTCCCTCTTGTCTTATTTGATCTAACCTCTATTGCAACTAGGTTTGTACACACGAGTATGCTCAGAGCAGTGAGATGTGAGGGGAAGTGATGTGGGGAACTTCCAGGGGCCTCATAAAGAAGTTACTTATCCTCCACATTCTCTGGTCTCTACTTGTGAGCTGGAGTGGGATTCGGTAGGGTGGTATAGCTGTGACTACACGGATCAGGACAAAACTCTTGGGGATGGCCACTTAAGTGCAAAACAACGTATGGGGCAGAGCCTTCTGCCCAAGGTGGACTCCTTTCCTAACCTTAAATTTCCTTCTATCTTAAACCACTCGATTCAGGGGTGTTTATGTTATATTAGGTTAGTCTATACCTTACCTAATACCTAATATTTCTGAGAGTCATAACTCATGTGGAACTCATCACTTTTCATCCTGTACTAAATTTTGAATGTATAAAACGTGTCTACTGGGAAGCGGCTGTGGCTCAATCAGTAGGACTCCCGTTTACCATATGGGAGGCCCCGGGTTCGGTTCCCGGGGCCTCCTGGTGAGGGCAGGCCCGCCCGCACAGCGTGGTTAGCTGACCCAGCGAGCACAAGCAGCAAGGGGGGGGATAAATGAATAAATAAATAAAATCTTTAAAAAAAAAAACAAAAAAAACGTGTTTACCTACTAGACTATAAATAACAGATCAGGACACTCATCCGATTAATTATGTAACAAATGGATCCTAGCATAGAGCCTTCCACAAAATATTCTTAGTAAATATTTAATTCAGGCATATGCAGAGGGCATAATAAATATTTGGAAGTTTTGTAATGTGTCATTCACTGAAGATTTGCGATAACATCTACCTCTCAACAGGAGAAGACAATAATGGAAATAAAAGTCTTATGCCATGATTGCTTCATCAGCAGGCTACTGTTTGAAAATGAGGCCATTAAATTCATTTTATAATATGATATGATATGATATGATATGATATGATATAATATAAATGTCCTGAGCACTGAAATTTCTCCTTTAAGTCAATAAAAGTACAAAGATATCTCAAGTTTTCCCTCAGACTGCTTTTAAACACATGCAAAGAGTATCAAATAAATGATTGCATATGTGTGCATGTATTTATCTATTTTTAAATCTTAGATGAATATACAGCATCTAAATATGAAAGAATTTTAAGGAAATTATTAGTAACATATTTTGCTTGAGTTTTGTATATTTTATAGCAGAAATAAGGCCTATATACTTTAAAAACATGAATGAAATTATTTTCTCATGTGTCATCAGGAAGTTAAAACTGCAATTTTATTATTCAATTGTTTTAAAAAGCTGCACTCTTGGAAAATAGGATTATTTAACTCAAATGAATACATGCTAAACAATTTTCCTAATATCATTGTTATTCTCTAGAGTGATCCCGAAATTCTTTTCTCTAACAATATATTTAGATTTTTAAAAGTCTACTTTATATTTGCAACTGTGCATAATAAATAATAATGGACCCAAGACATATTTTAAACCAAATAAATATTCCAAAATCGGATCAGCTTCACAAGGAGAAAATGTTATTAATAAATTGTAAGAAATATTTACATGAATAAAATTTAAAAATCAGCTCATATTTAAAAACTTCAATAGTTTTAGTGGATATAAAATGTTAGTAGTAAAATATTAAAACAGAAAAAAAGTAATATGATTAAAATGCTACCTAAAGAATTATAGTGGCATCCTTTAAAAAATCACCATATATTGACTGGAGATGAAAATGTGCTGTCCTATATAATAGATTGCCTTGGGAATGTAACGTTTAAATAAATAAGACTCTTCAGGGGGAGAAATAAATGCTATTTGTACCTCAAATGACTAACATTGGGAAAACAGTAGGTCTGTTTTTAAGAGTGTTATATAAATATAATTACCTACTCTCTTAGATACAGTTGAATAATAAAGTAATTCATATTCAAGTTTTTAAATAAAAATATACAAGTAATACCTAAAGTATATGCTCATTCTACCTAGATTTCCCCCTGCTGGTAGGCTCTGTTACACAAAATTCTAGACTATAAAATGAAAATTTAATTCAACCACAGGATCTTTGTTTTGATATTGACAAAATTGCTAAATGCTCTTGTCGTTAATGATTTGAAAAGGAAGGATCTGACGCTATAAATAAAACAATGAAGAGTATATCTAAGGAGTGAGAGGTTTTACAGTGGTGTATTGAGAGAGAGAAAGCTAGGAGAAAATCACTATGGATTTTGGAACTGTCCTAAATAAATATGTTCAGGGAAGGGATGTAGGGTGAAGAGTTGACAAATAAAAACAGGAGGCTTTGCATTAATTAGACATGGACATAAGCTAAGGCCATGTAAGGGGATGTTATTACAGAGAGAAGTTGGGACATGTCTACTAGTTCATATTTAAATTTAAATAAAAGTTACTTGAAGCGTCGCATCTAGTCACATTATCCTATTTATTTGGCACCACATAGGGACCTGAGATAAAGGAAGGGGTGGGGCAGCAGAAGGGCATTGATTATTAATCATTTAGTTAGGTGACAAAAGAGAAAGAAAATAAGTCTCTCATAGCATGTTTAACATCTGCAACAGAGCAAAACAGTATATAAGCTTCTCATTGAAAATGTGGAGGAAAGAGATAAGACAAGCTTCTAATGAGCAGAGGAAGGAAAAAGGGAAATTAATTTCCTCATACCCATTATGATTTACTTAGGATGTGCAAAATGCCATTTACAGGTCACTTATTCACTGTATTATCTTTGTTGTTTTATTATTGTAAATATAAATACTAGGGAAGTTGGGCTTCTGCAGGCTCATTTACTGTCTTGATCTTCTCAACCCCAATATTTCCTACAAACAGTTTTAGGAACCTAGCACTGCTCAAAAGAGAGGAGTTATTTTAAGTTAAAAGTGTGGAATATTCACTTTATTGATAGGTATTCCTTTATAACAGGAGGAATTCTTCAATCTAGAAATAATACTGAAAATTCAAAGGGACAAAAAGTAAAGAAGAAGGAGGGAGGGAGAGACGGAGGGAAGGAGGACAGAACTGACTGAGTCAGTTTTACAGAATTCTTCCAAACCTTTAGGCTTATATAGCTCCCTAAAATATATATAAGAAACCAAAAAGGTTGTAAATGAGTTGTAACTAAATGGAAAAATGAAAAGTAGGGAATATGGATCAACCTAAAGTAAAGAGCAGCTATACAATAAGGATCCTTGCACCTTGATTTTGGTAAATTTTGAAGACTAGTGCCTGTTTTCTTGGAGGGGGATCTAGTATTGATAGGTTTTTTCCTGATAGTGTAAAATAGCCTCTTAGATTTTTCAATTGTCTTAGCCTTTGTTCCCAACCAAATAAATTATTCTATTGATTAATTCACCTCTAGAAGTGTCCAATACCTGAAAGTAATCTGTTTTGCAGTTGGTTATCTGTGTGACAAGTTTATTGTGAAAGGTACTTAAGTTTAATACACAGTAGGTCATATTTTCCATGACTTGACTACTTCCAAGAGTGAGGTAAAGTTAATAAATAAATTAAGTATTCATTGATTACTAATAAAGATCACTAATCATCATTAATCACCTTAGGGTGTGCAAAAGCTCCCTGCTGCCTTGTCTTGGAGCTCAAGGTCTAGTGGGAAGGAAAGCCTGTGAATATTTCAAATATAGAGTGATTACTGGTATAACAGAGGCACATGCCAGGAGAAGAACTATACAGTAGAAAAATCACTGAGACTGTCAGCAAAGTCAGGGACGACCCATGGTGTGAGCTGAGACCAGAAGGATGAGAGGAGGCCTGCCAAATAATGGGGTGGGGAAAGCCATGCCATACTATGGGAGCAGTTTATACCACCTAATTTTCTCGGAGGCATCGAATGATAAATGCTACAAAAAAACACACTTGGCATGATCAACACCTCACATGTGGGCATCCCTGAGAAATCTGTACCAGGGCAAAGAACAGCAGAGAATTCTTTATTTGAAAATGCTTTCTCTTAAAGAATAAGAGGTCAGAGATGCCAATTAGTTGTAAAAAAACATTTTAGAAATATTTATCACAGTGAAATATACACTACATATAAATGAACAAGAAAAATACCAAAAGGAGAAATGTGTCTAAAATCAATTTGTTGCATAGACATAAATGTTACTGAATTTTTCTTGTGGCAGTTTGATATCATTTATGAATTCAAAAAAAAAGATAATTGGTTATGTTTATAAAGCCGTCTGTTCCTCTGGTCATGATAACCTTTGATTATATTAGATTCAGCTGAGATGTCTTTTATTAAATTATGTTAAGATTAGGACTTTGATTTGACCACATCATTAGGGTGACTCAGTTTGAGCCCCTGTCCTATCCCCTCCCCTTGCAGGCTATATATATATATGGACACGTGTTCAGGGAGAAGACGGAAGTAGATGCACAGAAAAAGATATGGCAGGGGAGAGAACTTGGTTTTGATGCTGGAGCCCTGGGGAGAGTGGAGCCATTTACCTGACAGTTCACAGTTGACCTTGTGAAGAGAACAGAGCAGCTGAGCCTGGAAAGAAATGAGCCCCAGGAAGAGAGATGAGCCTTATGCCAGCCTATAGCTGAGATCAGAAGAAGCTGGGACCACAGAGTCTTAAGAGGACAAAGGAAGGCTGAACCCTCACAGACGTTGCCCGCCATCTTGTATCAACACGTGGCAACAGATTTTGGGTGAGGAAGTACCTCTTATGGCACCTTGACTTGGACTCTTTAGGGTCTTGCAACTGTAAGCTTCTACCCCAAATAAATACCCTTTATAAAAGTCAACAGATTTCTGGTTCTTTACATCAGCACCACTTTGGCTGCTGATACATTTCTCTACACGTTTTATATTATACAACCTGGGCCTGATATTAAAGCTCTAGAAAGTATTTAGTTAGGATGCACAGAATATTCAAATAGATAATGAAATGGATAAATAGACATTCCATACACACATTAAGAGCAATTACATTAGCTAGATAATTTTAGGAGTTATATTTTATTTCAAGCCAGTAAATGTCAATTAAAATATAAACACCGAACAATATAGCTTATAGTATATCAGTTCAAACATGATAATTAAAAGAGGTAAAATTTACAAAGTGCTAGAACAAAGCTTGCTGCATATTGTATACTATATGAGTATCCACTACATAAAAGCAAAATAAAACTGTTATATGCAACAGCATACATATCAAACTAAATACTCTTTAAGAGCAAAAGTCATTCATTTAATAAATAGCTATTGGTATTTACAATGTGCCACATACTTTTCTAGATCCTAGTGTAACGTTAGAGAACTGGAAAAGAGCCTTACTGGAGCTTACATTCTGCCAGAGAGACCGACATAAAATGAGGGATCATAAATAGGTTAAATTATTCAGTTTTGCTTTTTAAAACTATATTTCTGTTCATTTATTTAATGTCAGTTAAACATACATCTGTTGAGAAATTCCTTATATGAGAGCACTTCATATCTTATAAAGTTGAATCAGAAGTAGAATATAACTCTCTCATCTCAGCATTTCACAAGTGGGGAAAACAAATCAAGTACAATGACATGTGTGATCAAGCATCTTTGATCTAGACTTAATTAAACCTCAAAGTATTAAACAAAGAGAGAGTGTATGTTAAAAACAAAATGAGGTTCCTAAAAAAATATCCGGTTTCTCAACTGACATCAGCTGAGAGTGAGCTCTATTTAGCATCACAGATGTGAAGCCAGATACTCAGAAGCTCTCTGGCAGCTAATGGTACTGGGAAATTATTGGTCTGCATTTACTATGAAGTTTGACAATTTGACTGGGAAAATTAAATAATAAATGAAAAATAAAAAGGTTCAATCATAAATCCGATTTAATCTTATATTCAAGAAGCACATTCTATGAAGGCGCTAAGTGTCCTCAGTTTTACCTGTTAAATCTTACAGTCACAGTCTCCTTTGTTCATATTCCTGGGCTCCCACAAGATGCTCGTTACCCACCTGCTCTTTTTTCACAAATGTACTGGTGCTTTGGTTTTCCTAGAATGTCTAATACCTCCATGTTAAGGAGGCAGAAAATAAATGTCCTTGTCATGCTCTACCACTTCATAGAACAGCTCACAAGCTCTGGGGCTAGGGCAAGAAAGGGCAATAGGTATTTTCATTTGTATAAAAGAACGAAAATAAAACACGAGTTTCTGAAGTTTGGTCCAGGTTTTAAAATGTGGCGTGTCACAACTGCAGTTTAGAGATAATTGTCTGTATAAACTAAACTTGTGATAACATCAGAGTAAACTTCCCAGGAGACCCATCACAGCTTCCCATGGCCCTTCTACTCTACAGCTTCCCCACCAGGCCCAAGTCCACCTGCTGGAAGACGACGTGGCCATCAGCTTTTAAATGATTAAAGATTGTAAGACTTAAATATCCCTGATTTCAAATAAGTTCATCTTTAGATACTTAAGGTATTTAGAGAAAGGAAACTTAGCTTTTGTAATCTTAAAAGACAGTGAGTGGTAGCAGAAATTGTTGCTTTTTGTGCAGGGTTTTATTTATGTTCACTTAACTCAAGAGTTATTAGGCTCATTTAATTAATCAAATAGTAACTAAATTTCCTAAAACAACTGCAATTTGTGATGGGAGTTCCAATTTCTCAAGGCCTTTTATAAGGAAGAATTTATCTATATCTATTTTTGAAAAATAATAAATGAAGCTTAAAATTAGTCTACATATTATATCAAAGCATATATTCTCTCATTATATGTAAGCATGAAATCAGTTTTTGGTAATTTTAACTAGTTATAATGAACAGATGAAATAAATATCTTCGAGCCTCTTTATAGCCACACCTTCATAAAATATTTTTAATATAAATATTTTCTTTTCTGAACCCTTATTTTTTTATTATTTTTTTATATTACAATGGAGCTAACTGTACCTGAAGAATTAAATATAATTTTACTTAGCTTGGCAGAAATAAAGATTTAATTCCTGCTTATTTGTCCAGACCATTTCTCCATCTATTCAATGTACCATACCTAGACTGTGTATAATTGTTATTTCTGAACATGACAAAGTCATCTCTAATTCACTTACCACATTGTACATTCCTATTCCACCTTTAAGACTCAAATCAAGTAGTACCTCCATTAGGAAAAATTCTAGCACTCTTAAGATCTGCTTATTTTACTTTCAGGTATCTTCAGTGTTCTTATCCAGGTAATATTGTATTGTAACTATTTGTATGTGGATTTCATCCTATAGTTGTTAATCTCATGACAGTAGGGTGCAGGCATTCTTTTTTTCTTTTTTTTTCCTATTTCTGGCTTCCAGAATAAGGCAGTGCACTCACATACATTTGCTCAGTTTGCATGAAATCCACATACATTGCTCAGTAAAAAACAAACAACCAAAAAAGAACTTTAAATAATTTTTAAAATATATTAGAAAATGGTGGTTCTTATTCCAAAATATTATTCCAAAATACTCAAGATTTTAAATGCTATTCCCTAGTTTAAGTTTCCTATTATTTTTTCTTTTTCTTTTCTTTTTAAATTATATTTTGCTGATGATGGTACAAACCATTCAAAACATCTTATGAAAGGCAATAGCCCAAAACACATAGACAACCAGAGTGCAGGTAACACTCCAAGAACTATTGACTTTGGAGATATTTCTTCATGCTCCTTGATAGTTGATTGAGCTTATACACTTAACTAGAATATGGCTAGGGTTCAGCAAAGACAGGGACTCTTAGAAAGAGCTGATGAGCCTCAACTATTCAAAAAAAATGTCATTTGGCAACACTGTTAGAAAATGATTGAGCCAATACAATAAGGAAATTCACTTTAATTTTATCAAGTGTGCATTATCTGCAGAAAGACCACAGCATTGTTTCAAAGTGCAAAGCTATTAAATGTACGTTACTTGAAAGTAGGTGATGTGTTTCCCCTGCCAAAAGATGCACTCCTGCTCAAATGCTACGTGAGGGAGGAATTATTAATGAAGGACATGAAGCAATATCATACGATTGCTTTTAATCATGACTATAAATGGTAGCATTTCCATATGATGATGTTTAGGTGCACCCCAAATCCCTGTGATAGAACCCGTAAACTAGAGCAGAAGGGAGGTTACGCATTGGAACACCATTGCAGAAGAAGTTCAATTCAAGCTCATTGTCTTTGCACTGAGTTTCAGGACAGTGACTTCGATAATCATCTGTATAAACATGTGACTTCACCCCTACCATTGTATAATAAAGCAGGAAGGAAGTAGTAAGCTCCACTTACTACTCTGAAATCAACAATCTTCCTAGTCAAGGAGGAAAAAGATATGCTCTATCATCAAAAACACAAATGCCAAAGGTTTGAGGATTTCTTTTCTGTTTTAAATATATAGAAACCACTTTTTCTTTATTGCCTTTCCAACACTACACATACAGAGAAAATCAAAGTGGCAAAGAACCAGACAGTTCTTTGCCAATTATTTTCTGTCCTTCAATTTGGGTAAATAATAAAATAGGTGAAAGGGGCTCATTTCCCTGTCCGTTATGTTGATGATTCACATGGTAGAGTGAGCTTTTCCTGCTCACTGATTTCTCCACGTGTACCTTTGGATCTAGACAGAAAGATTCTTAACAGAGTAAAGGAAATAGCAGAACAGCTGATGTATTCACAAAAATACGATTGCAATATTTTTGTGCTTTTCATCCTCCAAGTCCTTGCTCAAGCAGTTTTCTCTGTCTGGAATGCTAAAGGTATACTGCTGTAAATTCACATTTTACCTCTCCTTTAAAACTGTTTCAATGGCCAATCTTGGGCAAAGCCTCCTCCTTCCCTTGTCTGCTGCTCCCACTGCACCTGAGAATTACCCCATCTGTCTCTATACCACCGTAGCCGTTTATCTGTGGCTCATTAATGATTTTCTGCTTTCTACCTGATTTTCTCATTATCTACATATATTTCCAAATGTCCTTTTGGGCAGGAGGTGCTTGAGTTGTCCACGTAACTTCACAAACCACAGTAGAACCCCTTGTACATAATAACTACCCAATAATATTTGTGAAATAAATGGATAAACATTAATCAATCTATTGACTTGATAGACAACAAATTGGATGTATTCCTTAATTTATCTGCTTGACATTGTAGCACTAAAGATTCACTGCATGAAGCAGTAATTGTCTTTTTATAATGTAATTATGCCTAGAAGGGAAAAGGGCCACAGCAGAACCAGGCGAATTTGTTTATTGCTCATCAAATCAAGGACATTTCCATTCTTTCCAACCTGAAAATAGGTGATGATATATTTTGACTGGAGAAAGGATGAAAATGAAGATGTGGTACAGAATTGCAGAAAATGGCAAAGAAGCTCTACTAAATCTGTCTATGCTTCAAAAGAAAAAAACACGCACTCTCACGCACACGCACACACACACACAATATGACGGACTTTTAGCACTATTCTTTTAACATGGAGCTTCTTAGAATAAAAATGACTATGATAGCATTGTATTTTAAAACAGGTGACAAGTTCCATTTACATTTCATAAATGAAGCCTCATGTACCCAATAAAGCAAATCTATCCTAAAGTTACTCCGCGTTTGTGAAAGTTGTAAGAGAGTAGGAGTTCTTAGCTGTGCTTGATGAAACACAAATAGTATCCTGGGATTAGGCCTTAGGAGTGAGATCTAGCATAACAGATGAAGGGCATGGAAGGCACTTTTTCTTGCTAATGTTTCCATAGAATCACATCATTTAAGGCTGCAGATAAGGCAAGGATCTAGGGTTCTGGGTGAATTGCCATCCTTAGATATTGTATTCACTGTATTATCATTTGTGACATGAGCTAAAATATGCAGGAAAGAAAACTAAGAACTCCAGTCAAGATAGATTTTTTCCAAGTCATAGTGTACTAAATTTCCATTAAGATTTTCAATTTAGAAATAATTTAGGAAATTTGAAATAGATTATTGAATTAAAGTAGGTTTGAGGTTGAAAAAAACCTTTCTTAAATTAATGAATAATTTCCCAGAGAACTTAATATTTTTAAAAAGAGTTTTAGGTTAATCTTTGTTACCATAAGATAAATGAAATTTTTTTTTTCAATTTAAAATATTTAAATTGAACATACTTTTAAACTATTTTTATTGAGAGACTGTATTTTTTATTTTTTTGAACCACACTTCATTTTATTGCCACTGTTAATCTAGGAACAAGACAGGTATTTTTTTCCTCCATGAAGCCAGATCACTTCAAATGAGACACTTGCAATGATTTTAGTAAACATATATAATTCCTATAAGCTGACATATAAATAACTATTTCTCTACAATTGAAATTACTTACAAGTTAATTTTAAATTTATAAAGATAAAACCAAAAAAGGGAGAAAAGAATAAATATTCCCAGTTTAAAATATTACCTAAAAATACTCTGTAAAAATACAGATAAATATTTCTGAACTACATAAATCTTCACTATAAAATAATTTCCTATACAGATTTAAGATTGTTACATAATAAATACCAGTGGTATAAATTTATTCTATCAGATATTCACATAATGCTCTGCTAAAAGTTGTACAGTGAATAATATATATAATAAAATATGTACATAAAACAACAAACTATTATAGTTTTGTGAGAACTGATGTTACAAGATTTATATTAGAAGTTTTTCTCCTTAGTTCAAACATTCAATGACTGTGGAAAGGTAAGTCAATTTCCATTTATTCTTTTTATTTTTCCCTTTTATGGACAATTTACTTTTTCTTAAAAAATGATCTTATTAGAGTTTGTAGTGAATTCCATTTTGACTTGCTTAAGGAAAATAGTATAATGTTATCATACATAGGAGAGTATGCAAATATTTTATAGTATGGCTAGTAGGCATAAAACCACAGAATGTGACTGAGATAAAAGTGTAAAATCTCTCACAGAAGTGAACAAATCTGAAATTTTGGTAGAGTAAGGTTAGTCTAGATTCTTACAAAATAAAAACAAGTGAAGGAAAATCTGAAATAAGCAGACCTTAATGTCCATTAGAAGTTCTTTAATTTCAGACCACTTGTAAATTCTGTGAGGAAGGAAACAAAATGTCCACATTTGCTCCTGGGTGGTAGGACCACAGGAAATTTTTACTTTATACTTTTATGACTTTTCCAGTTTTATATAATGAGCACATATGATATTTATAGAAAGAAATAAAATTTTGTTTTCCAAAAAATAGTTATTTCTAAGTAAGTAAATATATAGACAGCCTGGCATTGTCTGATAATAATTTCTAAGTAAATACATGTGTACATAACCTGACACTTGCTAATAATTATGGACTTGTTCTTAATTTCCACCTCTCCATGACTCCCTTTCATAGATATCAGCTTAGTTGTCACCTTATTTAAGTAACTCCAGTCTAATAAATATTCTCTGATATGCTTCTACAGCATCTTGCATTACTTCTACTATGCTACTATAGTGTTTTGTCAAATTATGTTTGTGTTTTTCCCATTAAAGTGTAAATTCCTTGGGGTTAGAAACACCACCTAATTCATTTTTATAGTCACAATTCCTATTACAGTGCCTTACACATGAGAAAGTACCAAGAAATATTTCTCGAACGAGTATGGAGATGAAGGCTTCTGTGAATAAAACTTCCAACCTCTAATTTGATAATGGAATTTTTCTACCACCACTTATAGCTCTGCATTATTTGTTCTCATTTTGTCCCCTCTATTTTTTGTTTCTCTTTTCCTCCTTTCTTTCCTTCTTTTGGGATATTTGAATGTTGTTTTTAGAATTCCACTTTAATCACATTATTGCCCTTTTAATTATACTTCATTGCATTAGTTCTTTCATGTCTGCTCTAGGGGTTACAATAAATGTCCCTGACTCTTTGGTCTTCTTGTAGTTAATATGGAACTCTGATATTTAAAATGTAGAAAGGAGGCACTGTAGGGGTCCATTTTCTGAACCTCCTTTTTTTTTTTGGCCTATGGTTACTATATATATTACAACAACACACGTTCCAAATTCCAAAAGACAATGTTACAACTTTTGCTTTAAAAAGTCTTAGGGGCATCAAACTAAATAAAAACAGAAAAGTCTTTCTTTTAACCAAGATATTTAGCAGATATGATGCTTTTCATTCCTCCTTGAAGATCCAAGTTTCTGCCTCATATCATTCCCTTTAAGGCTAGAACACTCATTTATGCATTTCATATACTGCCGGCCTGTCAGTGACACATTCTCTTCATCTTTTCATGTCTGAGTATGATTTTCGTTTGCCTTCATTCCTGAAGGATTTCACAGGATCTAAATATCTGGATTGACCCTCAGTTTTGTTTTGCTTTGCTTTGCTCTGCTCTGCTTAGCCAAGCTTACACACGTTAAATATGTTGTCCCACATATATGCTTATATTGTTCCACACTGATGGCCACCATGAGCTCTGATGCAAAGTCAGCAAGAATTAAAATTGATACTCCTCTGTATGGAAGGCAGCTTTTTAGAAAAGTTCTCACCTATCATCTTGAATCTCCAAAGTTTTGTTTTTTTTTGCCAAATTTAGAAAATTTCAGTTATTATAATTTCAAATATACTTTCTGCTTCACTATCCTCTCCTCCTGGGATTCCTATTAAACTTGTGTTAGAAATCTGACAATGACTCACAGTGCCTCACAGTACCATGATGCTCTGATTGTTTTGTTTTTTGTGATCTCATTTTCTCTCTATTCTTCAAATGAGGTAATTTCTATTGGTTGAACTTCAAGTTCACAGACTCTTCTGTTAGCCTTCCTCTGTTGTTATGTGAAAGTATTGATTCTTTCATATTTAAGACATTGTATTTTTCAATTCAGAAATATTCATTTGTTTCTTATCTTACAGTGTCTATTTCCCTACTGAGATTTTGAGCTTTTATTCTTTGAGAGACATACTTTCATTACTTCTTTAAAGATAGTTATAATAGCTGCTAATTCTAACATCTAGACACCTCAAAACTTGGTCTAGATTTTTTTTCTTAAAACTGTTTCACAGTTTCTTGATACTTAATATATCCAGTGATTTTCCATTGTATCTGTAATTGAGAGTGGTATTTTCTGGAGAATCTGGATTCAGATATCGTCTTCTAAAGAATGTTGATGTTTGTTTTTTCTTCAGGCAATTAACTTGGTTGACCTCAAACTGCAAACTCTGCCTCTTGGGTGACAGATCAAATCTCAGTTCAGTTATTATATCTTTAGTTGGGCTGTTTTGACTATGCTCCACATATTCATATTTCAAGAGTCAGTCAAAGTCCTGGGCAGATTCTAGAAGAGCAATTTGGGGCTCACCATTATGGACCTTTCCTTTTTGGTATTCACTTTTCAATGGCTGTAGTACCTCCTGCCAATCCCCCAGCACCAACTCTGTATTCTGGTTCTTCAGTGCAGAAGGATGTGGATACTATGCCAGAGCTTTGACTATCTCACGCAACACTGACCTCAACATAAACCAGCAGTAAAAGCCATCAAAATGAATAACACACAATTTGCTCTTCTCCCACATTTTCCAACTGTAACACCTCCAGAATTTACCTGCATTTATCCCTCTACAGTGCTACCAGATTTTTAACTTTTATTTATTTATATTTAAATTTCATCCACAGGGACAATCTGCAAGAGGGTCATGTCCAACGGGAATCTCCTTGGTAACCCCAACCAGCATTTTTAGGAAAAAAATTTTGCCTTGCCCTCAGCATGTATTTGTTTGTATCTCAACTGACTAATATTTTTTAAGAATAGCCACCATTTTTTTTTGCATTTGATATACTAAACAAGATATGCAATTATATCATTTTAATTTTCATAATTTTGGGAGGTTGGGTTTCTTATTTCAAATTTATTGTCATAAAAATTGATACTATAATCCATATGATTGGTGAAAACTATAATCAAGATTCAAGTTGTTTTATTTCACACCTCTTGCTTACTTTCTTATGTATAAGAAATGCATGTGTGAGTTTATGTGCTTGTGTTTTGAATAGTGAACAGCTTCATGATTAAATCTGCATGATTATCAATGGCATCTTTCATTCCCATTAATCTCCTAGAATGATCTCAATATTTGAATTTGGAATACAGGGACTGAATAGGTATTAGGAACTTTCACCTTGCTCTCTGCAATTCCTTGTGAACTTTACCTGGACACAGAGCGCTGAAGTCATGGAAATTCTCAGAGTATGAAACTCATAGAATTAGAGACATTCAGAAAACCCTATTTACCAATTAAGAAACTTGAAAATAAACCCAAATGTTTTAATAGTAGAACTAAGTCTAATCCACACAAATTTGGCTGCACTGTTGCTTAGTATATTTCTTGAAGAGTCTTGTTAATTTTATTTGTGACATTGGACAAAGACTAAAGAAATTGTCATCTATAAGTGTAATACAGAAGTAAAGTCAAAGTTAACTCTTGGTTTCTCTTAATATCAACTCTGTATTATTTCCTTTAATGAACATTACTCTTGTAATTGCTGCAATGCAAACATCTTAGTCTTTTCAATTCTAGAAGTTGAGATTGAACATTTCAAAGAAAGCTCATAACAATTATTTTCAGTTTTAACAGAAGCAATATTTAAGTTCAATTATTAAAATGTAAAAAGGGCCAAAATTACACTTAAAAGAAAACAGGAAATTTAGCTGAAGTAATACAAACTAGAGTGTTGTGAAAATTGACAGTTCTTAGTCACATAAGAGCAAGGTCATTCTTAATGAAGCTGAAAAAGGCAATTCTAGAAGCTGAGGGGAACTGGGATAACTATTTACTATTCTGTGTGACTTTTCTTACTTAGATTCTATTTTATTTTCATTTTCTGGCTGTTATCATCCAATATTCTCTCAGAGAACATGGCTGATGTCTTCAAAACAAAGACAGCATTAAAATAACCACACTCTGCATCATATAGTATGAGTGATGTAGATATATGCTTTTGCGGTATTCAGATAAATAAAGTGAAACAAGTTGAAATTTAATGAATTTATTCTGAATAATTCTCTGAAATAGTCACTAAGTAACTTGGTAACATGCAAATATTGATTTGTATATGCAACTGCCCTGTTTTCCATTTCAGCAATTTATAAACTTTTAAATGAACACAAGTTTAATTGCTAAATTATTCATCTCAGTATTGATTGTTTTAAATATTTTTTTAATAGTTGGTGTTTTAAAATAGTTTACAATCATTAATATATTCATTGTGTAACCTAGACGTATACAAATGTTTGACATATAAGAAATGATTTTGATGACTACCTCTTTTTACTACAGTAAAATGTTTGCTGTTGGCTTTTAAAGCTTTAAAGACATGAAAGGAAGATACATGTATAGGTTCTACTTTTGCATATTTAGTGTTGTTATGGTAAAATATAGTATGGTATAATATATAGCATTATATACTCATACAATTCTATAATACTTTATTAAGTCAGATTAAATTAATTATAATAATCATGCATTTATAAACATATATAAATATATTTTAAATGTGTATTATATGTATGTAGTATATAATATGCACATGTATTATATGTATATGTATTATTATACAGATGTTCATATGTGCGGTACAATTCATTTATTTGATCATGCCAACTTCAAGAAAACTCTGCCATTCTTTTTCTACCCATTGAAACCAAAAAGAAATGATTTTATATATAAAGCTATGAAACTGAGTATTCCAAACTATCAAAGATAATCTAGAATACAGATGAAGAAAATTCAGGATCTTAATGTAAAATATTAGCCAGTACACCATGTCAAAATTTTCAATGGTCATTCCAACAAGATTGAACAAATTTTGCAATGATTATTTACCTTTTAGAAAGACATTTGTCGAAAAACCTGTTTATGTCCCACTGTATAAATCTGAAATTTGGTACTTTATAAAATGTAATGTTTAGGGAAATAATAAACTATAAATATACTCCTGGGAAAATGTTAAGCGATCATTTCAAACTGCTGTTCTAACTATGAGCCAAACTCAATTTCAATATAATAGCAGTCCTTTTCATTGCTAATGGTAGGTTAAAATTCTGTAGAGAAATGAGATACGATATTCCAGATTATTTAACCTCATTGATTAAGAAAAAAACAACTTAACACTGCTGGCAAGAAAGCTCTCTGTTATCATTGTGGTATATGACCATCTGCCCGACTCTTTTTTCTAAGTAGAATTTTCTGAGCTTTCCTTTCTCCTTTTAAATACTCTCATGAGAACAGTAGTTTCTCATTATAAGACTTAATCCACTTTTTAATTATGTATTTATTTGTGTGCAATTTGATTAAGTCTATTTTTCCCTAATAGGCTGTAAACTCCATAAGATAAGGGACATTGTCTGGTTTTCCTCCGATAATAATTCCAGCATGTTTGTTGAGTGAATAATGTTGTTACAGGAATTGAAATTGTCCCCAGAATTATTAGACATACAACTAATTTGTATATTGTGTACACAGCACAATAAGCAGGGATATTGAAATAAGCAGGGATAAAATTTTGCCATGCTGAAAACCCTACACTGTAGCATATTATAGGAATGTAAATGATATTTAATTCTAGGATTTGTAATTTAAGGATCTAGACTAATCTAAGAAAGAGAATATATGTAAAGATAAAACCACAAAATAAAGCTAAATTACTAATACATGTATCTATATAAAGATACGCACAAAATATATACAAGATTCCTTAATAGATACATGTTGAAATGTCTTTTTAGTTAACAACAGAAAAAAAGAAAACTCTATCACTTCTAATATAGTAATTAGTTTTGTAACTACTAACTTTTCCTAAGGTAAATGATTCATGCCAATACACCGTTATAGGTAAAATTGACTCAGAAATTTCATAGAAGTTGGTAACTAAAAATGTCATATCCCCTTGGAGAGTACATATATATATATGTAATTGATAAAATATTAAACAGTGATTCATTTTTCCTCATTCTATATAATGTAGTTAATGTCTTATTATAGTAAAATTCACACTGTATTAGGGAAATTGCCTTGATTTGTGACACATTTTAAAGCACAATTTTATAGGTATAAAATTGACAGTGGAGAAATAGTTTTCATTTTCTCAGTTTTTCTATAAATTTCTGAGTATTTCCAGCATATCCTGTTTTATCAGGACATTTTGGTGATCATTCTGGACTCTTTATAGTTCCCAGGATGAATAAGCAAGAAGGCTACTCTCACATAAGCCAAAGGGTATTATCCAATTTTTATCTTTTCTACTTCATAAATTTTAAATTGTATTATTTCTTTTCCAATTTATAGTATTCTAAGAAAATAAGTATGTGTTCTTTCACTCAAAAGTGTGTAATTGTAATTGTTTCTTCCTTTTGTGGTTATGTTGAGACTATTTGATTTCCAAAATATTATGAAAATATAGGCATAATTTTTCTCTGGTTTATTGGATACTGTGATTTTAATAGTGTTAAAGTATAATAATTTTTGAATTATTAGAAATATATGTATATACGAATTAATAGTAAAAAATGAACTCCAAAACTCCTTAAAACCATCTGATTATTCCCGTTGCCTATATTATAAAGAATGTGTTTCCATCCCAATGAAAATACTCACCCTAACTTATCCTTTGCCACCATCCCACTTTCCCAAGGTCCCGCCCACCCAGGGAATGACATTGTACATCTCACACTGAACTCCAGCCACCTCAGTCAATCCACTGTTATACAAAATAACCCATGGCTTTGCTAAGGCAAAATGGAATAGTATTTTCCCATCTCCTTGCCATTATCTTATCAGACTGAAGATCAATTCAGATTGTCACCTAACCAGTTTTGAATTATAAGATGTATGAAAACTCGTAAAGAGCTATCTTAGTTTCCAGCTATAATATTCAACGAAAAAGTTCACACAAGGATAACAGTTTCTCCTGAATTAAAAAATCACAATAGGGGATCAATCCAAGCTGGCACGAGGATAAATTGCTGCTCAAGATAGTTCTTTTCAAGGCAGTATCTAGCACTTACTCTCAATACATTTTGGTCAAAGAGAAGATAATATTTGCACAATTACACAATGTTTCAGTCACCCACTTCCTTTTAACACAGAATACAACAGTCTAGAAAAGCTAAATAATGTGTCCAATTGCATGCAGCTGGTAACAGAACTGGTACCAGAAGAAAAGTCTCTAAATTCACACTAGAGCCCTAGTGTTTTCATCTATTCACTATAGCTCTCTGGTTATACTATCTGCTATTAAATCCTTTTTACTACATCCCATATTTATTTACTATATATGTTATTTTCATCATAGTTTCCTGTTAGTTTCTGAAGTTTAATAATAGCCAAACATACCTAACTTATGTCATTAAGTCCTTTTTATGTATCCTTATTATTTTCAAATATGTGTATATAGAGAGTGACAGAGCGACTTGATGTCCTAACGGCTTACATTGTTTTCTTCTTTTTTAAAAAGTATTTTATTTACACACACTCCACATCCACCAAACAGATATACATCAAGCAAAAAAAAATACAGTTAACTTTTACGCTTTCACTTTCCCAAAGGATCATGGTTTCCCACCATCACATCAAATGCAACATGGTAAAAACAAATCCTATCTAAACTGCTAGTAGCCTTCTTTAATTCCTCATCTTTGTCATTAGACTCTCAGTCCTTCAGGATACCTGGGTGAGTATCCTGGAATTATATTTGATCATTTCATTTCTTCATTTTCCATGAAAAGAGTCACAAATTTAATCCTTGCTTCTCATGAGTTTCCAAATTTCCCCTTTATTCTCCATTCGCAAGGTTCTAACACTATTAAACTCTTTTTGGTTCATTCCAAAAAGTATCCTCCCTCTGTTCCATGGGAGTTTTCAGGATATGCTTCTTGCCCATTTCTGATTGGTAATCGACCCTCAATATACCAATGTCCTTACAGAAGACCTTGTCGTCGTCACAAAATCTTTACATAGCAATTGCCACACTGCATATGTCCCTAGGCTCTTGATTCCTCTTTCATCTCTCAGTTGGAAAAACATAGCACTATTTCAAGAAATGTTATCCATCAGTAGGGAGTAGAAGAAAAAAACTGCAAGACATGCCTGTATGCAAAGAGCGAAACTTTCAAATAACTCACATAGAGAACACTGTAATGATTTTAAAGTCAGCACATTTCTAATGGCAATTCAATTTAATATTTTCAACCCTACGTGAGCTGAAATTACATTTCAATTTTTCCCTTAAATTTCTTGTTACACATTTCAATTTATTATATAATTGAACCATGAAGTGATAATCTAGATTGAAATCTGCCATAATGACGACTTTAGTACTAAATTTTTAACATAAAATCTTTAGTGTGATATATAATATCTTTAGTATTTTTACTATTTCACATGTATTTCTAAATAGACTTACGAAAAATAAATGGAAACACTTCTTGCTTAGAGATAATATTTCTAAATTATTTATGTTTGCTAGATTTTTTTGGAACAATACAAATGCTTTAATATCAGTAAGCCGAAAACTCTATTTCCTTGACTTGAGTTTCTCACAAAAGATAGTATCAACAGTGTTACATCCTTTTCATCATATAATTCATATCTGTAAATTACTTTGGGCAGGTTATTCAGAAGCAGGCTTAGTACACTCCATTTCCACGGTTAGTTTAAACAATGTGAGGTTTGAAGTAATTTATATTCAGCTACAATATTTATAAATGATTACTAATGCAACTAGTTACCCATGTATATAAGCAATAGAAAGGTAAGGCATTAACCTGATGTAAACGGATGTTTTAAGCAAAAGAAATATGTTCAGTTATTGGTGGGAAACAACTGAACGGATAAATATAGGCTGTGAGGAGTGAAATATAGGAGTTTATTAAGTACTTTCCCAAGGATAGATAATCAAAATGTGAATAAGCACTGCCTGCATTATTTGGATTAAAGTATATTTTCCACTGTTATACTTACGTAATCAAGCATTCTATTTGGTTGTGTGGTGTCTCTTTTAAAGCTCCAGCTCAAAACAGAATACAGAAGACCATGAGGCATTTCCACTTTTCTGAGTTCCATCATCATAATTATAGGCAAATTAATATTGTGGCTACGAAAACAATGGAGCATCTGCAAGACTGATAGCAAAACACTGAAGATGCTTATTGATGTATTTTACTTTAAATTAAATACCCTTTATTAGAAAAGTCATGAAATATTATTTTTTCATTGGAAATTAGTTAATTGCTACCCAGAAGCAATTGCTCCAGCTTTTTTATGGGTTTACATTAGTGTAGTCCTATAATAACCTTGCTTGCTTTTCACTGTACTAATAGCCCAACAGAATTATTTTAATGATAAAAAGTAGCTAGTGCAATTAACTACTGCTGTTCTCCCTTAAAAATCAGTTGCAATCAGCAGGACAATGAGGGGAAATGCAGGCCAGGCACAACGTAGAGTATTTTCAGCCACAAGTAGCCTTGCCATAGACTGATGCCTAGGGCCATGTTTTCCCCATCCACTGCCCCTTGGCTACAGTTTTGCTTTCAGGGTTCTATGGAAAAATAAAAACCATTTAAAGATGGAAGAAATGAGGCTGGGACATTTTTGGCTTTTCCGAATGTCACAAGGCTGGTCAGCGGTAGAGCCTTTGCTACTGTCTCATTTTATAGCTCCATGTTTACCTGCCGCGCATACTCTCGTCACACGTTTAGTCACTATTTCACAAATGAGTTACGGATTTTCATGCATCTCTGCGTTAGTTCATTGTATTTGTCAATGATAATGTTTCTTCACTCATGCTGGGCTTCCATTTTTAAGCCATTATCGCTCTTTGACAGGCATTGTTCTCCATGGTAAGAGTGTAAACATGAACAAGACATGGTTCCACCTTTGGGCATTTCACAAGCTGAAGATGAGGAGTGATCTAAATAAATAAGTGTCAGAATTCCATGCTATGAATGTCTACCTGTGTCAGAAAGCGATCATGTTACTATTTATATTATCACCCACACGCATAAAATCAACATGGCTTTATTATGAACCCAATTTTGTAAATAAGGAATCTAAAGTGCAGAGAATTTAGGAAGCAGTCATTAAAGTCATATTAGGATGTGGACGACCTCAAATCCAAAGCAAAGTCTTTTCAAAACTTGTGTGTTTTCCACCTGAGGTTATCATCCAAAAGAAGGCAAAGTAACTGTAATTGATGTTATCTGCAATTTGGCAAAGCTCAGGGGAGAAACCAATAGATTTTTCTTGAGGGTCTAAGGTAGCGTTCTAAGGGAAGGTGGTATTTAAATAGTATATTGAGGAAGAAATAAGCATTTACAATAAAGAGAAGGGAGGAAAAGGCCTTTCAAAACACAAGAAACAGTATTTGTTCAGAGGCGGGGCTGAGCATGAGTCTGTCCAATAGAATGGCAAATAGTAAATGACCGAGATAGGAAAAATTATCACCATCTCATGAAGGATCCTTCCCACCCTTTTAAGCTTTGTACTTTTTCCTGTGGACTATTTACCATCATAGTCCTTTAACAGGGTAAATATGATTACATTTGTCTTTCATCTCTGCCGTGGAGTCTTCTCTGTCACTCAGTACATAGTTTTCATTTCTCTGTATTTCTTCAGCATTTTGCTTAGCCATATACTGTGGGATTTATTTCACAATGTTTTTTTTTTATCAAAGTTAGTTATTCTCTTGTTTAGTGCCTCAATTATTTCACAGCCAACTTGAATGATGGGCCAGCATCTTATTACTCTCTGCAAATATTAAGCAAAGGGACAGACACTTGTATTCTCCAAGAATAGACATTCTTTGTTTCTATCTAGTCATAAAGGAGCTTGGTTTAGGGAATAGCTCTGAACCTGACCTTGGATGAAGTGAGTTCAGTTCAATTCAGTAAACATTTTGAAAACTGTCTGTACTAAGAAAGACAAAATTTATCTAGTAGCTGCTTGGTTTATTTCCAAAGGAGATAGTACATGGAAAAAGTTTTTCACTCCAAAATTTAAATAATACCCAGTATGGCTAATAATTTAGTGACTAAAATTGCTGTTTGCTTTCTGTAGTAAAAATAACACTGTCTTCAAAGTCAGAACATCAAAGATCAAGTTCCAGCTATAATATTATTTTGTCGTATACCCCTTGAAAAGATAGAAAGAATTCCAGGTTCATCTTTGGCAGAAAGGGAATAAAAACTTACAGATAATAGATTTGAAATTGTTTCTGTCATCAAATATGAAAACGTAAGTTTAAATTTGCTGCCTATATTTTTTCCAATCAAAAGAATTTGTTTTTTCCCTCACTTTCCACATTGACTTCTATAAAATGAGATGACCATTTCTATTTTTCAAAATGGCAAGATGTCACTAAATGTTTTAATAACATTTCAAATTATTGGCATTGTTAAAAGAAAAAAATATAGATTTTTCAAGTCTATTTCTTATATTATTTGTAATTCTTATATTAACAGTTTGTCTGCAGGAAGAGAAACAAAAGGAAAATGATGGTAACCATCCTCTTTTCCCTGTGAACCTGACTCAGGCAATGAGTTACTTTTGAACCCTTGCTAGATTAGGGCACAGCAGTTTCAGTTCTCAAGAAGGTGCTTTGTTTTTGGTGATTTTATCTATTGTAGTACATGTTCCCTAAAGCCCTGTTTCCTACTGAAATTACTGATATTTAGGACACTGTTTCCACCAGCTAAAAGGGGTAGAAAGGTGTGGTAATGGAGGTATACCATAGCGTGTTATATATGCCACGAAGAATGGGATATACAAAGTCTTGACGAATTCTGTCTTTGCTCCCACCATTTCTTTCCCCCAGAAGTAATAGTTCTGCAAAAATTCAGAAATCCTCTTAAAAATCTGTGTGCATGTGTTTTTGTCTAAAGTGGAATGGTAATGTTTTTACTAACCTGAACTCGCGTCCGCATGGTTATGTAACTGATCATCGGGGAACCATACGTCAATGCATTACATACATTCCCTCCCTTTAAATAGTTCCACATTGGACAATAGTCTTTCCATGCATAATTACATGGTAATTACAAAGGCAAATTTGAGCCAGTCTAATTTTCTACTAGAATCAAAATACTAAAAAAATAGAACCATAAAATATCTGATGCTCACGTGACGGGGCTTGGGGACAGGCGTGAGGAATGTCCTGTGGGAGTAATAATAATAGCAATAAACAAAACGGCGGCAGTGTGCACAGTGTTTAAACCCAGAGAACACGGGCATGTGTATCCTGGCTCTGCAGTGGAACCCTTAAAGGACCTTTGCCGACCGCCTCCATGTTGTGTGCGTTCTTGTGTGTTTTATGAGTAACAACCTTGAGGTAACAGTTACCACGTTACAGGTAAGTGTCTTGCTTAGTCACGTGCGTGCTTGTGCTGGCTCAGCTCATCAGGATTAAGCTGTGATCTGCCAGGGCTGAATCTCCTAAGACATGGTCTGCCTGATTTGGGAGGCTCTTTGTCACTACCCTGAGCAGCTTCCGGCTAGCATCACTATACCGGAAGTATTTTCAGTCACTAGATATTTGATTAGTTCTTAAAAGTTTTCTTATGAAACATGCCAAAATCTATTTTTTTTTTTTTTTGGATTTAACAGGTAAACTAGGTTTTTGGCAAAGTGCTCTCTGAGCTAAAATACAAGATATGGACACTTATTTCATGACCTCAAAACACAACAAATCTTGCACATGCGATTTTTTAATGCTCGTTCTTAACTTCCAGGTGAATCTTTCATTAAATAAGACTTAATTGTCATGTTCCAGCAACACAGTCTCCTTGCTAGAGCCCAAACAAGCTGATCTGATGCAAATCCTCTCTTAGTAGAGCACTTTTTGTCACATCTTTCTGAAAAAGCTAAACTTCTAAAATAAAAATAAAAATAAATATATCAGGCAGGGGCGATCCTCAATCTGCTCACAGAATTACATGACGGACAACAAGAGAGAGCTTATAAGCCTGGTAATGACAGCAGCTGTTTATTTCCACGTAGGCTTTTTATTTATAAAAGAGCTCATCTAGATGAAGGAGAGCATCTCTAGAGAGAGGCAAACACTGTGAATTCATTATTCACCAGACATTCAAAACAGTTGTGAGGTCAGGTAGGTAATGGAAGAAAATGCTAGAGGATGTCTTAGTTTTGCCTCTTCTGAGCTAGCAATAATACATTTCAAACCTTGTTGTAAGCTACTTCAGCTTCTCCCTGAGAGTGTTTCTGTACCCTATTTTGGGATGATTTTTGACAGGTACAAAATAAGGTTTTCAGTACAGTGAATCTAGAGTTCCAAAATGAAATCTATGGCAGTCTATTAATTTGTTCTCTCTATCCTGAATTAATCATTTTGTAACACTGCTGACCTCTTGTTTATTTGTTTGAAAAGGACAAAGAAGTCTATCGACGGACACAATCAAAAAGGGAATCATTCACAATTTATGTGTGCTCTGTGCAAAAACACTTTCAAATTTCTGAATGCAAAAAAGTATGGGAAAGGCCAGATATATTCTGACAATTATATACAACTTATAACTTTCACAAAAAAGCTGCTTTAATAAGTCCCAATTGCCTAATTGTATTCATCCTTAACTGAAAATATATATCAATAAATAGATAAGAGATAAATATAATTGTAGTTATTTCATGAAATGATACACTCCCAGCCCAACTGGCAAATCTTTCCAATAAATATTCTGACTTACATTTGCCCTCCATTTTTAAATCCTTCACTCTTTTCATTTAGGCATGTAGTATAAGGTATATTTGAATGAGTGTCTGAAAACTGAATCTCTAGATCTAGAACTTATTAACATATCAACTTGTATGCATTAACTACTTGACTTTAAACAAGTGCCTTATGCTTTCTGGCCTGTAATTACCTTACTTGTAAAAGAACATCATGATAAAAACTGGCCTGTTCTAATTATAATTCATAGGTTTTTCATGAAGATAAAATGGCAATTATAAGCCATAATTTGTAAGCCATACTTGTGTATGACACTATAAATATTTTATTTCTTCCTAGAGTTGAGGAACTACCTTTTCTCAGTCTCACTGGGTCTGTTTCTGAGACTGTAAGTACAAGAGGTGACAGAATCTGTAAAAATGGATATTACAACGGTAAAGACAATTGTTGCATTTCTCCCATAGGAGAGATAAATAATACATTGAGTGAAAAACGCATGATATCAAGCTGTGATGCAATACAGATTTTAAAACTAATTTACCACAACCCTCTCTACATATTTGAATAGAACAACTAGACAAAAATCCAGGCACGACATGGTGGTGACGAGTTTCTAGGATGTTTCCAACAGCTCTGTTTCAGATTAAAAAAGAAAAGTAAAAAAAAAAAAAAAAAAAAAAAGACAACCTATGAGAATTTCAGTAAAAAAATAAATCAATAACACATACAACTTGGTACTGTATGGAAAAGAGCCGTCTGCAAAAAGAAGATAGAACACAGAAAAACAACAGCTGAGAGATGATAGGGAACTTTTCTTTTTAAGAAAAGCATGCATAGAATTCATCTTTCATAAGCAATCAATTGCTGATTGAAGTAAAATATCTACAAAACAGGGAATAGCGCTCAAACTACTTGAAAAACTCCAAAGTTGTGATATTGCTTGCATTGAATACTTCAACATTGCAGAATCTGCTGAGAGGCAGCAATTGTTGGGAATGCTATCTAGCAATCTTAACCCAGCTTGAATTGAATGAATTGTCTGATTAGTTTAAGGAAATGGGCAGAGGTTCTGCCCAAATAACCTGTGTATAGACAGATAATAATTGCTAACAGTGTCAGTGTTGAATAAGAAGCTCCTTATCTAGTTAGGAATTTTAATGAAGCTTCGGGGAATAAGGCAACCTGAATGAAGTCTCAGTGTCTGAAAAAGAAAAGGCTGAACTTGAAGAAGCTACAAGGAAATGTTCTTCAAATTTTGACAACTTTAAAAAGATTTTGAATGGCTTAAATCATATGTACAGATATTTCTGAAATCCCTTACACACTCCAGTTCTTTTCTAATACAGTTTTTCTCCAATTAATTCTTTGTAGCCAAAAAAGCTCAGGAAAAAAAAAAGGAAAGAAATTAACTATTGACAGATCAATCTCAAGGGAATTATACTGACTGCAAATGCCAACCTCCAAAGTTTGAAATCTATCTGATTCCAATGCTATGACAGTCTTTAAATAACACAGTTATAGAAATGGAGAGCATATTTGTAGTTTCCATGGGTTAAGTGTTGTGAGCTGAGCAGGAGGGAAGTGGGTGTAGCTACAGGAGAAATCCTTCTGGGGACGGAAATGTACTATATCTTGACTACATCAACCTTAGTGTACTAATTGTGATAATGTTCTCGAATTTTGCAAGGTGTTAACACCCTACAGTTTTTCTTATACTTGCATGTGGATTGATTTCAAAATACGGCAAAATGTTAAAATTGATAGATCTGGGTATCTGGTGGTTGGTTGGCATATGTTGGGGTTCTCTGTATTGGGGTTTGTATTTTCTTTGCCACTCTCCGTTGAGTTTGAAATAATTTTGAAATATAAAGTTTAAAGCAAAAAAATAAAGATCAATAAAGCTATTTTCCAGTGTTAAGCAAAAGCAAGAGCTAACATGCATTGTGCACATGTGCCAGGAAATGTATATGATGCTTTTCGTATTTAATCTTGCTTATTAACTAATAATTATTTATGAGTTAGGTATTATTATTTTAAAGTTGCAGATGCAGAAATGACTATAAAGCATTAAGCAATTTATCCAAACTATTAAAACCTTACAGTTGCAAAGTATTATACCATTTATCTGGTGTGTCTTTATGTACAGATGCCACCCCTGAGAGGATGTGCTCTGTACCAGGTCACCAAATATAGTCATGGAACAGGATTTCAATGTTGCATTAAGTAAGTCATGTTTTCCTAAAACTTAAACCTGAAATTTGAAATTAAAGTAAAATTTTCACATAAACAACACCTTTCAATCACTTTGGAAATAACATTTTCCCTGGAAGCTACCACTGTTACACTCTTAATTCCTTCTGACTATTCCTTGGCATAGAATTAAGACTCATCAACAATCTGACTGGTCATCTTCAAATCTGTCCAGCTACTGTCTTCAGAGTTATATCCAATATCCTAAATGAATGCAGTCTAACACTGAGGAAAGTATCACACTGGATCACAAAAGTCTAGGCTTTTCTTAGCACAATAAGAGATTGCACAATCTTTCTCTTCCATTCATTCGTCAAATATTTACCGAGTACACAAAAGCAGCCTGATATTCTTCAACCTAGGTAGTTACATCACATTGTCAAGTCATATTGACCTTGTGGTCAATTAATTCCTAGGATCTTTTTACAATTTAATTGCTGAACTTATGTGACAAATTAATTTTATTGAAACTTTATATTCACCCTTGCCAAATTTCATCATGCTTCACATAGCATAGGAGAGTAAAATGAAAGTGAATCTTGGCTGCAATCAGGCTTGGGGTTCAAGCTCTAAGTCACTTCCTAGTTGTGTAGTCGGAGTAAATTACCAGATTGCTCTGAGCCTCCGTTTCTTCACTTATAAAATGGAGCTCTTGAGCCCTCCCCAGGAACTGCCCTTGGCTTGCCCATGAGAGCTGCATTGTCCAAGGGTATCTGTCCTTGGGCAGCCTGCATCCAATTGTGGGTTGATAAGGGAAATTATCCCAGCACCCTGTCCTCTCACCTCAATTCAGGACATCTTGGCACTTATCTGACAGGCACCCTAGCTCCCAGTTCCCTGTGGACGTGACTGAAGCTTTCGTTGCAAATTGCATCACAGTTCAACTTCTCTTCGCCCAATTCTACTTCCTTCACTTTCCCATAGGTTTTTTTCCTGGAGAGCATCACACTCTATAATACACCACCTGTTTATACACCTCCCTTTTGAATCTGTTTCTCACAAACACAGCCTAAGGCATATGGCCTCCTTGTCATTTTCAGCAGAAGTTCTTGCCCTTGCCCGCTAACTGACAGAGAAAACAGAAACTGTCAAATGCACACCATTGGATTTTTAACCTACCTACATTCAAATCCATTATTTTCCATTATCTATTAACAAAAAGCAAGGTGTGTGTTCCTCTGGCTATAATATCTGTACCTATACACCAGGCTTCATTCTCTCCCTCATTTTCTCTGTGTTTTTCCACCTCATTCTCTCAGTCTCATTCTTCAAGTCTCAAATGCTTGTGCTTACATTTTATCATTCTTGTTCTCTTGCTTTCTCCTTGTCACTCATTCCCTCCTATTTGCTGACATTCTACCTCTCATTCTCTCATTATATCCTTTCATCTGTCTCTGTCACAACTCCTTTCATTCTCTTCCATATTCTTTGACATTGTCTCATATTTCTTTTAATATTCTCTTCCCATGTCTCATACTTTCCTTCTTTTTCATTTGCTGTGTCATTCTCCTCTGTCTCCTTCTCTCTCTTTCCTCTCTCACTCTTGCTCTCTCTCTTCTCAGGCATTATCTCACTCCATTCATTAACCATCTTCTCTTTTTACCTATATCTTTAATCTCTGTCTACTAGCTGAAAAGCAAAATTAAGTCTTTCAGATAAAATAGTTATATCACACCTCCTACATCTACTGCTTTACTTCTCTTCTTTATATGTTTATATAGTCAAACATATTGAAAGGAATACCTAAACTTATGCTTTTTTCCTTACTTTCAGCTCATCCTTCAATCCACTGCAATTTGATTTCCCATCCCAAAATTATATTGTGAAGTCACAATGCTGTTAAATCCAATAAATATTTTTCAGCTTTTACCTGCTTGGACCACATACACGTAGCAGCTCTGTATATACATGACTTATCCCTCCTTCTGGAATCACTGTTCCCCAACAGTCTACAAGACCATTCTGCCAACAACTGGCTCCCTTCACCTCATCCTTAAAATCACTTCACTATCATTTCCCCCTGAAGGACTCTCCTGACTTCTTTGATGGTGTTACAGCTCCCTGCTGCAGGCTCCCTTGGCATAGTCCAGTCCCTTGGTGTAGGTTCTCAGACCTCAATGTAATCCGGATTTCCTGGAATTCTTGTTAAAAGTGACAATGATCTGGTTTTGCCCTCAGATATTCTGATTAAATAGTACCAGGTGGGGTCCAGGAAACATAATTTGAATGCAAGACTTCCAGCTGATTGCAATGCAGCAAGTCCTCAGAACTCATTGAAAGCAACATCGGTTTGCATAACATTCCTTAATCTTTATTGTGATAATTTGTTTGATTCTCTGCTTTTTCTATTACCTATATACAGCTGTATGAGGACATGGATTATGTCTGTCTTGTTCAGCCCATTTTTCCCAGGATTTAGTGTTGTGTCTGGCAAATTGTAGATGCTCCCCAGAATTTCATCATTGGATGAAAGAAGGAAGACAGCATAATATAGGAGACGATCATAAACTTTAAGTGAGAAATCTTCTTCAGAACATCTGTGAAAATTAAATTAGTAGGGAAGCCACCTCTATAACTATTTAAATTATCATTGACACTGCATCATTCACTAATTTTGGGAGTATTGTTATTAGGCTCAGTAATGCTACCGATCAACATTTTACATGTTTTTGTTAGAAGACTATCACATAAGTTGCTGTTTAATGTTTTGCTGAATATGAGATAAATTATATCTTTAACATTAACATATTCTATTAACCTCATTTGAGAAGAAATGACTTTTTTTTTTTCCAGTTTTGCTACATTTTAATAGCAGTTTTTATTTTAAGTGCTTATTTTTTAGGTCTCCTCAGCAACATCGAATAAAAGGTACTGAGTACTCCACAGGGCACAGAGTGCTGCCAAGCACCTTAGAAAATTTACAACACAGAGAAAATGTGTTTCTTGTCCCTTGAGGAGGTTACACTCTAGGGATCTAGCAACACAGTCTACGTAGGAAGTGAACAAAGTAATTTATTAAGGCAAATTCTTCATCCCCTAGAGTGACTGTGGATTGAATCACTTTAGAATTTGGAATTAATCCAATAAGGCAAGAGCCAAGGCTAGATTTGGTTGCAAATTCTTTCAGGCTTTTATAGTCTTTATGAACATATATCTAGCAAACAGAATCGGCCTAAAGACAACTGCAAGTAAAGACTAAATCTCTTGAAGTGGGAGGGCTAAAACAACTTACTGTGGTTACGTAATTTAAAAAGCAAGCATATTGATTTATGTGAGGAGAAATGACTTTTGACAGTGGTTTACAGTACAAAATGGAAATCTTTGAATGATCAAAGTTAAAATTAAGTTTGTATATATCTGCTGCTTTTTCACTTGTTTAACTCTGGAATCTCATTATCGATGGGGCACACTTATGGTGGACTAGATATATTCTGAGTGTAACCTCCACTTTTGACAGAATTACAACATAACTGGTTCCCTTGAAAGAGATTTTAGACTTGTTTTGAAAAGTTGTTTCAGCCCTGTTGTCAAGCAGTTCGTATTTTAATTAGGAAAATGTAAAGCAACTGGTTAATGTTTATACAGAGAAACACAAAACATGAGTCATGATCTATTATGCATTAAAAATAAATTACAAAGTGTCAGATTTCCCACCCTTTCTCCTCTTTAGTTAACACTTAGATCTTGATTGCATGTGTTTAGTTTTTAAGGAAAAATAAGGCTTCAAAATATAAAAGAAAACAGAGGCCAGAAATAACTCATTACTAAATGGAAAGTTTCAGAAGGTTCTTCAGTGTTTGGATTACATTTATATTATAACAAATCCAAGAAACTCTAGGGCTCTAAAGTTGGGCTTCAAATCTGATATACTTAAAGATGGTCCCTGAGCTTGAGTATTAGGAATTGGAGTAGGAAGAGAGTGGATTAATTGCCTCATTTTATCTCTGATGGTTTCTAGTAAAATTTTAAATGGATTTTCTATAAAAATTAAATCAACATATGTGGCAAAGCATAAAGTAGTGGATTAGAATTCAATTCTATCCTCTGGATAGTATTAGTAAAAGGATATATTCTGTAAGTAGAAGGATAAAACCAAGATATGTGGGATAAGGGTTTCCATAACTATTATGCTAGCAGGTACTAACCACATTAGTACCCAGCATAATGAGGAAAATATGGAGAATAGAGAACAAGGATGTAACTTAGAACAAAAGTAAAAATATGGAAGTAGTTGTAAGCAAAGATTACAATTAATTTCTGATTCAGTAAGTATTTAGTTATTAGAAGAATTCCATCATCCATCATTGATTTCTGAGAAGCAGTCAAGGAAGCAGAATAAAATACACTTATTTTTAATGCATTTTTGAATTTTTATTTTCACTCCAGTTATTTGCAATTTTTCTCCATACTGCAAAAAACAAACAAGACAAATAATAAAGCAAACAAAGAACATTTTTTAAAAAACATTTGATCACATTCTGCAGTGCTTGAAGAAGATTATGTTCTGCAATTGGCATTAAATCTTCCCAATATGGACAACCAAGCCCTGGCCCCAATCTTGGTAGCATAATTTTACAAAGTACAAATCACACTTAAAGTAGTAAAAGGAGAAGTACAATAATGATGGTAAGTTCTTTAAAGTTCTCTACTTATACACACAGACATCTATAAATACTTACAACAGCTGATAAAGATGTAGACTGTTCCTGGTGTGCTGATATGTATAAATGTAGTCTGTATTTAATTATTGATTCTTTTACTTGCACTTATAAGAGGCTTTATTCTCAAAATAGATTATTTGGTGATGGAAAAAAGAATAATAGAATTTTAACAAAATTAGACTCTGCATTGAAAGACTGTATTGGTTTTAAAATAAACCGTTGTCCCCAGTTCTCCATTTAATATGCCACCCAGAAAAAAGGGATTTATGTAAACTCTGGTGAACATTCCATGCATCTAAAAAAAGCTAAGCTACTTTTATATAATAATATTCAGCACATTTCTCAAGGCAGTGGACAGTTTTCTTTCACTGCTTGCTGTACTTAGAAGCTTAAGATTGACACGATTCTGATTACCCTGAGAGAAAAACTTTTCTTAGGAGAGCACTATGTAAATTCTACCAAGATGCCAATTTCAAAATCCATTCCAAATTATTAGATATTCCATGATAACTATTCAAGGTCATTCCAGAGAAAGGGGGAAAAGATGTAAAGTTTCCATGAATTCGTTCCAATTAACTGAGCATATTAATTCTAAGATAAAAGCTCCATCCTTGGTTTCCTCCTCTCATGTTTAGGGCATTTACTGGGAATCCTGATGGCAAAGTCTCAGCCCACCCTGAGTCCCTACTTAATCCCCTACATTTAGTTTACCAGATTATTAAAGAGAGAGAATTAAAGTTATGTTTTCATTAACACTCATGATAGTTGAATAATACAGTTTTTTAGGTTTTAGTAATTATATTAAATATATGAGTAGAGGGATTTTGGAAAACCATTTTAACATAATGTATTCATCTTACTTAACAATGCTAATAACATTACATGCTAAGCAGTTATGAGAAGAATGAATTGGATAATACAGGCCATGTTAAATAATTTTCAGTGTCCAAAAATCATTTATTAGGTACTTTTTCTAAAGGACATTTTAACATAATCTTATTATTTTTTTTAAATTTTATCGAAGTATATCATTCATACATAAACATACATAAACAATAAGTGTATAGTAAAAGTTGTGAACTTACAAACAAACATGCATAATGTCATGCAAGGGTCCCATACATCAACCTACCACTAGCACCTTGCATCGCTGTGAGACATTTGTTACAAATTATGAAAGAATACCATCAAAATCTTACCACTAACTATAGTCCATATCTTACATTTGGTGTGTTTTTCCCTCAAACCACCCTATTATTATTCAAAAGATGGAAACAACCCAAATGTCCATCAACCAATGAATGGATAAGCAAAATGGATAAGCAAAAATACTATGCTGCAGTAAGAAGCAATGAAATTGGGACACATATGATAACACGGATAAATCTTGAAGACATTATGTTAGGTGAGGTAAGCCAGACACATAAGGACAGATATTGCATGATCTCATTAATATGAAATAAATACAAAGAATAAACATGGAGTTAAAACCTAGAGTACAGGTTATTAGGTGATAAGAGGAGAGCTAAGAAGTACTACTGATGCTTAATGTATGTAGAAGTGTCAATTAACTTTACTGTCAAAAGTGGAAATGTATAGAGTTAATGGTAACACATTATAGTGAATAGCAGCTGGTTTGGAAATGGGAATGTGGCTGGAAAGGGTAGTCTAGGGATGTAAATGTCAGTTGGAAGAAAGCTAGAGAATAATCTAGGAACTGAGCAATACAGTGAACCCAGAGGTGGGTGAGAATTGTGGTTGATGGTACAGATGCAAGTGTGTCCCTCTGTGAGCTAGAGCAGATGTACATCACTATTGCAGGGTGGTGGGAATGTGGAGAAGCATGGGGAAAAAAGAACTGGAGTGACCTGTGGACTGTGGTTAACAGGAATACTGTCATTTTCATGCCTCTATGCCAAAGATGGACGGTGTTGATAATGGAGGGGTATGGAAAGTGTGCCAAATGTATGCTATGGACCATGGTTGGTGGCAATAGTCTGCAGATACTACCACAAATCAGTAACAAAAGTTCCACCACGGTGTAGTGTATTGATGAAGGGGTGTTGTATGGGAATTCTGCACATGTGCATGATTGCTGTGTAAATTCACAACTTTTGTGACTTAATCTTATTTTTGAAAATAATTTTGATAATTTTTAAATGCCCATATGTTCCTTAAGAAAAACTTATTTTCCTTATCATCATAATAACATGTAATTATTTTTTTCTGTAGAACACACTTTTTAATTTGTATTGATCAAAACAGTTTGGAGGTTGGAAAATATATTCTAAGTGGGTTTCACATGATTATTTCTGGACTTTCAAAATGATGTTTTCTCTATAAATATTTTTCTTTGATTTTTTTTTCTCCCTCCCTCTCATTTCCTTCTCTTTGTGGGTTGCATTTCATTGAAAGGGCAGGATTTATTCATAGAATTGCTACAAATGATTTCACATTTATGTAACTTGCCGGATATTGCATAGTTTGAACAAATTCTATTTCGAATATTTTAACCACATAATTAACTCAAATGTCCATGTGCCAAAAATCCCCATCCATAAATTACATGAGTTGTATTAACTGTTTCCAGGTTTATATTAATAAGTAAACAGAAAATTAAACATTTTCCATTCTGTAAATATTTAAAGTGGAATTAACATATATTTACATAATATTTTGCTAATTAAACTTAAATCACATTTACATGGAAAAATCATTATTTATCTTACCCAATTTAAATTAAGTTGCTTTTAATTTCTGTGAGGTAAATACAAATGTAGGAGATAATTAGATTTAGGTTTTGTACTTAACATGATTCCTAGAAAGAAAAATACATTATCTAAAGCAGACAGATGCATACAATTTTTATGCAATCCTTTTGAATCTGAATTGAGATATTAATTAAAAGCCTCACAGATTCATATGTAAATTCAGGATTCATAAGATTATATAGTATCGTATTTCTCCTAATATTTTGTTCTTAGAATATTCTATTTCATATAAAAAGGGCAAATTGAAAAAAAAAAAAAGGCAGGACATGAGTATCCATCTTTTTCTACATAAAAATCAAATTTAAGCCATTTATTATTGAAAGGAGAAAGTAAAAGATTCTAAGAAAAGCAACAAACAAGACAAAGGAGAGCTCTAGTGTGAGGATGGTATGCAATGAATTCCTAGTATAGATCAAAGACAACGCACTTATGCTTGGAAGGAATATCAATGGGAATTAGAAATGAGGCAATGTACGTAGATGGGCAGCATAAACTTTCAAGGCAAACCTGTGTTGGAATACTTGTCATATACTTACGATGTTATTTGGTCAAGTCAAGTCTTTATATTATGGGAACCCTGTCTTGCATGTGGTGACAGTGAAGGCAAGAGACTGAGAGCCCGCTGTAATAACCAGGCAAGAAACGACCATGCTCTGGACTTGCCTTAGAACAGGGGAAGTGGAAGGTCATGCGTGGGTTTGAGGCCTATGCTGAAGGAACAAATAGGTTGATGGATTTGCTGTGGGAAGTGAAGTGAGGCAAATGGAGGAATCAAAGATGACGTCTGGATTATGGCTCAAGCAACAGTGGAGGATCAGAGGCCAAAATTTCAAGTTTAAATAGCGTAACTTGAGAGATATCCAAATGAAAATATCAATTAAGCAGTATGATGCACAAGTCAAGTTCAGAGAAGGGTTCTATGCTGGGACAAATATTTGGTAGTAGTCACTGTAATACACATAGATGTGAATAAACATAAAAACATGAATGCTAGCTTCTACAAAGACAACACAGGGCCAAGATCATTTTTTTTTTCCCAGCAAGAATATGGTATAAGTGAGCTGCTGCCAAGAAATTAAAAATGAATATTAGAGAAATAGGGCTTATATATATTGAAAACGTATGTAGGGAAATAATGTGAAGAATACTTAGTAATTTTTGCAGGGAATGCCAAAAGACACTGAAAAGTATACTGTGTAGACATAGGGTTGTAAGTAAAGATTTTGAACTGAATATGGAGGAGATGAATAAAGATTAATGTTTCAATGGACTGGAAGAAGAGAGACTATTAGAAAGGAGTTTTAGAAAATTATAATAGTTCAGATTTGATTTTGCAAGAGTGTGGTTTAATATGATTGCAGAGGAAATGCAATGGCAGTGGCAGATGTGAATGGTATTAGAAAAGAATAAAAGGATGTGATGATAACTTAAATATGGAGAGGACACATACTTAACACAAGCCCATGCTTGGGAAAATAGTCTGGGCAAAAACTATTTCTTGTCCCTTAAATCACACTGATTCCTTTTTCACTCCCCAAGAGTTTTCTCCCAGCACAATAAAATTTATATATTTTTAATATCAATTCTGTTATAACCTGATGCAACATTTACCTTATTTGCTGCTTTCTTCATTTTCTAGTTGTGTGTGGCCCTATAGGCAAAAGTAAAACAAAACACAACAAAAAAATAAAAAATAGCCCATGATTATTGCCCTTTCTCAGCTTAAAAAAATTATTTTATTTTTGTTTTTAGCTGAAATTAGAAAATGAAGAAATGGTATCATTTCTTGGTTTTGGTATCAGAAAAGATGTACCTTTTAAAGATCTGAGAACAAATTAATTAGGGAGAGTCTAAGACAATCTGAAGAACAAAATGATAATTAATGCATTAAAAGTGCAAATGTTAGGAAAGGGATAAAATCTACATTTAACAATTAAAGTAGTCTCTTAAAAATTAAACTGTAATTTAAACTATAATGAGGTGCATTCAGACTGAATTTTCCTTTAAGTGTTTATAATTTTCTAAGTAGCAAGTCCTATAATTTAATTTAATTACATGTTTTTTGCTTGTATATAAATATATATATGTGTATATGTATGTTTGTATGTATGTGTGTAAGCTTTGCATTGGATACGATTTATAATTATAGAGTGTTAAAATCTAAGCCATGGTCAAGGTCTAGACATTTTAAAAAGACATTCTTTGTTTCAAGAATATGAATTTGTAATTGCTAAAAAGTCATGCATAAGCAAATAAAAACAAAACATTTCTCAAACAAAAATTAATGGCTGCCAGAGACAAAATGAAAGATAATAAAAATAATTGAATGGTTCTTCATATGTCCAGGATCTTGGTCTCTACTGCAATACGTATAAGCTGGCTGGTTCAGGGACCAAATTTTTCTCATCAAAATGGAGCCACTAAAATGAAACCCTAAATAAAAGCAAGCCCCAGGCTTTCCCTGATAGCTCTTGAGGCAGTAGAAATGACAGAGTGGGCCCTTAAGGATTACTTTGGAAATGAGTCACCACATTCTCTTTCCAAGTATGCCAGTCTGGGAACTCAAAGGGCCTGAAAATCCCTGTGGAGCTTCCAAAGTAGTCTACAGGGTGCCTATGGGCGCTAGGCGAAACATTCGGTGAAAACAGGGAGGTAAAAAATAGCATCTCCAAAGTGCTCAACTTAAAATGTAAGAAATTTTGAGGCAATACAGGTATGCTTGCTGGGCTCTTAATTTAAGAAAACTTAAAAATTAAAAACAAAATATTCTAGAATTTTAAAATTCTATATTAAAGGCTGATCATTTACACTACTAAAGAATAATTTTTTTTTGTTTACACGTTTCAAGTTGAAAATTTTATATACAGATATATATTTTTTTAAATCTTTACTAAGCTATTTATTTAGGTAAGTATATAACTCAAACTATTAAGGGCCCTGAAAGACAGTCATTCATTATTTCCCATTTAATCATCTGAAGAAATAGTGAAAAATAGCATGGCGCACCTGTCTCCAGTTTAACAGTAAGTTCTGAGTCGCCATCTGACATTACCTTGGCTTGGGCCCTTTTGACATATTCAACAACAGCATGAGTTTCAAGTCAAAGGTTGCATCCAAAGTCATGGAAACAGTGGCAGTTGCAAACGTTCTCAGTTATCTCATTTTATCAATAAGTGCAGTGGAAATGCCTCAACACTGAAAATAATTTAAATGTGTGAGTCAAGGAATCAATCCAAAGGGATGGGCAAAGATGAAATATTTGGCAATTTCTGTTCCATCCCCCATCTTTTTCTTAATAATTTAGTGAAGCATCATTCACGAATGTGTTGCGTTCTAAGCATAATTCTACAGAATCCCTACATAAAGAAGGGACGCTGTGATTCCCCTGCTTGCAATCTTCCATTCACACATTTATTTCTATTGTGTGTTCCACTGTATCCAACTGCGCAGTGTACGCTTAGTATATAAATGTTGATTAAGTGAGTCAACTGTCTTGGAAAATCATGAGTATGGTAAACACTCCATTTCTCCTTTACAGTACACAGAACTTGAAATCAGAGGGCTGGATTCTAGTCTTGCTCTGTCTTTTTAAAATATGAATAATTCATGCTGATTAAGAAAGATTTAGATTGATTTTGTACTAATTACTTCTAGTGGAGTCAAATTCAAATCTAAAGACAGGAAATTAGGACAAGATTATTCCATCAAAATACAATCCAAGTAACTCCCAGACTGATTAGTTTCTCTTAGGGAAGTGCTATCATGTACACAGAAGTAACAGAAATTTAAAACATGGAATTTTGGCCCTTGGAGGGAATCAAGCACATTCAATCCAAGATTAATATATATATATTTTAAAAATTCTTAGTAGTTGTCAAATTCTGGATAAATGCAAGCACTTAGTTTCAGCATAACTAAAAATCTTGGAATCAGGCTACATCTGAGTTGTATATTATTTTATATAGTGTGCTATGACACTGGTATGTAACCCTGCCCCACTCTATGAAAGCTCAGCAATTGAAAGTTTGAAATAAAAAAAGCATAATTTGAAGGTAACATTTAATTGCAGTTCAAATGTGCAGAATTTCTTTTCTGACATGTTTTGTATCAGATGGAACTGTACTCCATGAAGCAGTGATTCTGATGTGGGCATATCATTTTTGTCCACATAAAGCCCCCTGAAAGTTCTGTTAAATAAAAGATCTGAATAACAAAGGCTGAATTAAGATTCTCTCTCACTAATCAGATTATGTATAAAACCCTTACAAATTAGAATAAAGCATTTTTACAGCTTCAGAATGGAACTAATTTCAACACAATTCCATATACAGCCTTTGAATGGAATCTAATTATATTAAAATAAATACGATGTGTTTCAGATTTTATGACATTTCAGAAAAAAATGCAAGAAATTCTGAATTAACAAAGTTCTTTATAGAAAATCCTTCAGAGAGATATATCTCATAATATTTCCAATCTTAGCTCCTTTTTTCTACAAAACTTATTTTTTGTAAACTGGTGTACTATTTAATCAGGGTCATATAAAATATGCAATATGCATCATAATTGTTGTATTTTGAAAGTTGTCAAGTTTCTGTGCTTGATTTTTAGGGAAGTTGCCCAGCTGTGAATCCAACCATAAGAAAAAATGGGACTTAGAGGAATCAGTTGATTGGGGCTTAGAGGTTGAGAACACAACTTCCTCTATTAGAAAGATTCAAAGAGGTCATGTAATATTTGTCCTTCAGTGCCTGGCTCACTTCACTCAACATAAGCTCTTCAAGATTTATTCATGTTGTCCCGTGTGTTAATACTCATTCCTTCTTACAGCTGAGTAATATTCCATTGTATGTATATACCATTACTATGACTTATGCAAATTGAGCAGATCCACAGAGATAGAGTCTGGAAGAAAGGTTATCAAGAGACAGCAAGGGAGTAGAGGCTGGTGAGCCAATGAGCAATATGGGCAAAATTTATGATTAGGTGGAACAGGGTGGTTGGGCATTGGATTGGGGTGATAATGGTACAGTGATGAGATTGGGTTTGATGGTGCTGGAATGTGAGGGAGAGTAGGGTGGAGCTTGGGTTGGACTATCCATGGAACTGGGGGTAGGGTTTGAGGTGAGCAGTGAACTCTGTGGATTTGTATGTCGTGGTTAAAACTACAATGGTGGGAATGCTTTTTTGGCAAATATGGCAGGGGAGAGTTACTGGTGCAGGGCATCAGGGATAGGATGATATGCAGGAAAGGGCACACCTGGGGCATGCTTTAGTGGAATATGAAAGTGTTCATCTTCTAATAGTGTGTTATCTCAGTGGGTGGAGAAACACAGAATAAACAAGAAAATATTAAACTACCATCCTGGGGAGTACTGCTATGTTCTCATTTAAAAAGGTAAGAATCTCTCGAGGATATAGACCATGCCTAATAAAAGAAAACAGACCAATATGTCAAACTCTCAATATTATTGCATGTAACTATAAACCTTATTCTTCAAAAATTGAAGCTTAGTGGTTATCATAGGTTCCGAGGGGAGGAGGGGGGAAGAAAAGAATAGATGGAATATAGGGTATTTCCAGGGCATTGGAATTGTTCTGCATGATCTTGTAATGACAGAAACAGGCTATTATACATTTTGTTAGAACCTATAAAAAGTGTACAGTGCAAAATGTAAACCATAATGCAAACCATTGGCCATGGTTTGTAGAAATGCTTCAATATTTGTACATGAATTGTAATAAATGCATCATACATGTAAATGTTATTAATGGGGGAGTGTAGGAGAGGGTGAGGGGGTTGGGTATATGGGATTTCCCTATATTTTCTATATGATGTTTCTTTAACCTAAAGTTTTGTTGAAGATAAAGCAAAAAAACGCAAGACACTGGGGGAACATACAGAACAAATTGTCATTGTACATGAAAGATAATAGATCTTACAGTCATGAAAAACACAATGAAAACAATTTATTTTATTTTTACTTTTTATCTTATTTTCTATTTTATTGGGTTTTTTTGTATTTTAGTTGCTATTTTTAATTATTTTATTTTCTTATTATTTTTTGTTTTTCTTTTTTTTTTACTTGTTTCTATTTTCTTATTATTTTTATTTATTTTTTTGGCTTTGTTTTTGGGGAGGTTTTGGATTGCAGAATGGTCACAACTGTGACAGGGGAGGATCACTGGTGTGGGTTGTCAGAGATGGGGGGATGTTTGGGGAGGGGTGCACCTGGGGCATGCCTCTATGGCATAGGAATATGTTCAAATGGTCATGCGGTGTTCTCTTGGTGGGTGGAGTCCCACAGAATAACTGAAAGAATAATGAATTCCCATCCTGGGAAGTTCTGCTACATTCTCTAATAAAGCAGCAAGAATCCCTTGAGTACATGGGAAGTACCTAGCAAAGGAGGACAGACCGTTAGGCCAGGCCTTTGATACTGATGTTTGTACTTATGAGCCTTTTCTAGTGAAATTGAATCTTGGCCTAGTACTATATATTGCCTAAGAGTTACCTCCTGAAAGCCTCCTTGTTGTTCAGTTGTGGCCTCTCTCTAAGCCAAACTCAGCACATAAATGCACCACCTTCCCCCGCAGCATGGGACATAACTCCCAGGTGTGAGCCTCCCTGGCACCAAGGGATTATTACCAAGCACTGACTAGTGCTGAATCTGGAAAAAGACATTGACCAAAAGGGGGAAATATTAAATACAAATGAGTTTTTATGGCTAAGAGACTTCAATGTGAGTTGGTAGGTCATTCCAGAGGTTACGCTTATGCATGTCTCAACAGGATCTCTTTGACTGCCACAGTAACAGTGCCTCAAACAGGAGGGCTCCTGAGGGCTCTAGAGACATCTAGACACTATAAGCAGAGGAGACAATCTCAGAAATTTGGCACCCTGACAGTGGGCCTTACTTTGGAATATATGCTCCACAATGAAACAGAGTTAGACTCATTTATAATTTCCCTATACTTGGCTCTTCTGCCCCTTTTATTTGAACCTATAATTAGCACTATACTTGTTAAATATGTGTCCCAGAGACTTAAATCTTCTGTCTGTTCATATGCTGGTAGAGCCCTGAATCTCAAAAGAGTTGCAACACCTACTCACCAGTTCATTGGACTTGCCTAGGACAACTAATAAAAGGATGATGATGTGCAATGCCCATCCCAGGAAATGGAGACTGTCAACAACTGCAAGCAATACAGTTCCATCCATCTGCCCCATGGGATTGAAGCCCTCTCTCAATTGGAGGCAGGATGTGCATCACATTCCCTAAACCCTCAAGATTGAGGAATGAACAAACATAAGGGTGGAAAGCAACTATGGACTAAACCAGACTCATGATTATTCCAGCAGTGGAAGAACTTGTATCATTGATATAAAGACAGTGGCCACCAGAGGTTCTGAGAGGAAGGAAAGGGAAGAATAGCTGCAATATGGGGGCATTTTGGGGCCATTGGAAATGTCCTGCATGACATTGCAATGATGGATAGAGGCTATCATACATTTAGTCAAACTGTATAAAATTGTGGGGGACAAAGTGTAAACTGAAATGTAACCTATAGTCCTTGGTTAGTACAATGCTTCAATATGTGGTATTTCATTACCACAGCAATGAAAGATGTTGTTAATGTGGGAAAGTGTGGGAGAGGGAGGGGGTGAGGTATATAGGAATCCCCTATATTTTTAATGTAACACTTATGTAATCTAAAGCTTCTTTAAAAATAAAAAGTATATATTTAAAGTAAAATAAATTAAAATAAGCTCAGTTAAAGGAAGAGTATTGCCATCTTATCGATATTAAATCTTCCAATCCATGGGGAAAAAAAAAAAAAGAGAGAGAGCTTCAAAGAAGTGAAAGTAGTAGTGGTTATCAAATTCTCTCTCTTTTTAATTTCAAATTCCAGTTTTCATTATTTGTAATAATAACTCCCCTAAATATGTCCCTTCAGTAAACTTCCCTGGAATGGTCTCCATTTACAGAAAGGGATATAATTTTATTCATTTCACTAAGGAACAAAATTTAATGAAAAATAGTCTTCTCATCTCTATTGTCCTGTTATCAATCCCATTCATCCATTCATTTATTCACATTTCAGAATTTATTGGGAAACAAATATGAATCTTAATACAGACAAAGATTTACAACTAATTTTTACAGTTCTCAAAGCAGTGAAATACAAATGAACACTCTTCAACCCATCAACTATTTAATGAGTCCAAGATCTGTATCCAAAACTGAGCTAAGTGCTAGGGATGCGAAGATAAATAGTGCATGGACCTAGTCTTCAAAGAGTGGGAGGCTAGGCCTCTGATAACATAAACATAATAATATATAAATTCAAAAATAGATGTGTGTAGTAGATACAATATCAGGAGAATGAATAAGACTAATTGGGGATTATGTAATATTTCTTAGAAGGAGTCACCCAAAACCTGTGTGTTAATGATGAGTAAAGTTTTCCAGGTTATGAAAGTGGAAAAAGACAATTTTTCCAAATGAAATAGCATATGCAAGGATAACAGGCTCATGCTCTTCTGGTTCCTCCTAGATAATATTTCATTGTTTTCTTTATTTTCAATTTCTGACACCACTGGCTCCCTTCTTTTACATCCCAAACCTGCTCATCTTATTTACACACAGACGTGCACACACACACACGTGTACCAACTCAACACCCTTCCTTCTTCCTCTTCCATGTTTGCTATGCTATAGTCAACTCTTTTCTTATGATCTCTACAGAATTACTTGAAGGGCCTACATTCACTTCCTCCCTTCATCACCTGTTCACTCGTCCGTCCTTGGCCTCAAGCTTCAACTCCTATCACTAAAATGTTACCACCCTCAATCACCGAACCAAATACTCTCCCAGTCCTCTTCCACTTTGAGCTCTGCAGCTTTCAACTCCATGCACTACATTTTGTGGCATTGTAAGCATCTTTGAAAACAAATTTTAAAAGGCATGGCATAGTAATTAATGAGTTATTTCCTGTAAACTCTTTCTCAAAATTTGTTTTTTCATAAAGTCACTTCCCTTGCTTGAATATATCACTGCAATCTGGTTTGTTTGTTTGTTTGTTTGTTTTTCAAATATCCTTCCCAGACCATATTTCCTCCCTTTCCTCCCTAAAAGTACAGTCTCTACCAGAGCTATTCCTCAATGATTTTCCTTGTCATAATGCCAGGGAGAGGATCATTTTGAAATCCTGCTTGTCCCAACACCTTCTAATGATTACATTCTTCTTTGCCATCTATTCAATTTGTACTTATCCTTCAAGAACCAAGTCAGTCATGATCTTTTTCATGAAGCTTTTTCTGACAAAACCAGTGCATAAGGATCTTTCTTTGTATGAATTCTTAAACATTTGTCTAAACTGTGGCATTCATTTATTTTCACTCGTTTCATTGCTTTATAGGATAGAATGTAATAATAGAAAAGGTCGTACTTTAGAATCAGAGAGATCTGAATTAATCTAGACTCTGCCAATACTGGATTTCTAACTGGAAAAATTACTCACTCTTTCCAATCCTTGGTTCTCTTATGTGTAAAACAGGGCATACTAACCACTGCCTTTTTTTTTTTTAAATTTATTTATTTTTTCTTGTGGGTAAAAATCAAAATTTTCACAATACATACCAATATTTGTAAAATGCTATATAAATATATATGCATATATGTGCATTTGCTTACAAAAATGTTATTTATATATATATAAATATATTTTAAGAGGTGCTTAGATTACCTAATATATTACACGGAACCCACTGGGATTCCCATGTTGCCCACCTCCCACACCTCCCACTACTAACCACTGCCTTGACTAATGGTGAGGAATAAATCTGAGTATATATATTGCCTAGCATACTAACAGCAAAGTGTAGTTTCTTTCTCCTCTACCTCTCTTAGTATTTTTTACCAAAGGAAACATTTACTAAAGGAAAACCTAGTGTCTTCTATATTTTGTACCATTCGTCACATTTTACCTTCCCATGCTGCCACATTCATGTGTCTCCTATATAGCAGCAGCCAAGCCACTAGTTATTTGACCCTTAGAATGCTACTTAACTTTGTTAAGCTTCATTTTCACCATCTGTAAAATAGGTTGAAAACACTTTCTTCGAAGAATTGATGAAGAATTAAATGAGAATATATAAACAGATTAGCATAATATCCGACAGAGGGTAAATGTTCAACAGATAATTGCCATGGTGATGATGGTGATAAGGCTGGCTTTACTATAATGATGGAACAACAAGGCTCGAGATGCTCAAACAGGCTGGGCGGTATTTTTTTCCATTTCAACCTTCCCTACCCTAAACGGAATCGCACACACTGCTGTCCTGGGTATTGTAGGGAGCTGCGTGCATACAGTCATGAAGACCTTGCATTTACAGTAGGAGGCAAAGAACAAAACAAATAAAAACAAAAACAGTACAAACAAATATAGATTATAAGAGTAAGCATTTCAGAGATAAAGAACAATCTAGAAATTCTAGAACGCCTGCCTTTATACCAGAAAGTCTGCACATTAAGAATAGAAACGATTACAGTTGAATAAAAAGGTACTAAGAGCTCAAGGAGTTCTCTGCAATTACCATATCAGCACAATATGAAAATACGAACGTTTCAAAGTCTCTGGAATTTTTTTTATACTAAGCAAAATTTGGAATTGTGGAATGATGCAGAAGTAGATAAATGAGAGAGGGGACCCCAGACCTGGCCTGAGTAAGGACTAAAACAATTAGTTATTCCTGAGCTATTAGTAATGAAAACTCCATTTTAAAGGGGTTGATGTTTAATAGAAGAACCAGTCTGTGGTTCATCTATGTGATCTCCATCCTTTATACATCTTCGGGTCTATATATAGAGATGTATATACTCTTATTTATTGTTTATTATTTTTCTTTCACTTTTATCAGGTTTTGCCAACTTGTCCATTTGTTGGTCCTCCAAAGTTACATGTTAAATGAATTTGCTTGTGATAGTTAAGGGCCAAACCAAGGGGACCTACCCGAACTGTAGCCAATCAGGTTCCCTGACAATAAAAGGCCTGCTTGGATTTATCAGGTAGGTGCCTGCTGTCCATCTACAAGAAGTTATCTTTCTATTGCTTACAACATCGTTAAAACAACACGTTTCAAAACTGCCGTCTTCTTGTTCTGCGGCAACAAATACACAGGCTAGGAAACACATGTTTTTTTTTCAGATGAGAGTTTACTAATTTTACAGAAGTGCATTCAAAATTATCCAAATCCCGTAGATAGGAAGAACTTCTAAAGTACATTCAATCGTTTTTAAAATCTTTCAAAATATGATTTCGAATATGGGAAAGTGATGCAAACGACTGAGTAATCAAATCATATTCCAGAGGAGAAATGCAATGGGCTGATGATAAATGAAAGCTTTTGCTTAGGATAGCAACTGCTCAGCACAGCAGTCTGTAAGTTCAAAGTGTAAGAATGACTCTCTCTCTCTCTGCACATCTTTTGAATTGAATCTGAAAATTACAATCGCTATTGCCCATCATCTTGTCAACAGCAACTCTCTTTCCTACTAATACACAGCACTTTCCTAGTAAACTTGCTATTAGCAGTTTTAGTAGAGGTGGGAGGCTCCTGATTCTTATCAGGTTGGGTATTTGAGATCAACCTTTGCCATCAGTCTCCCTGGCAGCTGCTTGGTGATTACTGTTTTCCAGATATGCAGAAATTCCAAGTTAGCTTCCTGATCTCTTAGAAGGTTTCATCCACACAGTATTTTTTCCCAAAGTAACACTTAAAAACAAACAGTTCAGATAACATAAATGACCTCTTGGTTTTCTTACTGTGTTCACTCACTTATTTCTCTGTTTTTCAATTTAAGACTGATTCTTGTGTAATCTTTGATTTTTATATATATTATAAATTTACACATTGTAATTAAGATTAGCAACATCATGGTGTTAGAAATAACATGTTTTCAAATTTTTTCTTTACTTTTTATTACAACAGTAATTTCATGAGGTTAACCCCTCTGAAAAATGTCCTCCCTGATTCTGTCTTAATACATTTAAGAAACTCCTTGGTCAATTTCAGGCAGATAGAATATCTGTCATTTGAGGGGCAGAATTCTTTGAAAACTCAATGCCAGTAAGGAGGCTTATGACCACGGAAAGGCCAGCTTATCAGGTAGGCTGACCTGATCTAAAAGAATTCAGTCCAACTTAACTCGTATCTACTCCTACGCCTCCCAAACCCGTCCATTTTTTTCCTTGCTACAAAATTTTAAATAATCCAGTATTTGGAGATTTGCTAATTATATTCTTCTGAAATGAATCCAAAATATTTTAGAAAAGATATTGTCAAATCGAGGTTTTTAATTCTAATGCTCCTGCAACAAAATCAGGAAGTTTTTCTCCTTCAACACCTACATGGCTTCTCCCTGAGAATTCCCCTGAGAATTCTCGCTTGACATTAAGAAGCAATCTGGCTCAAGATTTTATATCTATATAAAGGGCTATAGCAAAATTCTGACCGCAGGAATGAACTAATTTACTTCAAAAATAAATAGCCAATTTTCTGACAGTATTAGCAGGAGTACAGTAAACAATAAAATATCTATATTTTAAAATGTTTGCTATTTGACATAGTCAGTTGATTCAGTTGATATCATGTTGTCATGGCCACGGGACTGTAGCTCCATGTTGGTCGATAAAGAAGGTTTTGACCCCAAAGACCAGACAGCAGTCATTTTGTAGACTGGCCAAGACTGTGTGGTTAGATTAGCAGAGAACCAAGTGACATTTTTTAACAGACAAACTCCATACCTGTATTGAACATCTGTAGTCTTCATAATAGGACAGATTCTGTTTTTAACTCCAGCTCTCAGGGAACTGGTAGCCAAATTCTTTAAATTTTCTAAGCTTCAGCTTCTTCTTCTGTGCAAAAGAGTATCAAAATACCTAGCTATGCCCTTTTTTATGTTTCACTGCTGACAGCTTTGAGCCTTACCCTTCCTGCTTCCCCTCCTGCCCCATATCTGAGCAAGGTGATTTAAAGGGAAAACTGAAAATGAAAAAGATGCTTCTTTCCTCTTCTACAGGTTCCTGACTTCCCAGGAAAACCTCCACCTCAGTCCTACCTCCTGACCACAGTAAAAACCTCAAGCCAGTCTCCTTTCCTGACTTCCCACCACAGGAAGCCTCATGACATGAATAATAAGTATTTTCACAACTCTTCACAACTCCTGCTGTGTGTGTGTGTGTGTGTGTGTGTAACCATCAGTTTCAACATCCAAACTTGTTATGTGGGGATCCATCCTGCACCTAGAGAGTTATCTCAAAACTTGCATGTACACACACACACACACACATACGCACACTGGCATGCCAATTGAATGCAGTTGTATTTGATATTACTCAATTCTGGTTGCTTTTGTGGCTTCTGCCCCTACCACCCCAAACTCTGAATTTGCATGTTGTTTTTTCTATAAAGCCACTTCTCTGTTAAGTTATTAACATATGAATCAATCAGATAATTGTGTGGGGATATTTGAATTACAGTATATGGAATCAGACTCCTGTGTCATGTAAAGGAAAGAGGTGAGCAAAAGGATCTTAAAACAAATATCATTCATAGTGATTTTTTAACACAGTAGCCAGTATAGGTCCCAAAGAGTAACTACGTCAGAGCCTGAGGAAATGCACAACACTGGCTTGCAGGCTTCTGGGACCCCTTGGCTGTTTGATGACCTTCACACAGAATTGTCTTTAAAGGTTTCCTTTAGATCAAAGCCCCTGAGGGCTTAGCCTTACATTTTAGTTGTTGTTGTTGTTGTTTTTTTTTTTTTTTTTGAATCCATTAAGATCAAGTGCACAGTGAGAATTATAAAACAGTAATATAAACATGTTTGATCATAGCTGTTGTGCTTCTGCCAATTCTATCATAATAGAACACTTTCACTTAAAAAAAAAAAAGCCATTCAATTAAAAAAACGACATTATAGAAATGCTAAGGGTCTAATTTCAACTCAGGATAGCAATGAAATTTTAAGTAAAGACGGCAAGTGAGTGTTTTAATATGCTCCTAGCTCCCTGGATATAATACACAGTCACTAATAATGTCTGACTGCAAATCAGATGTCCATCGCAGTGGGTAAGATATAGATCCGAAGTTATATGCCAAGGGCGAAAGCCCTCACATTAATGTCAAGAGGAAACATAAGTATAGAACAAGAGCCTTATTCCATCATGAGGTGGGAATTTTAACTTCATTTCATTGCTATCGTGACTTTCATTTAATCCTGTAATGCTTTTGAAATGCTTTCTCATAGAGACTTTATATTTACTTTACAGCTAAAACGATGTATAAGTAACTATTTTTATAGCATGCATTTTTGTGAAAGAGCATGGAGATTGGTTAAACTCGTTATTTATTCTTTTATTCAATAAATATTTATCAAATATTATTATGTGCCAGGAATAGTCCTAGCTGCTTTGAAAGTTACTCTATGGTGGGAGTTGACAGATAATAAAAAACAAATGCAAAAAATGCATAAATTTTATAGCACATTAGCAATGAGTGCTATGTAATAAAGCAAACTGTTTAAGGGGAATTGGGGCTGCAGATGGAGGGAGATTCCAGTTAGATGGGCAGATGCACCTCTCAAGCTAACCTAGACCAGGCTACCACATGGCAGCAAACAACTGAAACCTCTCAGTGCCTTGGTACGGCAACAGCTTATTTCTCACTCAAACTACACCTCTAAAGCACAGGAGTGTTTCTGCCCACGGAGCTCTGCAGGCACGTGGTCTGACGAGGCTGCAGTTTCTTGTAGCAGGGCCCTGTGGCACACAAGCCTCCTTGGGCCTCCACGGCAAGGTGAGAGGCAGGTGCATGGACTGTGAACCGGGTTCTCTAGGCTTCAGCCAGATGTGATGCATATCACTTCTGCCCTCATCTCATGTACCTGAGGTGGTCCCAAAGCCCAGCTTAACTGCAAGGAAATAGAGGGGAGCAGATGGTAGAGAGGCCTATACCTGTGGGATTAAGAAAGAGTGAGAATCTGATTTATTACACATATCTAAGGTTATGGCAGAGGTTATTAACCTTTGCTTCAGGGACACTTAGAGTCCTTTGGTGGCCAAACTACCCCAGGTTTGGGGTAGTGATCCATGAACTTCCTCTTTAATGGTGAGCCAGATGTTGAATGAATGTGTTTCTTCCCATGGGAAGATTATAAAAGGAGGGTCCATGACACCAAAAAAAAAAATAAATTAAAAAAAAAAAATAAATAAAATGCTTCATTTGACTACTGCATAATTACTCTGGTAAATATTTCACAATTAATTCCAGTGGTGTTTTAAATTATATAGAATTAACAAATAAGCAAAGAAAGAATGGATTTACCTTCTGTTTTCTATTGTACCCTAACCTAGCTTGGTTCAATAGAAATATAAGGCAAGCCATGTATGAAATTTAAAATTTTCTAAAAGCCACATTAAAAAAAGTAAAGTAAAATTTATTTTAACAATATATATTATTTAACCCAGATATTATTATTTTTGTCGAGTATTCAGTATAAAATTACTGAGCTATTTTACATTCTTTATGCGATGCTCAATGTTCGAAATCTGCGGCACAGTATATGCTTACAGTAGCTCTCACTTTGGAGCAGCCACATGTCAAGTGATCACTAGCTACACGTGGCTAAGGGTTACCTCCTTGGAGAGCTCATGTGCCATGAAAAATGAGAGGAGTAGAAAAGTGCCCTTCAATTTCGTCAGTTTAAATATTCATGGATTTTACAACAATGGGTAAAACAAAAATGAGCTGTGCTTAGAATGCTCTCAGTCAAACATTCAGCAGATGGGTTTTTATAAAACAATAACAATAATAGCAACTGTGAAAGGGCTGCTAAATACCACCTGCACACCCCCGGAAGGGACATCTATATAAATTATACCATAGTATAGTGCTAACGATAATAAAGAACTAACAAGCAAGCATACTACTAGGTATTTCACACACCGTCTCACTTAACTATCGTGAGTGCCCTACTGTTATCCCCATTTCAAAGGAGAAAATGCAACAGAAAGTGTAAAGATTTTGTGCAATGTCTCATAGCTGTAAAATATCTGGTATCAGGAAGTGAACCCAGGTCTGCTCCTTGTTCTTTCAATATCCTGTACTGCTTTATTTAGAATTTCCTAAGATTAATCAAGAGAAATTTAGTAAGCTTCTTACTAAAATAAACAACCTTTGGAGGATAAAGTCCCCTCTGTTAGAGAACCACTCATCAGGCTGTAGAAAATGCCTTCATACAAATCCTATTTTTAAGATTCTGTTAAGCTCTGGATAATAATTACAAGTGATATGTATATTTCAAACACCTAAAAAGCCATATGTAGAGAGCTGGTCAATATCTGGGCTAATTTTTAAACCTCAAAGTAGCACCTGAGGACTCCAAATTATAAACCATGATTTTATGAATAATTGAGAGTATCAAACACTCCACCTGCAGGTACAATGAGCACCCACCAAAAGCTCATTTGCAGTCGCAATCCATCATCTGTGTCCGACATGACAGCCAAGTCTTGTGGCAAACACACTCCGTGTCAGAGGCTGCCGAGGAAACGGATAGGACACTGCAGCCACGTCACATGGCAGCACAGCTCTCTCCACCTGCTGCCAGTAAATGACATGCGATCTGATAGCGTTTTATAAGAGTAAGGAGACAATTGAACACACGCTCTCAGACGGAAATAAAAGTGATTATGTACTCTTTTGTCTTTGTAAATATGAACTGAAAAGCACAAAGTTCTCATCAAAGTTCTGCATCACCGGAAATGAAAATTGTAGTAAAAGAAACATCGGCCAGGAAAATCAAAGAGGTTGGGAGAATCTGAGAAGGAAAAGGGGGAAGGGCAACAGGGTGGGAGGGAAGTGGGGAGGGAAAGAGAGGGAGGGAGATGGGGGGGGTCCTGAAGTGGTTTTTGTTGTTGTTTGTTTGTTTTGTTTTGTTTTGATTAGGCTATATGAGACTCTGGGGTAAATAAATCGAACTCATTTAAAATTCCCAATATGGATATATGATTCAATTAGAACATTCAGTGGTTTAAAATACTGCTAAATTATCTCTGCGAAATCTGTGGATTCATGTTTAAAATCCAAGTTTTGGTTGATTCTAACGTTGTGTAAGTTTTCATTCAGATAATCTTATCTAGGACTACTTATGATCATTTCTCAATGTATAATGCTAAATGAAGTGACATTTAAACAGACAGGTTCCTCCTTAGAAGCATCTGAATTAGTGGCAAGTAGTTGCTCTTATAAATGCAGTTTTAATTTGATCATCCCTTTTGAAATCCCTAACTGTTTTTTTTTTTCCCCCCACAGCTGGTCATTAGTTTATGAGTCCTCCCCTTAGATTTCTACCTGGGCAACAGCTCAGGAATTCAGTCTGGGGTCTCCTAGAAGCTCTTTGAAATGTCCTCTGACATGATTGTGCTAAATTCAGTTTTTCCCCTTTAGAACAGTTAAGGATTACATAAAAGAAATGAATTATATCCATATGCAGCTTTTGCTGCATACGATTTCTAGTCAGCTAATTAAGATTGGGGATATCTGGACTCCAAAGCATAAAGCTCTTAAGTGGAATAGAAAAGACCTGCAGGAATTTATATCTGCATAGCCCAGGGCACTAGCTTATTTGTAAGGATTTGTCACTTTCATGGAAATAGCCTAAAATCATAAGAAATTGTGAGGAAAGGAAATGAATCGCCTTCAGAAATTGTGCATTTATGTATAATTTAGAAACCATTTTATATAAATTCCACAGACTGAGCTATCATTTTCATGAATGAAATGGTGCTTCATAGTTTTACTCTGCACATTATACAATGACCGATCAGGAAAAATAATCCAGTGTGATCAAAGTTTAATCTATTTGTGAATTTATTATTGCACCACTAACTATGCAACTCTCCTTTTCAGTCATACACATGACATACACGACTAAGTGAAAATGTGAGTAGTGGTTGCTTTAGCCAGTCATGATCTAATTATCTTCACCAAGTAGTCTTTAGTTCCTAGTTAATATCAGAATTGATCCAGAGACATAGGGACATGGAGATTATAAGGATTGAAATCTCTAGACAGCACTGTTAACAAATTTGTAAGTGTTTGTTTTCCATTATCAACTGTTTTTCTTGAGGTATCCCCAAGCATTGGGTGCTATGACAAAATCTTAAGGATCTTTTTGTCTTTTACTTTTAAAGTGTCATATAACAGAAGTCAAGGAGATTTGTGTTCCTGATCTGAGAGTAAATCAAACAGGTTTTGTTATAAATATTAAAAACAGAGTAAAAAGAAGGAGAAAAGGCAAATAACGTATCCTATTTCTGTTTTAAATCTCATTTTGATGATTGCAAAATCCCCTTTCCAGGTAATTCATGTTCCAGCCACAGAAAATGAAAAGAAATAAAGAAAACAATTTGGGGGATAACACGCTATAGAAAACTTCCACAAGGAACAAATAAAATCCTATCTGCGTTAAGTGTTAAGTTAAAGATGTCCACTGGGTCACATGGAATGACATATTTCTCTACCGTACTCAAATGATGGTATAGTTGGAAACATATTTCAGAATACTATGGTTTAAATATACAAATTTGAGGTTTCCTTCCCAGATCATTTAGAATGAAATTCATAATCCAGAGATGACAGGCATAAGATAAAACAAGGCTAAATTTTGGACTATGAAACAAGAATGAGACAAGTCATCTCATAATAACTTTTATCAATTGATAAATTTTATCCCCACAACACTTTTTTTTTTAAACTCATCATTCCATCATTTCAGAGAACTTGTGATGTGAACTTTGCTAATTTTGGCCTATAGAAATAATAATTTTAATTTGTGAGAGAACTCAGTTAACAGAAATGGTTGGAAATACTTTGGAAATTTAAATTTTGTTCACTTCTTTAACCCTGATTCCTCTCACAAATACTACTCCAAGAAATATTTTCTTTTCAAAGATCTAGCTTTTTTCTTCAGCTTCTGAAATTTAATGCTTTTGATATGCATCTATTTTTTAAACACTTTTTAGTCAGAAAATTCTTTGAGAATTATATGAAAGCTTTGAACTTTGCCCCTAAAAAATATACATATAAAGTTAGACAAAATTTTTGCATGCAGAGTTAGGTGTTTCATTCCTCCTTCATCCCAGTCTATCAATGGTCGGTGAATTTAGTGTTGGAAACATTGGTCTATGAGGTGCTTTAGAAGTATTTTTTTTTCTTCGCCGATGTTAGTTTTACTTTCTTAAAAACATCAGAGACAACTTTGTTTTCTTAGAGAGTATTGATATTTTACATAACAATAGTGTTATGCTAAAGAGGTAAATAAGGTGGTACGCTTGTAACAATAGTCAGTTGATGAATTACCCAGTATTAGCGTTCATTTCTAAAGTGGAGCCTAAAGTTAGTACAAGCTCACTAAAAGAAGCTATTGCCCCAGGGTCTCTTTACCGAATGGGATAACTCCTCCTCAGCAAAATCTGTACCTCTCGGAGCAAACTGGTAGGACTCCGCTGTCTCCCACTCCGGTTTTATGACATATGACTGTAACTGACTAACAGATCCCAATGGTTCTTCCTATGCATTTGCTTTGCTCTGATTTCATTTGTACATTCATTTGATGCCAGGCAGGAAGACTTTGCTGTCACTGCCATCGTTGCTGTTTGTGATGTTACTGTAGGTTTTTGCTTCATTTTTTAATTAATTGGTTTGTTTTTAGTATAGACTGTTGAATTTTATGGCCAGAAGAGTCTCTCTGATGACTGATGAAATCATTTAATTCTAGGGAAAAAACATGGTTTTTGAGAATACTTTTTTTGATCCAAACTTTGAGTGAGAACTAAGGTAACGTAAAGCCAACTCTCTTTAATATTGTATAGACAGTTTTTTAAAACATTTTTTAGTTGAAGTTTATCATTCATACATGAACATCCATAAACAGTAAGTAAATAGTAAAAGTTGTGAACTTACAAAACAAGCATGCACATACAGGGCTCCCATACATCACCCCACCACCAGCACCTGGCATTGTTGTGAAACATTTGTTACAAACTCTGAAAGAGCACTGTCAAAACTTTACTCCTAATTATAGGCAATACCTTTGACTTGTTGTAGTTTTCCCCCCAACCCACAAGATGCTGACACCCTGAATAAGTATGTCATACTTGTTAGAGTTCATGACAGAATGTTCTCATATTTGTTCGGCTAAGCACAGCCCATGGTCCCCCCAGGCTTCATATATATATTTTTGTATTCTGTTATTTCATTTACACCAGGCCTTTTGACTTAAAAAGAAAATTATATAATGGCCTGTCTTCATAACTTACGGAATTGTGTGGGAGAGAGGGTAAACTATAATATAAACTATAATCCACACTTAGTGGCAAAGCTCCAAAATGTGTCCATCAATTGTAAGAAATGTACCTCACTAATGAAGGATGGTGTTAATGTGGGAAAGTGGGGGAGGGGAGGCGTGGGGCATGTGGGTATCCCCTATATTTTTCATGTAACATTCATGTAATCTAAGTATCTTTAAAAATAAAAAAGTATATTTTTAAAAAATGATAAAACCCAACTCTAATCTATGGAAAGAGTCATAATCTAGTTCAAGTGCTAGATTTAGGTTAAAAGAAAACAAAAGGTATTGCTTGGGCCCACAAGAACTGGTGAGCCTTGAAAACACCACATAGACAGAGTCATCTGGATGTTTCGCCATAATTATCGAGAGCCAGCATTGTATCCTGTAGTGGGACAAAGACACTGCCTCCCGTCAGCATGCAAATTCATCTATAAATGTCTAAGTTTCCTCTGACTTCAGGACTGTGAAATTGAGAACTGTTAGCAGTCACTTCTAATCCCCACGTTTTTCACAGGGGTCACAAACGTCTCTGAGGTGCCTCCTTTGTCCTGCCCCTGCACGTTTGCAGAGACCACCGTAGTCGGGCTCATCCTTGAAGAGGGCGTGGGCTGCAGCAAAGCGGACCTCTTCCAGAAGAAAATATTCTTTTGCCCTCTGAACGCACTTGCTGGCTATTAATTCATAAGGACAGGAAGATTTGTTTCCTTTCGATCCTCCCCAGTTTCCTACAGCCTTCCGCCAACAGGAGGATTGTTGGCAGGTGTGGCAGTTTGAGATTATTTATGAATTTCAAAAAGAGATTATGTTTGTAAACTTGTCCGTCGCTCTGGGAGTGATACCTTTGATTATATTAGATTCAGCTGAGATGCCTTTGATTAAATTATGTTAAGATTAGGGCTTTGATTCAACCATGACATTAGGGTGACACAGTTTGAGTCCCTGCCCTTTTGTGGGTTATATGATCAATACACGGAAGCAGATAGTCCAGAAAAGAAAGAGCTCCATAGACATGGAAGAGGATCCTGCAGATCCCAGAAGACAGATGAGCCATTTGTCTGATAGTTCACAGCTAACTTCATGAAGAGACCAGAGCAGCTGAGGCTGGATAGAAACGAGCCCTCCAGCCTACAGCTGAGATCGGAAGGAGCTGGGACCATGGAGCCTTAAGAGGAAGAGGAAGAGGGAAGGCTGAACCCTTGCAGATATCGGCCGCCATCTTGCTCCAACACGTGGTCAATGACTTTTGGTGAGAAAACACCTCTTATGGTACTTTGAGTTGGATGTTTTAGGGCCTTGTAACTGTAAGCTTCAACCCCAAGTAAATACCCTTTATAAAAGCCAACAGAGTTCTGGTACTTTGTGTCAGCTCCCCTTTGGCTGTTAATACTGCAGGATAGTGGACGATACACCAAGGCAATCCAGGCAATCTGGCTGATAGTGTTATTTATCTTAGTGACTGCCTTTAGTAAAACATACTGAAGCTTACAGATTATCTTTTTACAATTTGGAAGTTGTCAGCAGTCAACCAGAACAAAATCTGAGCTCTTTTTACATCTTCCTCCCACCGAGCTTTATTTCTCATGTACCAAAGTTAAGCTGAAGAGAAAAGATAGAAACTTCCTCTAAGTATCTGAATATGGTTAATTTATTTCACAAGTTGCTTCAAAGGACTCCTTCAGTCTCACAGAGGTTTCTGTGACGTCCTTTCACTGCTGTAACCCAATGGAAAGCAATCTAAATGGCAAGCTTTATTGGCTGGCACAATCCTTCCTTATAAATCATTGTCGCCTCTAACAACACTGTCACCTCCTCATGTTTCAGAGCACTGGGAAACTAAACAAGGGAGCTCGCTAACTGAGCCTCTGCCTGCCACCAGGTAAATAAAAGCAGGGACAGCATGCTGTAATTTCAGTGTTAGGATAGTGTTAGGATAGGATGCACTCGATGTGTTATAAATCATCTCCCTCTGCCCAACTCTCTTGGCAGCCTATTATAATACTCGGTGACTGTGACAGCTAATAGCAGTCACAATAAATGATGATGATAATTTTTTAGAAAGGACTTTCAGTTGGAGAATAGGTGTGTCAAAGTACGGAAGGCCTTGCATTTCTCTGTGCAAAGCAGACAGCCTGTGCTTCTTGACACTTTAGTCGGTTCACTGTATAAAAATATTTTTTGGGGAAGCGGCTGTGGCTCAATCAGTAGGGCTCCCGTTTGCCATGTGCGAGGCCCCGGGATCGGTTTCTGGGGCCTCCTGGTGGGGGCAGGCCCGCCCGCGTGGCGTGGTTGGCTGACCCAGCGAGCACAGGCAGCAAGGGGGGGGATAAATGAATAAATAAATAAAATCTTTAAAATATATATATATATATTTTGGAACACTAAATACAGATTCCAAATATTTATTTAGGAAGCAGTTAGGTCTAGGCATGAAGCATCCGTCTCAGAAAGTATTTTAGAGAACAAGTTTAAACATCTCACTTTTCATTTTAAAAAGCAGAAGCTCAGAGACATGCCAAAAATCACAAAGAAATTAGAGACAGATTATTTAGCACTAAAGAAAAAATTTGCCACAAAGAAGTCAGGGCATCAAAATCCAATATTAATAGAAATGGGCAAAGAATATGTATAACATAGGAGAGCGGGTGAAAAAATTTTTGAAAAGATGCTCAAATCCATTTGTAATTAGGAAAAAACTAGTTCTAACAACGATATGGAAATAATCAGAACTGCTGGGTCTGTGTGTAAAGTTGTGGGATAGCAGAGCCTTTGGAGACTGTGGGTTGTGTGTTAGTTCATTTAATCTGGTGATTGATAACCTTAAAATTAGAATGGTTATACGTACCTTTTATTTTTTTTTACAGCAATTACACTACTAAGAAACTATCCATAAAAAATTCTCACACATGAAAGATACATGAGTACATGAGGATATTTACTGCAGCATCGTGTATAATAGAAAGAAACTGGAACCGACCTAAATATAGATGTCAGCAGGGAAATTGATAACAAAATTTTGGTATATCTATGCCAGGGACTACTAAGTCAATTTTTAAAAAGAGATTAGTTTATTATACAATAAAACATGAAAATTGCATGTTTTATAGTTTCAGTTAAAATCAAGTCACAGGATAACCTATATCATATAATCCAGTTTATGATTTTAAAAAATCCTGTACATGTTTTTGTATGTGCATATAGAGACATGTCTAGAAGGATCCATAAAAAATATGGTTATTAATAATTGCTCCTGAGGAGTAGAATGGATTTGGAGGAAAGGGAGACTTTTACTTTTATTCCTTTGCCTTTGGATATTTGAATTTATTTTAATTATTACTTATTATTAAACATTTGCTATTGAAAAATTAAGCAGAGTCTCTCTACAGCTATCCTATATGGACCTTATGCTTATCCACTGGTTTATTTAGATTTTTGGCTCTTACTCATCCATTTCTCTAAGGCTCATCCGTCAATTCCCATTAACTCCTCCCATAAATGGTAGGGGAAGAGAAAGGAGAGTAAATCTTTAAATTAGAAAATCTAGTATCTCTCTGGAGAAAGAGGATACCACTGCTGGTGAAAATGAAGCTCTCAAATGGCCTATAGTTTCATTTAAGGAGCCTTTCCTTGTTTGTCCATGAAATGTGAACTTTTTTGTTTGTTCATTTCTGAAATACCCTAGCTTAATAGTCCAATAAACCAGCAGACTTTCATTCCTTACTGGGGTCTTTCGTTCTTTTTTATTTTAATTACAAAATTTACACTTCCACTACACTGGACAAGGGTTAGTATGCTATGGATATTATTAGTTACTCTTCTAGTTTTCAGTATATATTAAGTAATTATAACCATGACAGATTTGTTAATAGAAATGAAGCAATCATCTAAAATGTAATCAATCTTCTATCATTTTTTAAAACAGAATTAAATAACATGCATAAATATTTACTAAAAAAAAAAATAATGGAAATGGGAATTCAAAAGGAAACTAAGCCAAGGTTTTCAGTGTTAAAAGCTGAAGAGGGTTTTTATCATTCTGAAATACTTCAGTCAAGAATTAAATGGCAAGAAATATGGCAGCATTAATTTGAATACAATTATGATGATAATATATTGCATCAGTTATTTTCTATTTTTATTCTAGTGATTTGACAACAAACAAACTTAAATTTCTCTGAAGTAATCTTGGTGCCTGAGAAATTTAAACTCTGAAATGGACTCTCAGTTACAAAATCATGAATTACATTAGCCAAATTTACATTAAAAGGTTTGTGGCTTTAAAAAGTAATTTGCTAATGTCTATGTATATTCATATATAAAAATAAAGTGTTTTAAGTCTTTAAGAACAATCTAAAATGTATGATTGTGAACTTCATTGGTAGTCTAATTTGACTGTAAAATAATTTTATAAATATCATATATATATAATATATATGATATATGATATTTTCTAATATTGGCTATCACGGAAACCTGTCATATCATTTTGCTAATTCAGTCATTTTCCTGAAAAGTGGTCTGGATCAAATGAGTTCTCTAATATGATTTAGTCTCATCTATTTGGTAAGGGACAGTGCACTGTTTTGGTTTCTTATGTTAGTTGAGAACTGGTTATTTATAGATTACTGATCACAAGACAACTTCTATGATCATGTATTCTGTGATTTTTAATGCAAAAAGACGGGGAAGGAAGAACAGGTAGGTGTTGATATTTATTGAGCACTTACAATTTGCCAGGTTCTCTATGTAAATTTTCCTACTAAATCCTCACAAAAGTCTCTAATGTAGCAACAGTTCCAATTTAAAGAGGAAGAAAGTGAGACGCTGATAAATAAAGCAATGAAAATAACAACAACAGGAAATGGCGGAGTCAGATTTCAAATATCTTTCAGCAAAACAGTTTTCAAATGTTGTGGTGACCTAATGTCTCACAAAAGTCATGGCACCGTATGACAGCAAAACCTCAGAAAAACACGAATATGGGTGATATTGCATTTATAAGACTATTTTTACAAAACATAAATACAAATATGCTAAAGAGAAGGAAAAAGAATAGCAGCTATGTACAGCAGGGGAGGCATAGAGAGATTGAAAGGTGGTGAGCTTTGTTTATTTTTTGCTTATTATTATTACTGGAATATTGAAAGTGATGAATGCACAAATATGTGATTATACTGAATTCCTCAGCTTGTACACTTGGAATGGATTTATGCTTTATTAATATGCACCAAAAAATTGATTCGTTTAAAAAAAAAAAAAAAGAGTACAAAGGAATATTGAAATGTAACTGAGGAGGCATACTTCCTCAGGAGATAACCAGGAGATTGTCTTTAATATGTGGAGCCCTCCTTTTTAGCTAAGTTGGATCTTTGAAATTTGCTTTACTCCTGATAGAAATGTACTTATTAACACTTGCACACATTCCCATTTTCTACTCAATATGGATTTGCCTTACAAGATCTTGCAAAACCTTTGGTGTCAATTTTTTAATATGTGAAGCTTTTCTCTTTGTAAACGGGGGATTTTAATTCATATATCTTTTTTAAAGATCATTCAAAAAAAAAAAAAGTAGGGTCCCTCAGCAGAGCTGTGGCTACTGAACCGCCTCTCAGCAAACTCGACTCGTGTGAAGTGGCAGACGGTGAGACGGACTGCACATAGGCGTGACTGCACCATAACCCAGGCACTGTCGTGCAAGGGACAGCTGGTGTGAAATGGGGAGGCTTCTGCTTGGTGGGAGCGAACGTGGCTTCCCTCTTATCAAAAAGTCAAATCTTGTAAAGCTCCTCCCATCACAAGGTTCACACAGAATAGAGAGATGGTCCAAATACAGGCAATTCCTGGAGAAATGTGATGCCTGTGAACTATTAAAAAGGATAACTCACACTAGATTCTAGCATCGCATAAATCTGCTCTGTAGCTAGAACTATAGAATTATAAATGCCAAAGATTTGCCATTGAAGTAAGAGATTTGAGAACTCACGCTCATAAGCTCAAGTTTTAAAACTTGATAAATTAATAATTCCAGGGAGTCTGGAAAATAGAAAAATGGTGCATCAGCACCCAAAACAGAAGGGGGATAACAAAAGAACATCCAAGCCCACCAGGCTGAGACACACTCCTTACTTTACCACACATAGCAAGGTTTCATGATTTTTTTAGAAATGAGTTTGGAAAGTTAACAACAGAAACATGTAGTAAATTATCATGTGTTTGTAGGTTTTGGAATAAACTGAGTTATCAAACATTTTGCAGATACAAGAACAGACAAATACCTAGAATTGAGGCATTCCAATTAATAACCTCGGTTAAATTCCGATTCAGAAAATGTATATAGACATGGTAAGTACCAGCTATAACTCCTCTACTGCCTTATTCTTACCGGGGTTTAATATATATTTTATTAGACTTTATATATCTTTGAATATATTTTTGTCTTTTCTTTGTAAAAATCTTTACTTTGGGTGAATTTGTGCAGTTTATTTGCTCTAGATGATTCACGAATTTTTAATACTTTTGGTGATTTACATTTAAAATGAAACTTGTAGTACTTTTAAAGTGGGAAGATCCTATCTTATATCCTCTGGTTTCATTGCATTCGAAAAATGTAACATTTTTATGAGAATTTAATATGTTTATGCTATTATATTCTTAATTAATTTTCTGGTACTTGACATGTAAGAATAGAAATGAAACATAACATAGAACAATAGACTATCAAAGATATAGTTAACATTCAAAGGATTATACATAAGTGGATTGTATGAGAACCCTGAACATAAAAATATATATTTCATGATGTCTTAAAATTTCTGATTTACAGGAAAAACACTTTTTTAATAATTAAAATATTAGTGGATCTTCTAACAGTTTTTCTTCTCCTTAGTGTCTGTCATGGTACAATACACACAACACTCACACATTCACTCACAAACACATTACAACTAAAGAAAAAGGGAAGAAGAAATGAAAAATATTTCCTGTAAGATGTGGAGTGATGGATATTGTTCTGAAGCAGGGCTTCTTAACTTTTTTTGTTCCATGGACCCCTTTACCAGTCAGATGAAAACCACAGACCCCTTCTCAGAATATAGAGGCAGATAGTTTTTACGACACTCAGCACTGACATATCTTTAAATTAAATTTTAGGATTATTCAAAATTACGTTTTATAATTTTCCCGTAGTTTCAACACCTGATAACTTTACATGGTTCAGCGTCTGCTCAAACGGTCATTTTGGGTAACCATTTAGAAATCCGAGTTTTCCCACAGCATCATAAAACCATCTCCGCCACCCTTACCAAACTTTTTGCAGGTAGTTATTCACTGCACTCAGAGCATGCTACATCAAAATAAAAATCATACTAAGTTCACACTATACTGTGTATTATTTAATAAAGATGTCACACCTGCACCAAGACGTCCCCACAAAAATAATGTTTTTAAAGGCATAAAATAAAATTGCAAAGGAAATCAGTTACATATATTGAAATACAGTTACTATGGGAAGCGGCTGTGGCTCAATCGGTTGGGCTCCCGTTTACCATATGGGAGGCCCCAAGTTCAATTCCCAGGGCCTCCTGGTGAAGGCAAGCCGCCCTGCGCAGCGCGGTGAGCTGACGGCCCTGAGCTGGTACAGCAAGATGACCCAACAAAGGGAGACAAGCAGACACAGAAAAACGCACAGCAAATGAACACAATGAGCACAAGCAGCAAGGGGGGATAAATAAATAAATAAAAATAAATCTTTAAAAAAAAAAAAAAAAGAAATAGTTACTAAAATAAACATATGATGATAGAATACATATCTGGTTCTTTCTTAACACATTAAATGATAATACAATACATCAAAAAATATAGGAAAGTTAAAGTTCATTTTATTTTTAAAGACATGTCAATGTGCAGACTGTTTATCTTGAAAAAGAACATTTAAAATGTGGTGTAGTATTTGACAAGGCAACATGCATATCATGTTGGAGAGCCAATCGAGTTGAGTTTTTTCAATCCAAGATCATGGGCCCCCTGAAATCGGGTTAAGAACCCCTGTTCTAAAATATGTTATCAGTGGAGTCATAGGAAAGAGCAGTGGAATTGGGAAAAAAAACCTGCAGAGCTCTCCTAGTAGGCGAGCACGATGCTAGAGGGTTCATTAATAATGGAATATACCTGGCAAATTAGGCATTTTATTGATTTTTAGAAACTATTCCATGTACATCCTCTATTCAGCTGGATTCAAAACAAATATGTATTTCCTATGAATACAAAAAAAATGTCTTCTTTCCCTTGTCAAAAAAAAAAGGAATTGTATAGAGAAGACATGAGACAGTCAAACCTGTTTCAACTGGCCAATGTGCATTTAATAAATACTCTGGCGACAATTACTAAGAGCTCCTGAACTTCTCTCCAAATCTACAATCAAGTAGAATCCTCAAGGACGTCATGGGCCCCTGGGCAAGGTCACGGTGTAGAGGCTGCATTGAGCTTGCCGTGCCTGGGCAACAGCATGCAGGGCCGGGCATTGTCCAGCAACTCCCAGAATGGTCCTTAGATGGTGGCTCTGGCAAGACCATGGTGCTCATGTGTGGATTTTGCCAACTTGATTTGGGCAGCCCTCCTGCCTGCGCCCCTCCTCTCAGACATCTCTGATATGCCCCTGGTGGGATGAGGTCACTGATGATGGCCATCCTAGCGTGGCTGAAAGGACTGTGTCCTATCCTTCAAGTGTGGTGTCGAGAATGGTAAAGGGTTCATTTCTTCTGTTATACGTCACCAGTGTATGTTCCACTGTTCCTTTGGGACATTTTGCATTTTGTTTTCTTCTCTCTCCTTATTAGATTTTTAGCATTTGTTTATCATCAATCAAATAGTTCACTCTCTTGGAGGCCTCTTCTGAAACTACACCTAATTTTCTAAGTACTGTTGGAGAAAAAAATAAACTTACTATAGTGTTTCACTATAAATTAATGATATTCAACCTTAATTGCAACCTTATATCTACCTAGGAAACTTCTCTTTTTCTGTGTGGCTTTCTCCGCTTCCTCACATTAAATATTTCAAATCTTCTCCAGTTTTCAGCATCACATTTACTATTATAAATTTCTAAGTGAGTCCTGGAATCTTTTATACCCTTTGTTGATAGTGATTATAATAAGTAAAATTCATGAAGTGTTTTCTAAGAGCCAGATACTAAGTCTTTACATGTTATTACATGTTTTGTCTTAATCAACATATACCCTATGAAGCAGTGTTACTATTGTTGTTATTTTATTACCCTCATTTTTGAAAATGAAGAAGCCATGGCGCCTTCAGGAAGTGGTAGAGAAAGGCTATGAATTCGGGTCATCTGGGTCCAGAGCTTGCAGACTTAAAAGCTATCCCTCCCCTATTCCATTCTCATAGGCAACAAATGTCATCTCTTTTAGCTGCTTTTAGTATTTAACTCCACAACCTCAAACACCATAGTTATTGGGCCACTGCTTGGTTTTTCCATTTGGGCCATCAGCTTCCCACTATGGAAAATGATTTACTCTTTCATACGACCCCCCAAGTTTGTCTACCTTCTTTGATGGAATTCACATTTCCTGAACCCCAAGTATTCCTTGTCCTTAGTTTATTCCCTCTTCTTGGTGAACAATTCCTCCAGTGACTGACAGAGAAAGGTGAACCGAATTTAAAATATTGAAACTTTGTGTGGTGGAGTAGTATAAAGGTAAGTATTTTAACTTGTGTATCAAATTTTATGTTGTTCCTCTCCTTTACTATTCTCTGTCTTTTTAGTGATATTAGAGGGGTTGAGGTAAATGGGGGTGTTTAAGTCAATTTAAACCAGGACTTTTCTGCAGCTGTTTTCCTTGTAATCAAATATGTACACACACACACACACACACACACAAGCATTCTGTAGTAGAGCCTCAGTGCTAAACTATGGATAGATGGAATAATCACCCAGGCTTCCTGAACTGCAAGCTTGATCTGTAAAATAAGAGACATTGTATTTTGGTCTTCAAAGGCTCTAACTGGTGTATGAATCTAGCATTAATGGTTCCATCGGCAATGGAGCTCCTAGACTTGTCCTAGTCCTCGGGGGTTTTAGAAAAGCCTCCCAGAATGATGATTTCTAAATGACCTTAAAAGAAGAATGAACGTCTATCAACTCAAAAATGGTAATAGGGATGTCAGACAAAGAGAAGTGAGAGGAGTGTGAAATTTTTCATGGCTTAAGTGTGTAAAAGTTAGACAGGAGACTCTAGGATTGGGAGGGGCTAGACTTACAAAGAGCTTTTATGCTATCGTATCTGCTCTTGCCTTCCTTTTATTCCCAGTCAACTCTTACTTTTCCTTCCAAATATTACTCTAATTATATCCATTGTCTTCCTTGTGCACCTCACTTTCAGCTATCCCTGAAGATACAGGTAAACGAGGGCTCTTCCAAAACAAGTTAAAAACCTAATACGCTTCACTTTGAGTATTCACTAATCATGATTTTAATGTTAATTTATTTCTTCTTTGTTTGAACTATGGGAAATAATTTTCCTTATAAGTTTATGGAATCGTATATAACCTTAGTGATCAGCTTTACACACGAGAATAGCTACAACTTTATAACCATTTCTCTGGGAAAATAGAATATAAAATGATAACAGGTAAAAAAAAAAAATAGACCTCAATATTCATTCACAGCATCCCTTGCCAAAAAAAAAAATAGAACAATACAACTGTAAAAAGAATTATTACACAATTGTGATCATTTCTATCAGAATCAGAAAAGCAAAACATTATATAGATTCTTTAAAACAAATAAAGAATCACATACAGATCCCAAAAGTCTGTTTTGACACTCAACAATATTTCTATAGATCTTCTTTTGCCTGTTTGTTTATGTAGCTAAAATTTGTCACAGATTTCATTTTCAGGACAGTAATATTCCTTTCTGACATCAAGAAGTTTTGAATTATGAAATTTTCAGCCAAAGGCAATCTTTATTCTTTGAAGGTAACATCAAATTGGGCAAGACACTAAAGAGAATATAAATGACCTTTTTTTGCATTTCTTAAGAAAATAACTCTGACCTTGCCTATTGTGCAGTATGGTGAAATATGCTGTTTATCCATAGAAACTATTATTGTTATTTAAAGGAGCATAATGCCATTGATTCATTTTCACTTCTAACAGAAACATGGGGGTGTAATACATTTATTATGTTTTCTTCCATTTCTGGATATAGTTTATAAATGCAAAGGTGGTCATAAATAAGGGCCTTTGTGCTTTAGCATATAATATCAATGGATTATAATTCATTCTAGCAAAGTTGATGGCATTCATTGTTCAACTAAATAAATATTTCATTTTTATAACTCATGACAACCAGATGAGCATTCCAACTAGACTTGTACTTTCCATAGTCATCTGTTCTCATTTTAGAATCAAACTGATAACAGAGATAAGTGTTGAGGCACTATACTATTGATTCAGAAAGACACACTGTATAAGTAGATCTATAGATACTTATACATGTGTGTATATATATATATATATGTATGTATGTATATACATGTATTTGAATGTATGTTCCAGCCATAGACCTAGGACTGGAATATATATTTAAGATTTATGTCTGGAAATATTACATTCTGGTCACTGAAACTTTAGGACATGGTGAATGTTAAACAGCATTTTTAAGAAACGAGTCTGAGAGGAATCACTTTACTTCAAACGTAGGAAGCACAGACTGGAATGAGAATAGATAATGAGAGTTGCCAACATGGTGTGTCATTTGCATAACTTAATAAAGTAACACTTTACAGCATATATAATACTCACCTTTGTGATGTTTTCCTAACACAGATTATATGTTAATGTTATAGAATGATCAACTTAGTTTCTTACCAAAAATCAGCTGGTGCAAAAGAACTAGACTGAGCTGCTAGGAATACCCAGCTTCTCCTCTTCCTACTTATCATAATGGTAAAAATGATCTGGCAGTGAAGCAACAAATTAGTAATAATATGTGTAATAAGTCTATTATTTGTGCCAATCACTGTGCAAGGGATGCAAAGAAAACTATAAATTATCAAGGGTAGTAGAGGGAATACTATGTATAAGGATGCCTATATCATAATATATTAAGTACAATATATCATAATGTTTAATATCATAGGCTACTTTTAGAATTTAATAGAAAGTCATTTATAAAACTTTGGTTGAAATATTTATCACTCTTATGATCAATATTATCCATAAGGAAAGCTAAAATTTTAAAAGAAATCTCATCAAACTAGTTCTCTAAGGAAATAGAATAAAATCTTGACCTTTCTATTTTCTGGTTCTATGACCATGAGCAAACAACCTAACTTTTCTAAACTTCATTTTCCTTACTTATAAAATAAAGGAAATAATATCTAAGCATAAAGCTTTTTTTTACAGATTAAATGCGATTAGCTGTTAAGTGATCATTGCTATTATAATAAAGATTATTATTATGTATTATCATTATATTAGCATGTTATCTTTTACCTCTAGAATGTATCAGGGCTGTTTTCCATAAAGATAGGGCAAGTCCTAAACTATTATCATAGTGACTTCACTTAGTGTGCATCCGAAATTTATTTTTTGGAGTGAACAATCACATAAATTGTTTGGCAACAAGAGCCATGCAAAAGATATCTCTTGCCATACCCTAGTACAATTCTGCTGAAAAATGATGAGAATTAGAGGGAAAGATATGCTCAGAATACCTGCATTTGTTGAGCATTTCTGGACCAACATTTTAAAGAATTTAAAGAATGTTCCCATATGGATATTTTTCTTCAAACCTAAAGTCTTACTCAGCAATCATTAGAGTAAATGAATTTTAAAAGTAGGGGAATGGTGGCAGGGAGAAGGGAGGCAGGGAGAAGGGAGGCAGGGAGAAGGGAGACAGGGAGGGAGGCAGGGGGGTGAGGCAGGGGGGAAGGGAGGCAGGGAGGGAGGCAGGGGGGTGAGGCGGGGGGGAGGGAGGGAAGGAGGAAGAAAGGAAGGAAGGAAGGAATGAAGGAAGGAATGAAGGAAGGAAGGGAGGGAGCCGGAAGGCAGGCAGAGAGGTTATCAAGAACAAAAGAAGACATATATGAAACACAATTTTTCAATCTCATAACTCAAACTTTAGGAAAATCCAAGAAAATTTGTTAACAATATTCTAAAGATTAGAAATAAATACTAAATGTGAATATATAAGTTTGGATTATTGAAATATTGAGGGATATCCTTAGTTTTTGATGACATTGATTTGGAGAACCTTTTGGTGATATATGAAGAAGAAATTAAAATATTTTGCTTGTTAGACAGGATAATAATATCCTCTATCCATCACGTTGTTGTTTACATTATACCAAGAAACCTGCTAATGACAGTAATCAAAATAGTCAATAACCAAATTTATACAATATATTCATAACCAGAGATTAACATATCCTTTTTTAACTAATAAAGAAAGTGTTTGTCATGACTGAAACTATTTCAAACGTTTTGAAACTAAAACATTAAAATATATTTCTCTCCACAATATTAGGTCTTTTTAGCTAGTGGTTCCAAACCAAAAATTGTAGGGATTATACTCATTTCCATCATGCTTTCAATGTATATCTTTTAAATTCTTCATCAAATTCAAAGCAGAAATTTAAAATATATTTTGTGGAAACACTGCATTGGCTCAGCAATCATACAATAGAACCTTTTCAAAGGACCCTCAAAAAGAAATGCTATATCTCCATTGCTTTCTTACAAAAATATCATAAATAGAATCTTTGCTGCCAATGAACAAATTGGTAAAAAATATGGAGATGAGTTGTTAAATAGAACTTCTGAAATTATAATTTGAAAAAAAAAAAAAAAACAGAGACAGAGATCATTTCTTAGCTTCCAGATTGTCCCAGAATCTTGATCTGTTCGATCACAGAATTTTCATAGCTAAGGAGGAATGAAGCTGCCTACTTATAAATTGACTGGCCAGTTGCTTGAAATAAATCACATAAAATTGGTTTCCAGCAAGCATCCTCTGTAAAATGTGCTTCTCTATATTAGAAAGCCAAATAAGTAGGTGTTATTAAAATACTGTCCATTAAAATAACATTAAACATGAGTTTACATGACTCCTGTAATTTTTTTTTAAAAAAAGTCTGAAAATAACTTTAGCTTCCAATGTTTCAGAAGATGTCAAGGTCAAAAAATATCCTATGTCAAATATACTTCCATAGTAATTGTAAGACAGCTGTTGCTCTTTTCACTCTTATTTCTCCCAAGTGTACAGTGGAGTTTTCATTGGCGACATTATGTGTGATGCCATCATCACTAACAGCTATTGGAATGTGTGCTTGTGAAGTCTTTGGATTTTATAAACTTCTCTAACACAGAACATGTCAATAAATATAGCCCACATAAACAAAAGTTCTTTGGAATACTCAGTATTTTTTAAGAATATAAAGGGATCCTGTCACCAAAAGGTTTGATAAACTCTGCCTAGATTAGTGATTATTTATTTTGTGGGAGAGAAACTTAGCAAAGAGAATTGTCACAGGCACTCTTTTTCCTAAAGTATTGGAAAAAATATTGAGCAAAACCAATATTAAGACTACCTTTATAAACCAAGAATTCATGTGACTATAATTATAAGAAAAACAAACATCCTTATTAATTTTGAACCATCCCACGATAAAAATCAGCTACCCTTTTGGGTTTCAACTTCTATCGCTCCAACTTCCAACTATATCCATAATTGTCCACTTATTTTGAAAGAAATTTGAAAATGTGTAGCAGAAAATAGGTCTGCCCGTAACTGATGCCAAAATAGGTTATACATTTCCTCCCACCTAATAGCATAAGTCTAATCTGGTCTGGATAGAGCCCTCTTTAATTAATTCTTAGCAAAGCCTCTATTCTAGTCAGCGATGAGGAATTGTAAAAGATACATGGTCTAATTCTAATGAAAATAAGACAGGCTAATGACACTTAGGCTAACCTTTCAAGCTAATTCAGGCATGTTGAAAAGAGAATGACAGAGTTCTTATGCTAAATAGATCCATGAAGAATAGAAAAGAGATCAGAAGTTATTCCTTGTGTTTAGTGATGAAATTAAATTTATGATCAAAATAAGGATTGTATAAAAGGTAATTATCAGGACAGAAAATAACCTTTTCCCTTTAAAAGTTTTATTTTAGTTTTCATAGTACGTTTATAATAGTTTTTCTTTGATGTGTGCAAAACTGGGATGAAAATGGAACTGGGTAGATTGAAGGAATAAAAATGAATAAAGAGGCAAACATTAAGAAAACCTATATATTTACATTGTCCCAATATGATTCATCTTGGGGATAAAGTAACTTCCTAATAGATCTATAAGATTATTGATCACAATGATAAAAATATTGTATTGCATGGTTTTGTATTGTATATAAAAACATACATTTCTAAACTTCCCAACGATAATCTATGCCCTATAATCAAAATCCCATGATCTTTTACACTGTGACACAACCTCACTTACTTTTACAATTTCACCATCACTGATGTTTTATATGACTTATTGCTCTTTTAAAACACTGAATGATGGGCCTGTGTTCCACTCCTGACTCTCCTACAAGCCAAATGACAACAAACATATTTGGGAACCATAAATCACTGAGAGTCGTATCATGGACCTGTTAATACTGGGAATCAGTACCCTAATCCTTGATCTTCTACTCCACTTATCACATCCAGTTTTCATATCTGAGTCTTATAAATTGGTGGTATTAAAGAAAATAGTATTCACAGAACACACGACTCCATGCACTTCCACTCAATTTTATGAAAACGCATGAAATATTACGAGACATCTTTTGAGGAAATCAATGACTATTTTATCTAAGAAAGAGTTCCCCTGGAACAGATCCCAGCTTCATAAGGAATTAAAGAAAAACAATCTTTAAGGTTGACTTTTCAAAATACTCTTTATGCTCTTCCAAACCTTAATTATAAAGTATGCTCTATTTCTTCTTCTCAAGAACCAAATAAAATAGAGGGAAAATAATAAAGCAACTTGTTCTATTCAATTAACACAATACACTATATATATAAGCTTTTTTTCTAACTGGAGTTTTGCCCTCTAGGCAAATCCTATAGGGAAAGATGTCACTATATTTTGATTTAATACATACCCAATGGAAAGAATTTGATTCCATCCAACAAGCCTTCATTTATTTAAAAATTCAGCCAAGATTATATTAAGGTATTTCATGTAATTTTCACTGTGTGATGTGTTACGTATATATGAGTCATATAGTCCAGTGGATGAGGCAGTCATTAAACAATAATAAAACGCAAAAATAGTATCTTTACAAACCATGAACACAACAATAAAGGAAAAGATGGCTGGAATATGGATCTTGGGATCATTGCCTACAAATTCTGTAACATGGAACCAGTTACTTAATTTCTCTGTGCTTCAATTTATTTGTGGAAAAGAATAGTACCCCAAGTGTGTTTAGAAGCCTACTTTAGTTAATATATAAAGAGTCTGGCACATCCAAAGCACCATATTTCTTAGCTATTATTTTTATGTAACTATTTGAAAATTTGATGATAAGTGCGACAGAAATTTCTTGACTAGGTGAGGGGTGTCACAGTGAGTTTTCAGCACTTTCTATGTTAACGTTATTGTGCTAAATACTGGAGTTATCAAATTAACAAGACAGGATGCCCGTATTTAAGGAACTGATGGGCTAGCTGGGGGGCAGAGATGGCACAGATGGATAATTTCTGCATTTGGCATCCTGTGATCACAGAGGAATAACACCTATCCTGCGTAAGGATTGAAAATGGCCTACTGAGGTTAGCATTAAGCGTGAGAGCATAGGAAGGAGGTGAAAAACAGTGAAGGGCGTTTGAAATAGTGGGCCCAACAAATGCAGAGAGATGCAAAAGAGCATGGTGTGCAAATTGTAAAAGCATGAATGTAGTCTGAAGACACAAGAGGTGACTGGGGTGATGAGAATGAAGAAGTAAGCAGGGAAAGATCATGTAGAGTTCTGAATGCCACTATGAGTGTTTTATTCTGCAGGCTTATTGTACATCCCAAAGAGGAAAGTTAAACAGAGGAATGATGTGGTCAGATTTGGGTGTTAGGGTGCTGTCTGCCTTCACCTAAAGCACAGATGAAAGGGTTTACTTTACACTGGATAGACATGTTACCTTCTGAGGCTGGAGGAAAGAAGGTGAAGCTAATGGCACATGTAGGTGAAGACAGATTCATGAGGGCAGGGCTGAAGGGAAGGAGTTAAACTGGTTCTCCCTGAGCTCAGTTTACCTGGTGGAGTAGAAGACAAGGTTGGCTAATGAGAATGAGAGAATGGGGTTCCATTAAGAGGTCTGAAGACAGGTACCAACATCCAGATCAGTTTTTGAACTGAATGGGACAAATTGCTTGTTGGGGAAGAGCTAAAGAATTGTTGGCCTCAAGGAAGACTATCGAGTGCTGAAGACAATGAATTGACAGTGATATCAAACTGTACAATTTCATGTATTTTCCCCTACTTTTCAACAATCGATATTTTGGGAAATGGAACAGAGGAAGCAGATATTGACATAGAGTTTGAGTTTTTCCAAATACAGGCAAGGAAATGACAGAGGTGCCTGCGGGGAGTCATGGTGATAAGACACTGGCTTAAGTGAGCAACGAAATAGGTTCCTGTGGGAAGGTAACAAAGTGAGGCTAAGAGGGACCCATCACTGGGAAAAAATGGAACCAGGTGAACTTAAAATCACTTAAGTTCAAGGACCTTAAGATTTATTTGAGGTCAAAGCTTAGGAATGAAGGGTATGAGGATGTGAGAAAGTTGGGAAGATTGAAAGCTGTGCTCAGAATGCAGGGTTCTGGAGTTTCCAAATCTGAAACGAAACGGTCTGCAGTAGTAAGAAGTACCAGGATCAGGGTGATGGTGGCTGAACAGTGATGTCAAAGATCATCACGTGAGGAGATCATAAGACTGTGATCTGTTTGGATACTCTATTTGATACGATATTTCTTTTCACTTCACCTGCTTTTTTTGACCAGAGTCTTAAAATTTGCATTTGTCAAGAGACGAATTGGTAAGTTAAGTACTGGTGAAAGCCATTTGATTTTTAAAATGTTCCCAAGTTAATTGTTTCTATGTGTTAATTCTTATATACACATTTTTATGTGGCTATGAGTGGTTACAAAAACACGTTTAAAAACATATTTCTTTAGCATGATATTTTATCATCATTTTTAGTTTATGGGTTCACGAAAAGTTTTGAAACTATTTAGGAATACATAAGCAATCATATTGATTCATAGAATACTAGGACAGAAAAGGACCAATTAATAAAACTCTAATCTCTCTTCACTTGGGGAAACCGAAAATCAGAACAGTTTATTTTTTCCCCCATTTATACCTGTGTTCACTCCAATTTTCAGGGTGTGTTCAACCTGGGCCGGGGGTGGGGGAGGTGCTCTTTTGAAATGATTCAGCAAAGAGTTTTATTTGAATAACCTTAGAGCAAATAGACTACTTTCTGGTAGCTAAATAGATGAATTAGTATCCTGTTGCTGCTGCTATAGATTACCACAGACTCAGTGGCTTAAACCAAAACGAATGTATTCTCATAGTTCTGGAGGTCGGAAGACTGATATCAAGGCTTGGATGGGGCAGCCTACCCTCTGCAGGCTTCAGGTTAGAATCATTCCCTTTCCTTTCCTGCCTGCCTGCCTTGGCCCACAGCCCTGTCCTTCAGCATCAAAGATAGCAATAGCTGGTCAAATCTTTTCACACTGCATGAGGGCGATATTCCACTTCTGCAGTCAAGTGTCCCTCTACCGAAGGATCCTTGTGATTTCACTGATGCCAGCCAGATAATCCAGGATAATTTCTCCATCCCCACCTCAAGAACTTTAGCTCAGTGACATCTGCAAAGTCCCTGTGGCCATGTGAGTTAATATTCACGGGTCCCAGGGATTAGTACCTGGATGTCTTTGTGGAGCCATTATTCAGCCTAACACACTAGAAAAGGCACACATTCATCCACAGATGGCATTTATTGCATATCTATGGCCAACTGGTGCAGTGCTAGAAATGGGACTGAACAGTGAATAAGACATATTATAGGAGGTAGGCAAAGAAAATAAATTACAGTACACATTGACATGTGCACAAAAATTACAGCAGAAACAACATGCATTGGAAAAACAACATGCAAGAAGCAAATAACTCTCTCAGAGGTTCAATAAAGGCCAAATTTGACCTATTTCTGTATTGGTGTTACCATTAGCAATTCTCCACTACCTATTTCAAGGGACGGGAACTGTAGCAGAAACTATCAAAAAACCTCTCAGGCACACCTTATAAATCTTCCCTGCTCCTATACTTTAGTAATTATTTAAGTAAGTAAAGAGGAAGAGTTCCAGGCCATGGATTATAACCTCTACCTGAAGCATCATCAGATCAAAAGCTGGTAAAGAACTTGTGTAACTGTCACCAAGCCTTTAAATTTAGGATTCCAGCAGAGATCATGTGACCTTTTCCTTTCCCTCCTTCCTTCTCGCTTTCCTTTGGTTTCTTTCCTTCTTTTCCTTTCTCTCTCTCTCTTTTGTTCATTCCTTCCCTGCCTCCCTTCATTCTCCCTCCCTCCATTCTCCCTTCTGCCCTTCCTTCCTCCCTTCCTTCTCTCCCCCCTTCCCTCAACCCTTTCTTTCCTCTCCCTTCCTTCCCAAACATCTACTGTGCACTTAATATTGAACTATACTATTAAACATCCAGGACTTAGACACCTTAAAACTGGGGGAAGAGGCCTTTTTTAACAATAGCCATAAGTGATGGTACAATTTCTGAGAGTTACTGGAAGGAGTCTCCGTTCCATATTATTCTCCCTCATGTATTTTACTACCTCAAATGCTCAAAGTCTTTCCTGTGTCAAATGAAGAAAAACTAAAATTTCACATTTTTGAACCTTACACTGTGTGATATTTTGATTATTATTTATTTATTCATTTAGCAAATATCAGTACTATCCATGGGGGCATTTGGGGACTTGCTAAGTGGCCTGATACATATATTCATTAGTGTTGACTGTTATCAAAAAACAACAACAAATTTTTATATCAATAAATTGGGGAAAAAGTAGAAAGATTTAGAAAGCAAGAAGACAGATTTACGTTAAATTCTTTACAAACAGTGCCTTTTCATATATTTAGTTCCAAAAAAATTGACAAATACCTCCAGTAAATGAGAAACTTAGAATTTACAGATTACATTGGTATCACCTAGCTATGTTTCTTTTAATACAGCTGCACTCTGTGGTATGATGTGCCTGCCGCTCACAGTCTTAAAATTTAATTCCAGGCTTGTAATTCAGTTAAACAAAACCAGGAAGCTTCAAATTTACAAGACATTGAAAGACAAACTTGCTCCATAAATCCTACAGGGCTCCAGGTAGTGGGCAATGCACAAATTGGAATATGTAAATGTAGGGAGAAAATGAAGTAACTGTTTTACAGCGTGGTAAGCTCACAAAGCTTGCATCCTCCAAGAATACTAAGTAGCTCAAGAAAGACTTGGCAAGAAGCACAACAAGAGCCATCATTTACATAACATTTGACAGTATAAAGGACTTTGGGATACAATATGCCACTTGCTCTTGTTTATATTGCACAGATGTCCGAAGAATCTAAGGAATAGAGGTGAAATTATCCCTCCATTATGTTTTCCTCTTTGTTTGCAAGTTCTTTTAAATCTCCCAAGTCTTCAACTTTTAGAAATTACTTAAAAGTAAACTTCAGATAACAGGCTTTCAAATCCTCCAAATAAAAAGAGATAAAGCAATTTAACTCTTGTTGTTGACAATATATATGGGTAAAACTGATTCTGATCTCTATTTTACCATGCTTAACTTAAAACCTAACTCAGCATGTATCATGGTTAAGAACATCATTTATACACAGATGATTCAAATCCTACAAAGAGGAAGGGAGGGTAATGAAAACTTTTTAGAGGGTGAAATTTGGTACACTTCCCAAAATAACAGTATGGCATTAATTCACTTTTCTCAATTGATATACCCGAAGATTTACAGTACAGAAAACAAAAATTGCTCCAATCTGAAACATCCCCTAACTATTGAAGCATCATTTGTTAGCAGATGGCCAGATAGTTAAATGTACAAAAGGATAGTGACAAATGCCACCGTAAATAATTCAAGATAATCACTAAATTAAAACAATTTTTTTTTGTAACTAGTCATTTAACAGTAATGCTTAATTTACTAATGACACAGAAGTTTTCTTCCACCTTTGTATGGGGCAATGCTTTGAAGTTTACTTGTTGTTACCCATCTTTTTTTTCAATTTTAAAATGATTTATTGAAACAAGGTAATATTAATGTAAAAAAAAAAAAAAAACCCACACAGGTACCAAATCAGCTGCCGAAAATCGTCTGTTCAAGGCATTTTTTTTGTAATGGAATATAACTAAGAAAGTTTTGCACATCTTGAGGTTAAGAGGAATAACGGTCTGTCAACACTGAGTGTAGTAGACAGGATTCATGTAAGGATTCATCTATCTATAATTTGGGAAAGAACATTCAGTAGCATGCTGTTAAAAAAAACTACAATGTCTGCCTCCTCACAGCGTCATGTTGCAGAAATTTCCCTTGCTCTGCAACTTCCAAACCAGTCTGAGTCATACAAATGTTTTCTGAACTTTTACTGTATTACTGTAATAAATCTTTTAACGGTCCTGTGCTAACATGTATGTCATTTTTCAAGCTACATTGAGGGCAACTAAAACGAGATCTAAAAAAGGAATATTTTATGACTTTTAAATATTTCTTTTTAAAATTCTTTTGCCAGGTAAGAAAAAAAATGCCTATAAATAAATAAGCCTATTGATAAGATCACGGTGGTCAGAGAGAGTCATCTTTAGCAAGCTGGGGAAACAGGTTGCTTACCAGCTACACACTTTCTCTGACGATTCATTGTCTTTGTAGCCATCATCTGATTCTGGTGGCCTACAGTGACTTGGTGCCTTGCCCTAGCCATCCCCAGACAACAGCCCCCCTGGAAAGGGAGCCTGCCTTGATTTTCTCAGAACAAAAGAAAGGGGGGAATATTAGAAGTTAGAGGGGGGCTTGTCAGGCTGAGAGTAGAACTGCATAGCTTTGGAGAAACCAATTTTTTCGGGGGTGGGAGGGGGTGGTAACCATTCTTTCCCAGATGGAAAGTCTGTGTCTTTCAAGTTATATTACTCTGGAGAGGAGGCACCTATGGGTGGAGGTAGATACCAAGAGTGACTGATGTCCAGCAGCCAGGCCAGTGCCAAGAAATACTGAGTCGCTGTTGCTGTGGTCATCCGACTCCTTTAGTTTTTATCCACCTTGAGAATCTATTCTCTGACGTTATATTCATCTCTAGGCAAATATCAGAGGCCTCAGAGACGGAACAATTTTCTTTGGGTCAATATTTCTGTCTACTACCGTGACAGAACTAGTTTCTCTTTTTCCACTGAGATTAATCCGCCTTGTTATTTGCTAAATTCATAAGCCAGTGCAAAAGGAGCTGCTTGAGATGGATCCCAAGTTTAGCAACATTTCCAGACAGTAAAATTACCATTTTTAGTATAAGGTAGAAAAGCATGATTTTCAAATAGCTATCTTAGCGGCACTGGCACTGCAGTTAACTCTAAATGAGGGGGGAGAAAACAGTAGCTGATTCTGGCTGTGGATGGCTAAAGTTTAAATTGTTCCCAGGGGTCAGACCTGGCACAGTATAAGATTACACTGAAAATGCCAATCACTTGATTGATGCAAAAGAGTCTTAAGCAAAGCCTTATGTTTATCATAAAATGTCTAACTTAGGAGAATGAGTTATTTTTGGTTAATTTGGTTATGAGTTATTGATATGGTTTTTCTGAAAGGGTCATTTGCTAATGTGGTTCATAGTTGATGAAGGATAAAAAAGTAATAAGAGAAGTGCTATTGAAGCATTTTAATCATAGAGAAAATCAGATGCTTAAACATTTAAAAAGTGATTGAAAAAAGTTCTCAAATCAGGAACTAGTCTTAAATTACAACTCAATGACAAATTAAATGAATCAAAGAAGCAAGTTTAGTCCTCTAATATGTTCCTACATCAACTGTATAGATGTGAGTAGAAAAAAGTAACCTTTATATAAAAATGGATATATTATGAAAATGGGAATGTTCAAAATACCAATGCGGAGAATGCTGTGTTCTCTGTTCTTGTGTGAATAAAACCACTACTATGTGGTTAGCTCTTCTTTCCCTATGTGGCCTCCATGATTTTTTTTCCTTTGGGTCATGGCAGTGACCTCACTTTGTAGTACTGGCTATGAATTCTAGCTCTTCAAATTTGCTTCATGGGCTGCTGGAAAAGAATGATCTCGTCTCTCTTTGTAACAGACCAGATAGATGGCTGGAAGCTAAAATCTAGGATATCTTTTGTAAATTAGCCTTACCCTAGGAGATTAAATATGGATCATCATTAAAGCTGGTTAAAGTTATCAAGAAGTTGATATTATGTTTATATTAAGTCTGAATTTTATGACCATAAGCTTTGGGCATAATCTGCAGTTCTCAACACTATACATCATACTTTCAGATCCACTGAAAGATACACTTGCATTGTATAATATATTTTCTTCTTTGTATTCTGTCAATTTTTATACTTGTGTGCCTTTTATAAATTAATTGATAATTAATCACAGGCTGGCTCTTGCCACCCTGTCTTTCACACCCTCACTGACCACAGTAAATATCATCATTCCTCAATAATCCATGAAATATCATCATTCCTTGGTAATACATGCTCTTCTCCTCACTGCCTTTACCACGTCCTCTGCCTTCTTTCCATGTTGTTCTCTTCTTTTTGGGTTGCTCTCTGTCTAGAATCTTTCCTCCTGGAAAATTCCATTCATTATTTTGGTATTCTGTCATGATTACCTCTGTGTTCCTATAGCAATTCATGACTATTTCCATTATAGCTCTTATCCTCATGAATTTTGGTTCTTATATCCAAATCTATTTCTAAATAGTAGTAGTTATAATAATAATAATAACAACTAACAGTAATTGATTAATTTAGTGTGTTCTATGTTAGGGAGTATGTAAAATTTAATCTAGATTCTAATTTATTCAAAATGCTATTATTTTTTTATGAAATAGTTCAGTTGTGATTTAACAGATGGGAAAACCAAAGTTCAAACAGGTTAATAACTTGGGCAAATCATGGATTTAGTAAGTGTGATGATTAGGTTCTTGTGCCACATTGGTCAGGTTACAGTGCCCAGTTGTTCGGTCAAGCAAACCCTGGTCTGATTGCTACTGTGAGGACATTTCATGGACTTAAATGATTAGTAAGTTGATTGCATCTATGACTGATTACCTCTGCAATCGACTGAAGAGATTGTCTTCAACAGAGAGATCTCATCTAATCAGTTGAAGGCTTTAAAAGGGTTTCAGCAGTCAGAAGAGAGAATTTCCATCTCCGCTTCAGCCAGCAGCTTCTCCTGTTGAATTCATTGAAAACCTTCATCCGAGATCCCAGCTTGCAGCCTGCCCTACAGAATTTGGACTTGCTCATCCCCACAGTTGTGTGACAAATTTTTTAGGAAAGCTTATAATGTTTACAGGTATCTTCTGTCAGTTCTATTTCCCTGTATAACTCTGACTAATACAGTAAGTGATAGCTGGAGCCAAACTGAAATGTGTTAACTCCAAAGCAAAGCACTTAAATGTAATATCAAAAAGACTTCTCTCGTATAGTAGATGACTCACCTCTTTGAAATCATAGGCTGGTCCTCACTCTTGTAGCCTCAGAAGCTCCTAGAGATCTTACCCAAACACTGAAGTTAAGAGTGTACATGTGAATGAAAGAATACATGGATGATATGATGGAGCCATGCATAGAAAATAGGTCATAAAATCACAAATTATGCAAAAACATCCATTAATCTTGTGTGACCTTCACGTTGAGGAACCATCAGTTCAGTTGGAGCCACCAGAGCTTCACTTGGAGATGATAAGAATGATGGCATTTTTCACATTCCATGTCACGCTCTAGGCGAGTCACAGGATAAAACAAATTATAGTACCTATGGTCAGTATCATGGGGAAATATCATGTAGTATGTAGAACTTGCATTTATTCTACTGCTATATATAATTGAAATTTGTTTTGAAACTTTTATACTACATATGCTGTTATCATTTATGAAAAAGCTTTTTTAATATTAGCTTTTCATATCCTTAAAAGGAACTCTAAATATAAGCTTTCATAAATTAATTGAGAATCTAAAAAATTCAATGCATTTTACATTCTTATAAAGTTACAGTTTGATCTAATAAAAATAAAGTAACTGAGGCAATAACTTCAATATTTCTGAACAAAGGTTAAAATGGTTTTCTATAAAAGTACAAAGAAAACAAAACAGTGTTTATTTGAAATAGTTATTCTATCTGGAATCTTGGCTGAAAATACTCTGGTAGCTACCATTTTAATAGTAGCAAAAATTCTTTTTTAATCCTTCCTAGGCCCAAATTAAAATCCAAAGTAGATAATGAGTCAAAAGAAAATGAGCAATTGGTTCTTCGGGCTATAGGGCCATCCTTGTTATATACCCCGAGGAATGAGGGAACAAAGCACTACACTAAAGTAGAAACATTTAGTGATGCTGAGTTTTAACAGAAATATTTTCCAAAATACCTAAGGCTAGAGAACCCCTCTAGAGTCAGCCAGACCTTGTTGAATGCATTGTAACTAGTTAAGGGTAGGTCAACTGAGAATTTGCTATTAAAATGTCCATTTAATTGATTCACTCTCTCTATAAATTACAAGTGTAATGATTGCTTTTTAAGCTGACCTAAGTCCACTCTAATTATCAGTAATCTACCTCTTGGTGTTTTGTTAAGACTCTAAGTTGCACATAACAGGAAATTCTGCCCTCTGGAAAAAAAGGTCAGCCCCATTGGAGAGAAGTTAGAGAGGCGAATGGATTCGTTTAAAATGCTTAAATGCTATATTTAAAAGGCATGTGTTGTTGTGGGTGAAGAAGTTAAGGTAAGTAATACTTACCTTTTAAATTTTTTTTTGAAGGGAGTATACTTTGAGATTATGCATCTCAAGGAAGAAATGATTGTTACCATGAGGGTGGATAATGAGCCAGGGATGTCCTGAGACATCTGGCTTTTTGCAATGCAGGATCAGCCCACCATAAATAGGGCCATATCTATCTTCATTCTCCACCTCATCCTTCCATTCCCACCAGACTCACTTGCCCTTGCTGTGGAGGTCACCAGTTCTCCCAGCTTTCTTTATAATAAAAGCATCTCTACAAATCACAGTTGGCGACCTCCTGTCTGTTTCTATTGTCATTAGGCAACAAAACCTGCACAGCTACTTTTGGAAGTAATGTGGACACTCATCTTTGCATGTCAGAATTGAGAAAACTTGAGTGTCTTTTACCAGGGCTTAGAAACACAGCTAACAGAATTCTTCATTACAGGAGAGTTTTCCTGAAGGTGGAATTTCTTTTTTTGTTACTATAAGGGTAATGGAAAAACACCACCTTGCAGAAGAATTTGTACCCAGGGTATAGAACTAACAAGAAAGTAGGGAAACCAACAAGTATTAATTGCAAGTTTGATCTTTTTTCAGGGTTTCAAATTGCTCTGGAGATGGCTTGGAGGGGCTGGCTTTTGGTTTAGCAGTGCTAATGCATGAAAAAGTAGTTTCAGACCCAGCATTACGGAGAAGATTGGAAAGCCATCCTGCTCCACAAAGAACGTTAACATGAATTTGCAGGTCATTCACATGCAAGACGATTGGGAGATGTGAGGGAGAAATAGAATTAATTTAAGCATGATGCTTATAAGCAGTGAAAATTTTCCTGCTGTGAGAAACGCCAAATAAATTTCAAGCAAGAGAAATGCTTAACATTGCTTCCTCTTTTGCGTTTTAAATACATTCTGCTATCTGCAAACTTTCAGCTAAGGTCTTTTAGGCCCAAAGGCCTTATATTAGAGATTATTTTGATAAAATGATGGAAGAGAAATTGTGTCACACACGGGGATAAATAAATTGGTGGAGGAGCCAAATGCTAAGGACAGGATGATATGGCAATGGAAACTGGCTACAACATACACCATTTCCTCAACAGCACATATAAGCACCTCCAGTAGCCCAGTGAAATAGAGGACGATGGCCTTGAAAGCTAAAGGTTACATTTGAACTCTTCAATGTTACCTTAACTTCTTCCTTTAATACTCAATATAGATACTAAGACCATTTTGGACCAAACACATGTTTAAACCATTGGCCTTCATATAGATCCTGTAATTGATGCTAGAAGAGTCCAATCACTTATTTACAGTGAGAAATTAACTACAATTAGTTTGCCACATTTTGAGGCTCAAGAGAGAAAATCTAAAAAGCATAAATAAAAAGTTTGAAACTTTTGCAATAGAAATAAGATATTGAATCTTTTATATCTAGATTAGCAAACACCTTACAATTCAGAATATTGCCAAATGTAAGATCTTGTTGGGAAAACCCTACTTTGTAGTTTCACCATGTACTAAATTAACATGGGGAAATATGAGAATATTATCTTATACTAGTATGAAGTATTTCCCAGTTTCCCATGCATCATGACATTTAGTTTCACTTAGTTGTTACCATGATTTTGTGGCACCATTATTATCACCTGCATTTTACAAGTGACGAAAATCTAAGTAATTTGCCTTAGTTCACATAACTAAATTAGTGGCAAAACTGTATTGAAAACCCATATTTTCTGTGTTCAAGAACTGGGTTCTTCCCTTTGCCACACTTATCCCCAAAATGTTCACCTTTCCATGTGGTCAGATCATTGTAAATGTTAATAGCTATTTTAATATAACACTAATTAACTCTATAACTCCAAATGTCTACTGAATCTTAGGTACACAACATAAACCAAAAATCAGGAAAGCCTATCCATCCATTGGCAGCCATACGCTTTGCCTAAGTAAGACTGACTGCAGATACAAGCAGTTAGAATCAGTTGTGATGGCAGTTTTCCAGGTATCCATTTTAAAGTAATCAATGTGCTTATTTTAGTAAGTCCATTATAATTTACTTTAAATTATCTGTACCAGCAACTTTTCTAGTGGTCTAGATTGATGATGTAGTTAATAGGATGAAAATTTCATAGAAAAATATAAGCAATGGTTGTTTGCATTTGATTATATTATAAAGTAGCAGCTAAGTAGTACTTATGTCTTTGGGAATTAAGAAACTCCATATGCTTTCAAGATTATTACTACTTTAGCAAGAGAATGTGAAATTAATATTAAAATAATACAATCAGGATAAAAGTCTACTTCCAGTTATAAATAAGCTTTTTGAAATAATTCATGGGAATCATGTAGGCATATAAATAAAAATGTTTTACACGGATATTTTAAAGTCTTCAAATCTATCTATATATAAACATATTGGTACATCGATTTACATATACATATATCTATTTAGACAGAGTAGAGCATGTGTGCATATGTTTAGATAGAGAGAGAATAACTTCAAATTAGACTGCAAATTGTTCTCAAAAACCCAAACAAAAAGCTTTTTTCAATCCTTTGCTCAAAATCCCAGAAATGAGAGCCTCCTCATTTTCTTGATATGATAAACTTAATAAAACATGATTCTAGAAAACTCTTAACACCCAGTCCATTTTTGGAATGACTTCTCAACATCTTACCATTATTTTGTGGAGGGCTTATGATTCCCTTTAAACCAATTTGCAATTTAAAAGCAACAGCCCTTAAAACGAATGGCAATACTGTATCAGATCACAACTGTGACAATCACTGTGAGAATCTCAGTACACAGAGAGCATTTCCTGTTTTTGCTAGGAACCCACCACATCTCCTAAGGCAAGCTATATAGCTTTCCAGGGTTTCATCATAAGTATATGTGAACCATTTGGTCCAGTTGATCTCTGGGCTGCTCTCCCCTCTAGCATGGCTCATTTCTGTGCAACTCTCTCTCTATTTTGGAAATAAACATTCTGACGATGCTGCATGGCTTTAAGACCCATAAACTCATCCAGACTGTCAGCTGTGACTGGTGCTTGCAAGACTAGCCAGTGGTTATGGTCCTGCAAATCTGCTTCCCATTCTCCATAACATTTTTTGCTCAAAATTGTTGAATTATAAAGCACCAGCTGGCCTCTCTTCTGCGTCTGCCTCTAAGCAATCACAGCTAATGCTGTACATTTCACAGTGTGCCCTGTGATGTCCTTGTTCTCTTTCCTCTCTTCACCTTGCAAGGCAGTTGACATCCTTTATTTTGTCATAAAGATATTGCATTCTATTCCAGCTCCCATCAATCCAGTATTCTCACAGACATAGGAAACTAGGCACTGAGCACAGTTTCAGAGCGATGACCCTGCACTATTAAAACCTTTGTGGAGGGAATCTCTGCTTTTATATTCTTCTCTCTAAAGCTAGAAATGACAAAATGTCAGAAGCAAGTTATGAAACATAGGTATATAGATTTCCTGACTCGTAGTAGCACACTGTCATCTCAAACTCATCATCTAACCTAGCAAAGAAGACACTATGTAGTGTTTTCTGAGTCTTTTGTGCATCATTTCATAGCAACTTAGAATTCAGTGATAGCTCTCCTCCCAGAATCCCAAACATATTTTCAGCTTTTCTGTATTTTTTTTCCTAAGCAGGTAATAAATAAATTGGAAGTAACACTGGAAATATAGAAAAATAATCAAGAATCTGGCTTCCAATTTTCTATGGCTGAAAACAAGATATATTAATTTTAAACCAGTGATACAAGATCTATAGCCATAGTGCCCACAGCTGTTTAGGGGGAATAATACCAAGGTTTTTAAAAAACATAAAATGACATGTTAAATAATAAAATACTCTGGAAAACAATGGATCTTAAAAAAAGAGAGAGAACAATCTGTTACCACTCTCCACTTCATATTTAAGTTGAAAGGAGAGAATACAGAGTTTGGTCCATATTTTATGACATTTTTAAATTTATTGTATAAACCTAGACAAAAAACCAACAACACAACATTTAGCAGATGCTGCCTATTACGCAAGGGCATTTAAATAAAGGAGGATAGATCAAGGAGGAACGATTTACCAAAGTTAAGCAACATGCTGCAAAGGATGTCCGTAGTTTTTTTGATGTCAATGAATACATTCTCTCAACTCTCTGGAAACATGAAGCATCTCTAGTTGTTAGCTGTCTTATGTGGGAAATTCCTTAGGCATTGCTGGTATTATATGCATGTCCATAGCACTTCACAGCTGAAAGAAGCCACACATTTTATTCTACCTAATGCTTACATATGACGTATTTAGGACCTATAGTAACAGCCTCTCTGAATTTCTAATGTCAAATGCTTCCTTTTGTTGAGAATGAACTGACACCTAAAGAGAAACTTTTGTTGTACATGACAATGAGACTACAATTTTTCTTTCCCAATAGTTTGAGAATAAAGGTAAAGTATTTTATTTGGTGTCACTATAATAAAGTTTTAAATATTTATCAAATATTTATGTTCTGTCTGGTCTTGTACTGATTTAAGTACTATAGAAGGAACAAAACAGTATTCCTTCCCTCAGTAAATTTTCAGCTCTATTGGGGTATCAAGGCTAATAAATATTAAATTATTAGATAATAATGCATTATAACATCGGGCAGGCAAACTTGTGCAAAGTTATCTGCTGGCTTGGAGTTATTTTCCTGGTCCTGACATTTGCATCCATTAGCAGCATGTATTAAACCATGTTATAGATCATTTAATCCTCATAAAAACTGCATGAGGGAAATTTACTATAACCCCCTGTTACTGATGAGGAAACAGAGGCACTGACTGTTTAAATGAACTGCCTAAAGCTGTCCTGTGTTCAATTTGTAATGGGGTCAGACGATTGGGTCAAGCAAGGGATGAGAATTAGAGACAGTGTGATGTACTGAATATGGTTCCAATCAGTCACAGCCATGTGTGAATCTTGCATTTGAGTCCACATTGTTAAAGAGACAAGATGCATCTAATCTTCTGCTATACAGTCTGAGTTTTCTTCTTTTTTTAATTTTAATCATAACTTGCCTTCTCTATCTGTCAGGAATCTTGGATGGGAAAGGAAAACATGATCAATATCCATTTTCTTCTAGATAATAGGTTTTAAGTGCAAAACTTCAACAGACAAAAATAAATTAAACCTTACTCCATGATGAAATGTTATCTTTGTAATATCAAGCATTTTGTAGATAAAGATAAGATTTGACTTTTAAACATGATTGACTAGATAATTTAAATAAGAAGAGGAATTTAAAGCTAATTTCTAATCAAGAAAATGATACTTCATCATATCACAACAAAAACATTTTTTTGCCAGCTTTTGACAATAATCAACACAGATCTTTTTAATAAATTGTGTATTAAGAACCACAAATGGTAACACCCAAGGCTGCAAAGTAAATAGAATCCTCTTAAAATGGGCTTCCTGCCCCCCGCCCCCCCCCCCCAAAAATAAGTGCCATTTTTTGGCCCCCAACAACTGCAGGAAGGAGCTTCTGAGGAAGACACACTCTAGGTTCTCTGGAATTGAACTTTTTGTTCATTGAGTCATGAAAGGCTGCTGATATTTATCAAAGAAGCCTAATGGAGTCAGAGACCCAGTGTCCCACTTTCTCAGATGAGTTCCAGAGATTCCTGTGCAAATGGAATTGGAATGAGCTTGGCTCATGTTTATTAGAGCGTGATAATCACATGACTCTGAGCAGTAAGACATCCTCTGGCCCAAACCATCCAAAGACAATTTATCGGCAGGGAGGGAATGAGGGGCAGGGCATGTTTCATATCTCTCCCAGGTGTGCAACGAACCCTAAAGTAAAACCCTAGTAAAAACCTCTGTTTTTACTAACATTTTAATTTTCACTCAACAATTGGTGAGCTTTGAAAATGCTTTCTCCTTTCCAATACAGGTGCTGAAATGGCTTAGCTACGTTTCTTCTCTCTCTTTAAAATAAAACTTGAATAAACAAAAAGATAAATGGTAATTACATACAATTTCTAACCAATTCTCTGTACCCACTTTTTGGAAAAGAAGGAACTAAAATAATATGTACACTAACTTTTATTGTGCATTTTGCTATAGGTAAGGCATTATATTAATATCATGATGGATAAAGAAGTGATTAATTGACAGACTGCCTTCAGGAGGCATAAAACCTGGTGAATGAATCACCATTTTACTTGGAATGTCTGATTAAAAAATCAAAGTTTTATCTTCTCTAGATATAATTATGTGAATTCTCTGTCATTAGACATATTAATTTCCAAATTAATGAAACACTCATTAATCTATCAAAAAAGCAATCATGTAGTGCAAGGTGTTGGAAATAATGGAAAATATTAGTAATGGTTGCTACTAAATGACACCATTTGCATACATACATGTGCTTTATGATCTCTCTTTGCACTTAAGGCACTTCACATAGACCTTAATACATTAAGTGATAGAACTAAGAGACTGATTCAGGCAAGGAACAGAAAATGGAGACAGTGTGGCACCTAAGGAAGAATCGAAATTATGGATGCAACAGCCAGAATAATGTTTAATCTTGTATTTGCTACTATGAGTGCAACTGTGGGGAAGTTTTCATTTATCTGTGCTTATTCCTAAAATACAGTTCATTTTTCTTACCTTGCAGGACTTTTGCAAGAATTAAATGAGATTTTATCTACAAAGCAACTTTAAACTGCTTGGCGCATCCTGGGGCCATCTAGAATATATTAAATGGGAAGAGATGGCGTTGAGGGGCACTTTCACTCATGAGAAAACTCTAGACTGGGGCAGGGATCAGGGGTTGACAAACTGCTGCCAGCAGCCCAATCCCACTGCCTGCTTTTTTTTTTTTTTTTCCTTTTCTACAGCCCCTAAGAAGGTTACTGTATTTTTAAACAGTTGAAACAAAATTTTAAAAATGAATGCTATTGTATGACATATGAAAATACATGAAATTCAAATTGCAGGGTCCATAAGGTTTGACTAGAGTGCAAGGCCCATTTGTTTACATTTTGCTTATATGGCTGTTTTTGTACTACAACTGCAGAGTTGACCATCTGGGACAGATGGCGGGCAAACCTGAAAACATTTGCCCTCTATCTCTTTACAGACAAAGTCTGGGGGGTCCTGTCCGACGGATGAAAGGGACATTTTTCCTGGAGGCAACATAATCCTAAAGACAGTTCCTACCCAGAAGCACATTTTTTTCTTTTTCTTTTTTTTTTTTCAAGGTGAGTGGGCTTTCAAAAGGCCGGTGAAAGCAGTCAGTAACCTACTGTCGTTGTTCTCTTTCTCCTGATATCCTTAACCAACACCGTCCACTAGTGCATGGAGGTAATGCAAATCCCACATGCAGCCTTGAACCTCCTGAGATGCTCCCTCTGAGCCCCAATACTGGGGGTTGGGGTAGGTGGGCAGCCACTCACAGACCCCGGACCCTAGCTTGGGGCTGCCCACTTGTCTCTCTTCCCCCCACATTCCCTCCTGGACCCCAGGAGTCACTACTGACCTTCTCACAACTGTCCCGTAACTACCCACAGACTTTGATGGATTTTAGCCAGGCTCTTCTCCTTCCCACTGAGGCTCACACCCAAGCTTAAGCCAAGAGTAAGGGCCGCAGCATCCGCCCTTAACCGTCCATTCTGAGAACCAGAGGACCACAGCGAGAAGCTCTACTAAACTCCCAGATCGTGCTCTCTGCTCATCCCCACCCACTTCCCTCAAAGTCCTGGCCAGCCCTGCGTGCCCCTCCCTATCAGGGAAGAATTTTTGTCTTCGTCTGTATAATTTTGCGACGCTCTCAGATCCTGAGACGGGGAGCGTTGTCACTATTGCCATTGCCTTACAGCGCCCGCGAGGTGCCCCAGACGGTAACACCAAGGCTGCAAAGTAACATAGAATCCTCTTAAAATGGGATTACCTAAGACCCTGCCTAGGTCTGGTGTGATGGCTGTTTTTTGTTTTGTTTTTTTTAATTTGACATTATTAATGCTAAGCACAGCTCACATCACCTGATTGCAGCCCTTTATGATTTAATGGTGCATGTGTGTCCTGGAGTTTAGAAGGCCTGGCCGGACATGGGGGAAGGAGCTCATTCTCCCCCCACCCACCTCTGCAGGGATGGGAAAGAGGAAACCGCAAAGGCACAAGGCAGGCGTTAGTGCAGAGACGAAGTCTGTGACTATTCCAGGCGAGACGCAAATTCCCCCAAGAAGAAGTCATTTACTGCCAGGTTGTAGCCCAGGCTCACCATTACAGACGCGACCCTTCCATCTCTTTATTTTTCTGGGTCAGAGAGGATAATAATGGTGGTCGTTGGGGTAGTCGTAGCAGAGGAGCAAAAAGTAGCCATGATGAGCGTTTTAGGGGCCCTCTTGTGAAGATTTTAGCGGGACCACCCACTTCAGCCCTCAGCATAGCCACAGAAGGGCTCTATTTGTCCCCATTTTACAGAGGAGCAAATGGAGTCTGTGGCTTTAGAACGCACCCGAGGTGATTGTAAGAGGTGGACCCAGAATTCAAGCATCGGGGGTCAGATTCCAGAGCCTGACCCCTCAGGCCTGCACTGCTTCTCACAGACAAAAGGAGCATAATCATGGAAAACAGGGATCTTTCAACCCAACTGATTGATGCAAGGCACAAAGACGCTTTATAATTAGGAATAGTGTTTAGGGTATACTTAATTTGTACATAAAAGATTTTAAAAATTAAATTAACCTCCAGGATTCATATTCTAAGGGAGAGACTATGAATTGAATTCTGTAATTATAAATTTTAAACTTTTGAGATTATAATTTAATTAAAATCAAGATTTCAGAAAAAAGCATAATTTTTTTTTTAATCAATCATTACCACTATCTATTCTTAAAATTGTTTTATCACCCAAACGGAAATTCTGTACCCACTAAGTAGTAACTCCCCATGATCTAGCTTTTTTGTAGTACAAGTTTGGATAATTGTTTTTCTAAAGGCAAATTTCATCCTTTAAAAAATACTCTAATTTTTAGAAAGAAGGGGATTTTAAAAACTGCTTAGCAACAAAAGCACAGATTGAATAGTAATCAAAAACCTGGACTTCAAAACAATGCCACCAACTTTAGAAAGCCTAAATATACAAAACTAGTGACAATCAGGGAAAGATTTCATCATAAGGAATATGCTTATAGAAGAAAGTAAGTGATGGCAGTGTGTCCTCATGAGGCTCAAATCACTAATTGAAAATCAGAAAAGCATTTTGCTCATGCAAGGTTAAAGGACTGTGTTATTCATTTAAATAAACACATTTCTCATTTATCAGGAGGACACTACATCTCGGTCCATGTTAGAGAGATATTTCAGTTAGGTTTTTCCCTCTCTAGAAGTATTTCTACTTTTGTGTGTAAAGATACTTGTACAGAAAACCCCACCTACTCACACTCACAATCTTCTCTTTGTGGGGAGTTGCAATTATGCTCTGCAACATAGTAATGAATCAAATCAAGGTATCTTTCTCTTTCTGATGTTCATATAGTCTAAACACTGGCATTAAAATTAGGAACTCTTAGTTTCAAATACTGCTTTAAAGCAGAACTTCGAAAACAGAACATATTGGAATTTTTTGTTGTTTTGCTGAAGAAGAAAATTAACATTAATCAATGCCATGGCTTCCACTGTCAGATGCATTTGTAAGATATTGTAAATCATTCCTTGCAAATATCACCAAAATGAAAGCATTTGCTATTCCTTAGGAGGCAACATTCTGTCTTTATTTTCCCATTTGCATTAAATCACAATCCTTTTTGGAAACTAAGTAGTTCTAGGTTCACAGTAAATATAAATAATTTGGAAGATAACCTTTTGAAATATATGGTTATAAAGTTAAAACCAACAGATGACTTGCAATGTGCTACTTCACATATCTCACTTAACTCCATCAACAACCCTATTAAGCAGGGACTATTATTATCTGCACTTAGAGATAGATATTACATAACCTGCCAAGTGTACCTAACCAAGTGACAGAATTAGGACTGAAATCTAGGTTTCTTTAACTATAAAATGTATGTTTTTATTCTCAGTATTTGTGGAAACCAAAGGTAATCTGGTCATTCCTCCTTAATTTTTCAGAAGAAAAATTTGAAAAGGAAAAAGAAAGTTAAAAGACTTGTTTAAGGTCATATATTTGTTGAGTTAAAGAAAAAGTAATAAACTCAAACTGAATACTATTGTCCAGTGCTCCTTCTAGTAGTTTGCAGTGTCCTCTGTATGGATCTTTAAAAAGTACATTTTGATGTGAACCTGTTAGAAACTCAAATTTAAAATGTTAAACAGTTTAATGGTTTCTTCCAACTGAACCAACAGCACTGTAAATTATTATAATATAGCAGAGAATTCTGCAGGGGACCTTACGGAAAACACTGCTGGTATTTTTCCAGATTCTGAAAACATTTTTGAGCAATAGAATTAGACATTTTAAACTGTGTAAAGCAAAGATGTTTTATTTATTTTTACATATGGGATGTACCATTGCCTGTTTTTCTCTTCTGTAGAATTCTAGAAAATCCTTTAACCTTTATAAGATTTTATAACAGTGCACTAAGTCAAGACTTCGTCAGTTTATTTCTCTTTCATTTAAATATTGAGTAAATATAGCACACAACATGCCCCAAAAGTAATTTTATTATGGCAGTATTGTGCATTTTGACTAACCATTAGATATTTGCATATGACTTTGCTCAACTAAGCAATTTTCCTTAATGTCAACCTTGAGAAACAAGTAAACATTAAGGCAACATTTAAACTCTAAAGTAATATATGGTTAAATTAATCTAAATAAACTAAGCCAGCAAAGACATCATAATTAGTTTCAGTGTCTGCCTTGAGTAAATTTTCTTTCCAAAATTCCATATGCATTTTCTAATTGTTACTTTTTACCAGTATTAATCTATGAAACATTGCATGATTAAATGTAGCATATTTCCAAGAATAGGTTTGCTAAATAAAACTCAGCAGATTTTAATGGATTTACATTAGAACAAAATGAATTTTATTTATTTTCAATAAATTTTGAATCACAAATGAATTCAGTGCTAACATAGGCATCAATTTTTGAGGATGTGGTATAATGATAAGACAAGTAATAGACACAAATAGAGTCTATTAAAATTTTAACCCAGTTTGATGAAGAGCTTTGATTCTTAAAAAATAAGAAAATTGTTATAACTTCAATTTAGATATTTTTAATTTATTTTACCTAGGCTTGATTTTTTTCCTTCCAAGTCACAGCACAAATGTTGATTTTGGGAAATAATATTTAAAGCTCCATCATGATGCGAATATTCTCGCTGTCCTGATTTTGTGATAATCAGGGTAGGCTAAACATTCGCTATATTAGAAATTATGCATGTGTCCCCAGACCTAGTTATTCTCCTTAGGTCTGGTTTTTATAAAGCTGGTGATAAACCAAGAGTGATTTGTTATATGACCATCCATTATGGGAAATGACTGTAACTCTAGGTATCTTTGGTCAACCTTAAGAGATATAGTATGGGGCGGATGTGGCTGAGATGGTTGAGCGTCTGTCTCCATATGGAGGGACCCGGGTTCAATCCCCAGAACTTCCTGGTAAAAATTTTAAAAAAGAAAAATATAGAAGGCGAGCTGTCAGGCCCCATGCGTGGGTGCACCGTCAGGCCCTAACAAGCCACGCAGCAAGATGATGACGTAACAGGAGAGTGACACAAGGGAGAGCCAAGATGAGACGTGCTGAAAACCAGGAACTAAGGTGGTGCAGGCGGTAGGACGCCTCTCTCCCACATCGGAGGTTCCAAGGATCGAATCCCACTGAAGCCAGGAGGAGAAGGATAAGAAGAGAGGACAGAAAACAGACACAGAGAATTGCCCAGCGAATGGATGCAAAAACAGCAAATACGTGTGGGGGGGGCAAGTAAAATGGATAAAAGTAAATAAATAAAAATAAATAAATCATAGGGTGGGTTGGGGAAAAATGCAGCAAATGTAAGGTATGGACTATAGTTAGTACCGTAATAATATTTTGATGGTATTCTTTCATAATTTATAACAAATGTTTCACAACAATGCAGGGTGTTTGTGGTGGGGTGATGTATGGGAGCCCTGTATGATGTTATGCATGTTTGTTTTATAAGTTCACAACTTTCACTACACACTTATTGGTTATGTATGTTCATGTATGAATGATATACTTCAATAAAATTAAAAAGAAAAAAAGCTCCATCATGGCTTTGAAAATTAATTGCCTTTTTCAAAAGTGTATATACTTGTAAAGCTGCTGTTGAATACCTATATACTGTAAATTGAATGTAGTATAGTAAAAATCATAAAATATTTTTAAGAAAGATGTGATCATCTTAATTAGTAGAACCAATACTGGTAAGCTCAGCAATCTTGGGAATGTAACAATTTACTCTCTGCTGTGGCTATATTTTAATGTTCTCTAGATATACTTGTTCTCCATCGATTTAAAAAGCACTATTCCAAACGTGGTACCTTGGAAATAAAACATTGCATTTGAAGCAAGGTTCAGTAACTTAATTGGTCTGAGGCTTTCAGTTACTTAAGGTCCCTAGGCTTTTTTTGTAAAGGTAGGGAGGTGAGGTTGAAGAATAATTGTGAATATAGAAAAATTAAATAAGTATAATAACCAGTTAGTAATAGTACATGTTCCTGTTTCCTTCCTCCTATAAATGTTACATCAGCCAACACTTATGTAGTTTGAAAAGAAAAAAATAAATTGTACACACATAATTTACAATTTTAAAATCTAAAATTAAAAATATCATATAAATTTAAGAAAAAAATTTTTAAAATAGCCAAATATTTGATATGTTTGAGGAAATTTAGGGAAAAAAATCAACAAAACAAATAGTTTGACAAAACGAATTCTCATCAATGCATAAAACAATAAGTTTAGAAGAAAATTTGAACATAAATTCATAAAAGCACAAACTACCCACACATCTTGAGCAGAAAGCACATACATGTTTAGGCTGGCTACTGGTCTTAGATGCTGAAGGTGGCATGTGATCTAGCTGTGAAATAGCTGCTCCTAATAGAGAGCATTTCCAAGGTACTACCCTGGAACTGAGAGTTAAGAACTGACAAATTATTATGATTACTGAACTATTACATAGATGTCTTTTCACTTTTCAGTATATTATAAAATAGCCAAAAGTTACTATCTGAAATTACTGAAACTGGCTAGAATGACTCCACCCTTTGGTTATAGTCATTTCTAGCTAAGACCTGCTATTGTGATGCTTATTCCAGACTGATCTTACCTTTGCATATAATTGGTTCAAATTAGAACCTGTTATTGTGAAGATATTCCACATAGATCTTAGCCTTGTCTATGGATATTTCTATTGAAATGGTAATCACTACACCTTCCCCTGTTTGAAATCCATTTAAAAAACTTTGTAACTGACACCTGTTTTGTACCCTCCATCCCCAGATGCTTTGAACCTGAGCCAGACTCATCAAAGTTACTCATTAGCATAAACTTGCTGAACCTGGATACTATAAAACTATCAGGATTACTGCAGTTTAGGGAGGCAGACTTTTAGGGCCTTAGGCCTCTGACCTCCTTGCTATGTGCTAGCAAATAAACTCTCTCTTTGAAACCCAGTGTCTCAGGAATTAGTCAATGAAATGCATAGTACACAGGAACCCACTTTTGCTCAGTCTCAACCCTCTAACCCGAGCATCTGCAAACCCCAATAATCGTTGCTATACCTCTAAGCTGAAAACTGGATATAAGCTGGTGTATGACCAGCCAAGCCTAAAAGAAAATTTCCTTGAAGATTTTTGGAATAATCATTTTTTTAGTTAGCTCTTTGGTTTACATAGTTCTGTAATGTTTTGCATCTTTTATAAACCTGATTTTTAAGAATATAAATTAAAAATTTTGGCTGAGATGGAAAAGAGACATATTCAAATGATAAAAGTATTTGGGAACTATGGTACTTTAAAGAATATAGTATGATAATAGTTTTGAAAAAGAGGCTCCATTATAATTTTTGAATTGAATTAGGAAGTATTTTATAAAAATTAATTTAGAAGTGTTGACATACCAAGTTGCTAATATGGAGTAGTTTCAAAAAATAAATAATTTAATCCATGCTATGCACAGACTTCTCTAAAGTTTAAGTTTTTGCCCATGACACCTGAGGTTTCTTTATAAAAGGAGGCTGGGTAGTTTCTGCACAGGGAAGTTTAAATGACTATAAAAATGCATGTTTAGAAACTGAGAATTTATGAAATTAGTGTGTGTTTATGCCAGTTCTTTATCAACATTTCAATCTCAATTTTCTACAATTGAACCTTCCTCTTTCCTGCAGATTTCAGCAGATTAAGAGCTCTGTTCTTTTCAGTTTTAGCCCCACCTTCCAAAAGAACATGGAAGATGATTGGGATTCAGAAGCCATGCCTGTTGATCCACTTAGTTAAATTCTGTTATGTCAATTATCCCAGCTATAGAGAGGAAGTTATGTAATGTTCCCAAAGTTCTTTAGGTAAACTTTAAACTAAATCTTACTAAAAAAATAGGATTTGTTCAAAACATGAATGTTATCTTTATTAGAGGTTTAATCATACATTTTGTCATTTCTGCCAGGTCACTGAGAATTTAAGCCTGTGAGATGTAAGCTCCCTCTTCCTCATCATTATATGCCCCATCACTGTCCCTAATATAGAGGCTGGCATACAAGTATTTACTGAATGAATGCACGATAATTTCTATGATGAAATGATCACTTCAGTACTTAGAATTGAAACCATATTTTCGCTTTCATCACTACAGATCTCTTTTCACCAATATTCACCTTATTCACTTTCATATACTTTTTTTTTTTTTTACATTTGTTACAATTGATGTAAACATATTGAAACATAGCTACCAACCATGGTCAGTGGTTTACATTATAATTTATATTTTGGACCATACATTTTATAAATTTTGATAAAATTTAACGTGGCCTGTATCCATCATTGCAAGATCATGTAGGATACTTCCATCGCCCTCAAAATGCCCCCTGTTCCATCAAGAATCAAGATTATTTATCATTTTTAACTATTTTGTAATTGAATATCATTCTTATTTAATCAGTCTCCATCTCCTAAACAGGTTATCTCTCTGTCCCCATATAGCCCTTTCTCTTCCATTGCATATCTTTAGATTGTGAATATTTGCTGTTAGTTTCTGTATTAAACAGGCTTTTATATATAAGAGGCATCTAAATGCATCTATGAAATTTTATATGTTTATTTATTCTAACACAGCCTCTCATTTACCATTTTTTTCATACAAGTATTTCGCGAATTTACTACCAGCATTTCCTTAATACTAGCCCTTTGACTTGTGACACTTTAAGGTAGTTTCTTATTTAAATTGAAGAGTTACCCTGCAAGCTTTACTAAGATTCATTTAAATACCACTGATTTAGGAAAAGCCTGTTTTCTACAGAAATTAAGAAGGTATTAAATAGAGATATAAAGTGACAGTGACACAGGTTTTCCAACTGCAGATTGAAACCAACTTTCTCACATATAAAAGAAAATATTTTCCTAAAAGCATAGATTGAAGTAATTCAAAGCACAAGTCTGCTGGAAAAATTTCTCTCCTCCTCTAATTCAAAATTAGGGAAAATAAAAAAAAAGGACATGAGCAACATTTTGGGCTTATATGTAAACTTGTGTTTTACAATTATATATAAAAATTTTTCTTGCTGCTTTATTGTTTTCTATCAGTTACCTGCCTTTTACACAGGGAATATAAAAAAGTTACATAAATACCTATGTATAGTGGCAGATGAAAAGTTACTTCTTCTATTGGATCAAAAGTAGCTTATAATATTTTTATAATTTTTATATTTTAACAATGAAGTATAATGGATTTTGCCATGTGGTAAGAGTGGCAAGAAAATGGATTTTAATGGATAAAACTAATTTAAAATTAATTTATAGACACACAACAATGGGAAAATGTCAAGAGAAAAAAGACAAGCTTTGTAGACATAAAGAAAATCAAAATATTGGGTGCAAAAAGGACATCGTTCATCATCAGCATTTCCTCCCTCCAGTGCATTATTCCCATAATTTAAAAAATGCTATTTGTCCCATCTCAAAACAAAAATTAAAACAAACAAGTACATTTTGACTTCACTTCCTCCTCAATATAAGCTCCATTTTTCTTTTTTCCTTTATAACAAAACTCAAATCCTCTTCTTTAGTTTATAGTTAAATTCACTTTACCCAAGCTTTCTTTCATCTCACCACTCCATCACAATTGCTTTTATCAAAGTAACTGATGATCACATTATTGCTGATCCACTGGTAATGACCAGTGGCACAATCGATCATCTCTGCTCTAGGACATGACGTTCTCCTTGTTTTCTTCCTAGCTCATGGGCCTCTCAGTCTTAATGTTCTTGGCAATTTCCTTCTTTTCTCTCCCACAGCTCACTGTTGGAGTGCTCTTGGCTTTGTCCTGGAACTGCTTTTCTTCTCTACTAGACACACATGACGAACTTGTCCGGTTTCATGGCTCAAATGCCACCTATACAATGTAGAATCTAATACTATGCTTCTGACTAAGACATCGACTCTGATCAAACTCCAGCTGTAAACTCAATATCTGTACTTTGATCTTGGTGAAGCATCCCAAACTTATTATGTTTAAAATGGAACTCCTGGTGTCCTCTTCCAAATCTTTCCCTCTCACCACTTCACCCATTTAGATAAAGGGCAATTACAACTTCCCAGTCACTCAGGTCAGAATTCTCGGATCTTTATCAATACACCACTTTTTCTCACATATTACCTTCAGTCTCTCAGTAAACTCCATTGGCTTCCTTCAAAATATATCCCAAAGATAATGATTTCTCACTAACTCTACCACTCTGACCTTAGTCCAAGTCTCCATTTTTTCTCATCCAGAAAAAAATGGTAGCTTCTAACTCATCTTCTGCTTTTCCCTTACTCTTCTATTCTCAACATAGCCATTAGATGGAACCTATTAAAATGTAAGACACCTTAGGTTTATAACCCTCCAATGCCTTCCTATCACACTAGAAATAAAATCTAAAAAGCCCTAAGGTATGTGGCCTCCTGTTACTTCTTTGACCTCTTGTGCCGCTCTTCTGTTCTGCTCCAGCCATGCTTCCACTGTTGTTCTTGGCAGTACAGGTACCTGCTCTGAATACCAGGCATGTATTTGTACTGCCTGAACACACGTGCAATTGCTCACCTTCTGCTCAGGACACTCGTCCCCATCCCCCTGTGCTTTCACACCATTCAGATTTCTGCTCAGATCACACCTTTTTAGCTAGGCCTTTCACGACAAATCTATTTACAATTAAGAACCTCTTCCTTCATCACTTTCTAGCTACCTGCCCTGCATTATTTGTATAGCATCAAATATATATCATTTGTATATATCAAATGTATATCATCATTTAGGCTATTATGCAATTTTCTTTTATTATCATCTCTTCCTGCTTAATAGAATGTAAACTATTGTGGGATGTTGGCTTATTATATCCTCAGTGCCGAGAAGAGTGACAGTGCCCAAAAGTTTGTGGAATGAATAAATACATAAAAAACATTTGGATTTTTGAAAACATCTATATAGGGCATTGAAGGTGAATTAAAGTTTGAGAACAATTTATCAATAACATGTTTCTTCTTCAAGGAATTTTTCTTGTCAAAGTTACCAAAGACCCCTTATTGGTAAAACCCAGTGACCTTTTAGACTCTTTACCTACTTGTCTCTGCAGCATTAGATGTTATCTCTGCTTAATAATGAAGCTCTCTCTTGCCTTGGCTAGAGGCTACACAATTTGCATTTCAATTATACAAAAAAGGAACAAATTCATTCTTAATTCATGCATTTCTGCATCCAGATAATTTATGATAAATGGAATTCAAATGAAACCTGAGAAAAATTATCCCTGTACTCCTCAAATCAAAAATGTTAAAATAATTTCCTTCTTTCCAAAATCTATAGACAGCTCTGTATCCTTGTCACTTGAATGCCACTAAGTATCACGATGCTCTACAATCTGAGAGTAGGGGAATAGGGCACATGAGTAATACATAGTAATTGTAACAGTCTGTTCTCAAACTGCATTTCCACAAGCACTGATTCTTGATGGAAAATATTCATTTTAACAAATCCAGTTGAGGGAAGCAGTATAAAGAAGAGGATTTGGAGCTCAGGAAAAAGTAAATTCATGTGTCTAGTTTTTTGTGTGTTTTTTTCTAAATTAATGCTTTTTAGTTAGAGTAGCCAGGGAAGTTAGATTTTAAAGTGACTCTGTTTTGGAATGATATGGGTTCATTGTAATATTTTCTCACTTATAAGACCAGTTTGGATTTCTGCAGCATTTTTTTTTAACCTTTGTTTCAGAGTGCTTTCGTATTGCTTTTCTTATGCACATATTTCAATGCCTTTGTAAGCTATTTTAAGTAAATGTCATTATCCTAGTGGTGCAGAAGAGGAACTGAGATTTCAAAGTTAGGTTCTGTATCATGGCATAAATGGCCCTTCATACATCAGTCACCTTTCTATCCTTGTCCCTTATTATTTCCTTCCACTTTGTCTACTAGAGTTCAAGTGTACCGTATATCTGGACTGTATACAAAGCCAATGCTTTCTGCAGAGCCAGTGCTTTCTCTGCCTTCCTGTTCTTTCTCATGCCCTTAGTCCCATCATTTCCACAGAGCCATGTCAAATGCACCCTTCAAAACTCATTGCAAGAATGTTCCTCTCTACACAGTTTCATTCATTCTACTAGCAGTTATTGGAAACTTACTCTAAGCCAGGTGTTTTCCAGGGATAGGGGTTACAGAAGTGAAAAGACAAACCACTACTTGTCTTCCTGGAACTTATATACTCTCTTGAGTCCTACAGTACACCATATAAAGATTTTTACCCTACTAATCACTTTCTACTTTGTATTACACTAATTTTATAATAACTTATATAAAGCCCAATGACTTAATTGCACTTCTGACCTAGGAGTTCAATAAGAACAGATCCATGTCTGGTCAACCTTGTACTTCACAATCACTGTTGTTTGTATATAAAAAATATTAAATATTGCATATGCACTAATGCATTGCCAATGATTACATAATTACCTATAGGTGTATTCATATTAGATTTCACTAAACCAAGCACCAAACCTGTCGATTCTTCCCTAGGCAGAGAAATTGGTGGAATGGGTGCACTGAGGTCTATTTGTTTGGCCTGATATTTATGTGCCAAGCATCTGAATTAACATCTCTTTATTTTATCCTCTTCTCTTTTTTTGGCTCACAATACAATTTGCTTGAGTAACTTCATTCATAAAACAAATCAACTAAATCTCAGTTTAATAAAAAATGCCCATTATGTGCAATTCTCTCATTACTTACATCAAATACTTGAATGCAATTGTCTGCATGTTTTTACATAAATTATATTTCATGCAATCCACTGGATTTTGTTTTCTTTTCTGTATAATGTGATAATCAGCATTCTTCTTTTAAATATCATAGTTTAATACCACCAAAGAGGTAGATAATATTTTCAAATAAAAGGAAAAGCAATGTACATTGCTTAAAATACGTCTCTTTAAGAGCAGGATTAAGTGACAGTTTATTATGCAAATAATTTTAGGAGGTGAGAGACGACCTAAAATTTCAGAAAATGGGCATTTATGTGCATGTGCCTCTTACAAGAAAAATGTTGCATCATCTCAAACAAAACACTCAATTAAACTAGCATGTTTTAGATTAGCACTGCCATGAAGAACACTGGCTATGTTCTCTATCGCACTGTGCAGTAGAGCAGCCACTAATCAAATGTAGCTATTAAGCAGTTAATATGTGGCTAGCATGATTGAGAAAATGAATTTTAAATTTTATTTAATTTTAATTAGTTTAAACATAAATTGAAAGAGCTGATGTATCTAGTGGCTTCCATACTGGGCAGCACATTCTAGATAATACACTTTACAATATATGCTCTCTCATGAGTGTGGCCAAAAATCTCATTAGTGTGGCTAAAAGTCTTTCAGGTCAGCAATATTCCCCACCTTATTTCTGCTTTGGTTGTAGTGGAGAGTGAAGAGCTAGAGAACCACAACCCGACCTATGGTAAGCAGCACCTAAGAGGTCCCCTCTCCCACTTCCTGGTATTCATAACTTTCTGTAATCCCCTGCCCTTGAGGCTGGACCCAGTGCCTCATGTCTAGTAAACAGAATACAGCTGAAGTGCCAGTATACCACAATCAAGACTAGGTCATAAAAAGACTGCGGCTTCCTTCGCTGTGTTGGATTGTTTGACTGGGAGAAGTCAATTGCGGAATCATGAGGCAACCCTCAGGAGAGACCCATATCGTAAGGGACTGAAGTCTGCAACAACTACACACATGAACTTGGAAGCAGATTCCCCTCCTATGCCACAGGTTTTTATGAGACAATAAATGTTGTTTTTAGACATGTCTCACAATGAGAAATTATGAGATAATAAATGTTGCTTTTAGTAGCTAAATTTTAGGATAATTTGTTACATAGCAATAAATAACGTCCATCTTAATTTCTGGGTACTGTTGTGAGAACCACAATGGAGGAAGTAAATAATCAGTGCAAAAAATATAGGGTTTTTAGATTTAGAAAATAAAAATAGAAGATGCCCAGTTAAATTTGAATTTATAATAAAAAGCTAATACAGTTTTAATATAAATATGTCCCATGCAATATTTGGCGCATACTTACACTAAAAAATTGTTTGCTGTTTATCTGAAATTTGTATTTAACTGGGAGTTCTGTATTTTATCTGGCAAATCTAAACAAACATTCAGGACTTGAAGTAAAGTCTCTGCCCTTAAGGATGGGCTTAATAGAGGTAGAGACAGCTGCATAAAGAGATCAGTTTACACAGTCAGTTTTGAAAGAGAGGTGCAGAGTAGGTTATTAGGAGAACTATGAAGCTGAAACTAGTGGCATAATGAAGGGTTCTTGGAGGGTGAAGAGAAATGTTATCCTGATGGGATTTACAAGAGAGGTAGAAAGCAAATTTTCACAACATTATATAACAATATGAGAATCTGTGCCAAAAGCTTATTAAATACATTGCTTTCTTTTAAGACTCAAAACTATGAAAATGTAGTAGGGGAATTCCTGATTTACTCAAATATTTCAGTGCTCTACCAGAAATATTTTCATCATGAGTAGTAAAAAAAAAAAAATCAAGAGGACTTAAATATTAAAATTCATATAAATGAAATATTCAGAGGTAGGATTGGCTTCAGGCACAATCTGATAAGATTTCCTGGCTCTCCTCTTTTTGTGATGACTCTATCCTCTCATGGTTTCAAAATGGTAGCCACATTTCTAGGCGTCACAGAACATGGTTCAGAGCTTGTTAAAACTTCATTTCTCTTAAGCGTGGGAGGCAGGGAACATGGTCTTGATACTGATTAGAAAACTTGAAGCCTATGTGTCCATTCCCAAACCAATCATGAGACTGTGTGATGATTGGCTTAGGCCTGGGCCACTTGCAGAACCCTGAACCAATCAGTGTCAAGAGGGAAGGACGGTGATTTTTGGCCAAGGAATAGGGTGGAGCCCAAACTGGGACTACACACCAACCCCACTGAAAGTATGTGGTTGCTACACAGTGAGAGGATAGAACTGATATGAGAAAAACAGGCAAAAAGTGTCAATTCCCGAGGAAACAGCTGGATATACCCTTCATGGCTATTCTGAAACTACTTTGAATGCATTTGTATATGTAATAGTTTGGAAGGTTTATCCATTAAATCTTGAGAAGCTATGGAAATATACATATATAAAATAAACATATACATATATAAAAGTTAGCAAAAATATGGATATCTTTATAATAACAAAGTGGTTGGCTGGTTTCCATGACTTCTAAAGTCCCTTTTATTATAAAGACTAATTCTAAAGAGTGAGAATATAAAAATGATAGAAAACGGCCCAGGACTAATATAATCAGTGGACTGAGTAAACCAGAACAGTGCACAGACTGGTACTAGGGTAAATTTAAGACAGATAAAATATGCGCAAGGTTTAAGGGTGCATATGAGAGAGAGAGAGAGAGAGATTGAGATTTTCAGGATGGTTTGTATACCTGACAAATTGCTGCCTCCCGCCAAATGCAGATAAAATATTGATGTTAATGAACTCTAGATGTCTCAGTCACACTGACATTATTACAAATCTGATGTCAATTCCTTAATTTAATATTGAAGTCCTCTAAATTATTATTGATGGCTCTTTGAGATACTTATTGAATTGGAACCTTTTATCTCACTCTTCTACACTTAAAGTACATTATATTTCTTGAGTGAACTCTGGACGTCTTTCACTGACTTTTACTTTGTACTTTCACAGACAAAATTCTGCCAAGAATAATATTAGCTGAGGAATAGTGTAAGACTTTGACCATCAAGAAAGATCATTGTTGAAAAGTGATTTGTAATTACTTCTTATAGAAGAAAAGTGAATATAAGCCACTAAGGTGATATCACATTGTCAGCCAATTAAATAAAGCTACTTATTTATTAATTACCTTCATGGTGGGGTTCTATCCTTTGGAAAATGAATTTTCTATTGTTTGTGTTAAAGTTATGTTGACTACTCTTTCCTAATTATCTTTAAACAGTGTAAGTCTTGAATTTGATCTTTTTTCTTCCTTACGTGTAAAATATTTTTGTTGATCAATGGCATATGTTTTATTAATTGAAACCTACATTAAGAGAACAGTAGTGACCCAAAATTTTGTAAATACATGCTGAGTCTAAAACATTATAAGGTGGGGGAAACTGGTCGAAACCCTAGAGACAAATATGAGCTCTATAATATTCAGATTTGTTTGGAAGGTGTATTAGGAAGGTAAATATACAATGATTAGATAATTTTCATAGCATTATTTGTGATGTCAAAAATTTGAAATAATAAAAATTTTATAATAAAGTAATTCACATAAATTCAGTGCCTATACCTAAGGGAAAATTTTGTTGACAAACATCATGTAACATGGAAAAAATAATTATTAAATAATGTTAAGTGTAAAAGGAGGATGCAGTCATTTACACCATGATTATCATGATAATTGAATGGGGTAAAAATGCTCACATGGGGAGAAGAAAAATCTGGAAAGAAATATGCCAAAATGCTAACTAGAGGGTAGTAGGTCTGGAATTTATTTTTTTAATTTTTTTAAAAATTACTTCCACCTTTCCATGTGGTTTCTGTGTACTTGTAGTGAAACCAAATTTTAGATGGTCTAAGATATCGGTTCATAAAATGTAATTCCTGAACCAAGAGAATCAGAATCTCCTGGGAACTTGTCAGAAGTGCAAATTTCTAAATCTATTTCAGGCTTATTGAATATGGTCCACCATATCTTAACAAGCCCTCCAGCTGATTCTGATACTTGCTCACATCTGAGAAACAAGGTCTCGTATAACTTCAATCACAATTATTAAGATGGGTACTGCATGCCGCTGGGCTTCTCTCTCAGTGTAGTCTCATCCTCAAGAAGGCTAGCCTAGGCATCTTCACCTGGCCAAATCAGGGGTCCAGGAAAGCAAGAGCAGAAAGGTATACCTTAGACTTGGCACAGCCACAGAAACTTTTCTGCCCTCCTGTCTGACAAACCAAGTCACGAGGCCAAACCAAATTCTAGGAGTTTGACAAGAGACGGCTGGATATTGAACCATGCCCTGCACAAAAGACATGTTCAGGTCTTAATTTGTGTTCTTTGGTTGAACCTATGTGTACATAGGAGTTTTGATGATGTTATTGTCAGTTAAGGTGCAGTGTTTTATGAATAGTAACTTCAAAGATCCCATTTAGATGAGGCCAACTTGAATGAGGGTAAGCCTTACTCTGTATGACTGGAGGCCTTAGAAAGGGAAGAAATTCAGGCATAGTCAGTCCGTTGGAGCCAGAAGTCAGCAGAAAACAAAGGATCAGGTCCCAGGAGAGAGAGATTGCCTTGAGATGGAGGGTTGCTGGAAGCCACAGACTCTGGGAAAAAGCAAGTCCCCAAGACCATGATGTTGGACTTCCAGCCTCCAAAACTGTGAGACAATAAATTCCTGCTGCTTAAGCCAAGCCATACCATTGTGTGATATTTGTCATAGCAGCCCTGGCAAACTGAGACTGAGACTCTATCTCTTGATGGGAAGAGCTACAAAGTTACATTCAAAGGGGCATGAACAAACTGCAGGGAGTAATTTGTTGTCATATTGTGTGTTGTGTTGGGTGATTTTTTTTTTTTTTCCGCTGTTACACCAAATGTATACAGTGTATATAATTAGGTTCTTAGTAAATATCTGTCTATTTATTCATACTATTTGCTGTCCCTCTTTTTTGAACTGGAAAATAATACAATAATATTCACTATTATGTAGTCCTCTTTTTCTAATTTCTATTTCTTCTTATCTATCATTATTTTCTTTCTTTCTTTGTTTTTAACACTTACCATGATATTTTACTCCTTTCTTACTGGTTTTCTGTACCTTCACTATAATGTCACAATCACCACTCTGATTCCTAGTAGTTTCTACACCATTCAGGCATGAGCAGTGCTGTGGTACAATGAACATGGAATTAAGAACTTCTGCCAGAAACGATCTTGTGTAAGATATGTGACCTCACTGGCTGTCATTGGGGCCCCCTAAGTTAAACACTAACTCAGATCTCTTCCGTATCATATAAGATTACACGATTCTAATCGCTGTATGTTTTTGGTAAAGGACTTCAAATACTAAGCCAACAGCAGCAACAAAAAGGCACTCTTATGGTATTTGAGAGCACATAGTGTTTCTATCTTGTGCTCTACATTTATTTTTAAGTTCTCAAGCTGCCAGAAATAACCTATCCTCTATATGAATCAGTACATTTTGCAATGATAATGGTTTGACATTGTAATTGTAATGAAGTGAAAACCAAAAAGACAAGCTGGAAAATAATGTCAAAAAATAAACTAGATAATAGTCAAATATTAAAATAGAATATTAGACACGTTAAATATCCCAATACATGATTGAGGAGCTAATTCAAAGTATTGGAAAACAGAGCCATTCATTTTGATATATCTGCTTTAAAAATAAATGAGAATGCATTAACCATAAAATAGACTCCCATGAACCAAGGCTGCTTTAGATTTGGTATTCATTATAAATCAATAATAATAAGCATATGCTATACATAAATGCACTTGAATTTTATGCAATGATATGGCTTATTATTTCCAGCACTTCAAAGGGGTGCTTAAAGTTTATTTCTACTTATATTCTATTGACTATAAGAAAAGTTATATGAGTAAAATCAACTCAGTTCAACTCTAGTCCTTTTCAATATAATCCTCCCCCAAAATAATACTAACCCCAAACAAAGTAAAACATGTGCTTTTTATTGAAATAATGAATATTAAACATTTAGCCAGCTAATTTGACTATTCAGTAAATCCAGTATTTAATCTACGCTGGCACAATTAAAATGATCCATTTTCCTTTGCCTCAGTTGTTTATGCCATGCTTTAACAGATATAACCATGAAGACAGAATTTGTGTTCTACTACGTGATTTCACTTTTGTTTGGGGTGTGTGTGTGTTTCTCAGTACATATGCACTCACACACCTAACTAGACGTATGCATAAAATTATGTACATATTACACTTAGATAGTTTAACTTACTTGAATTATTATACAATACTAAAACTCAAATACACCAAGAAAAACAACTGAGACAGATCTAAAATGGCAAGAAAGAAACAGAAACATAAGACATATCAGTTGCCTAGAATTAAGCAATACATATCAACCTCAGTTTACTTTTAAGTTGTTTGATAAATAAGAAAAAAAACCAAAGGGAATATATTGTATTATTACCATTTCTTGGTAAGAAGATGTTTAAAGTAGTAAGCTTGTACTCAATTTGTACATTTTTTCTCTTGATATCCTTAAAACACTTACCATAGTGCCTGGCCCATGGTACATAGCCTTTATATATTTTTTTGAAGAAATCAGTATAAGCTAAGGACCCTCTCCTCACCGGTATAATTGTCTAATAAATCATGCATCTCAAAAGATTACTTTAATAATTAAATATGATAATATATAACATTATTAGCATAATGCCTCATATGAGATCTTTGCTCAAAATTGCTTGTTCATTTTATAATCAATAATATGTGACCACAAAAAAGAAAGAGGCATTCTACTCCAAGGAAATATTATAGATAAAAGTGATTCTCACAAATATTCACTCTCCAGAAATAAACACTAAATAGTTGAAACATTCAAATTGTCAGTGCTCTATCATTTAGAAGTTATAAATTAGGAAGAACCCAAACAGCTATTCAAATAACGCATCAAGATATTTTTTTCACTGAGATGATATCAAAGTGAGATTAAATAAGGAAAATACAGTCAAGCTAAAGCATGAAAATGTGAAGAGAATACTAATTATTTATATAGACATTAATAACATCAAACTGAGAGTCCTGAATTACAAGTTTGAATGGGCAAATGTAATTGAAGCTACCTAATAGAATCTCAAACAATAGATGGAGATAACGGCTGATAATGAAACGGGCAGGCAAAGCAAAAATCAAAGTATTGCAAATGAACAACTACTTCAAATGAGGGAAAGAACCATTACCATGGTCTAGGGGTTAGAATCGTGTTGAAACCACTGCCAGGTGTAGTAGGCTGAACAATGCGTGGTCTTCCTATCTGTGAAGATGACCTCACACGGTAAAAGTACCTTTGTAGATGTGATTAAGTTAATATCCATCTTTGATGGTGAGATGAGCCTTTATCTAGGTGGCCCCTAAATTCCATCACAAGTGTCCTTATAAGAGAGAAGGTGAGAGAGATGATAGAAAAGAGGAAAAGGAGCTGAGAAAATGGAGGTGGAGACTGAGGGCTGATGGCCACCAGAATCTAGAAAAAGCAAGGAACGGATTCTCCTCTAGCCCCGAGAAAGCGGTCAGAGCCCGGCCCTGCCGCCACCACTGTTTCGGTCCAGTGAACTGATACTGAGCTTTGGAGCTCCAGAGCTGACTGAGAATAAATTTTTGTTGTTTGAAGCCATCAAGTTTGTGTTACTTGGTAACAGCAGTTACAGAAAACGAATGCACCTGTATCACAATCATCACAGTCACACTCTGTGTTCAGGGGGTATTCACCTTTAAAAACATGGAGATGATTTTATTTCATTTCAAATTTCTTTATGAATACATACATGCAATAGAGCCCTGAAATGAGTCTAAGGAAAAGGATACAATAATAAAAAATCAGGAATAGTTAAAAGATATTTAAAGTGATTTTATTTCAGGACTAATGATTGCTACTGAAATAATATAAATATTAACATTTTTCTTCTTTCAATGAGCAATTTAATGTAAATTAACTTTAAAAAAAGGGTCTATTGCACATAAATATGCCAATGTCTGTGACATGCTGAGTGTTATAGCTGATCAATATCTTTTAGCCCAAAAAAGGCCTGTTCTTCAGCTTGTGGTGGAAACACTTATTTCTCCTCCAATATGAGGTCTCTCAAGCTCTATTTTATGTTATTTAGCTCTTTGTCAATCCTATAAACTTGATAAGCACAATTTAAAATTTCCTTATAAATATTATAACACTGTAATAACTTAGTAGTGAACAGCGAAATCTGAAACAATTGAATTACTGAAAATAACCTTCTTAAATATATTTTAAAAGATTAATAAGCAACAAAAATAATTAATTATTGAAGACCTATTTCCATAGGGTTCATAGATGAGCCATATGAAAAATAGGTCCACAAGCTTGTGGTGGCCATCTCAGGATGATCCTTGGGAAACTATAAACCATTGGCAAGGATAGAAGGAGAATCCCCAGAGCTTAGAACAGTGTTTTGCACATTAAGCTAAAATATAAAAAAAAAACATATAAAAAAAGGAAAAGCATAGTAACCTAAAGGAATGCTATATGGTGTTAAATATTTATCAGTGTGAACATAAGGTTATAATTCAAACCAGAGATAGTCTATTCATTGAGTATTCAACACAATTAATATGCTCATTTCAAGCAGACACCATGTGATTTTCAGGGACTAACGTCTAACAGCTCAATGTAAAGTTTACCCTAATACTTAGTTATAAACATATCCTTCATAGTCTGGAGTCACACTAGGGGTAGTTGAAGAAATATTCACAACCTGAGGGTGAAGAAATATTCACAAACCCATTTAGATTTGGTCTCAGTATCTAATATTTATAAAGACAGCACAGCATTGTGGCTGGGAGTACAGAATAGGAGTCAGGTTCCTTCATTTTGTATTCTGGCCCTGACATTTGCAGTCTGTGTGATATTGGGCAAATTATTTAACTTCTCTGTGTTTCAGTCTTAAAATGGGATCTAATAGGCCACAGGTTTGTTATGGATGATTAAATGACACAATGTTTTCAAAGTACTTAGTATTATAAAATTGTATGTTTGGTAAATAACATTTTAAAAAATATCATACACTTACAGAGTTTCATGAACACAAAATTCATTAGGGAATCAGAAAAAATAATTTTGTTAATTCAAATTGGAATAAAGAGAATCATCCATGCTAATTATTTTATTTACAAAGGGATTAATAATATCATATCTAACCAGTATCATGCTGGTATATGAAACTGCAATATTTATTATTTTAATTGGCAACATAAGAGAGTTAAACAAATATTAACTGAAAGGTTCAATTAATGATTCATTTGAAAGAATATACTTAAATCTGTTTGTAAAATGAACCCACACATTTGAAGACAAAGTATGCCTTATCAGCAAAATGTAAACCCTGAATCCTTCTCCCTCATTAGTGGGAAGTGCAGTAGGCAAGACTGTCCTCAATAACCAATTAATGAAAAGCAAGTGACTGGAGTTCTAAAATCATGGTTTTACTATTTGTAAAACATTAAATAATTAAATTGGATTAGCAGTCCCATAGCACTTCTAACTTCACACCTAAACCGCAAAACACAAATAATATACTGAAAGATTATAGATATATTTTAATATTGTTGTTAAAATAAAAGTTTTTAGGCACATACTGCTCAGGTGGACATAGAGAGTTGCAGGTACTAAGGACAGTGATTAATAGAGGGGACACCCTCTTCGAAGGGATGGTGCAATTTCTTTCATTAATACTGTGGCTTCCAGAAGCTATTTGAGAAGCAGCCAAGATGTCCTAAGAGCAGAGCATTCTGGGACTCCGGAAGCTCAAGATGGCTGCGCTTATTTGACATATTCATCAAAACAGAGGAAACTGCAAAAGAATAAGAGAGGGAATCTGTGGCAGTTTGAGATTATTTGTGAATCCCCAAAAGAGAAAGATTATATTTGTAAACGAATCTATTCCTCTGGGTGTGATACCCTTTCATTTCATTAGATTCAACTGAGATGTCTTTGATTAAATTACCTTTAAAATTAAGGCTTTGATTCGACCACATCAGTAAGGTGTGACTCACGTTGAGTCCCTGCCTCCTTGGTGGGCCGAGATAAAATGGACATTCCCTTAAGAAGACACACATGGAGAAGGAAAGAACTTGGTAATTTCGGTCCTGCCATGTGACAGACAGGAGAAGGCTCAAACACCTATAGTCCCAGGAAGAGAGACAAGCCATTTGCCTGATAGTTGGCAGCTGAGCAGCTGAGCAGGCCTAAGAGACAAAGCAGAGATCAGAAACCTTCTTGCTTCAACATGTGACAACTGACGTTGGTGAGAAAAGAACTTTGAGCTGGACTCTTTAGGGCCTTGTAACTGTAAGCTTTTATCCCAAATAAATACCCTTTATAAAAACCAACAGATTCTGGTACTCTGCATCAGCCCATATTCAAGATTGGACAAAGAGGTCAATTATCCATCTCAGATGCTCAAAGCCTAGCCCATTGCCTCGTTCAAGCCTTGCACTGAACACACTGAATCAAGGCTAGTCCAAGCCACTCATCTCAGGGAGAATTTTAAGTTCTTGGAACCCATGTTTCCCATTTTTGTAAAATCGGTAAGTATAGGGGTGAGTAGAGAGGGATATTAGAAAACATGAAGTGTCTGTTCATTCGCTCTTAGGTCTGATTGAGGTCAGAAGCTATGTCTAGTGATATAATATTTGATGCACTAAGAGTCATGTACGACTCTTAAGTCTCTGTAGTTTACCCAGATATTGTAGCCCTGTGATGAAGGCAGGCTACCAAACTCACATTGACTATAATGAGTAGAAATAAATTTTTATTAGGTTAAGTCTCTGGCACTCCAGGTTTTTGTTTGTTAAATCAGTTAGTGCTAATTACCTAAGACAGAAAATTCATAAGCTATTACTATTTCACTTTGCTAGAATAATCCCTTGTAACTCTGATTTCCAAGGCATCTTTCAGCGAGCAGAGAAAGGTGCACACACAGGTGCCTGCGTTCTTTCCAAGGCGAGCTTCTGTCCCAGCACGGGTATAAATAGCACACCACCTTTGCCTATCTGCAAACAACCTCTTTGCACAGCTTTGCTTCAAAAAATAATTCTGGATAACTGAAGAGGAAACCTACACCCTAGTGTGTTCATTAGGAATAATAATATAATAATAATAATAATAAATAGCAAGCATTGCTTCTGACTTAAGTCATTAAACAAAAACACCCAAGGAAAATATATGTCTAGCAAATTGTGTTTCTATGATTGCATATAAATCATAGAAATAAACTGTCCATCACCATTTCTGGGAGGGTTATTGATTATATACATTTACATTAAGGATGTATTGTGATTGCTACTGATCCTCTAGGAAGTAGCTGATGTTACTCATGGTATTGGGCTAATATAAGAACTTTTGAAAACTGGCAAGGCCCGCCTGCTCATGACTAAGTAGACTTCAACACATGCGTTTACTGGGTCAAACTGTGGCATTCCCCCTGCAATAACCCTGTTACTGATTTTCTTAACCCTTTATTATAATTGAGTGTGTTATAATGGAATAAGTAAATGCTTCAAAGTAATTTTTCATTTGTACCTTAATTTATATTTTAAACATTAAAGAAAAAAATATCCTAATAAATTTTGAAAAGTAAACTGGCACATAAAAAATAACTTGCCATATTTGCCAGTTACTAAGGTAGGGCCAATTCAAAGAATGTAGGTTTATAAAACATTAAGATTTATTTAATACATGATATATAACCTTGAATTAGTTCAAAAGCATTGAAATTCCTCCATTTTAAGAAATGGTTGTTTTTTTCCCCCTAAAAATACAAAAGGCATGTTGTAGTGATTTCGATCGGGGAACATGGGGCGGCTCTAGTTTACTGAAACCTAGAGGCGATCACTTAGTGGCTATTTTACCTTGAGAAACTTAACTAGGTCTTACTTTCCTTGTCTGAAAAAATGAAGGTAATAACAGCACCTACTTCACAGAGCGGTTGTGACTTTCAGTGTGTTAACACACACTAATGTGATTGTTTAGAATCCTGCCTAATGTGAATAAAGCACAATATAAATTAAGTAAAAGGAAATAATTATAAATTAATAAATTGAAAGATCACTCAAGTGAGGTGTAAACGTTAAATGGAAAGTTCTCTAAGATTGTCTAGGCCTGCATTTATATTGATATAGAAGAGAAACTCAAAGAGGTTAAATAACCCACATGACTTAGTGGCTGATCCAGACTAAAGGGCTTGATTTCATAACTAGACAACTTTTATCTTTACAATCTAACTTGACAAACATCTAAAGAAAAACAACCAAAAACAAATAAACAGAGTTGGCTGCTTTAACACAATAAAAATAAGGGCGACATGGCTATGATTGTAATATACTGGGCTACATTGGAAGGACTGTTTACTAAAGCATGTTTCTTGCCTAAACTACAATGGAAAATGCTTGTACTTTATCCATGAATCACTGTTCCTCAGCTGCTTAAGCTTTATATGTTGGGAGAAAACCACAAGGTAAATTGCAAGAAAATGAAAAGCCATATGAAAAATTCATCAGGTTGATTTCAGTTCTGTGTACCTTTGCAAAATACATAATCTCCTTCTACTTAAAAAATGGAAAGGGCATTTTTTAAAAATGGTGGTTCAGTTCATTTTGTGTTTAAGGTTGAATTGAACTACATGTTCTATCAAATGATTTCGGATATGAATCAGCAAATTGAACAGTGAATTTCCAGAACTCAGCAACATCAAAATTGGACAACTATTCAAAGATGGGCAAAGAAAAGGAACGTTAGCACAATTCAACTTCCTTCAGCCATCTGTGCCACAGCCAAAGTACCATACAGGAAACGTCCCTGGGGAGTTCAGTGGAAATGTGCAAGCTTCCCGCTGTTTCCAATTCTCTTAGGACAAAAGTGTTTGTAATTTCTTCTCAAGAGCCATTATATACAAACACAGAAACAAAAAAAAAATCGGTAGGACAAGGATCATCTGCATTGTTAAATTTCACAAGGATTTCCTCAGGCACTTCCATAGGCACATTATGGAGGCTCAGCAGATTTTAAAATAGGGAAAATAAGGAAGAAATTCCAACGTTATCAAAGTGTGGTTAGTTATTAAAAATTGTAATGGTCGTTATCTGGATAATATTGTTAATAACTGGCTGCATATTATACTCGAATTGTCCTACCAAGTTTTAGAAGGGGCTATAATCAGCAGTCCCGAGATGTCACCTTTAGCGGATCTTTCCCTTGCTTTTGGAATAGTCCCTGGAACGCCCACGGGCTGCCCTGTGAAGCCCACCCCTCCTGAACCTCATGACTTTAGGTGAGCATTGGTAACATTTCTACTAAACCCCACATGACCTGAACGTAGGTTGAAGTAACATCCCCTGAGCTGGAACGCATCGGCAGCTGATGAGTATGTTATTCCACACCCGACGTGACTCTGGGATGACCACATGGCAGGGCCACAGTAGAGTGACTATTTGCACAGGGTTCCAAGTGAGAGAATTAAACCTCTCTGCTGTTTCAATACAAGGGTCATCTTCTGTAACTAAATCATCCAGGCCTATTGGTCACCAATGTCTAGGATAGAAGGGACTATTTATTTATTTGTGTCTTAAAGATTCCTACCGGTGGAGATTTTAAGAGACTTCTATTTGTTTTTAAGACAAAAGCAAAGCACTGACTCATTCCAACTGGTAGGCACTGTTAACTTAATGACATTCATCTTCAAATGTTGTATAATTCTAGGAAATTTACGCTCTAAATCATGTTTTGAGGATAGCATCCTTACTTAATATAAACGTATATTCTGCACATAATGCTGCCTCTACTATTTTCATACTTATTTTGACTGGCTTACAAACCAAATGCAATCACACTTTTGAAAACCAAGAATAACTTTAGAATTGAATTTAAATTTAGAATTAAATTAATATCATCTATATAATTATCTTTTTGACATAAATTTTTGAGTACAGATATTTGCCTTATTTGAAATCTCTGGATATCCATCACAGAACTTTGTATAAGATAAGTTACCAGTTAACATGCATTTTACCTGTTATGTGAAGTTTAAATGTGCCCTGTGGTGTATATGCCTCAGATATGTAAATATGTAACAAAGGGTTAGGAAAATACATTTTGCCACATCTATATATTAAATGTGCATATTTGATGTATTTTAGAATGCCATGCATGCAATAAAAGTAATGAATTGAAAGAAGGTTAAGTGACAAAAAATATATACTTCTAATTTAAATATGTAGGTAATCAAACTGAATATTCATATGCTTCCAGTTTTGTGGGCTTGTGTATGTTTGTCATATACAAGTACCCCTGACAGGTCAAGTTTCCCATGGGTGGAATGATGGACATCAAGAAGGGCAGTTATGGCATAAGTTGCCTTGCTAGTATATCCCAGGATCAAACTGGTCACAGAAACACAGGAAGAGGAAAGAGAAAATACAATGTTAATTTCCAGGAGATAGGACTATATGTAAACTTTAGTTTCTTTCTAAATCAAATGTTCTACAATTAATATTTATACTTTTTATAATATAAGTGATTATGAATTGCAAAGTACAAATTGAAAATATGGTATGATATACCGTGAATTTGCCTCTACTCTTAATACAGTGATGGACAAAAGAGGGCAAATGATGATTTAAAAATTTAGTAAAACAGCTAAAATATTACCCTATTAAGTTCACAAATTTCAATATATAGCACTAATTACTAAATGTAATTCAACAATCAGCCTTGCTTCTTCTAATATTGAATTAAGCTAAGAGTGAACACAGAAAATATAATTGGAGAATAAATGACATTTCCACAAAGTTACCCATGTGTGAAGAGCCTTAGAAGCTTGGGAAGAAAACCACATTCCTAATCCTACAGGACAATAGCTCTCATGCTGGCATTGGCCATGAAACGATGGACATGTCGAATCTTATAAAATATCTGACAATAAAAGCAGAGACATCCTGAATTAAAATAGTGCATTATCACTTCTCTAATGAATAGTGCACCAGGAAGCAGCTAGCAACTATTTTTATTATAATTTTAATGGCACTGAAAAAAAAGGTATGGTATATTCTTTTGATTCTCTTTTGTCTTTAATTTGCTAACAAAGTAATCACAAATCTCCCAGATTTTCCAGCAAGAAAAAATGAAACATAATAAAACATGGAAACATCTCATGACTCAATATAATTAGTCAAAGTATGTCAAAGAATACATAACACATTTCATTACTTTAAAAAACTATATTCTTTAGCAAAATATACAACCATTTATAGACATCAAGAGATTCTTTCAGTCGTGCCACACGACACAACATAAGACAAAAAAAAACACAAAGTTTTCTTGAAAATATTCTATTTCATTATACTCACTCTGGTTGTTCACATAAACAATTAGAGTTTTTAGCTCTACATTAATATGAGACCACAGTAAAAGAAGGGATTGGTCCCTGGGTGAAAATGAGCGTAAGAATTACATATAGAGCTTATCTTTCATCTGGGCGTTCTCTTTCTCTTCAAATGATAAATGTATTAATTATTTAGAGTTTTGAAATTGGTAAGTAATTTGTAGGTGTTAGGCCTTAACCTCTTCCCAAGATGGCTGAAATAAAAAATTAAGTTAAATATTTTGAATGAAAAATTTTATTTCCATGTCAGTTCTTTCCAAAACATGTGTGTCACTCTAATCTGCCAACAAGAAATAAATTTAAAAATTTGGCCATATACATTTTGAGGTGGAAATAGTTACTATTTTTTTACATTTCCTAAAAGGGCAATGAAAATTGAACTTAAGAAATTACCTTAATAAATGAGCCCTTCTGTTACACTTTAAAAATTTATAAAATGTGCTAGAGGCACTGCAAAAAGATTCCACTATGCCATAGAAAAGACTAGCGTGATAGGAGATCTGAGTGTAACCACCAATGAGCTCCACCCCTCGGTGTTCACACTTCTGTGTAATCTCCTTTCTTTGAGTGTGCACAAGACTTGTGACTTGCTTCTAACCAATAATACAGGGCAAGGGTGATGGGATGTCTTTTCCATGATTAATTTACATTATATAAAGTTACATCATGGCAATCTCATATAAGAAAGTTAGAGACTCTCCTTGAGGGCTTGAAGACTTAAGTCCGTGTGAACTCAATCACATGAATGAGGCTGGCAGAAGATTCTACAACAGACAAGCTTCCTTATGAGACACAGACCAATACTTTGCAGACTTGTAACATCCTCAGAAGACGACTCAGATAATTCATGCCTAGACTCTTGACCTGCAGAAGCTGTGATATCATAAATGCACGTGGTTTTAAGCCACTAAGTTTGTGGTAATTTGTGATGCAGTACAGTAGCTTTGTACTGCCATAATAAATCGCCACAAATTTGGTGACTTAAAACACTGCAGATTTATTATCTTTCAGTCCTATAGGGGAGATGACCAATATGGGTCTCACTGGACAAAAATCAAGATGTTTATTGGCCTGCTTTCTTCATGGATTTCCTAGGAGTGAATTCTTCTCCTGCAGATTCAGGTTGTTGACAGAATTCAGTTCTTTGCAGTTGTAGGACCAAGGTCCTTGTTTTCCCTCTGGTTGAGAATTATTCCCAGTGTCTAGAAGTCATCACATTCTATGGCTTATGGCCGCATTCCTCCCTCATCAAGGCTAGCAATGGCGATCAAGTCCTTCTCACAGCACATTTCTCCTCCTACTGCTTTTAAGAGTGCATGTGATTAGATTGGACCTGCACAGATAATCTCCCAATTTTAAAGTCCTTTATCACATCTGCAAAGCCCATTTTGCCATGTAAGGTAACTAATCCATAAAGTCCAGAGTTTAGGGCATGGGCACATTTGGGGATGATTGTTCAGTCTACTACATACAGTGACAGAAAATACCCAGTGAGTACTTTATTGTCTTCATTAAATTCCTGAGGTTTCAAAGATTTGGTTTATACTAAAATTGTTGCTTTAATTTTCATTATTTGAACTTCAACTATTACTGCAGTATTTAGTTTCTATTTCTACTCTTCATTGTGAAGATAGTTCATTTACTGTTCAATTTTAGAATTATTCACTGAGACCTCATGCTACCCTGCATTCTTTATAGAGTATGAAGATGGAGAAAGCACTGACCATGAGCTTAAGCAGATCACAATGCAAACAGGACAAGGTTATCATCTGCTCTCGTAAGGTCATGATATATGTATTAGAGAACTAGCCTTTCCCAAGAAGATCACCATGAACTTTGAGAAGTTTCCAAATAATTTTAATAGCCAGAGTATATTTTTAATTGATAAGTATTAGGCATAGAGTACCAGTTTCATCCATCCATCCATCCATCCATCCATCCATCCATTCAGTAATTCCATAAACATTCATGTAATAGTCATTGGCTTGATCTTGGGTATAAATTGATGAATAAAACATGACATAGAAAAGGGAAGCTGAGAGGTGAGTGGTTTGAGAAAATTTATCAAACAAGCCTCTTTGAGTGTCTTAAATAATAATTAGCTATTAAAGAGGATGAGTAGGGGAGTCAGTCCTAGCTAAGGAGCAACCCTAGCAAGCACAAATTATTGCAAAGTATCATGTTTTATGAAGGAGTGCTCAGTTCCTTAGAACAGAAGCACCAACTATAAATCAGAAAGCGGTGGCACCAGGGGCTGGAGAGGTAGACATTAGGGGCTTTCTGGAAGACCCTGTGTCATGCTCCGTACCTGCACTTTATCCTGTGGAATGATAGGGAGTCACAGAACTTTAAGAGCAGTGTGGTCAAATTGGCATTGTAGAGAAACCATGATTGTGGATTTATGCAATAAGAAAGGCATACTGTTTACTGGCTTTGAGAGACGAAACTTTCAGGATAGTGTGTATAGAATTTCTCAATTGCTTTAATTTTAACACAATGAGTCTTTGAGCTTATGGCTTAATGGGTAAGGTCTATATTACCAATATAGCTTGCCTTTTCCAGATGGGGTTCAAAGGTACTACTGTATTTCAGCGTAATCAGTTTGTTTTGCTATCTATCTACCTATCTACCTACTATTTTGTTTTTACATTTAGGAACATTATTCTGAGGAAGAGTTCATAAATTTGCTAAAATACCATCATTTATAGTGCAAAAGAGTTAAGACAATATTTCTTAATAGATGCCAACAACAATTTCACTTGTTTCACCTCTTCATTTTAATTAAAGTGTTTTTACATTGTCTTCTTAGCTATTCGAATTTCCATTTGTGTGCCTATTATTTTTATGGTGCTATTGTCCAAATCCCCCTATAATCCTTCTTCTCATGAACGAAGTTGACCTTCATTCAGTGAGGTGTTCTCCACCGGGTTCTACAGATGCTTAAGACGTGGTAGAGCACAGAAAGAGCAAGAGTTTAGGCGTAGGAAGAGCCAGAAACAACACCCAACTCTGACACACATTTATAATGAGAATTTGGGAAAGACATTTCACCAGTCTAAGCCTAAGCCGTCATCTGTAAAGTAAGTTTGTTCATTTTTATCTCCGACGTTTGAATGAGATTGCATGCAGAAAGCACTACTTATTACTTGGTATAAACCTATTTTCAAAATTATTAAGCAAAAAATGCAAAGACATCAAAGATCCACTTGTTGGTATATTTAACTTCATATGTGGAAATGTTAAATTCACATACCTTACACTCTAGGCATTGATATGTAAAAATTTTATGGAGTGATTTTTAGTAGTTTCAGATGTGTATTTGCAATCAACTTCCAAAATGCACTGATGCGTTAATAGAGATGAATAAAATGTATGAGAGAAAAGAATAATGGATATGACGCTAGTTTTAGTTGTCAGGTCGTTACATTCTATTGTATCTCAGCTTTTGAAAAAAATCAATTAAAAAGCCAAAGGACATATTTTGTAAAAATCAGTTGTTATTCAAATGTAAGTTGTCATCATTATAGCTTATATTATTCTCCAGTACACGACACTCCTGGAGGATGGACAATCCAAGTCATTTTTGTTCTCCCAGAAGCCTTGGGCTTTGCTTTGGCCAAAGGAAGAGTTTAATGCATGTTCAATGCATGAAGCTGGAGAGACATTTTAGTACAGATCCAAAATTATTAATCCAATGTTATTTCTGGGACAGGAAACACTTTGAAACACTTAAATATTTTCAAAAATTCAAGACTCACAGTTTGCACTAGCATACAACAATAATTTCCTTCTTATACAAGGACTTAATGTGGCAAAATTTTAGGCACTCAGTACAATGTAAAACATGTTTGGGAACCAAACAATGAATGAATCTAGGCTAGGTTAGAGATATTCCTAGTCATGTCTTCTCTAATTCCCATAACTAAATTTTGGACAATATTCTATTAATTTACTTTTTCTCACTAGTGCCTTTAATGTCTAGCTCCTCAGTGTATAAGAATCAAGATAGACGACAATGAGAGATGAAGAAATTCAAATTCCTACACCACGTTTTATGTAGCTAACATTGGTCAAGTGCCTAGCCTTTCTGATCATCAGTGATTTTACATATAAAGTATAATATTTCATAATAGAAATGATTGGTGTAGGGATTAAATAAAGTTACATGTACAGAACATGGGTCTGAATATCTGCCACAAAATAAATATTGGTTAGTGTTTTCCTTTCTTCCATGTGTTCAAATTCCAAATTCCATGTGTAGAATTCAATAAGTAATAACTGTAGAGTTAAAGTGAAAGACAAAATATCTGTTATTAGTCCTTGAGTACCATTTAATTCCCAGCATTTTCTCAAATGTTACCAAAATACCCATGTAAAAATTGAAGGTCTAAGAAAACTAGTTTGTAAAGCATCATTGTATATGGCCTATCCAAATCGTCCACAGGATAATTTATGCATCTAACTTCCATCATGGATGCTGTTCAACTGTTTGAGCATTTCCTACAAAAAGACTCTCAAATGTGCCCAATCGTCAGTGATGGCCATTACACATGGTCATCATGGTGAGACCACTACATTCATTGTCTTGCTCAATAGGATTTATTTAAGCCCAACCATAAAAATCCTGAGACAGAATAAACCTTTATTTACAACGCAGTGATTTTACTCTGGAAAAGCAGTAATGAGGACATATGAATGTCCAACTCCTGCTGTTGATTGGCACTTACCGTTTTTCTCTCAATTTAAGTGTTAAGTATTTTTTCTCTAGAGGAAACATTTTCAATCAGACATTACTAGGACTGGTAGGCTGACCAGCTGTCTTAGCATTATTACTCTTATAATGACACAACCAAATGGGATGTGGCTGTTCCATAAATTATGTCTTTTCTTCACAATACAGTTAAGTTGTTATTCATCTTAGCGAATATGCTTTGGAAAATGAAGCATCTGCCTATTTGCTTTTCAAGAGCTCAGTTACAATGCAGCATTTTAATTTCTTACTCTATCTTTCTGCATATTTTTTTCCTTCTTGTGTTTCATTCTTAAGTGTTCTTACTAGAATGGAAGAATATACACAACTTGGAATTCGATATGTTTGATTGCATTTTAGCTAGATTTTTACCAGATTTGTACTCTTACATTTAAAGACTTTAAAAACGAATGTCAGGCAACACATTGTCTTTAAGAAATCACTCCTTTATTCGTTCAGGAACATTTCTTGTTTGTTTATTTACAGTCAGTTCCTTGGTGGATGCTGTAAGCACACTATTGAAGAAAATAGATGAGGTCTCAACTCACTGTCATGGGACTCACAGTAGAGTGAGGCAGAGGAGTGCTACCCAAAACGTACCCAAACAAACATTCAGGTAATAGCTGTAACACCTATGCACCTTGCTAATGCCTCTCACCATCATGGTTTTGTGCCTGAGAGGTATTACAGCTTTTCATTCTCCTAATTACTATATGTTTAGTTCAACTCAATTCATCAGGTGCTGTGATATTACCACATATTCTGACCCTGGAAGAAATAAAGGCCTGTGTCAGATTCTGGAGTATGAGCTAATTTTTCTTTACCAATAACATTCTGTCATAAAAAAACAAAAAAGACAAAAGACAGATACTGAATTAGGTTTACAATGACCAACTCTTCAGGAAATCATTCCTGAATTTTCTTGCAGACCACACTTCTCAGACTACTAATTTGGGTATTGCTTTCCTTTTCCCAAGTCTCTATTCTGAACACCAGTCTACTTCTAGCACTTTTTTCTCCATCTTAAAAAAATGTCTATTCTCTCTCTTACCCTGTCGTACATATTCTCTGGAGCCATGCTCATTCTCCCCAGTTGGATGAAGAGAAAGGTGAGAGAGTAGGAGAGCAAGGATAAAGCAGGGACTGGTACTAGTCATTTTCCCCCCTGTTACTATTCATAGATATTTAATTATTAAAATCTTCAGAAAAATTATGATTTCAAAATATTTCCAAAGAAACAATGCCATTTTAAAAAATGGATAGTTGGTAATTTGTAGATTTTTCCATTTTCTATGACTTTGAATGATTTCCTATGTGATTCTAGAAGTAAATTACTTTATTACAATATTATTTTCATATATTTCAAAACTTAAGTGTTTTATAATTTTATACTCAAGCTAATTAGTTTTATCTTTTGAAAAGATAAATGACATAATGTTACATGAATATGGGCCAAATCATAAATTTATAAAAATAGTACCCTTTAAAAATGCTTTAGTGGAAATTACCATATAAACAAATTTCACAGTGTATAAAGATTTTACTGTTTCTTCACATTTGAAAGACATATTTTGCTAACCCTAGATCATCTCTATTAACCTGAGATCTTTAATGTATTTTCTATTTTTAAAAAAGATCTTGGAACTCCTAGAATTGGTAAAAATAAAATATTTTATACATACAATAGTTAAATCTGATTACAAAATGAAATAGAGGAAAATGAATATGAAAAGTTATGTGATAAACAAACGTAAGTGGTATTACTGTTATTTCAAATGACCAAAGTAAACTAAAAAATGATGGCTTATCTAAACCATGTTGACATTAAGTTTCAGTGACTGGAACTGCAACTGGCACTTCTCTGGCCAGCCAGTAAATAATCAGTATTTTTCATACATTCAAAAAGGAATTTAAAATGGAAATAATATTTTTCTTCGATTGTTTTGCAGTTATTTTGAAAATTTTGCATTATCTAAAATTTAAAGTAGCTGATTTATTTTTTCTATTCAATTAAAACTGTTGCCCAAATAATCGTATTTCTTAAACTGAAAATCATTATTCATTGGCAGCACTTTCATTGGGAATAAAGGACTGGTTGTGTATTGCTACATGAGTATTAAGCATTCACATGCTAGTTTTAAAGAAAAATGTTCACAATGACTGCATAAAAATCAGTATAAATAATACAACATTTATATAGGTCACCACAGAGGAAGAACCACAACTACGTTCATTTTAATTAATGTAACTTTCTACTCTTAGGAATTCATTATATGATATTTATTGTAGCATAAAAGATTTAAGCATTAAAAAGTATCAAACCTAAAAGCTCAAAAATACAGGAATGGTTAAATGTCTACGAGGGCAAATTGAATTTTGTTCAGACTAAGAAATATAAACACCTGTTTATTATCCACTGAGTGTGAAGTGAGAATACAAAACAATACATATTACAATTGCACTGATGCAAAATATGTAAATATGTGGATGGAGAACTTAAGGTAATAAAAATGAAAATAGACACAGCAATAGGGTGAAGTACTTTTTTTTTCCCCCTTTTGAAGGTAAATGCTCATTATACTGATTTTACAGTCAAATATCCAAAGAAGGAGGAGAGAAAGCAGAGGAAGAAGAAAAGAAAGAGAGGGGAGGAAATCAGAGTGAAATAAATCATATCTGAACCCTTTCCAAAAGTGACAGATAAACGTTTCCCCAGGGAATTGAGTTGCTGGCCTATTAAAATTACTTTGTTATTAAAACTCTATTATACTTTTAGAAATTTCAATGGCTATAGAAAGCTTATAATTGATGTTTTTATTCACTTGCCTTTGCAGTTTATTTCTCTAAGATGAAGTATTTGAGCAGATCATATTTTTAACTTCAATATCAGATTGGTTTCACATATCCTATTTTCTTTTTGTTACTGAAAATAGTGTTAAAAATGAATATAGAGTAATAAACATGAGACTGTAAAATGTAGTAAAATGATATAAAACCAATTATGAAAAGGATTCTGATAAGTCAAGAAATGACTAAAAATATAACAGAATTTAAGGAAAGAAAAAGCAAAAAATATGAAGCACATACAGTGACAGAAATTTTTTATTATGGAAATCAGAAAAACAAACTTGAGAAATTGTCCTGTTTTAAAATTTTTTACTTTATGCATATCACCCCACACAGAGGGGCTCCTGAGAGCTCTGGAGACACCCAGGTCCTATATAAGGGGGGATAGCCCCAGAGACTGATGCCTTATCAGTGGGTTCTATTTTGGAATCTGTGCTCCCGAGAGTGACAGAATTGGACTCAAATAAGTCCTCCCTGCACAGGGTTCATCAGTCCCTTCTATTCAAACCTATATGTGATGCTGGAGTTTTTAGGTATACTTCCAGAGACTGGAGCTTCTGGCCTACCTATGTGCCAGGTGTGCGTGGAATCCCGGTGGAGCTGCAACTCCTACCCTACAGCTCAATTGACTCATCCAAGTCACCTGGCGAGGAGACAACGATGGGCAACGGCCATCCCAGGGAATGGAGAGGGCCTGCATCTGCAGGCAGGATCATCCCACCCACCATATCCATGGGATATAAGCCCTCTCTCACTTGGAGTTGGAGTGGACATCACCATCCCATTCCCCTCAGGATTGGGGGGAGAACTATGGACTAGAGTGGACTTGATGATATTCTGTTGTTCACATATGGTGATTCTAGCAATGCAAGAAATTATAACAATGAGGTGGAGCCGGTGGCCACTGGACACTTTTGGGGCAGGGAGGGGATGAGCAGTTGAAATACAGGGGCTTTTTCGGGACTTGGGGGTTGTCCTAAGTGTCTTTGTGGCAACGGATGTAGGCCATTTTAAATCAGCACACACCACTCAGAACTGAGTGGGAGAGAGTGTGGTCTACAGGGTGAACTGTGGTCTATGGTTGGTGGCAAGGCCCCAGGATGTGTAAGTCCATTGAGGGTGGTGGGCCACACTGTGGGAGATGTTTGTGTGGGATGTGGTGGGAGGTGTGGGAGGTGGGCAACATGGGAATCCCGGTAGGTTCTGTGTAATATTTTAGGTAGTCTAAGTACCTCTTTTTTTTTTTTTTAAAGATTTTATTTTTATTTATTTATTCATTCATCCCCCCCCCCCGCTGCCCGCGCTCTCCGGGTCAGCCAACCACGCCATGCGGGCGGGCCCGCCCTCACCAGGAGGCCCCGGGAACCGAACCCGGGGCCTCCCATATGGTAAACGGGAGCCCTATTGATTGAGCCACAGCCGCTTCCCTAAGTACCTCTTGAAATATATATATATATAATATTTTTGTAAGCAAATGCACATATATGCATGTATATTTATATATCATTTTACAAATATTGGTATGTATTGTGAAAATTTTGATTTTTACCCACAATAAAAAATAAATTAAAAAAAATTTGTTTACTTTAGTATCTGGATTACAAAATTATGGTAGCCGTAATTACCCCTTCAAAATAACAGGGGGTATGCAATTTTCTTACATCTCTTTGCATAGATGCCTTTGAAATAGCATGGATGAAAATTTTACCTTATCTAGTATACAATGAGAGCAGAAAAACCCACAAGACAAAGTTTGTTTATACTTGTATCATGAACCATGATGAATCATATCCTATTACCTCCCACCTCCTTTGGCTCCTTGCTTCTTTAATTATTTCCTGTTTCTCCTTTCTCCAACCTTGTCCTCTAGTGGCTTAACATATACATACATTAAGTTTTCAATCTTAAAAAAATTTTCCCCAACTCCAAGTTTCCTTCCAGATACTGCTTTATCTGTCTCTTTCCTAACATATACAACACTTTTGAAGGAATAGCTTCTTAAATTATTAAGATTTGAAAGGTCTTTCAATTGGTCTCTGTTGGGAATTGTATCATGTCCTCCACAAAAGTCATTTTCAAGTCTTAATCCACACGCCTCTGAGTGATTCCATTTGTTATTAGTTAAGATGTGGACTCATTTTTTAACAGGATCTGCAAAGACCCTATTTAGATGAGGCCAAATTGAATCAGAGTGGGCCTTAATCCATAGAGCTACAGTCCTTGTAAGAGAGTCAGTCGAGAAGCCATGTAACAGAGGCAGAAATCAAAACCCAGAACCCCAAGGACTGTGCAAGCTGACACCAGAATGGATCCCTACAGGCTCCAGGAGAAAATATGGCCTGCCAAGTCCTTGATTTTGTGTTTCTAGCTTCCAAAACTGTGAGAAGATAAAATTCGCTTACATCAACCTATTGTGTGGTATTTGTCATAGCAGCCCTGGAAAACTGAGACAGTCTTCTTCCCTCATCTTTTGCCCTGCTCTTCAGTTCTTTTCTCGTACAGGACAGCTCCCCTGAATCTTACCAGCAGAGAAAGAATTCTCAAAGGCAAATATGGTCCCATCCTTTTTAATCCTTAGGGCACTACTATGTTTCTTCATAGCCTCGTGATACAGTGTGCAGTTCTCACCAAGCCATGCAAGAACTTTCCTACGATGTCCTTGATGTATTTTTCCAGTCTCTTTTCTTACCCCTTACTTACTTACCCTTCTTTATAGTCATAGTGAACTTCTTGAATTTTCTTGGTGTCACCCTTTTGCCCATATATATACATTCTTCCAATTGTTTTTCCTTCCCCACAATTCTCAACACTGTATCTCAGGATGATTCCAGTTTATTTTTATACTTCTTTAGGAGAGTATCTACTCTATTACTCCCTGAAACACACAATTCTGCCCCCCATCAACCACTGTTTCTTCCATCACCCCAAAGCTAACTAGGAAGCTGAGCAGTTTGTTTTCTTATTTGTTTAGTGCCTTTATTCTCAACTTTTATTGTCATCTTACTTGTTATGTTTGGGTTTCTGCTATAAAATAATATGTATGAAATCAACTTTCAGGCATTAAAACTCATTCTCTTATTATTATTTAATTGTGGTCACTGGTGGCTTTTATAAATCTTAATCAGTTAAAACAGAAAAGAGGAAAATTTTAACTTTTATTTGTAAACTAAATTAATTAGTGAGACTTTTGTTTTACTATTGCACAATGTAAATACTGTTTCACCTTTGAATTTTAGGTACCCACAAATAGGAAATAAGTGCCTGGACAATTTTCTAAAAGACTTAGAATAATAACAAATCAATAATTAATTAAATAATCTGCCATTAACAATGGAGTAGCTCAGACAAAAGTTGGCCTGAATAAAGTCATATTTCCACTTCATTTTGTTTGTAACTTAATTTATTTGGGTAATGTAAAGCAGTAAAAATCAGTAAATCCTTAAAAGAGTGAATTATTAGTGGTTTTTCAAATTCTATTAGTAAACTAACTAAAAGGTGTCAAGACCATGATAGCTATCAGTTTTGCAGAGGTACATGTATTTAATGAGAGAAATATTTTCCCAAGACTATTGTATTCTTTGTAAGCCAGACATTTATTTGTTAAATAAATGGTTGTGACAAGAAAAAACTAAATTGTCCTAGACCTGGTTAGGCTCTCCAAAAATAAGAATTTCTATAGGAAATTACTACAAACACAAATAAGAACCATGCAGAAATAAAGCTATTGAAATTTTTGAAAGTATAACCAATTTCATTCAATAAGAAATTCATATCCACATGTAAATCTTAATTACACCCTGAAAATTTGCTCTTTCTTGTATGTTCATGAATTATGTGCCCTCATTTACACTGAATAGTTGATAGGAAAATTGTTGTACCTTTCTTAGATGATATAAACTAAGCACATCATATTTATATAAAAACCTGAAAGAATGCCAAGATTCATACTTTTTTTGTTCCCATCCTAAATTATCATTAAAATTTTCATTTTGCTAATCTAATTCTTTACCTCTCAAACCCTCCAATACTTTTCATTTTCGTTTACTTACTGATTTTCTTTGAAGTACTACAATATATCTAGAACCATTTACCTAATTCCAAGTCACTGAATTAATGAGTCACCAACTCACCAAATTCATAGCATTTCATGAACAATTAGAAGGTTCCAGCACCCTTTGAAATTTTACTCTATATTTGTTTATATTTCTTTTTCTTTTCTTTTTTTTTATAGTTTTGATCATCCAAATCATCCTAATTTGTTAACCAAATTAGGTGGACAGAAGCTTTACTAAATTGACAAAAAATAATCCATAAATTGCTTCACCATCCTATTACAGTAAGTTCTCAAAATCTGACAGCATATTTAGTTTGGAAGATATGTTTTGGGCAAACTGAACATTAAGCAAACTCATTTCCCAAGTAGGGAATTTACAAAGAGACTTATAAACTTTTACCTCCGTTACAAACTATTTCCTTCAAACTACTTTCAGGTACTTCTAGACTTTACATGATTATTTTCAGTGGACCTCTTTAAGGATGAACAAACCTCACTCATTTTATTAATCAAAAACCTCATCTACTAAAAACATTGTGACCAAGATCATCAATTTATTCTTTAGGAACAAAAGGGGAATAAAAGGGAATAAAGTCAACTACATTTTCTAGATATTTCCATTGTTTATTTTCTGTTATAAAATTGCAGTTGTAACTTGCTTATTGTACAGTTGTAAGGTGATAAATGATTTTTCTTATAAGAAATCAAAATGTTGTCTAATGGAAATACATGTCATACTTTCAAAGAATATATAGGAAAATAGTGTCCTTTATTATGTTCAAAAGGCATCTTCTGCTTATATATTATCATGTGTGTTGGTTGTTAGTTTTTTTTGGCTCTTCATGACTAGGTTAATCCGCAGCTGACTAATAGACTCAGTTGAAGATTCCTCTAGAATCTGAGTCAAAACTAGAGGTTTACCATCCAAATGCAGATCTACAAATAACTTATGGAAAATTCCAACGAGTTTAAAAGACAGCATAAAGACTCTCACTCTGATATGGAAGCTATTCTCCTTTTCATATTCTGATTTTTATCCAACATTTTAGAATATTATGAACTGTTTGCTTAGTATATGATGTCTTTCAGACTGGGGATGGAAGGGATCTTAGAACTCAATGAGATTAAAGATTCTCAAAAATTTGGTATCCTCAGAAAGAATTTTTTTTACTAAAATATAAAAACAAAACAGGGCCTGACATAATCATTAGATAGTAATCTGAATAGCACTCGCTTCTATTATCACCATCAGTTCATTTCGTAAAAATAGAAAAACCAGAAAAATCTAAAACCAACACTACTTGGTTTTATGTAAAAATATTACTATATTAAAATTATGAAAAATTTTACATTTACATAATCTTTCTCACAGCTTCTTGAAAATCATCATATACACAGGAGAGAGCTCATGGACTGGCATTTGAGAAACAGCTTTCTGAACAACCCTCTCACATTTTGGGCTATTGAGGACAATAACTTGGCTGAGTCAGAAACAGGGTCCTTTTCTTCCTACTCCTACCCTAGCAGGCTGTTCTGTCCTATACACCCAGCTGAAGACCTGCTGGTGACATCTACTGCATTGCTTCTCAGAGTCTTTCTTTTCTTATTCTTAAAAAGTGAGCTGTGATTTAAGACCCAATCCAAGGTCACTTTGAGCTCTCTAATGACTAAAATGGAAGAGGATGGATTCTTCACCCAGTCGGGTAGGCATATACTCAAAAACAACATCTGGAAAATCTCTCCCTTGCATATAAACCAAATGGGAAAAAACAGAGTTGAGAAGGTGAATCATATTTCACTTATGGGTACATTTTGTCTCTGAACCAGATGAGCTGCTCAGTTCCATCAGCAACTGACTCAGGATCCAGTCGGGTCTATCCATCAGTTCCACTCACGTTTGTGCTTCACTGTTCAAGACGTGGTCTTGCCTTTTCTCAAGAAACATGTGCAACGCTGCTCTTCATCTGGAGCTTAAATGACCAAGCCCGTCTCCAGCGCTGCTGTAAGGGGGTACAGTAATCATGATTCCTATCCCAGGACAAATGTCTGGATACTGCCTAATTACTAGGAGGAGAAAACCTGTTGAATAAAACTCTCTGTGCCATTAACGTAGGAACAACGTACACATTGCATATAGAAACAAAACACTTTTGCCTCCCCACTTGCAATTCAAAAGAAAAGTCAAATGCCAGCTTTCTTTGTTTTTAATGAATTTTAAAACTCCGTGTGGGATGGTTGCTCAGCAACTGAGATGAGCACAGAAACGAGGCTGTGCCAGGCACGCGGTGAGCCCTGGGTTTCTATGTGATTCGGAAGGGGGGTGGGAGAAGACCCTTCGGGGCTGAGATTGAATTTCCTGCCAGTGCAGTCGGGGACAGAGCGTTGCGGATTAAATTTGATTGAATAAAATAAAAGAAATGACAATGCTTCCACACTAGTGCTCTGGGTTAACAATCAAACGTGTTACCTGTAAATTACTAGAGGTACAAAGTGAAATGGCATGGAAGAGGCCATTTTTAATCTCTGTGTCAGGGTCAGAGATATGAAAGCTTACAGGATATTGGTCACTGACAAGAAAAGTGTGTGAAAGAGTGGGAAAGGTCATGCCAAGTGGCTGGAACAGCATTTGCCAAGTGACTGTGAAAGACTATGAAAAGTTCAGGAATTGACTGTCAGCTGAGAATCACTGTGGCGTAAGGTGGCCTTTAAGATACCTGTGTCTTTTTGGGACATTGGCATTGACCTGCATGACAGTGCAATTATGGGTACAGGCCATTATACATTTTGTCAAAACTTATAAAGTTCTGTGGGGCAAAGTGTAAACTATAATATAAAAGCTACTCCCTAGTTAGTAGCAATGCTTCATATGTGTTCATCAATTATTACAAAGGTACCACACTAATGAGAGATGTTGTTAATGTGGGAAAGTATGGGAAGGGGAGGGGGTGAGGGATATGAGAATCCCCTATATTTTTTATGTAACATTTATGTAATCTAAAGGTTCTATAAAAATTAAAATTAAAAAGAAAAAATAAAGGAAAAAAAGATAATTATGTTTGGAGCCATCTTGTGGAGAACATTATTATCCTGCAGCTGATGGGGATTCATTGGCACATTTTTAGGCATGATAGTGCCTTATTCAGCTTTTGTTTAGAAAACATAACTTTGGAAACAAGGTGTGGCTAAACTACTCGTCAATATCTTCAGGCACAAGATCTACGTTTGTTTTTTCCTTTACTTCTTTAGTGAATTAATCCAGTTTTCTGGGAATCTCTTTTATCCCTTCAGCTTTCTTGCTCTCCCATGGTTATATTCCAAATGAACTCGATCATTTTTAAATAATGCTCCTCACAAAACTCTATTACTATATGAATATGCAACACAAATACTCCTCCATTGTAACAGAAAGATCATACATGAAAGAGTTGGATGCAGACCAAAAACCAGGAGCAACATACCCTTAGAGCAGTATCACATTTCATAGTTTGTTCCATTACTTTTCCTGAAATTAATGATGTAGACTTTTACCCAAAACTTTCTTTCCTGCAGTTTTCAGGCTTTTTCCTATGAATCCACAGGCAACAACTATCTGCCTTCAAAACCCTAAAAGCTAATCTAGCCTCTAATTATTTGTACATAAACTTTTTAAAACTTGGATCCAGTGTCTTATATAGTGAGTCTTTCTTTTAGATCTACTGTGTGTACCTAAAAGTGGGAACAGTATAGATCTGACCCCTGCTCTCCTAGAGCTGTTGGACACACATATCAAACAGGCATCTCTAACACTTGTCTTCTGTGAGAGAAGTACAGGGTGTCATGGGGGCAAATCCTAGGCACCTAAGCCAGGCCGTGGGTTAAGGAAGGCTTCCAGTGTGGAGAATTACCCAGTCTAAGACCCAAAGGATGAGTGAATAGAGAGAAGAGTGAGTAGAGGACAGCAGTAGAAAGGCATGAACTAAGTAAATAAATTAACTGCCTATCCTTAGAGTGAGCCAAGTTGTTTTTCTTCTTATTTTATTTAATAGACCTGTCAATCAGTATGATACCTTAAGAATACAGTGCTCTTGAAACCAAGGAATCTATCTTCCAGAAAATTCCAAGAGCTATTGCTATTTGTCAAATGCATGAATGAATGAATGATTATATAGACAGTATCACGTGACTATGGAACCACAAGTATATTCAACAAAAGGGGTCATGTAAAGCATGAAGATGGAAAAGGGAAAAATTCTGATATGCTCACTGATGAGTAAAATGTTTTTTAAAAATCATAAATAAATGTCTGACCCACTAAACTGTCCAGCATTTAGTCTTTAAATTTAATTCCAGTGTTTGTCCAGATTTCTTAGACCTCAACTCTATTTCCTTGTATAGCTAACACAATCTTGCCTATGACAGGGCCTCAAGAGATGGTGATTGAAAGAATGGACTAGAAATTAAGTAAGCCTTACTTTTTACCTTATTACAGTCCTGGACACATACATCATGTGCGCGTAGGGGGCTATAAATATACAAAATCAGGCACAGACACAGGCTGCTGTAGATACTCATGCATGCCACATTTTGACTAATGAATGTGATACGCATTACAAACGTAGTATAATCTTCACAGAAGCCTATAAAATGTAAGCAAATTTTGAAGAGAAATTATGACCACCAATGTTAAACTGCATTTTCTTGAAACACATTTTTAATTTTTTATGAACATTTTTTGGCCTACTTAATAACACAAATGTGCAATATTTACGTGAGACACTGGGTATAGAACTACTCTGGAGGATTAGTGAGAAAGTCTAGCAATTGTGGCTCAATTTAAATGATTTCTTCAAAGTTTGCTCAGCAAAGGCCATGATGCCTGCAAAATAACAACAATACTTCTATTCCAAACGTGAATGGGAGCTCAGTTCTCTGGGTGCCAACCTAAGGCGATGCCGAGCATCCCAAATAGGAGCTAACAGGGACCCTGTGTCAATAAAATAATGGCTTAACAAGCTGTGACCTCTAGATGGAACCCCTTTCTCACAGAATTTACTTCTATAATGTTCAGAGGCCAAATCATGGACTTTTAATATTCCCATCCCCCACCCACTCTGTACACCCAATATTTATGGTTGCCTTTTTTATGTCCACAGCTGACATTTTTCTATTTTAGTTCAATGTGAATAATATATTCAGGCAGAAGAACATGTCTGCATCTTTATTACCACACAAAAAAAGTCAGTGCTTCTTGAATATTGTGCACTGAAAAAAGGATTTGAAGGTTTGAGAGTTTCCATGAATACACAGAGGGTTTTCCTTCAAAGAGCTCATGTCTCTCTCTCTCTCTGCCCTTCCTTCATTTGCTTATAGAATATACAAATAAAATAAAATAAACAAAGGATTTGGTGCTCAAATGAATTGGTGTTATGCTTGAACTGAAAATAAAATTTTAAATATTACATAGATTTCTTTAATAAAATATCCTCAGAGTCTTTAAGATGCTTATGTACCTTGTGAATCTTCAAGTGTTATGGTCCTTGCTTCTTTTTCCCTGAAACATTTTCAATTTTTTATTTTTTGTCTTTTTGATGGCACATCTGTTTTGCTTCTAAGGCCTTATGTTTCAAGGAGCATATTTGGGAAAGGCTAGATTGCTGGCATTTAATTCTGTGAAGGTAAAAAGAAGAGAAGCTAGAGAAGATAATCTGAAGGAAGGAGATAAGGTGATAAAGAAGTGTACACGATTGACCCATGCCAGTTTTTTTTTTTTATCAGTGCTTATATCTGGCCCTAGAATCAGATAATGCTGCCCATTTCTACATGTAAATTTAATTTTCAAAATTTATTTCAGCTATATACCAGTGATGTCCTTTTGGAAAACTGTGCATGATCTTCCTTAACATGCAAGGTTCTTTGAAATTATCCACCACCTGCCTTTTCTGCTTAATTCTGAGCTTTTTGTGGGACACAAACTGTTTGCAATACTTGTAGTTTCTTCAAACTTTCCAGTCACTATCTTTCTTCTCTGTCATTGCATATATACTCTGTTGTTTCCCTGTACTCTCTCGGTCCTACCACCCCTGTCCCCACCCCACCCTCTATTTGGCTAGTGAATTCTCCCCAACTTTCGGGATTCACCTCAAACATCACAAGGCTATTAAAATCTTTCTTGATCTTACCACTTATACTACTGTGCACGCATATTTGGAATAGCATGAATTTGCTTACCTATTTGTAACTGTCTCTGAACCAAAGGTTTTTCGAGATCAAGACACCATGTCTTGCATCTTCTGCAACTGACAGAGGTCTTCCAAAGAGTATGTGTGACTAACTATTGAAAGAATGAATGAATAAATGATCTAAGAGTTGCATTTTTTGTGTATTAACTGGATAAGGAAAAATCCACTTATTTTTTTCTTTTACTGCCAAGCCCCAGTCACCCTGGAAAGTGATAACTGATTGAAGAATGTTTTTAATCTATTAAAATTATTCACTTTAATGCAAAAATATTTAAAAAATAATAAACTCTTCAGAGGAAATAATATGCAGGATTTCAATGGAAGCAAAAATGTCATAGTAAAAACAAGGATAGGACACTGGAAACACACTTGGTTGGCCCCTGCCTTTCCTCACCCACTTATGATTACTGAGGCCTCTTTGCAGCAGCCCATGGCTCCAAGGAACCTTCTTCAAAAACATTGCCATGAAAGGCATCCATAGTTGTACTGGATTGAATTCTGGTGAATTCTGGTGGGTGTAGGCCCATTATAAAGAAGATCTCTTCAAAATGTTACGTCAGTTAAGGTGTGGCCACACTGAATCAGTTTGCTGTTTCATCCACATTATGGAATTTTTTTATAGCTGGAGTGAAAGTCTGATGGAGAGAGAAGCCAGGAGAGCCCACCATGTGCAATGCCATGCAACAGAAAAGCCACAATCCAGCAATAACACATTAAAATATCAAAATGTAGAAGTTTCAACAAAAGAGTATAAAACATATAAAGAAACAGGAAGTGATGGCCCAGGCAAAGAAGAAGATTAAAGCATTAGAAAGAATCAAGAGGAGGACCACACCTGGGACATATCAGACAAAGGCTTAAAAAAAAAGATGGCTTGAAATATATTCAAAGAGCTAGAGGGAAACAAGGACAAAAAACTAAAGGACATTAGGAAAATGATAGATGAATAGAAAAAGAATATCAATAAAGATATAGGAATTATGGAAGGAACAAAACAGAGCTGAACACCACAGTATCCCAAGTTAAAAATTCCTTAGAATGGTTCAACAGTGAATTGGAGCTGGCAGAAGAAAGAATCAATGAAATTGAAGATAAGACCATTTAAATCATCCATTCTGAGGAGCAGAAGAAGAAAGAATGAAGAAATGTGAACAGAGCCTGAAGACCCTGTGTGACACCATCAGGCATACCAACATATGCATTTTGGGAATCCCAGAAGGAGAAGAAAGAGATTAAGGAGCAGAGAGGATATTTAAAGAAACAATAGCTGAAAATATCCCAAATGTAGTGAAAGGCATGAATATACACATCCAAGATGCTCAACAAACTTCCAAACAGGATAAACCCAAATAGACCCACACCATGCCATATTATAGTCAAACTGTTGACTGCCAAAGGTAAAGAGATTCTAAAAGCCACTAGAGAGAAGCTACATAAGACATATGAGGGAGTCTCAATAAGATTAAGGCAATTTCTCATCAGAAACCATGGGGGCAAAAAGGCAGTGGGGAGACATATTTATAGTGCTGAAAGCAAGAAATTGCCAACCAAGAGCTCCATCTCTAACAAAACTGTCTTACAAAAATGAGGGAGTGATTAAGACCATCCCAGATAAAGAAAAACAAAAGGCCCTTTTGTCACTGCTAGTCTGGAACTATTAGAAATACTAAAGGGAGTTCTGCAAGTTCCAAGGAAAGGAGGAAACTAGACAATTGACTGAAGTCACATGAAGGAATAAAGATCACCAGTAAAGATAATGAAATGGGGAAATATATAGCAGTAAAATTGTATTTTTGACTTGTAAATCCATTTTTTACTTCCTACATGATCTAAACGGCAAATGCACAAAATGTAATGATGAACAAGTGGTTTTGGACTCATAATGTATAAACATGTAATTTGTGAAAAGATGGGAGGATGGAGAAGAACAGGAATGTAGCATTTACATACTATTGAAATTAAGTTGGTATCAAAGCAAATGTGATTGTTATAGATTCAGGATGTTAAATTCAAGCCCCATGGTAACCACAAAGAAAATATCGAGCATATGCAATTTCTCTGAATTACATATGAAAATAGAAACACGCTCAGTTTAGTTTTCTTATCCTTTGAATCCCTTACCTATTAGTTATGTCAGAATGTCTAAACTCTAGATTTATTTTTATTTGAAATAATTTCCTTTCAATTTCCTTTTTCTCAACTCTAAAATGGACTTTATATCATATGCACTATTTTATGGTATAACATTTTATTGTTTCTATGAAAGTCTGAATCCCCACATTTTAGAACATTTCTCAATAATTTTTTACAGTTTTTTTCTCTGAACTGACATACAAACTTGTGTCCCTTTTGTGTTAAGGAGGGTTGTCTATGTTCTCCATTATAATAGTGATATCTATGCTTCTGGAATGTTTAATTCTAATTAATATACAAAAACACATATTCCCTGTTTTGCATATGCAACATGTAAGTTTGTTGGGATATAGCAGTTTGGCTTCTAGGCTCAATAATTGAATCCATACACCTTCAATAATAGCATCCATTACAATGGTGACAACTAGTTCCAATACTGGTAGGTTTGCTTTGATCTGTTCTTTAGTTTGGTTCTAGAACAGCAATATACATATTTACCTTCTTCCTTCTCAGTTTCAACATAATTCTCAGGCAATTATTTCCCCTATGAATTTCCCTGAGGCAGCACTTCCTTTCTATTTTCATAGAAACAATTTAATATATGTGTGTGTGTGATAATTCTACTCTTAGCTAAAGCCATTTCCTCCTGTATCTGCTTGATTAAAATAATTCTTATGAACAGCAATTAGACAAATTATTCTCAAATAATATTTTATTGGGTAATTTCCCATTTGAAGGTCATAATTTACAGATGAATTCTCCATTCCATGATTTTTATCTCTTCCTTTAAAACCCAGGGAAAATTACAATATCCAGTGACTTTCTTGATTTATGTCATCTATGCAACATTTGGTGGTGTATTCCCTCTAATGTAAAAATCTTTCTTCATCCTCTTTTGTCACAGCTCCTTCTCTGACTTGTTACCACTTTTTTTAAAAAAAGTGATTATTCCCTTCAGTTCCAACTTTGGTCTTTATTTTTCCTCATGTAATATATTTTTTCTTTCAGTAATTTCATTGGATTCAATGGCTTCAACTACGTTTTGGCACAGTATCTGGCACACAGTAGATGCTCAATAAATATTCATAGTAATAATGAATTTGAAAACTTCTACAATAATAGTTCTTTGATCACAATTCATGCCCAAACCTCTCTTCGGGCCTCTAGTCATATATTTTCATCAGCCTCTTGGATATTTCTATCAGGATTTACCATAAACAATGCAAATTTGACATAAACCTATATGCCTATGTAAAACCATACATGAAAATATTGGTTTCTTTTTCTATGGTTGCCTAGAATCCATAAATACAGCTTTTAAAAATTCTTTGTTCACTACCGAAGAATAAGGTCATCTGGAGAATATTGCTACACACATTCAAGAATTTAACAATTTTTCTATGGTATTGCCTTTACAATTTATTTTGATTCCTTTTGGGACTTCTTTGCCAAATTTTATGTCTTCAATGTCATCAGATAGTTACTATCCATTCATTAAGTTGTTTATTATCAAATAGTTACTGATAGCCAAGTATGTTTCAGTTACTTTTATTTTAATGGAGAAAAGAATATTAAAAACCAAAAAATCAAATAATTGCCAAGTAGAAATGATATAATTATGATTTGATGGAAAGTACGTCTCATAGACTAATTTAGAAAGACTTCTCAGGACATGCCTCTGTGTAAAGGTTATATTTGAAGATATTTGAATACCGAGGAGTAGGATGACATGTAAAAGGGCAGAAATGAAGAATATTCCATTGGGAGGGAACTACAAGGCTCTAATATAGGAAAGAGTTAACTGTGGTTGAGAGGTAAGAGTGTTGTGAGAGAGGAGGGTATAACAAGGGGTCAATTTATATAGGGCCCTTTGGCTAGTATAAAAGGTCAGGATTATTACAATTTTCAATGGGAAGGCATTAAAAGACAGAGTGGCAAAATCTAAGTTATATTCCAATGTATATTATATCTAATATAATTTTTATATTTAAACAAATTGTGTGTTAAAAATGGCTAGTACCATGGTAAAAATGGAATCATAGAGACCAGTTATAATGCAATTTTAGTTTTTGTGAGCAGTAACAGTGGCTTTCCCCAGGATAATGAGAATAGACATGAAGAGAAAAGGAAGGATTTTTGAAGATGAAATCAATATGCTGTGGAGATGGATTAGGGGGTGAAGGAAATGGAGAAATCAAGAATGGTTCCCAGGTTTCTGACTTGAACAACTTAGTAGATGGTGACTCGTTTACTGGCATGAGACAGACTGGCGTGGAAACAGGTTGGAGGACACAGTGCCACCCAGGAGAGGTCTTATTCAATTCTCCAATGGAGAGATTGGGTGGGTAGCTACAAGAATGTGAAGCTGAAGGAAGAGACCATGGTGCTCTATGAGAACTAGAAGGATGATGTAGTTTAGGATGACAAAAAAAAAGGAGAGTCAAGAATGAATTCAGGGGGAAATAACAAACAAGCAACACTCTCTATAGCAACATTTACATTTACAACTTAAACGTCATGGGAGACACCAACCAGAGAAGCTCTTGTCATCCTCAACTCCTTCATGCCTTATGCTAACAGGGTTATGTGCCATAGAGGTGGCCAGTTGCTGTTTAGCTTTGCCTCTGACTGGGGAGAATCAGTCTTCAATCTGAGGTGGATCAATAAATTCAACTAAAGAACTAAGGAATGTAATTTAAAATATAGAGAACAGAAACTCAAAGAAAGATAAAAGTAATATTACTGCAGCACAGTCCATTCTTCTGGATTCCAAGTTGTTTTTTCTATATATCCTATAAATATCTCAAAAACAACATACATAAAATGGAATTTATTAAAATCTGTTCCAACAGATTTTCATGTATGTGAGACATATAAAATACATGTCTTTACTGCTTCTTGTTCACAAAAGCTTATAAATGGATAATTAAAGATCACCTCAATAAGGATAAAAAAGAAAGGTGAAGAGTTGGAAGCAACACAGTTTTAGAAGCCATAAAGTTCACAGACAAGTGGAAGTGACTTAGTGGAATTGATAAAGTTGAAGTCTCAGTGAGCAATTTGGGAATTCCAGAAACAATCTAATTTGGATGCAGAGCATCAGAAGGTCTCAGGAGTTGGTGGGAGGAGCTCGCATGTCTCTGAAAGTAATATGAAACTAGGGCCCAAACCAGGACTTTATCTGGGAATAGTGTATAAGATAAATTCACACCCATTGAACTAGATTCTGGGATTAGGCATAGGTAGACTGGGCAGTGGGGAATCATACTAAAAACCAGGACATGAAGAGAGAATCTACATTCTGAAATATGAGACTGTTTCCTTTCCCTACTTGGCTCTAAGAATTTTCATAGAAAGTCTTACACCACCCTCTTGGACATAAGAATATTAGAAAATTCTTTCCTAAGGATATTTTCCAGGCCAGAGAAAATGCCTGCAGATGCTGAGAGCTGGGGAACCAGGAAAGAATCAGCCTCCAGTTCAATCTTTCTCCACACCAAATAAATATCCAGACTCCTATCTACACGTAATCTCTCTCTTATAATTATGAGGAGACATCCAAGGATCATTTATCAAATAGGAAAGCCATCAGACTGATAAAGACCAAACACAAAGAAGCAATCAGAAAAAATGCTCCCCAGAATCCCACCATCTTAACAGACAACCTCCACTGTCTGTAGTCACAAACTATTAGTTAATTGGATCAAGATTTCTGTAGAACACATAAAGTAATGCCGGGTCAACTTAACCGCTCCTTTCTCAGTTATGATTTTCACATGTATTTCTTTTCATTTCTAAACAATATGTAAACTTTGGGAAGAAAGCACAGCATTGCTGTTTCACTCTTAGGAAGCCCCAGTCTTATTCTGAAAAAAAAAAAAAAAAAAAAGTGTTCATTGTACTTAGGCTAGTACCTGGCCCATAATAAGTTCTTGACAAATAAATAATATTTTTATTACTAATAATGGGGAGAATATTAAAACTGCAGAGATTTAGAAAGAAGTTAAAGGCTATTATTTAAAATTTGCTTGCCCAGAGCCTGATCATTACTGCTTCAGCAAGCCAAACAGACCTGATATTTTCATTCATAATAATTGTGACAGTAGATGCCAAATTCAACAATTGAACTATTCGTTGGTTGTGCACCTATTGCGCTAAGTTCTGTAGGTTATTAAGGATGAGTACGGCACGCTTTTTGTCTCAATGGAGTTATAATTTAGTCCACGGCGTCACAGTTAAGGGCTGGCTGGACGGGTGTAATGTTTCTGCCAGGCTGATAGCCACGGAAAATGCAATGAGGACACTTTCCATCCTTCTGATCAGTAGACACAGCCACAAAACTATGGACAAATCAAACTCAAAGGGGCTTATGATCTAAGTCCTAAAAAGTCTCTTTAAAAATAATAATTTGGCTTTGAGGAGTTGACGTTAATTGAAAGCGAATAATGAGATAAGCAAACTACTACGAGCAGTCTCAGCGCCTTGACTAGACGACATGACACAGCTGGCTCCAGTCCCTGTCTGAGTGGGTGGGGCATTTGCAGTAGCCAGCAGATTTGGGAAGGCATGAAGGAAACCGGCCAGTGATTCCACCCAGAGGAGGCTCAGTGAGTCAATAAAAGTCGCCTCTCTATCCTGGGAAAGGCCACAAATGAAATTTTTGTCTCTTGGACATTTATCTTCCTCTTCTGAATCACACTCTGGGCAGCCATGCTGTTCACCTTGAAATTCACCTACAAATTGGTGGGAACTCTGAAGAAATACAATTGCTTTAAAACAATTTAAACTCCTATCTGTAGTCCATCAATAAAGTGAATTCAGCTTCTGGGAAGGTGAATGGGAAAATGGGTCATGGCGAAGGAGACATGATAAATAGGCCTACTGTTAACCTACATCATAGCATCGCTGTGAAGGACAATTGGTAAAAAGGATTGCAGAGTGTACACTCTATGACACAACTGCTAATTACTAACCATCAAGGAAATTTGATCTACTAGGCAGGACCTGTGTCATTTGAACATTCCCTAATGCAAGGACATATTATTGACTGATTATAGGATGGACATTTGATAGGGAGCCAGGACTCACTGATACAAAATCTCGTTCTGTACAGCTCTTTGGCAAGTCACTTAACTTCTAGTGCCCTCATTATTCTTATCTGGAAAATTAGAAAATTGGATTAGATCCACAGAACACTTCTGACAGAGGTTACTAGGTATGATGCAAATTAAAGGGCTCTTTCACCAAGAAAGCCAGTGAAACTCTCTTCACCTTCTCTTCCTGTGAAATGTTTATCACTATTTCACAAATGTATGTAATGAAAGTACTCATTTTATTTCCCTCAACAGACTTATTAACATTTAGTGGCCCACTGTTCTGGAGGAACTCAATCAAACCACCTTTGAGATCCTTTCTAGGAAAATTAGTTAAATACAAATTATAATTCCAAGTGGATTCTCTTAGCAAAAGATGCATACACATAACTTCATGCAAGCAGGCTTTTGTGTACATGCTGGCACACATTTTAATGCCAATTCAATTTCAGAAAGTTTTTTTTTAAATAAACCTAGATAATCACTATAAAGTTTTTCTCAGGGAACATGTTGACTAATTACTTGGTAAAACCACTTTTAACTCTACATATCAGTATCCTTGGAATGCCTACTAAATCTAAGTCACAATGCTAAATACTCAAATTAAAGTGAAGTCCTCTTTACTTCAGGGCCTCAATCATTTTGAAAGGGTTATTACTTTAGACTGAATTCTCATCCACAGTGACTAGGGATATAATTAGGTATAATTCCCCACTGCTCAATTTCAAATTGCATGGGCATGAATTAGTAATATAGCCTCTATTTTCCCAACTATTTGTGCATTCTACGAATAAAATTATTCCATAGTACTTAAAATTCCTTGCAATGTTAAAATGCATATAAATGATATTCCGAATTGTAGGGGTATGTATTTGTAGATTTTTAAAATCTCCCCCTAACAATTTTATTTGTTCATTACAGGGAAACCACATCCTGCTAGTTCAAGGCATGCTACTGTAAAATGAGCGAGGTGATAGCAGAGGAGAAAATCAAAGGCACACCATAATTTTCCTTGAAATAGTAATAACTCATTATTTAATCTTATTTTAAACATTTTTTCTGAATCATCAACACAGAGGTGTTGATTATATTTTAATATTCAATCTAAAGCAGGTCATTAATGTATAGCATACGGCTCATAAATTTCTAGATTTTAAGCTTTTAGAAAAGGCCATTTTTAACATTTTATTATGATTGGCATTTGTTTAAAAATAATATGAAAATACAAAATGTTTAAAATTTATACAAATCAACTAGTCCGTTTTTTTACTTATATTTTAGTTTCACTTTTGGCATATAGCCCATGGTTGTTAAGATTACAAATAAATCACATTTTTACTTTAGGGGGAATAATATGTTCTTGTACATTTCTCTTCTGTTATAGCATTATAATGTTAACATAAGTTAAGAAAAAAAGGGGGGGGGGAATGTGTTGTAGAAAACGAATGTTAACATGACAAACTGCCACAAGATGGCAGCTTTTCAGAAAAGGCTTAAATTGAATAGGTGTTTGCCTGCTTATAGCTCTTCAGATTTGAGCTCAACGGAAATTTGTACATGTAAAGGGGCACAATATGACGAGCCTAGCTAAAAGTTTTACCTGTGGATACACTTGTATTTTTTATTAAAAGTGGTCCAAGATAGGAATTAATTTATTTCAATTCTGATTTCATATATAACTACACAATGGGCTGAAGCACCATATACTTGTTAGTATAAACCTACCTGTGGATATTTATTTTCCACCTACTCAGGTCATCTTACGGGATTACAGCTGAAGGACAAATGCACACAACCCCGTACACACACACACACACACACACACAACTCCAACACACACGTGTGTGGGTAGCTGCACATCTGCTCACAGGAAACTTTTATTTCCCCACAGCTATTTTAGTTGTAGCATCTCAGAGGACAGAACACCACCGCTCTCTCCCAAACGCTGCAAAAATCTCAGAAAAAAAAAAAATTAATATCTTAAAGGTATACAGGTATTTGGATAAATGGCACTGCTCAAAGAAATGGATTTGGGGGGTGGTGGTGAGCCATCGTCAACATTCGAAAGAGAAGATCAGAGCCCATTAAACAGTCTCCTTTAAAAATCCATTTCCTTCTCATACACTATCACCTATAAATTTCCTAATTTTTCTAAAATTATGAAGGAACAAAAACTAAAAAGTCACAGAATTAATTCTGTAGAAAAGCCATATGAGCCACGAGAGCCACATGTTGCCTGTCAGGGGCCGGTCAGGACCTGGGTCCGTGAAAACGGTGCCGCGGATGAGAAAGAGAATAAGACAAGAATGGGATTGGGGGACTCTCCGTCCGATATGGATAGAAGAGCAGAGTGACCAGAATAAAAAAATGTCAGTTGTGTTAGCAAGACAGATGTGCGAGGTGGTGCTGGTGGGGAGCAAGCACCCTCGGTCTGTCTTTGGGACTACTGGACAATTCAGAGGCTCCTTCTCCCACCTTTCACCTCCCATTTTTTTCTCCCTCTGCTTGAGAACCTGTCTCTGCCAAAAACATCCCAAATGGTTTTGGAGAACCAAAACCATTGAAGAACTAAAACTGAAGAACTAAATGAGAAACTGGAATGTCAGAGGGTTTAAGAGGTATTGGGTGGGGGCTTCTGGAGCTTGAAAAGAGAGTTAAGACAGAAAATGCTAGCAAATGGGAAGCTCCAGGGAGTCTGTGTTATTTGGATATTTTATTTTATTTTTGGCTGCTCGGGTAACTTTAACCCTTAACCAAGCATATGAGGTTTTCCTTTTTTTTTTTTTTTTTTTTTTCCTTTTTGGGTACAGCTGTAAAATATTTGGATATAGGAAATGTTGTGTTATTCTTGCAGCCTTGATATTCAGGGTGGATTGTAAAATATAAATTTTTGTGAGATTTCAAAGATTAAGATTATTTTGATAACATTATTTACAGATTTAAAAGATGTGGTTATCACAAGTCTGTTTTGAGGGGAAAACTACTGCATAAAATAACTAACTTGGAATAAATATTTTGCATCAGTTTGGCAAAAAAAAAAAAAAAGAAGAAGTAAAAGGAAGCACAACAGTATTGTCATTTAAGAGACTCAAGTAATGAAAAAATTTGTTAATTTTATTTTGGCTGCTCAGACTGAGCCATCTGGTTGAAGGCTTCAAAAAGTTTGTGGCTGTTTCAGTAAAGTGTACAAATATATCAGGAACATAACTCAACTTCTTTGAGCCCCATAGGCCTCGGTATGATACAAAGGTCAGGTAAAGGGATATTCTCTGGTTCAGTAAAGGAACCAGTTTGGTTTTGATGGATTAAGCTCCTGAGAATTCTGGAAAGCCTGGTGCAATTTTGGTCCATTGAGGTATCTGCAAGCTACAGCTTCAGCAGTACCACTGGATTTGACAGAACAGAACATTAACTGCAAGCAAGCATGGACCCAGTTGACATTTCCAGATGATTTTACATGAGTTTTATTGAATACGCATGATGGAGCCACAGATGTTAGAGTACAGCAGTAGAATACCACAGAGTCACAGCAGAAGAAGTGTCATTGATGAAATAGTCTGGTAGAACAAGGAATATTGAGTTGATTAAAACCCTTGGTGAGGCAACCAGCAAGATGGCGGCAGAGTAAGGAGCTCCTAGAGTCAGTTCCTGCTACAGAGCTCCTAGAATCACTCCTGTAAGTGATTCTTACAGGCAGTTAAGAATCACTCAGAGCTATCTAAAGCACTTTTGGGGGTGCTCCAGGAGACCAGAAGTGCATCCTGCAACATCCTTGAAAGAATGGAAGGAGGAGATGTCCATCTGCAGAGAGGATTCGTAAGTAGAGCCGTCCACGCCCTGGGGGCTGGTGCCCATCCTCCACTGGAGGCACAAGCCCCTCCAGAGCTGTTCTGTGGCTGGAATTGGAAGCTCCACTTCCCAAAACAGGGGAGGAAGAGATGGTTGGGCACCAACTTCAGCTACTGATTAGTAAATTCAGTGGGTTAAAGTATAATACTAAAAAATCTAAAGTTTGAACCTGTCCAAGTCAGAAAGAGGCCGGTAGACACCATTTCAACTCCACCGCTGGCAGGAGGGGAAGCGGGGCTGACTGAAAATCAGTGCTGGCAGGGACCAGCTTCTTTCCATCTAGACCTGATTGCAGCTCTAGTCTAAGCCCCAGGCCCACCTTGGGCAGGGAGGAAACTGGGGGATGCTGAGCCAGCCTCTCCAGGAAATTACAAGCCACACCACGGGACCGGTGATCATCCTATTTTGGCAGCGCAAGCCACTCCAGGAGCTATTCTGTGGCAGGAATTGGAAGCTGCATTTCCCAAAAACAGGGGAGGAAGAGATGGTTGCCCACAGATGTCAGCTACTAATTAGTAAATTCAACTGCCTAAAGTATAACCCTGAGAACAGCTAAAGTTTGAGCCTTTCCAAGTCAGAAGGAGGCCGGTAGCCGCCATTTTGATTCCACCCCCAACAGGATGGGAAGCCGGGCTGACTGAAAATCACAGTGACAGAAGGGACTGGTTTCTTTCACCCAGATTGGCCTGCAGCCCTAGCCTAGGCTTCAGCTCCACCTCTAGCAGGGAGGAAGCTGGCGGGCCTTGCACCAGCCTCTCCAGGTAACTATAGGTACATTTGGCTGGCACAGACTGAATAATTGGAAGTCTACCAAGGCAACTGTGGTCATCTTGGAGCTGCACTGCATAGACTGCTGCCCACACCTGCAGCTCCATCCCCGCCCCAGGCAGGGGAGAAAGGGGCGTGAAGCTTCATCAGCCTCTCTGGGCAACTACAGTCTAGGCCTGCATGAGTTGGATTATTTCACACAGATGTGACTCTGTCCCTATCCATGCCAAAGAAGAAAGTTGGGAGAAGCTTCACTGGTCCTTGGGGCAATAAGGGCAGCTTGAGCCTCCACAGCTTATAGTACCAACCATATCCATGGCTCCTACTATACAACCAGCATGGGAGAAAGGGCAGGAAGCCCTAAACTAAAGAGTGAAACTGCACCCAGAATAAATACTCTAGTAAGCCAGATGCCAAGACATCAAAAAAAAATTACAATCCACACCAAGAAACAGGAAGATATGGCCCAGTTAAAGGAACAACATAAGCCTTCAAATGACATAAAGGACTTTAGACAACTAATCATAGATGTTCAAACAAACCTCCTTAATGAATTCAATGAGATGGCTAAAGAAATTAAGGATATTAAGAAGACATTGGATGAGCATAAAGAAGAATTTGAAAGCATACATAGAAAAATATCAGATCTTATGGGAATGAAAGGTACAACAAAGGAAAATAAAAATACACTGGAATCATATAACAGCAGATTTGAAGAGGCAGTAGATAGGATTGGTGAACTTGAAGAAATGGCCTCTGAAAGTGAACATACAAAAGAACAGATGAAGAAAAGAATGGAAAAACTTGAACAAGGACTCAGGGAACTAAATGACAGCAAGAGACATGCAAACATACATGTCATGGGTGTCCCAGAAGAAGATAAGAGAAAAGGGGCAGAAGGAATATTTGAAGAAATAGTGGTAGAAAATTTCCCAACCCTATTGAAGGACATAGATATCTATGTCCAAGAAGCACAACGTACTCCCATCCAAAAAAATCCAAATAGACCAACTTGGAGATACATACTAATCAGGATGTCAAATGTCAAAGACAGAATTCTGAGAGCAGCAAGAGAAGAGCAATGCATAACATATAGGGGACATGCAATAAGATTAAGTGCCGATTTCTCACCAGAAACCATGGAGGCAAGAAGACAGTGGTATGATATACTTAAGATGTGGCAAGAGAAAAACTTCTAGCCAAAAAATATATCCGGCAAGATTGTATTTCAAAACTGAGGGTGAGTTTAGAATAGTCACAGATAAACAGAAACTGAGAGACTTTGTAACCAAGAGATCTGCTTTGCAGGAAATACTAAAGGGTGTACTACAACCTGAAAAGGAAAGACAGGAGAGAGAGGCCTGGAAGAGAGTCTAGAAATGAAGATTATATCAATAAAAGTAGCTAAAAGTGTCAAAAAAGTGGTGACAATAAAATATGACAGATAAAACCCAAATATTCAGGAATAAACTTAACCAATGATTTAAGCACTTGTATTCAGAAAACTACAACTCATTGTTAAAAGAAACAAAAACAGACCTAAATAATTGGAAGAACATTTCATACTTACGAATTGGAAGATTAAAGATCATTAAGATTGACTTCTACTAAAGTTGATATACAGATTCAATGCAATCCTCATAAAAATTCTCCCAGTATTTTTTAAATACTTGGAAAATATGATTATCAAATTTATTTGGAAGGGTAAGGGGTCCTGAATAGCCAGAAACTTCTTAAAGAGGAAAAGCAAAGTTGGAAGACTCTCATTTCTAGACTTTGTCATATTATCTAGTTACAGTGGTAAAAACAGCATGGTACTGGCATAAAAACAGACACATAGACCAATGGAAATGAATTGATGGTTCAGAAACAGACCCTCACATCTATGGTCAAGTGATTTTTGACTAGCCTGTCCAACCCACCCAGCTTGGGCAGAACAGTCCATTCCACAAATGGTGCTGAGAAAACTGGATATCCATAGCAAAAGAAGGAAGGAGGACCCCTATCTCACACCTTATACAAAAATTAACTCAAAATGAATAAAAAACCCAAATATAAAAGCAAGAACCATAAAGATTCTAGAAGAAAATGTAGGGAAATATCTTTAAGACCTGGTGGTAGGTGGTGGATTCTTAAAGGAGATAAGAGGAGGACTGAGATGGACTACTGATATTTAATATATGTAGAACTTTTAATTAGCTTTACTGTAAAAGTGTGGAAATGTACAGAGTTGATGGTAACATATTATAGTGAGTAACAGCTGGTTTATAAATGGGGATGTGGCTGAGAATGGTAGTCTAGGGATGTAAATGCCTATTGACAGAAAGCTAGAGAATAATCTAGGGACTGAATAGCACAGTAAACACAGAGGTGGATGAGAACAGTGGTTGATGGTACAGATGCAAGGGTGTCCTTTGTGAGTTACAGCAGATGTACATCACTATCGTAGGGTGGTGGGAATGTGGAGAAGCATGGGAAAAATAGAACTGAAGCGACCTATGGACTGTGGTTAAGAGTAATAATGTAATATTATTGCATCTATGCCAAAGATGGACTGTGTTGATGGTGGGGAAGTGTGGAGGGTGTGTGCCAAGTGTACGCTGTGGACCAGGTAATAATCTGATGATGTTTTCTCATAATCTGTGGCAAATGTTCCACCACAGTGTGGTGTATTGGTGGAGGAGTGATGTTTGGGAATTTTGCACATGTGCATGATTGTTTTGTCATAAAAACATATTTGAGAGGTAATAGTAGGGTGGGTTGGGGGAAAATTGTAGGGCGGGTTGGGGGAAAAATACACCAAATATAAGATGGAGACTGTAATGAGTGGTAGGATTTTGACAATATTCTTTCATAATTTGTAACAAATGTCTCACGACAACGCAAGGTGTTGGTGGAGGGCTGATGTATAGGACCCTGTATGATGTTACGAATGTTTGCTTTGTAAGTTCACAACTCTTACTATACACTTATTGTTTATGTATGTTTATGTATAAATGATATAAAAATAATAATAATAGGGTGGGTTGGGAGAAAATACATTGGTTAGTAGTAATATTTTGAGGATGCTCTTTAATCATTAGTTAAAAATGTTTAACATCAATGCAAGGTATTGATGGTAGGTATTGAGAGCCCTGTATGTTTGTTTTCACAACTATTGCTATACAATTATTGTTTATGTATGTTCATGTATGAGTGATATACTTCAATAAATTTTTTAAAAACCATTAGAGAAATCTGTTTCAAATAAACATTAATTGTGCATTGCAATCTCATTCAAATTGCATTGTCTTCTCCCTCATGGCAATTATTCCCACCATAATGGGAAAAAAAGATATTTTTTACAAGAGGCCATGATGTCGTGAAAAGAGCATGAAACTAATAATCCCAAGGCCACCGACACGTTTAACACGAGTAAATCACTTAACGCTTCAGAAAGATTTTCTTTATCTCAGAGAAGGAGATAATATGTGTCTTACAAAATTGTTAAAGAAATTATCATACAAGCAAATAGGTGCAGAGATTAGTTCAGACAGTGAGGCCTCCCAGTTTCAGTTCTCTTTCTCTGACTAACAGGACACCATATCTGAACTTGGGAATGTGTTTACCAGCAATGGATCATATTAAAATGAGTTGACCCCTGTTGGCCACAACAATAACTTCAGTCCAAATAAACAGGGCTGTGCTAATTGGGACTCAGTGTCCAGGCAAAGCACATAGCACATCTATAGATGTATTTGATAAATGGTCAAATGGCCAGTGACTCCATACAGCAAAACCATGTACATATGGCCTTGGTATGAAATAATATTTTGTTCTGATTGTTTAAGGTATTCGAAGTAGAAGAAACTGTGTGTGTGTGGGGGGGGGGGGAGGTATTTATTCTTATACTCATGTTCAGGCTTCTGATACTTTCAGGGTTTCAATTTTATATGTGATTTTTGTTTTAATCCATGCATTTTTATATTTATTTCTTAAACTTCAAAATCTGATCGTATTGAGAAATGTTTGTCCTCTAAATAACACACTCTCCACAAAGAATAATTGACTTCTCTTTTCTCCATTCAAAAATGAAAAATCTGGATGGCTCTTTTGACTGTAGTTATTATGTCTTTTAGGAAATAATATGAAGGATATTTAATGACCAAATCTCAGTTCCTTATCTCCAGTTCTCACACAAAATCACAGCAGACACTGTGTAATAGTGGGTCAAAACTTCAGAATCAATGTGATATAGGTATTGGAAGAGTGCTCTTAAGTCAAGCCTTATTTAATAGTTACAACAAGGTTCTCTTACTATCAGGTAAAAAGTCCAGGCTTGAGGCTGGAAGTGAATCTAACAACAATAGCGTTAAAATCTAAGTGAGAAACATTCTTTCTTTCTTTCTTTTTTTTTTTTAAAGGGGAGAGATTTTTGAATGAGGGTGAAAGGAGGAACAGGATATTGAAGTTCACAAGAATTCTTTGTTCCAAGTTTTCTGTAGTTAAGCATAATTCAGTTATTCATAAGAAAGAAACAAACAGGAAGAGGAAAAAAAAGTGGTGTGATGCCTATATGCACCTGCATATCAAAACAATATGGATATGTCATACTAGGTTTATTTAAGCTCATTGTTCTGTGGACTGGCACTGACTACACAGTAGAAAAAACGCTATTGCTGATCTACAAAGTCCCAGCCTCAAGAACAATGGAATGCATTTAAATAAGAGAAGCAACATTCATATGGAAAACATAACATTTTCCCCAAATCTTGTCCCTTTCTTTTTGAAGTTAATGCTGTTGTGACAGAGAAGATTAGCCTATGTGTAGATAGAACTGCCAGCTACTCATAAGCCAAATCTTGGATATGAATCTAAAAAGCTTCTCTTCTATATCTTTTCTACCATTAGTTTCTCAATGATTTAGAAAATAGTTATTTCAATCTTCATTCTTAATATGACAGAAACCCATGTCAACACAAGATGTCTCAATCTGATGAGAATAATTTGTAGGAGACCATGGGGTAATAACAGGACTCGAAAGGGGAAAGGGACTTGAAGGCGAAGGTGTCAAACATAAATTTTGTCTATTGCTACTTTTATCTTAAGTCAAAAATGATTTGAACCAATTCAATAAACTAGTACCTATTACATTACTGGTTCCTAGGGACTCAGAACTGAAGAATTTTTTATGATACCTGTTTCTGAGGCATTGCGGAACCTAGACAGAGTTTAGCATCATTCAGAGAAACAAATATGTCGACCATGAACTATGGGATAATCATTAATCTAAAGAAGCATATTAGGAGTCGAAGGAAAAGAAGGATTATTCTCCTTAAGTTTGAACACGGATTCCATGGAGATGACACGTGAATTAGACCAAGAGGAATGGGTAGATCACCCAGTCTCTGCTCTCTACTCTAGGCATTCGTAGAAGCTCTCCTCTCTGCCAAAACCATCATTAATCACTCCGCACGGCTGGCTGTGACCTACTTTTCCTTGTTGTCTAAACTCAGACAGCATCTTGTCTATGAGCCTTACATGACCACACAGTCTGCCTCCAATGCCCCTTGTAAGCATTCCCATAGTATATTTTCGTGTTCTTTTAACTACTCTCCATTAGAAATTTTTATTGATTTGTGTATTGAATTGATTGTTTTATTCTTACTTACCATATTATTCTACAAGATATAATACACAAGAACACACAGCAGGTGTTATTGTTAAATAAATACTCCAGTGAATGAATGACTTGATGTCACTGTTACATAGTGTTGTGGCTGCTTGAAACAGGAGCTCAAGCATCCCCAGAGCAGTTCCTCAGCCCCCTGCCAGAATAGCTGTGCTCAAAGGGCAAAGATAATCACTGAAACCTGGTGGTGGTCAGAGAGGCAAGGGAAGGACGCCCTGAGCTCCAAGAGATGCCCTTTAGTGACCTCGGAATTCACCACCGTCGCGTCCAGATTTTGCAGAGGAGTCATCTCATTCTTCCGGAGTCCCATACTCCTAATATGGAAAGCTCTTGTACGTCGGATCTTTAGTTGGAATGCATGGCCATGCACCTTAACACCACCTAGACAGCAAGGTCCCTAGTTGTTTTTGTGATTGAATCAGAATCCAGCAACCTCAGCTTCATGCTGGGCTGAGAAGTGTCTCTATGGGGGGCATTACAGGAACAGAAAATTTCTTCTGCTTCATCCCAGGCCTAAGTCTCATTCTATCTCCTGCCCCAATATGTGTGACTCATCTTTGGAGTGCAAATCTTATCTTGCACAAGCTCTAGAATGGATGCAAGGATTAAATAAACAACTTTCTTTTCATTTGTCAGATTCCATATGCAATTTTATAAAACTGACAAAAATCTATCGAAACAAAAATAAATTTTTATTTATGTAATCATTCAGTTTCATTGATGCCTCAGAGACTCATTTTCAAAACCGTGCCTCACTTTGTACTCTCTGTACTCGGCACACTTAATTCACCCAAATCCCATCTAATATGCTCAGTTCCACACATATCTGGAAGGGGTAACCTGGAGAACTAACGCAATTATATAGTTATTTTCTAAGGAACTCTATATAAATAGTCAATCCACTGAAAATGTCCAGAATAATATTTTCCTTACGTTTTTAAAAAGCAAGTTCATCTGGTCTTCCCTTAAAGGATTTACACTCACCACATCGGGGCAGGTGGGACTAACAAACATGACCTGGACATGCCCTTTGAAAATGAGACCATCCTTATTCCCTATATTCTCCTAAGAAGCACTTTAAGTATTCTTGTGATCTTTAAATTCTCAAATACAAGTGAAATAGAAAACTAAAGTGTACCCACCCCACCCCCTTTTTTTGTTCTCATTGAAGCATTTGTTTTTGTAATGAAAACTCTCATAGGAGGCAGAGGAAATAAATTCTGTCATCCTTTTATTCTAACTGACAACCAGCTAAACAGCCTGACAGAAGGAGATGCTCAGCGGTACTCTTCATCCAACGAGCCATTTGTGTTTACAGTGGAATTAACCTGCTTGCCAAAACACAAAGCAAAATGAAAAGCAACCGAGCAACTGATTGGTGATAATGACTCTGAGCAAAGAGGTTAATGGATATAGTTGTTGTTGTTGTTGTTTTAAATCCTTTTTCCTTTTTGCAGGTATCTTGTAGGCCCAGCACACAGCGCAAAATGGTGTGACTTGCTGATATACACCATATGTTATCAGTGAGCTCTTCCATCAGGAACTACAACAACCTGGTCCGAACATGATGTACAGGTGTCACGATTCCCATTTCTACAATTCATTCCATTACCTTTCCTCCTTGGGAGTTTTATTGTAATTGGCACAATGACCTGAATTCTTACAAAAACAAAAATGGATGAAAACGAGTATAGTAATTTAGGACATAATTCAGATAAACGTAGGTTCCTATTTGGGAAAGCTAAAGCAATTGGAGTGGGGGAAGGAGACTAAATACCCCCTGTATAGCCAACAGAGAATTTCTCTTGCATACCCACACAATCATTTTGACATTTAAAATAAAAATATAATTGGCTATATTTATGGGCTAGAGTAAGTGCCTGAGAAAATTTGGTGAATAAGTTGAGTATATAATTTATAAAAACCAATGTGAGAAATAATTTCTAAAACTAAATGTGCTTACAAATTTAATTTTAGGATATAAAACTGATTAAGTAAAGAATTTATCCAAAAATGTATGTTGATAATGAATTAGATATGCTTATTTCAACTCTTCAAGCTTAAGATCTTCATCTATAAAATGGTAATAATAACTGCCTTCATTGCTTGTTGGATTTAAAATATTTAATATAACACCTTTTACAAGGTGGACATTTACTAAATATTAGCTCTAATTATGTCTATATTGCTTTCTAAGTATGTAACTCACAGGATATAAGTGAAAATCAACCCCAATAGCTTCTGTCAATGGTATAAATTAAAACTCCAGGAGTCTAAGCTAAAATTTTATTCAGAAACAAGTTCAAGTTCTATTTCTTTATGAAGCAGTTACACTATAGACCAATAATTTCTTCACATGATACACTCTCTTAAATTTTTATCTAGCTGTTTCATAGAGACATGTGCTGCCCTGGTGAGATTATGACCTTGTTAAGTTCAGGGACCAAGTCTTTTATTTTTCACTATTCCCCATCACCAACCAGCTACTTCACACATAAGCTCTGAAGAAATTCTCTGGATGCCACCTTTCCCCCATTCATGTCCTTCCTTCTGATACCAGACCTCTCCTTCCTGACAACAGCATAGATCCATTTTCTTCCTCCACCTTCTCCATTTCTCTCTTCCAGTGCCCCTGTGCCTTAGGAGTCAAAATAAGAAGCTGTGTACCCATTGCTGGTTAAGGCGCTGTCTGCACCATCTTTGTAAAGCATTCATTTCATTATTTCAAAAATATATATTCTGCCCTTTGGATTGTGAAGAGATTTAGAATGGAGGCATTTCTATGAAGAAGCAAACATTGATAGGAAAGGCTTATACCTTAAGCTGTTATTAACTAATACTTCAGTAGAAACCATTAAGTCTGAGATTCAGGTATCTTTGATATGAATTGGGGTAATAATAGATTACATGGGAGTTTTCTTGTGAATATTAAATGTGCACACCTCCCAGAACGGGAAGTTCTTTGAAGTGGGGAACCATGACTACCTTCATATTGTTCTATTTTAGCATGACACAGGAAAATCAGTGATAGCAGGAATTAGTAAGTGCTTACAATAAGACAGGTTCTATGCTAAGTGTCTGTTTAATCCTCAAAATAACCTTATGAGAAAGGGGTTATTACTATACCTGTCTTTAAATAAAGGTTCTTAAAATAATGGAATTAAGTAATATGCCCAAGTTCAACCCAGATGGTAAATGACAGAGTAGAAACTAAACCCAGGCCAAATCTCTACACTCTTCATTTTTTAACATAAAAGTATTATGCTATACTGCACTCAATAATAATTGAATGAAATGGTAAGCTTTACATAGTAAATTATTTTTCTAGACCTACCTAAAGTTGCTTCAAGGTGAGAGTTAATTATTCTTCAGTAAATCCCGAGGATATAGCTCAATAATAATGGTGTTAGAGTCCTTTTTGCTCTCACTTGGAGAGAATGGAAGTCCCCAAAAGTTGTCCCTGTACCTGGTTCTGAGAGATGGAAGGCATGCACAGACATAATGGAAGGATCTATTAAAACCAGACAAACAGTATTACATATAAATTCTCCCTAGCACCTCTCTCAATTCCAAGATGGCGGTGGGGGGAACCCAAGAGATTTTAAAGTCTAAGATTTAGACCTAGTTTATTAGTCATCTTTTCTCCTGCTCTAAACATGCATGGTAAAACCAGTTTTGAATTCTCAAAGGATCTCTTAGAATGCAAAGAGTGTAGATATTAATACACTCTTACTATAGAAAATCTGTTGAGTGTCTTCTATGGGCCAAGCCCCGTGCTTGTTTCTACAAATGAAACAGAAAAGAAGGCTCTACACTTCCTACACTCTAGAATATTAGTCTATATTATGCACTGATCACAACTTCCCCAAAATATGCCTGGGTGCAGGAGTTTGCCAAAAATGTGCAAGAGGTGTGCTGAGATGGTGACTTCGGCTGCTAGGCTGCCAGGGAGGCTTGGGGCAGCCCAGGGCACAGGCGTAACCACCATGACAGCTTATCAGTGTGTCCTGGGGTTACATATAAACAGTATGATCTCCATGTGCCTTAAGTTATTGGGCGGATTTCGGGTTTACTCTGGCTGTGGCAGTCATTAGGTAAGTGATTGCGACCACATTATTTAACCTCACTAAGGAGGTCAGTCTTCTTATTTATAAGAAGGGAAAGAGTACATGAAAGAGATCGTGTGTGTATCATAAAGGCTAAAGTGCTTGTCAAACTGTTAGCACTCAATAAATGTTAATCGTTTGGGGCAATCAAATGGCATCCTTCTCCTATCTCAACCAAAATTTTGATTTCCATTATATTCCCAGTTTTATGAAGAAAGCTTAGGCAATAAATGACATAAATACTCTGGGCCACAGTCAAAGTCAAACTGATGAGTAAATAAGACAAATAACCAGCAAGTTCCTTTTTTCATTTTTGAGCTTCCAGGTTGTTGAATTTATTAAATGCCCTAAGCACGGTTAGCTGTACACTGTTCCTGTAGAGTATAGCTATTTAAGAACATCATTTCCCTGCCTCATTCCTATGGCTTACAGGATTAGGTTATATTGCAGATCACTGGTTCCAAAATCTGATTTTGCTGAAGTATCACAAATCCCTAAATAAATTAATTTTAATTAGTTAAAATTTTAAGCTTATGTCACATATTTCTTCTGGGAGATTATTTGGATTAAAACAAATTATGTCCCAATTAAAGTTTCACAAAAAGAAGTATGTGAACCATTTTCTTAAATTATAGGTAGAATTTACTTTCAGGAATAACATATATTGCTAAACTCAGAATTCCATTAGAGTGGTTACTGGTGTGATATTGTGAATTGTCTAGCATCTATTCCTCTTTGCAAACAGCACTAATTATAATTTATGAAATGTTTCCTGTGCCATTCCTTCTTTTTTTAATTTTTAAAATTTTATTTTTATTTTTTGTAGTACCAGTAAGTCCACTCTAGTCCATAGTTCATTCCCCAATCCTGAGGATTCTGGGATGGTGATCTCCACTCCACCTCTAATTGAGAGCAGGCTTCAGTCCCATATGGCTGATGGATGGAACTTTCTTGCTTGCAGTTGTAGGCTCTTTCAGCTCATTGGTATGGGGGTTGCCCATCATCACCTCCTTGTTACTAGTCCTGGGTGAGTCCAATGAACTGGAGAGTAGGTGATGCAACACCATTGAGGCTCAGGGCCTAGCTGGCATATGGACAGCCCAAAGATTCGAGTCTTTTGGACATATACCTACCAACTCCAGCACCAACTATAGGTTCAAATAGAAGGGACAGAAGAGCCATGTGTAGGGAAACCACAAATGAGTCCATTTCTGTCACACTAGGGAGCACAAAACCCAAAGTAGGGTCCACAGGCAAGGCACCAAACTCATGAGCCATCTGCCCTGAGCACAGTGCCTGGGTGTCTCCAGAGCCCTCAGATGCTCCACTATTTTGGGTAGTGTCTAATTTGGCAGTCAATGAGATCCTGCTGAGACATGCATAAGTGTAACCTCTGGAATGACTTCCCAACTCACTTTGAAGTCTCCACTAGCCTTATTAAACTCAGTTGTCTTTATCTTTTCCCCATTTGGTCAAGGTCTTTTTCCAGTTGTATTGCTAGCTGGTATTTGGTAGTAATCCCTCAGTACCAGGGAGGCTCATCCCTGGGAGTCATGTCCCACATTGGGGGGAAGTTATTGCATTTATATACTGAGTTCAGCTTACAGAAAGGCCACATTTGAGCAACAATGAGGCTTTCAGGAGGTAACCTTAGGCACCCTATAATCTTATGCTAAGTTTCAATTTCAAGAGTAAAGTTTCATAAGCATAGTCATCAATATCAAGGGCCCATAAATGGGCCATTCTCCTTCACTAGCCATTGCCTCTATACTTGGGGGATTTTTGCTGTTCCATTAGAGAATGTGGCAGAGCTTCCTAGGATAGGAAATCAATATTCTTTCAGTTAAATGTGTGAATCTCCACCCACTGTGAACAATGAACACATTTATATGCCTTATACATATACCCAGATGAACCTCCTCCCATGTATTCCCCATCACTGATACCCCATACAAATGGTCCTCCCCTGCCACATTTGCAACCCTTCTGTGATCCAAAACATCTTCAAAAATGAAGCCAATAAAATAGCCACATATAATTAATAAGAAAATTAAATAATATGATAGTTTTAAAAACAAGAAATAAGATACTAAAAAGTTTTTTAAAAATTAAAAATTAAAAAATAATTGGGGGTAATAAAAAAATGAAAAAAATTTTTTTTTTATTTGACATTTTGCCTTTCACCATTGTAAGGTCTGTTGTCCTGTATGTGCAGTGACATTTTCCTCCATTTATTCCCCCAATATCTTACTTTTTTCATTTTGTCTTCAAAGAAATCACGTACATAATATATGGGGCTCCCATATACCCAACATCCTTCTCCTTTTCCCCCTTCCCATATTAATAACATTTTATGTGGATGGTACATTTGCTACAACTGATGTAAAATATTTAAACATAGCTACCAGCCATGGTCAATGGTTTACATTATGGTTTACATTTTGGACCACACACTTTTATAAATCTTGATGAAAGTTAGCATGGCCTGTATCCATCATTGCAAGTTCATGTGGAACACTTCCATGGCCCTAAAAATGTTGTCTGTTCCATCTATTCTATTCCTCCCTCCCCCTCCCCTTGGGATCCAAGGCAACCACCAGTATCACTCTTTTCAGGACCAGATTCGTAGTTATTTGCAACAACACTGAGGGCTTGACACACTGGTCTACCCTCCCCTCTTGGGCACCGCCCATGCTCTGAAGAGACTCCCACCTCTATGTTTGAGAACATAGCAGACCTCCCCAGGATGAGAGTTAACACCCTCTAGCTCACCATGTGGGTCTCCACCCACTGATACAACACACCATGTCAAGATGAACACTCACACACTCTCTAGAAGCCTGCCCCAGGTGCACCCTGTCCCAAATGACCCCCACATCCCCAAACCAGCAACCCTACCTTGCCCTATTGCCAAAAGAGCATTCCCAACATTGTAGTTTCAACCACGTACCCACCAATCCCCAGTGTTCACTTGCTCCTTCCCCCAACTCTCCCCCCATTCCATGGACAGTCCAGGCCCCCCTCCATACCCTACCCCCCTGACATACCTGCACTGCCTAACCCAATAGTATCACTGCACCACTGTCATGCCCCTCCACTCCATAACTACACACTTCCACCTTATCATAGATTTTGCCCATATGAGCATTGTGTGCTATTCATTCTTGGTGGAACTATCAATGAATCTGTTTTCAACCCTGACAATGGGTTGGGTACTAACCCATTTCTGGACAATCCCTGCCTTTCTCCCAGGACTTTGAACTATGAAAAAAATGGAAAAAAGACTATAACTCATTCATCTCAGCACTTGGGTCCTCTAAGCTGGTTATTCCTTTCTAAACCCATCTCTTCAACTGTTTCAGCATTCTATGTGCCAGCCCCCTCCCTTCCAGTAAATTCCCTTCCATTTGCATTAGCTAGAATGAGTTATCGTGTTTGCACCTGGAGAAACTACTTCATATATTAATGTCTATAGATGACATAAGCATTTCTTTATGTTACTTCTGGAAAAATGGTTGCATTAATGAGAGAGGATGGCTACAAAGAGGGGCAATCCTATAGTATTTAAAGTAGTCCTCTATTCACAGAAAGTCTAACAATATTCACAAAATTTCTGCCTAAATTTGTTTTTAGAATCCTTTGTTATTAAAGAGAGACAATGCAACATTACTCTATTTTAGTATCAGCTTTTTGCATATGTAAAATAAGGTTGAGTTAGTAAAGAATAATCTTAAAATACATAATTTTAATTCCATGAAGCTTTTACACTGATTTCTTTATATGGTAGATTGTTCCAATATTTGTTTTCAGAAAATCAAGTGGTCTCTTTTCAGAAAAGGCTCTTTTCAACAATATCAGGCACTTTTATTGTTTGATTATGCTTTAAGGAAATACTTTCATTTTAATAACTATGAGAATATTGATTATATATAATAGTTAATTCCCTTATAAAAATTAAGAGAAATATTATTTGAATCAAGGTTTCTCAGGAAATAAAATCACTTAGGTTGAGTTAACTTATAAATTCTGCATTTTTTTAAACGTAACTCTTTGTATCAACTCAGAATTAAATGGAAGTTCTCTTGAAGTGTCCAGATTTCGAAAATTTGCTCTAGGATATAGCCTGTGAAAACTTGCTCCATAATCTGCTGTCAGTTTTTCATGGGAAACTTCAGATTGTTCTGGCCCTTAAAATCTTTGACAATGTATACTTCTGGTGGTGTTGATTCTTGGCTTAAAAAAAAACAACAACAAAGTCTTGCATTTTGCCTGTTCCCAACAAATAATCATCAAAATTTAGCATTGTTTTCCCTTTAGACCTCAAGACTAAATTACCAAGTTACCTCACCATCTTACATATCACTCTAAAATGAGAAAAAAATATGACATGAAACCTGGAGCAAGGATGTGTTCACTGTGAGGATTCAGACATTTGGACAATTTGAACAGGGCAGGAGGGAAAGGGTTCGCTCATGGAAAGGCGTTTACTCATGTTTGAAGGAACAGTGAAAACTCTTTGACCATTTAAGAAATATAAGAAAGACCTGGAATCTCTTTCTCACCTGGCCTCATGAACTAGGTAAGAATCCAATGCATAGAAGGCTATTGGCTGGAACTGAAATAGCTGCATGAGATGCTTTAAACCCAGGTCAGATAGAGTAATGTTTAGGAGCCCAAGGAACAAAGTTGGACTAGAGAGCGAGCCATTCTTCTTCTACTAAGCCACCTTATTTCTCGGCCCTTCTCTGTACATTAGAATTCTCTGAATTTGTAGCTAATCATACTGCCTACTCAATTCTGTAATTTCCTAATTTTAAACTGAGTTTGTTTTGTATGGATACCCAGAGAAAATAAAGGGAACCTATAAATAAACATCAAGGAATGAATATCATCTTACTACAAGATTTCTCCTTTATCTACAAGAAACACTGGAAATTACAATGCCTTCAAACATACATGTGTGTTATATTGCAACCTTATTAACTTTTGATTAAAGTTTCCTGTCATGCTATGATTCATCTGTAACCTAAGTCCATAAACATGAATATTTGTCCCTCTACCACATGATTCTAGTCAGTATCCAGGAGGGAAGAAAAATATAGAATCAAACCAAGGTCATCTTTACAATTAAGTAAAGATGTATAAGAGAACAGAGTAGGTTTTTATTTTGATTTGCGGTGAGCTGTTTTCCCTCCATATGTATATAATGGTCATGGTAGTTTTGCTTCCCGAAGTGATTTCTTATAATTAGCATTATCAATATCACGTGGGAACTTTTTAGAAATGCAGAATTTCAGGCCCACTCCAGAATCATTGAATGAGGATCTGCATTTTAACAGGATGTCCAGCTTATCTGTATGTACAGTAAAGTTCAAGAGCTGGTATACGCTGCCCGCTACACCTGGAGATGATTGCTGAGTGCCATCTGGATGAGCTTTTTACTCTTTGCAAAGAGGATTTGGTGCTACACTCAGTCTTTATCCTAGATTAATATTGACAGCTAAGACTTACATGTTCAACCGAGAACAAAGGCAATGAAAGAATGATTGTCTCAGTGTCTCTGGGAAGGGTTCTATAAAAAATGATTACTGTAATTAGGCTTCAAAAGGTGACTGGAGCCTCCAAGAACTGAAATTCTAATAGGAAAAGCAATGATGAAGGGAAGTATTCATGTTAATAAGTGTGTGATGTTAGTAGAAAAGTGGGCCTTAAATTAAGTAGAAAACACTTATTTTGGATTTCTAAAAATAGTTCAAAGATTCTTATCAAGCAAATTCAGGACAATTCTTTTCATTTCAAGTTTAATGGGAAAATGCCACATACATGTCAACCGTTATAGATTTCCCTCCCAGAATACTATACTAAAAATCTCATGCTCCTTAAAAACTGATAAAATTTTTTCAAATCACAGATGTAAAGTATGCTCCTTATTTTCATAAATCATTCCTCTATTTCCAGAAAATTCAGTTACCTCAAAGACACCTTTTTAAAACTGAAAAGTTTTATTGGTTAAAGGGAATGAGAATTGAGACATGTTTTTCTAATTAGAATTCACTCCCAAGTAATACCATGTGCTGGATGAAATCTTCAAACTCTTCCTTTCAGGTCATCATAAACAGATTTCCTAAGTATCTTAATTTCCTGACTGATGTGATATATGTGCAAAAATTAAACTCTTCCAATTTATAGCCAACATTCATTCAGAGCAGACAAACATTAAAATAATCAAAAACTTAGAGTGAAAACAAAGTAATAAATGTGAAAAAATATCAGCTATCCACTTAAAATATAAAATCACTATATTTTATCTTAGGTAATCCAAATTTCCAATATGTACACCACATAAAACACTCAAATTTGAATGCCTAAATTCAAATTCTGGCTCCTCCAATTACAAGCAATTTACTTAAACTTTGTTTCCTTATCTCTGAATTGGATTTAATCATAGCACCAGCATTGTTAAATAAATTAATATATTTTTACATGTGTCAGCATAATAAACACTACATACAAATGGTGTGTATGTGTGTGTGTGTGCATGCGCCTGGGAGAGAGAGAGGGAGAGAGAATATGAGGGCTAAATCGGTCCTTTTCTGGCAGCTTGATCCTCTTTGGCAAGGGTAAGGGGCAGGGAGAGAAAGTTGTGTGACCCTGCTACAGTCACCAGAAACTCAAGTTAAGGAACAAAAGCTCTATATTCAGAGATTAAGATGGGCCATTTCCTAGCCCATGCTCTTTCCATGCTGTAATGCAAAAGGGTGGCACGGTAGAGGCAGTATGGATCTCAAACATTGAGCTTTTTTCCTTTGGTCAAAGGTCCAGCAGTGGGAGAACAACCTGCCGGAGTCATGTTCAAGAAATATTGAGCTCACAGTTTACTCTATCTACTTTGAACAGCAACTTAATTTCTTCATTTTGAGGCTAAGTCATCAAATAATCTGCTGAAACCTTATTGCTTGTACCCAGTAATTCCGTCACTTAATTTGTTGTTTTTATAGCTTCTGTACCTCTTTTTTAAAGAAATCAGGGCTTGCAAAATATTAAGTATGCCTAATCACATAATTATACCTTTAACCATAAGGCGTGTTACAAGGTCTATTTTTCACGCATGTTACTTTAGCTAATACCTTTGCCCCATCCATCCAGATAAATGTCCTTTCTGAACAATATTCCCCGTCTCAGTTGTGGACAGGGCAGCTTTTATGGGCACCTAACCTAGGCCCATCTGTAGACAGGCCCTGTGCTTGGTTTAATGTCTGTCATAGCTGTCTCAAAATTCTCAAGAGTTTTAAACAAGCGGCTGTGTATATTCATTTTGTACTGGGCCTCAAAAATTCTGTAGCTGGTACTGTTTATGGAGATAAGTCCTTTTATTCTTTTTTTTTTTTTTTTTTTTTTTTTTTTTTAAAGAAAATTGCAATACTATTTTAAAACTTTCACATAAAATGTGTCATGGGCATTTTCTTCAAAATGTTTCTTTAGAATTGTCATTTAGACTATGACAGATTTAGGTTTGTGTAGTAGGAACAAATTCCTACAAGACAAAGAAACATAATCCACTTTTTTTTAAGAGGATGGAAATAATGAACAATGCAGTAAAGCAGATGAATAGGGGTATTAACATCAAATATTAGTGAATTAACTAACAAGGACCTCAATAAACCAGGAGAAGGGTTACATTCTAACAATATATTAAATGTGAGCAAATAAGATACTATTGATGGAAAAATTGCCAAATAAAGAAAATAAGGTCGAGAAGGATAGTCAAGAAATGTAACAATGTATAGGAAAAGTGAGATAGGATATTTGAATTTTAAATATTCATTGAATTTTGTGCTGGACACTACTTTATAAATCATCTAGAAGAGTGATTTGCAAACAACTATTAGTACAGAAATCTTTCTTCAAATACTCTCATGGAAAAAAACAGATATATTGAAAATATAGAAATGCCTTGGTTGAAGTGGAGAATTATGAACATGTTATTCAACAAATATTAGCTGAGCGCCAATTATGAACCAAATATTATTCTAAGTCTAAGAATACTGAAGCGAGTGAGATAGATCACAGGGGCTCTCTGTCCCCCAGACCTTACAGTCTAGTGAGAAAAACATCAATAGAGAGAAAATAAATAAATCATATAGTCAACACTACTTTCTTTTCCACCTAATTTATATCCTTAAACACAGAAGAAGAATCTTCTGGGAAAATTCCTATAAAAGTGAGCCAAGGACTCCCAAAAAGACCATAAAGAAAAACATAAATAATCATTTCTCATTTGTTTTCTCTTTCGATCACATAACTTTACCATTCTTCATACAGATTGCTATAGCTTTTACACTTACTTTAATGGGGCACTTGTAGGATCAAACATAGGATTAGAGAATATCTCCAGATTGCAGGCTTCTGCCTTCTGTGTAAATATCACCTATAATCCACCTAGAAGTCTCATTTGAAACCCTTTTTTATCTCAATGATATTTAAGCATGCCATTTTTCTCTTGTCTATATAAATATTTACTTTTTCTCATTAGTACCCCAAGAAGCAAAGACTCATAAAAATTTCCCAGTATAATAACAAATACTCTGGTTAAATAACACTATTTTATAAAATCATAAATCCTAAAATAGGGAAAGAGTTCAAGTAAATTGCCACCCATTTAACAAGTAAAAGAATTATGTTTTTAATGTATTCCCATTTATTTTTTTCATGTTGGTACATTTATCATAATAACCTCTTAAAAACATGTTACAGTGGCTGTTAAGATCTGGAATCCCAAACCTTAACACAGAAACTGAAAGCGCTGTAGAAGCAAGAAAGTCCATAATATCACTTTTTTTTAAATCTCGTTTAATTGTAACACATTATTATACAAAAATAATGTGCTTTTTTTTTTTCACTTAAGGGAGATAGGTTGACAAATTTTAGTACCTCATTATTTTCACCCATATATTAGCATTACATATCTACACTAGTTAAATATTCCTGTTTTTTTTTTTAATCTCCCTTTGGAAATTGCTTTAGTCTTTGGTTTTAGTTGAATCTCTGTATTGGTATATAAATTTGTGACCCAGACAGATTAGTAATGATCAGTTGAATAAATGGAAGAGCTAGATTGTTGAATGCTAAGCTTTATCTTCAGAGGTTGCCATATTTTAATGAATTTTCCAATTTTCTACAATAAAAAGACCATTTCTATAGTTAGAAAAAATATATTACTTTGAAAACTGAAGCTAAGTGTATTAAACAATATGCCAATTTCCTATAGCAAATAAGGGATGGGACTAGAAGAATATGTCTTTTTCCCTAGTCTGATATCCTTTGCACAGACTCACCTGAATTTATACCACTACCCAATGGAATATGCAGAGAATCCACACTCTGATCATCTTTTCTCAGTCAATGCTGGCTGACAAGGGAGTCCATTGCTGTGGTTAGAGAAGAATGGAATCCCACCAGTTTGACTATACTTCCCCAGTAAAAAACAAGAAGGCCAGTCTTTACTTATGCGTATTTTTGAAGTTTTTACCATTGTACACTCCTTCAAACAACATGTTTTTAGGTTTACCTACAGATATCTTCTTTCCCATCTGACAAACTGCTTTACATCCTTCAAATTGTTGTTCAGATTACACCTTCCCAGAAGAAAGACTTACTCTGACTATACTATTTTATACTGCCAAATAGTGCCCATGCCCCCCAACCCTCTCCTAAGCATTCCTAGCTCCTTCATACTACTCTTCTTTTGGATAAGACTCTTCAAGTCTAACAAACTAAACAATTTAATTACTAAATCCATTTTTTATTTTCTGTTTTTCCCTACTAGAATGTAATACAGGGATCTTTCCCTGTTTTGTTCACTGGTATATCCCAAGAATGGAAAACAGTGTCTAGCACATAGTGGTTACACAATATTATAATTATAATTATTTGTTGAGAAACATTAAATTTAAACCATATTGATGGAGAAATGCTGATTGGCACTCATAGATGCTTAAGAACATAATGCTACTTTTTAAAAAAGAAATCAGAATATAAGCCTACTGACATAGAAGAGTATATTTAGGGTAATTAAAACTTGTGCCTGGCATATGATAAATGTTTAATGAATATATTATTAACATTTATTGGTGGTAGCATTCATTATAACTACCAGAGGGTCCTCAATCTTCCTTAGTTACTGCCAAATTTAGGTAGACAAAAAGAACTTTAATGCCACAAGAAAGAGATGGAGTTCTCAAAGACTTGATGGTGTTGCCATAGTAGTTAGGAGGTGTTTTGGTAGAGATGTGAAAAAGATCAAATGTTTCCCTTTTACGTCTCTGCCTCTTACTTTTCATGATGTGGATATTAAGATTTAGATGCCTACCTATATCTGCTTGTGTCCAAGGGCAAAAGGATAAAGTGGTCTTTGTCTACAGGAGTCTCCAGTAGCATATTTTTGGAATGCAATTTCTACAATTTATAATAAGTGATAGTAAAAAGGGTTCTCATGATCAAATCTGTTTGGGAAATGCTTGACTAAATAAAAGTAAACATTTTCTTTAATACAGAATATCCCAGAGTCTCCAATATATGAATGTGCACTGTGACTCTCCAAGATAATATTGTGCATCTAGCTTAGTTAATATAACCCTTTGCCCTTGAACACATACATTGATAGAAGAGCCTTTAGGGTTTATTTTTCTGCTGAACACACTTGGGAAATGCATCTCTAGGCTTGGGGGCTTCCGTTCTCTTCTCCTCTTGCTGGTAAGCCCCACGAAGCCCAAGGACACAGCCTGTCTGGAGGCGGAGTTAATATTGTAAGAAGTCTATCAACTGTGAGACTCAACGAAATAAAGAATGTAGTGTCAGTGTAGAATAGCTTTAGTTTGGGTTTTAGGGAACAATGACCCAAAAGGCTCTCAAGTGACATAAATGGCCCGATCCAGCTTAGATGTCCAGATGGAATTTTGGAAGGTGGTCCAAGCTATTAGAAAGAATGCATGCTTGCCTAATATAACCTCATGCATATAGTCCCCATAGTAGAAAGCTGATTGAGAATTTGGGATTGTAGCTACCATTTTCATGGTTAATATGTGGGTTATATTTGGGTCCATATGACCCATATTCTGAGGGATGTAATATCTATTTGGTTGAATTACATATATCCAACATGAGGTCAACTCTCAAGAGTTTAGACTAGACTGCCATTTTTTTTTTAAATAAAGTAGATTTATAATCCATCGAATGACCAAAATGGTGGACTACGACCTTCTACATCATGTAAGATGCTATTTGCACTAGTCCTGGACACCATAACCTAGCCAAGTTGATTTATGAAATTAACCATCACACTATTCTTATCCTTTGTAATTTTGGAGCTCAGTGAATATTTCCTTTTCTATAAAAGTCCCTCCCTTGAGAATATCTATAGAAATTTGAAAACATAAAACTGTAAATGTATATATGTATGCCAGTATTTGAAAGATTCTTTTGCTCTTTAAAGGATTTATTGTGCTGGGTGGAAAAATTTTTAGAATATGCCAACACTTTGTCACTATTTACAGGATGTGCCCACTACCCTGCTGCAGAGATCGCCTCTTAAACACTGAGGTCTGAATCACAGCTCAGCTTTTTCTTTAGATGACATCGTTGCCTGGATGTTAGTGGCTGAATTGATTAGACACTGATAGTTCTTAAATCACAGCTAATGACAAGTACATTTTTAGCTATTGGATACACATTCAAGCCTGTAATATGCAGGTGCTTATGATACACTGTACTGCCAATTTCCCTGCCAATTTTCTGAAGGCCACCTATAAATCAATTAAGAAAAAAAAAAAAAAAAAAAGGGAAGAAAAATGGTTTAAAAGGCCAGCAGAGAAGGAAAGTGGATAGAGAAAAGTGAATGAGTTTACAACAAATGAAAAATCTCTTATCTAAATGGGATTTTTCTTTCTCCATCCTAATGGGTATATGGAAGCCTTTTTTGCATGTTAAAAAATTGTATTACAAATACATCACATTATTTACATTGTGACATATTTATTTCTTGCAATATATCGTATAGATCTATGTGATATATAGAGACCTGGGAAGGACTGATTTTAAGGTGCTTGAGGACCTTCTATAAAGCTCAGGTGGTAAGATTACCTTCTGAGAGAGAACACTGAAGACTCCAGAGGTAACTGTGAGCCCCACCCCAAATGCTCAAGGAGCACATGCAACAGCACATAGCTGTATTCAAACAAAGATTCTAAACGATCTCAATTTTATTCAGAGTCATAGCCGAGCTTGATTCTTTTTCCCACTCCAAAGTAATTGATACACGTTTTATTATTCTAGATATTAGAAATTAGCAGCCAATTCACAAAGCCTTTCTCGTTGAATGGTCTGGGATTGGCAGGGAGTGAGGAACTTGGTTGGTTAACTGCAGTCTCAAATTCCACTACGACAAGGCGTACATACTTATTTGAAACTCTTTAAGAACTAGAAGATTGTCACCAGAAATGGAATACGACGGCTCTGAGAACAATAAAGACAACAGAGGGCAACCAAAAATTACCCTTTCCGTTTTGCTCTGTTCCTAGCACATCTGTGAGAGCTTTGTTGAATATCGTTGCTAAAACTAACCTTCATTTTATGCTTAGAGACCTGTGTTCTGAGCTTATCTATACCAATATGGTGGAGTGAAATGTACAGCAATTTTGCAAGACAGTCTGGCCTTTGAATCCTAGGTCTATTTTTGGCCTTAATTGTATAATCTTGTTCAAGTTGTTTAAACTCTCTGGGTCTCCACTTACTCCTATGAAAATAACATGGAATTATAAGAGTTAAAAGAGATGACATGTAAAAATAGCTAAACCAGGTAATGGCAAATGACAGGTGCTGATGTATTGTAAAATAAATAAATAGGCTTAAACATATCAGCTATGAAAACACCAATTATTTCAATCTTGAAAACCCAACGGGGGGAAAACGAACCCTATGGGAAGGATGTCATTCCCATTTTAGGAAAAACAACACTGAGAATCAGTAAGACCAGTGGGAAGACTGTCCCATGCCACAGATGAGCTGACATGACTGTAAGACAAAACCCCAGGGGAAAACCAGGGCACTGCAGAATAGGGAGCCAGGCTCGGGTCGATACAACGAAGCGGCAGGAAATGGCTCTGCACTCAAGGAACTTGAAATATAGCTGAGAAGTGAGGAGCTTTACATAAAGCACACTTGTAAAGAAAGGGTATCTAAAACTCTAAGGATCACGGTTATATAAATAGGGAGCAATTACTGCTGGATGAAGCAGTTAACAAAGAGTTGTGAAATTTATTTTCTGCTCATTTCCCCTGACCTCTAATCACAGGCTGTAGGTATTCTCTCTGGAAGAGGTATGTAATTTCCAAATGATGTAAACTCTTGGTATGAAGCCATCTAGGAAGTGTGCCTATGTCATCATTTAAAAATTGATTGTCTCTTCTTAGAAATTTTTAAATACTATATTCTCCATACTATATATGAGTCATATCCAGCACATTAGTAACTTAGGGCAAATTACTAAAAGTTTGACCTTGGACAATAAATCATGGTACTACCTTTTTTAAGCATGAGAAGTTTTATTGAACAGGATTAATATCATTCTGCCATGTATTTTAATTTTATTAGACGAACCTTACTGTACCCTTTCTGTTATCGCTTATTATTTTACAAGACAAGTTTAAATGATAACTATTTTTAACCCTCCATTCAAGGGTTGAACAATTTTCTCTTTCAGAAAATCAAATATTACCACTTTTCTTCATTTCATGTATATTCATGGATTTTTCCTTTACTCTCTTTTTAAATTGATTAGGAATTCCTACTTTAATCGTTTTAAAATGCATATATTTCTGGTAATTTTAATATTTCTTAGTCCTCTTTAACCACAATTATGCATAAAGTGTTTTCAATTATATTTTTCTAAATTAAGAATTAAAGACTTACAAAAATCTGTTCCTGCTGGATAAGAAGATTAGACAATAATAAGTTGTTGCATTGTTTAAGGAAAGAGAGCTTTGTGATTAAAGTATTGGCTAAGGAGTCAAGCAGTCTTAGAAATGAAACCTAATTTTACTATTACTGGGTGCTATGCCTCAGCTTTCTCATTTATCAAACTGAGGAAAATAATAATACCTCTTCCTAAGGTTGCCAAGGGCGTGAAATGCATGAGATTGAAGGCACATAGTAAGCAAGAAATAAATACTCATTATTTTAATTATTACTCAGCTATAATGCACTAATTATTTTGTTGCCTTTATAAATCTAGGATAACACCACCAACAATCCCTTTGAAAATAAGTTTTTCAAACTGAAGTGCTTGAAAAACTTTTACTCCCCTGAAAATGTAAGATGTCTCAGCCCGTGAGCAGAAAAGATAAAGAGAACCATTGTGTACAGACAGGCACTGAAAAAGTTCTAACTTCTACTTGGTCACCCATGTGTTTCACACATTGTTTTGCTCTAGGACTAAGTTAAAGGCAAACTTATTTAGTATGTAAAGTTTATAAAGCTTTAATCTAAGATGCAAAGAGATTTCCCAGGGAAACAGATTTATTACAAGTATTTCTTTTAAAGGGGAGCATGTGGAAAAGTTCTGAGCGTCTGCATTGATGATTCCTCTAGGTCACTTTACCAGTTTGATATCCTTTATGAATTCCAAAAAAAAAAAAAAAAAAATATTTGATTATGTTTGTAAACTGGTCTGTTCCTCTGGATGTGATACCCTTTGATTGTATTATATTCAGCTGAGATGTCTTTGATTAAATTATGTTAAGATTAGGGCTTTGATTCGACCTTGTCATGAGGGAATGCAGGGTTGAGTCCCCACGTACTTGGTGGGCTGATAAAACAGACTCTCACACAAAGAAGTAGACACAGAGAAGATGAACACAGAGGAAGAGGGCAGCTCATTAGACATGGCAGAGGCCCCAGGAGGAGAGATGAGCCTGATAGTCTACAGCTGACCTTGTGAAAAGACTAGAGCAGCTGAGCCCCAAAAGAAATGAGCCACAGGGAGAGAGATGAACCTTATGTCAGCCTACAGCTAAGATCGGATGAAGCTGGGACCACAGAGCCTTAAGAGGAAGAAGGAAGGCTGAACCCTCGCAGATAGTGCCCACCATCTTGTTTCAACACGTGGCAACAGAATTTGGTGGGGAAGTAACCTTGAGTTGGACTCTTTGGGGCCTTGTGACTGTAAGCTTCTACCCCAAATAAATACCTTATAAAAGCCAAAAGATTTCTGGTACTTTGCATCAACACTCCTTTGGCTGACTAACACAGTCACTTTACCTCAGAAATTTAACATTGAAAATATCAGAGCTAATTAGATATATCTCCAAAATAGCTAAGCATGAGCAATCCTTGAAGTTACATTCTAGATGCAACAAATTTCCAAGTACGGAAAGAGCACTGACTGCATCCTGTTGATATAAACGTGGAACTCCAGTCCCCGGGTAACATTTTGAATTAACAGTTTTTTAAGAATGTTTTTCATCTTTGCCTGAGGGAAGTGATCACCTCAGTATTGGTAAGATATTGGATATCAAAGAAAAAAGACATGAGAAATCCCCAAACATGGGTTATTTGATAATTTTACCAGCTATCATCCTGATGTTATTACACGTACATAATCACCTCAAGATTTTTTTGCTTACAAATTAACCTTTCATATAAAGTTTGTCTCCCATGTGTCAGTTCTTCAATAAAATTAAAAGTAAAAATGTTTTCACTGATTTTTAATGATTTTACAAAATAATACTCTTAGTACCAATTTAGAATTATTTCAAAATAAGCTTCAAATATACAGATGTTTTGAAAAAGTCCTCATGCAAAAAAATGCTATCCCCTTCCATACAAAATATATTTGCTCTGAATTTTCTATTTTATATTCATCATTCAAACTTGATACCCATATTTGAAACAGAATTGCTGAGTTGTGGTGGTATGCATATTACCAATAATGCTAGATATTATCAGATTTGTCAACAAACTGTTTGCACCAGCATATTCGTTACAATGTCTGGTATTATCAGAAATTTTTATCTTTTGCCCAGCTTATTGGTGTTGAATAGTACCTCTTTATTTTAACTTGCATTATGTCTATTAATAGTCAGGTTAAATGTTTTGATTTGGTACCTGTACATTCAATTTCCTTATCTATGACTTTTTTGTTTATATTTTTCATCAAATTTCCCAATGACTCGTTATCAATTTGTTGGGATTATCTGTATATTTTGGTTTTTGTTAATATGAAGAAATATACAAATAATAATAGTTTATGTAAATCACTGATTTGATTAAAGGGGTGTATATGGCAGTTTGATGTAATTATGAATTCCAAAAATATAATTGAATCATGCTTGTAAACTGATCTGTTAATCTGGGCATGATTAGGTTAGGATTAGGGCGTTGAGCCCCACCCCTTGGTGGGTGGGGAATTGAATATAAAAGGCAAGGCAAAGGACAGTTGAAGCAGTCTTTTGAGAAGCAGTTTTGATATTGGAAAGGCCCCAGGAGAAGAGAAGCAAGCCGTTTGCCTGATTGCCTACAGCTGACCTTGTGGAGGAAACAGGAGCTAAGCCCGAGAGAAACGCAGCCCCGGGAAGAGAGGAACCCCAGAAGCCTGAACCCTGGCAAACGCAGGCAGCTGTCTTGCTCTAACACGTGGCGATGGACTGTGGTGAGAGAAGAAACTTAATGCTTTATGGCCTGGAATCTGTGGACTTCTACCCCAAATAAATACCCTTTGTAAAGACCAACCCATTTTTGGTATTTTACATTAGCACCCCTTTGGCTGACTAATACAGGTGTATTTACTGCAAAAGTAGATACTAGGCAAACAATGCAAAAACACTCTAGTCAAATTGGAAAGCCCACTGGCTAAATTACCTACACTTTATTTTAACAAAGAGAAAATGTCATTGTATTGTTTTTAAAAAACACATATTTGATTTTTAAGTAACAATTAGGACAAAAAGTAAAAAAAAAAAAAAAAAAAAAAAAGGCATATTATATTCAAGGAATGTACAAAAGCACCAAATACTTTGGGTTCTATGTGATTAATAAATAACTTAAATACTTTTCAGAATTATTAGCCACATAAAGGCATAATTTAGGAGCCCACAGGAATATGTACTTTGACAAAAATCACACTGACATTACCTATTTTATTCAAAATCATTTGACAAACAAAATTAATATTCAGCCTCACATAAAATTTCTGACATTGCCTGGAATTAAAAGTTGAGACGGTGCCTCTTCCTCTTCTCCCCAATCGTATCTCCGAGAATTTCTTTTCAAAGAAGGCAGGTAGACACTTTTATTTCCATGTCACCAGCATTATTATTCATTGGGCTTTTTGGAAGATAGATAACTCTTACAGCTGATGGTACATTTATGTTAATCTATTTGTGTAAAAATTTCATTTATATAAATCTCTAATTCCATTCTCCCTTGAGCACATTTGCAAATTATAATGGGCCTTTCTGCACAGTAAATTTAAAACAATCCATACTTATACATATTGTGTATCGTTTCCAGAAACACTTGAATTAGGTCTTAAATGCTAACTGCATTTTCTAAGAGAATCAGCAAACCTGAGCAAATATAGTCAATCAATTAATATTTATCTGGCATACACAATAATAATGACTCTAAAGCAGTTCGCCATCTGATTACCTCTTAAGAAGTCTCCTTCCAGAAAATTAGAAATGTTTTCATAAATCCCTGTGATGATTTGTTATTGGGTTCTCATTACAGGGCTGGTAAGACTTGGAAAGCCATAACTTCTTGAAGTTGTTAAATTTGAGGGTCACTCGGGTGAAACCTGCCTTGTACTTTAGGGTATGCAGCTGGATAAATGAGCCTCAGAATTCCTCCCACTCCTTCCTCATTGACCCTTTAAGTGGCGTGCAATTTTATATTTTGAATAGAAATCCAATGTCAATTATTTGCATTTGTCAATGTCTTTGATGCACAAAAATATTTATTTTCCCATAGTGCATTTATCTTTCTTTACGTGGTTGCAAGTCTGTGTTTTAAGAAATCTTTCCATACCCAAAAGAAATAAATGTAGCCATCTGTGTTTTTCTCACGTCTTAGAGGATTGTCTTCTTACATTTAGATTTTTAATCCACTTGTAATTGTTCTCGGTCTTCTTAATCTTTCAGGTTTTGAAAGAGGTGTATTAACATTTCCTATATTGATTGTCATTGTATCAATATCTTCTTATAATTTTATAATTTTTTATTTAAATAATTGAGGATATGTTAGAAGGAACATACAAGTTGAGAACTATCATCTCTTCCTGGAGAACTGTACCAATTAACTACATAATGATTTCGCCCCTAATAATCGTTTTCCTTTAAAAAGCATGTATTAAAATCTGTAGTGTTTGATATTACTGTAGGAAGACCTTCTGTATATTAATATTTACCTGATAAATTTTTCTCATTCTTTGGCTTTAAATTGCTCGGTATCCTTTATCTGTTGCAAAAAATATATAGTTAATTTTTTAAAGTCTGGTGTAATGATGAATTTATGATTTCTGATAACTTTTTTACTGCTAGTTATCATACTTCTAATATATGTCTTTTACACTTTTCTTGGGTGACTTTGTTAGGATTTTTTTTTTTTCTTCGTTTTTTTCCCTCTACTAGCTTGGAAGTTAAACATCTATTTCCATTACAATTTAATATGTATAAATAACAAAATCTAAATTCTTTTTCTCCAAATTCCTTCCTTAATATATATTATTTCATATTTTAATATACTTGATTTTTTAACTCCTAAAGTTAGTCATTTTCAGTGTCAGTTCTCTTTTATACACAGAAAATCTGGAGTTCTAATTCAACTGATTTTGTTTGTGCAGATTCTTGTTCAGGGATACTTGTGTTTTTAATGTCGCAGGTGAATTTTGACATGTGAGTTCATATTTAATTGGGAACTTATAATAAAATCACAAAGCATAGCTGATAACCCTTTCACTCTGGAGAGATTTTTGGTTGGTTGGTTGTTTCTGCCGGATGCTCCAGGGCACTAAGTCCTTGAGTGCTAATGTTTTTCATTTCTCTATTTTGGGATTTCCAGAACGCACAGGTAGAATAAAAGGAAAACCCAAACCAGAATGAAGGCAAGTCTGTGACTGTAAATCTAAGGGGATTCTTTCTTTCATTTTCCTGCTTAGTGTACAGTCACAGACATGTTTTCCTTACCATATATTTTTACTTGCAGGAATTTTTCATTTTAATTTTAATTTAGCTTCTGCCTGAAGTCCATGTGCTTAGAGGATTCTGGATTCATATGGGGAGAACTCACGTCCAGCTCACCATCTCCATAGCCCAAAGCCCTAATCCCTAGATAGTAATTCCAACCCAACCTCCGGAAACTAATGAAAACTGCTGGGATAGCCCTTCTTAGTATCAGCTTACCACTCTGGTTTCTACCTTCCTCTTCGTGTGGGCGTCTGAGGTCCTCTTTTTTTGCTTTATTTTTATTTTCTTGCAAACTCAGATAAGGACTGGGTATATATTCTGCCAGATTCTCAGAAACCAAAGTCAGTGAATATTTTCTAAGTCTTTGGTCAAGACTATATTTAATCCATCCTTTGAAATTCAACAAATACAATCACACAAGTCCTTAAAAGTAATAATGGACAGGAAACAAAACTACTCATTCAAGAATCCTTGATCTGCAAGTAAAATCATACTTATATGTACTTTTAGCTCAGTACATTATTCTGATATGACCACACAGTGTAACAAAATATTTAAACAGATTTTTACTCTGTATGAGAACATGAATTTTAATGATAGAGATATCAAATTCCATTTTAAAACAATATTCATTCTTGTAGGTTTTATTTATCTTTATCTTATTATTTCAAAAAATTATTATTCAAGGATAATTTACTGAATGCATATTTTTTTCTAGAAGTTGCACTAAAAAAGCATTACACCCACTAAAAATCAAGAAGTCCCACTGAAGGCAAAACCTCATCTTTGCTCTCAAGGACTTGCAATGTAATGGGAAAATACATGGGAAATGGCAAAAATAATCCACTGTGATGATCCATTTCACAAACTATTGAAATTTCCCTTTAATGTGGAATACATTATCAAGACCAAGAAACCTTGGCATAGGTAGTCACTATAATTTGGTTAAATTTCTGAAGTACCAGAGTTTTCTTTAAGAAATCAGTTGCAGAAACATAGTTTGGAGCAAATTGTTTCCTCCTGTGTCTTTTCTGTTGAGCATCAAAGTCTATATTCTTGGGTTATGCATTTAAAAATCTGTAAGCTGGAGAGTTCAGATTACTTATTGAAGGAAATACAGATTACACTTTTAGCCAAAACCTGCCTCTGTGACTTCTTTTGCCTGGAGGAATCAAGGAAAGGAATAAAAATAGAAAAATTGCTTTGTCTGCACTTGTATCAAGTGGAGGCATAGAAAACATAATGTGGACACCATTTTGCCATTTTTAGGTTTGTGCTATAGTTGCCTCTTCTAAAATAATTTAACTCCTAAATTTTTTGCTATGATAGTTAATTTAGTTTTCTGGCACATGAGGATAGCAGATACTCTGACACCTTTGTTGAGAATGAGTCATCAACAATCATGAATTATTTTCATTGACTTCCAACAAGTTAGCAAATTCCCAAATGCAGCACCACATCATCTAAGAATAAGTGTCTATATATGTATGGCCTGAATCATATTGAATAATTGCAAGGTAGTATCTTACTGGTCAAGTAACACAATGTTGGATTTTCTTTTTTCAAATTTTCTATTTAGAATAATAAAAATGAAATCACTAACCTTAAATCAATGGCATCTGGCTCAAATTCTTATAGAACTCAAAAACATTGAACTGGTATTATTTTGACATGGATGATAAGAAGAAGTAAACAGGGGTACAGGCAAGACTTCCCAATTTCATAATTCAAGTTTTTGTCTAGAAATCTTAAGTACTATTGTATAACAGGGAAGTCATAGCCTCAGAGATGCAAAGTCTTAGAGTTGAATACTGGTATTTCCCAATGATTTCCTCCATGAACTTAGTAAAATTAATTATCCTTTCTAAGCCTCACTGATAAAATAGGATAGATAGGAAACATACCAAAATTAATCAGTGGTCTATGTAAGATCTTGAAGAACACAGTTCCCCACACTAAGTTCTTGAGCTGAAAAGCTAGAGCTATTACATTACAATAATCATAATGATGATGGTTACAATTGGAATTCCCTGTTTATCCTATGGATAATTATTTAGAGTAGCATAAAACATTGCTGCAGTCCCAGATAATTGTAGCACATTCAAAAAGCATGATATTCAATTATTAGCAATACTCTAGCGATGATAGCTCTGCCTTTCCACTTAAAAAAATTAGCACAAGGAACATATGAATGTTGTACATGTCTTTAGATATACACTTTAGTTATTGGTCCAAGTGGATGACAGCTTGCTTCCATAGATCTAGTGCTTAAATTAATAAGAAGCCTCTTGAATCTGGGTTTTTTAAAAAGTCTTATGCTTTAAAAAGATAAACAATTATTTTACTCTAGAAGACTGGAACGTTCTTTCAAGTACTTGAGTAAATGACAATGAAGATTTTATATGACCTCCTTTCCCACCATGGCATGTGGCAGCCATTATTGCCAAGGTGGACATTTCCCAAAATAAGGTAGTCTGAGTCTTATATATGACACCAAATAGTAGCTCAAGATTAGGAAACATTTACAGTAGCAGCTAGAACTTCCTTTGGCTAAGGTTTGCTCTATATACTTGGGTAAATTATCTTTTCTGAGCGTCTCATGGAAATTAGGGATAAATCAAACATAAAAGAATAAGTGAAGTGATGTAAGTAGGATGGAGAACAGCAAATGTGTACAAGAAATGGTTCATGTCCCATTTCCAAACTTCTAGTTGAATCAGAAATTTGAGAAATGGCCAAAATTGCAGCTGAATCAGCAACAAATAAAAATTTTAAATGACAATCCTTAAAACAATAGCTAATCTTTAATTAATACTCACCTACGTGTCAAGAAAAAAAAAATGGTGACTAAAGTATGAACGTAATATCAGCAAAGTCATTTTGGTGCATTATAGAAGCGAAGAGGATTCTTTGTACAAATTTGCCTTGAATCAAAGATTGCTGACATCAAGAATCACAGCATTACAGCATTTAGAACTCTTTGTGCCAATTGAAAAATGCTCTTCATATAAGTTTTAACAACACTTTTATCAGTAAAAAAAGAGCAAATCCCAAAATTATGTCCATTTATTTATGAATTACATCCATGTAATTCTAATGATATAAAACATCAACAATAATTATTAGAAATAATGAGATAAAATTGAACATTATTAGAAAAAAAACAAAGATTTCTACTGTCAGCATTTCAATGGCTGACTTGAATGCTTGAAATTATGTATAGACATGTTAGGAATAGGAAACAATTAATGGACCATGTAATTTGGTTAAAAACTTTAATTAAAGTAAATCTGTGCTTGAAAGTGTTCCTAATGCAATATTGATGTTTATAAATTCATGCCTTTATTTACCACATTGATTCTTTAAAAATTTAAATATATACATAATCCCCACACAAGTAAAAATTTCCATACAAATTCAAAATAAAATCCAAAGTAATTGAACCCTTCCCCCAGCTTTATGAGATGGGGACAGTATGGTACTGATTCTTTGCTACGTCTATTTTGTATATGCATGTATGTGTCCATCCTAAACTCAACCACTCCACTAAGAATTGCTCAATGTATAAGTTAAGTATTGATTATTCAGAGCTGATTTAAATGATCACTCTTATTTAAATTACTCAAAGCACTGAAAATCCAGAGTGATAATCAACAAATTGAAGGCTCATGACATCACATTTCATGAATAGTGAAGTAACAGATTCCCATAAAATAGATTTTTAAAAAATGTAACACTGTCCAAAAAATCAGTTTTTCTAGGAAAATTTCTTGTTCATAAATGTAAGTTGACATGATTTTGTTTATGTATTTTTTTTCATCCTTGAAATACAAAAATAGTTCCAGGAGAAAAAAATGTGGAGGGAAAACAGAGGAAATAAAAGACAGAAATTCCACCTCCTGTCATTATTTAGTACAAGTTGCCAGTTTTAAAATATGAATATAAATTCATTTTGTTCTCTGTATTTTGGTTTTGTTATGGTATAGAATGCTACACTGATGATTGGTTAAGTCAGAAGTAAAAATTTTAAATTTTTAACTTTGATAAATTTCTACTGCATTGAAAAAAGTAGAAAATTTTCAGCTTCATATTCTTCCTTTAGAAATCAATTCTAACCAAACATACCCTGGTGATATATATATTTCCCAACTAAGAGCCCTAAAATGACCTGAGCTGCTTTGAATCTACTTTTTTTAATTTTTTTATTTTTTTAAGGAAGATTACTTTTGATCCCATTTTATTTAGAGTTTAAAATACACACACAACATATTACTAATTTGTAGATTGCCTAATATGCAAGTGTCCTTACCTCTTTGTGGCACACCCTATGAATTCTTGAATTAAGATTCTTTTAATTTATATCAAATGTGGTTTATTGAGTTTTTTTTTTTTTTATGGGTATTGATATTATAACATAAAGTATGAAAGAAATTTTAAAAACCAATATTTCTTAGAAAGTAAATGAAAAATTTCTAAATTATTTAAGTATAAGCACATAATATAGGATAAATTAAAATAATAATACATCATGTTAAAATTACATTTATTCCAACAATGAAAGTCTGATTCAGTAATTGAAAACAATATATTGATTCGGTTTATCTTAATATGTCAAAGGAGAAAAACAAAATGTTTAACTAAATAGAAGTCAAAAGACATTTAGTAAAATGTAATATCCATTCTTGATTACAATCAACAAATTGAGCACAAGAAGATATTTTATATATTTTTTACAAAATAAACTAAATTTAGCTTCAAACTTAATAATGAAACACAGGAAGCATTCATATTAAAGATTCAAGAGAAGATTAGCTATATTCACTAATATAGTTAGCTTTTTGTTTTTGTGAAAGTGCTCTGTAATGCAATCAGATAAAAGAAGTATGATTGTTTGAAAAAGAAAGCAAAATATTAATTCCCAAAGACACATACACAAAAACACCTTAAGGCTAAATTAATAACAATTACTATATAAGAGAGTTAAATAATATTGTTAGAAAATAAATCATACTTATCATATATAAGCAATGATCATTTAGGTACTATAATAGAAAAATATCATTCAATAGCAATAAGCATTTAAATGTAGCAATAAGGATTTAAAGCAAAAATTTAGGAATAAATTTAAGACCTGTGAAAGACTTCTGTGAAGAATTTTATAAACCTCTACTGAGGACATTAACAGTTTAAGTAAATGATATATAGATATGGATTTAAACGTTTCCATATACTAAATATTATAAATATTGATCCCCTGTGATCCCATGCTTGCATTTGTGACAGGAATAGAAATCACTACCATGCTACAGTAAGGACAGTATACTTGTTTAGCCAAGCCAATACATTTTTAGATTAAATATGTATCTCTTCATATTTAGTTTGGAGGCTTTAGTTTCAAAAACCGGCTACACCCCTCCCTACTGTCCTACCTGACCTGATGATACAGCCCTAAATCCTGAAGACATCTTAGACTGTTAGGAGTCACTCAGCATCAGAAAGTATATCCGTTTTTTTAATTAAATAGTGGTGTATAAACAAATTGTTCATTGTAATTAATTATATGAAATATGAATTAGATTTTAATCTCAATGTTAACAATTAATACAAAATATATAATATTGTTCACGGTTGCTAGCTTCCAAATTAAATATTACAATAGAAAAATATTGAAACTTTTTAATTAAAAAGGGACTTATCTATTCATGCCCGATATATATTGAAACTACATTTTCCATGTATCCTCTGAAATAGGTACGAGATTGAAATAATGGAGAGAAACAAAGACGAAAACCACAGATGTGAGATCACTCTTAAAAGCCATGAGCATAAATTCAGAGTCCATGCAAGCCCAAGGAGAAAACACACACCATGACTCTCTTATTTAAAAATAGATTCAAATCCACGATATCGTTCTATAACAAAATACTTTGTGTGCTTTATATCAAATCATAATAAAGGAATTTATCTTTATATTAAAAGAGATACTGAAAAGGTGAGCAAAACGTCATTGAAATTCTAATTGAGTTTCTATATTTGAACAATTTGATGACTACAGCTATGTGTAAAACAATTATGACCTGAAGTAAATATTAATTAGAATCTCCTTAGCTAATGTTTTCCTTTCAGGTCAATACACTTTGTTAATTTCCTCAAGAGAAAGTAATTATTGTTAGTGACTAATGATTATTCAAAGCCCACGTTGGGTCTAAAATGCTCTAAGGTAATTTGCTGCTTATGTTTGTAAATATTTTCTAACATTTGGAGAAATGTATTGTTAAAGAAAAATTTTAAATGATATATCATTTACTTGAAAATTGAAGAAAATTATTCTCACTTAAAACTATATATATATATTTTTACAAAACTAGCTATCTGAGAGCATACCAAATTCACAGAAAACCTAAAAATATTTTTAAACACCAGATTCCAAAAAAAAAAGTAAGGAACACATATGAAGCTGAATATATCTTAAAGTCACATAATCAAATGATCAGACTTTATTCAATTAAATTTCCCACAAATGCCTGCAAATTATATACTTGGTAGATAGAAAAACAGAATGATAAACACTTAACAGCCTCGTCATAATTCTCATATGACAACTGATATGCTCATATAACAAATCTCTCAACATGTAGAATATTAATTTATAATACATCATATTTTCAGCAGGATTCTTGCTGTTTATGGGGATCAGAATTAATTTCTCATTCTACTGTTTCATTTCATTAATTAATTCAGTATAGGAAAGAAACATTTTCTTAATGTATTTCCTGATTTAAATATAAAATATATAATTGAGTATATTTTTCTCATGTGTCCTCTTTATAGTCATTGTACATTGAACCTTTCCCCTTAGGCTTTGCTGCTTTGGATATTGATTGAGAGTTTGCACTTTCAAGTTTAATAGTACATTTTTATCAGAGCTCATGTACTCTTTGTTTATCTATGACCTTTTTTAATATGTTTAATTTATTTTGAAGATAAAAAATCTCCTTGGCATATCCCGGTATTTTTCTTCCTTTTTCTTCTTTCTATTTCAAGTAGGCTTCATATACAGTAGTTTGCCTCACTGTTTTCCTAAATATATTCTAAATAATGCATAAGGTTTTATCATATACTTCTCCTTGTTTTGTCAGTGCAGATTGCCTGCTCTGAAATCAAATGCTTTTGCAAAAGTGCTTCTTCTGAGTTTATTAATTAACCATGATATGTTTATCATATTTATCTTCTAATTAAGATACTGCAAATTCATTTTAATAAAAATTAGTTGTATTCAAGTTATAGGTGGATGATGTTCAATCAAGTCTCTAAAAATTGCAAGTAATGTCAATTCATCCCTCCCCTAAGTAATTCATCAAAATTATTGCATCATTACTGGAGTTTATATCAGAGCATTATATTACAGATGGAGGCAAAGAAAGGTCATTCCAAGAAATGGAAACATTATGAATCAAGTTGGAGAAAGTTAATGCGGGGCTACTTAGGGAGTAACAAATAACCTAAATGATGAAGGCAAGTTTAGGGGAACAAGGAGAAGTGACCACAGAGAATTCTGGGAAAAGATTTTGGGGACAAATAAATGTTGGATGACATTGAATTTCAGAATGCATATGGATATTATCACATTGTCAACATGGAACTATTGAAAATTTTGTGCAGAAAGACAACATGATCAGAGCAGAAGTCTGTTTCTGAATTGTAGGTTGCGGGGTGGGGAGAAAGAATGAAGGGAGAGATCTGTTAGAAAGCTAATAGAATAGCAAGTCACATACTAAAACACTTGCCATCCATCTGTTTCTTCACCATTTCTTTTATGCATTTTTCCTATTTTTAATTAATTCATTTGTTACCATTTTCCAATCCTTTATTGCAGAACTGGGTCTTATTAAACCACAGTTTTAACTTGTGTTTCAGCCTTATCTTCCATGCACCTTCTCTTCCATTCACTCATCTTCCCTAAATCTATTTGCATTTGGCTTTGTACTCTCTGTAATCGCCTCTGTACTTTCCATAGACTTCCATGGTGCTGGTAAGGCATATCCAAGCACGCTTCAGAGCTCTTCTTCCCTCTGTGTGACCTATCTTCAGGCTTATCTGAGTTTTGCTGCTCTCTTTTGATGCCAGCTGTGACTTCTGCAGCTAGAATCACATTATCTCTGATCACTGCACATCTTTAACCTTATTCCCTTTTCATTCTTATTTTGATGCAGACAGAATTAAAACTGTTTTACAATTAAGGGCAGCTTATCTGCCAACTCAGCTATTTTCCATTACTCTTTTTAGCATTAATAACTTCTGTCAGCTGGTCAACCAAGATGGCAGTGTAAGACACTGTAGGGTGTTGTTTCCCCAGAGAATTTCTGAACAAACTAGCAAAAACTGGAGCAGCCATTTTCCTCAGAACTCTGGAAAAACAGTTAAAGGGTTGCAGTACATGTTGCAAGTATCAAATCAAGAAAACGCAACTTTTAAAAAAATGGTAGGAGAAGCTCGTAGTGCCATTGCTGACCTCCACCCTTCACCCCCCCCCCTTAGCATGGTGTTGAGACAGCTTGCACTCTCATGTGGGTTCCTTACCCTCTCCTGGATGGAAAAGAATAACCCTTATCACCAAACAGCAGTGCCTGTACGTAAGTGACAATCTGTCCAGAAGCTGTCTACAAGACTGAACCAGGAAATTAGTATTTGGCCCACCCCTCTCAGAAGTTACCCTGCAAGCAGAGCAGCTTGAGGAGAGCTAAAGCAGTAAAAAAATAAATTAAAAAATAATTAAAATAAAATAAAAACAAAAAAACACAAGTCAAAGAGGACTAGAGTAAAGGGTTATCTAGTTTAAATCATACAGTGGAACACCCAGGAGAGGAAGAAAGTCTATTTCAAAGGTAGTTCAGGGATATTCAGTTTCCTCTAAATGGGGTAATTACTAAGGCCATGATCAAGCCTAGATCCAGGACAAGGCACAGATTCAGAAAAGACAGAAAGGAATCTGAACTTCACATTTACCTCAAGCGGGTATTCTTAATAGGAAAGATAAATTCTAAAGCATAACACTGGCCAACACAGGACCAATTTGTAAAGATTGTGAAATGTATTTTTTTGCATTTGTTTGTCTCTTTTGTTAGCTCCTGGCACTCAAGAAAATCTCCGTAATGGACGGTTCAAAGACTATATCTCAGAGATAACACTTTAAAATTAAAATCTGCAGCCTGTAACAAAAGATTATACAACCAACCAAGAAACAGGAAATGATGGCCCATTCAATGTAAGAGTAAAAATATCTAGAAAATATCAGTGAAGAAGATCAGACTTTGGAAATACTGGACAAAAATTAAAAAACATAATCCTCAACAACTCTAGGAGATAAAGGAAAACATGGAGAAAGAACTAAAGAATATCTGGAAAACAATGAACAATATGAGAATTTCAATAAAGAGATAAAAAAAAAATTTTAAAGGGACCAATAGAAATATTTGTGTTGAAGACCACAATAACTGAAATGACAAATTCATCAGAGGGTCTCCACAGTAATTTAGAGGTTGCAGAAGACTCACTGAACTGAATTACAAGATAACTGAAGTTATCTAGGCTGACAAGCAGAAAGAAAACAGAACAAAAAATAGTGAGCAGAGTTTAAGAGATTCTTTGGAACAAAGGATTGTACCAATATATGCATAATGGGTATCCCAGAGAGAAGAAAATAAAAAAGAAGCAGAAGGAATCTTCAAAGAAATAGTGGCAGAAAACTTCCCAAATTTAATGAAAGACATAAATTTGCACATTCAAGAAGCCTAATGAACCCCAAACAGGATAAATCTTAAGCAAACCATACTCAGACACATAGTAGTCAAACTGTAAATTCCAAAAACAAGAAGAAAGTTCTGAAAGCTGCAAGAGAAAAGCAATAAGATTAAGTGCCAATTTATCATCAGAAATCAAGGAGGAGGAAAGGCAGTAGGACACTTTATTTAAAGTGCTAAAAGAAAATGTTACCCAAAAATTTTAGATCCAGAGAGATAGATTTTCAAACTTGAGGAGATTAAGATATCCCCAGATTTAAAAAAAACTGAACGAATTGATCACCCCTAGACTTGCCCTGCAAACAATGCCAAAGTTTTTAGTTATTCACATTGAAAGGAAAGGGTACTAGACAGTGGATTGAAGTGGCATAAAGAAACAAAGACTGCTTTGGTAAAGGTAAATGTATGAGTAATTATAAACATCAAATTATTATATTGTGTTTTTGGGGGTGTAACTCTACTTTTTACTTCTTACAGGCTCTAAAATGGAAATGCATAAAGGCAATGATAAATCTATGGTTTTTGATAAATTAATGTGTAAGCATATGTGTAACAAGTACAATTAAAAAGTGGTACAAAGAAGGGGCATAGAACAGTTTCTGTGTATTCTATTGAAGTTAAGTTGATATAGAATCAAACATGGTTGTTATAGATTTAGGACGTTAAATATGCTTCTTGAATGTGTATATTTATGTCTTTCATTAAATTTGGGAAGTTTTCTGCCACTATTTCTTTGAAGATTCTGGAAAACATATATGAAGAAAGAAATGAGAATGGATTCCAAGTGATTAACTACAAAAGATCAAATAGGTAGAAAAGTAGGCAATAACAGAATTTAGGGACAAAAACAGTTTGATTTACAAAGCTCAAATAGCCAAATGGCAGAAGAGGGCCCTGTATTATCAGGAGGAGGATGTGTGCAACCTGGTCACCAATGTTGAGAAAATAGATCGATTGATAGATACGGCAAATGTGACAAATGTTAAAATTGGTGGATATTGGTACCTAGGTTTTGGGAGAATGTTGGAGTAGTCTGTAGGGGGTCTCTGTTATGTTTGTCACTGTCCTATATATTTGAAATCATTTGAAAATAAAAACTTAAAGAATTAACTCAAAATATATCAAGGACCTCCATATAGGAACCAAAGCTATAAATCTCCTGGGAGAAAACATAAGGAAGTCTCCTCAAGATTTTATATTAGGCAATGAATTCTTAAACTTTACACCAAAAGCACAAAAAAGAGAAAAAAGGACATGGGACCCTCATTTGATGGAAACTCATCAAATTTAACATTTGTGCATCAAGATTTACTTTCAACCTACGGAACAGGGGAAAATATTTGGAAACCATATATCCAGTAAGGGTTTACTACCGCGAATGCTTAAAGAAATCCTACAATTCAACAATAAAAAGACAAATAACCTAATTTTAAAAAGGTCAAAAGACCTGAATAGACATTGCTGCAAAGAAGACTTAGAAATGGCAAATAAGCATATAGAATGAAAATCAACATCTTGACCATTAAGTGATGCAAATCAAAACCACAATGTGATGCCATTTCACACTCTAGAATGACTGCTATTTAAAAAAAAAAACATAAAACATTAAGTTTTGAAGAGGATGTGGAAAAATAGAAACACTCATTACTTGTTGATGGTACTGTAAATTGGTATAGCCACTGTGGAAAACACTTTGGCAGTTCCAAGGAAAGCTATGTGTAGAATTTCTGTATGACATAAAAATCTCACTTCTAGTTATATACCCAAAAGATTTGAAAGCAAGCACTTGAATAGATAAGTCTCATACTGATGTTCAAAGCAGCATTATTCACTATTGCCAAAGATGGAAGCAATCCAAGGGGCCATCAACCAATGAATGGATCAACAAAATGTGGTAATACGCATACAATGGCATGTTATTTACCTGTGAAAAAGAATGAGTTCTGGTTCACGCTACAACATGGATGAACCTTGAAGATATCATGTTCATTGAAATAAGCCCGGCACAAAAGGAGATATTGTATGATTTCACTACTATGAAATAATTTGAATAAGCGTCAGAAGCTAAAATACAATTTGCAATGGGCCAGGACGGTTGTAGGGAATGAGGAGTTAATGTTTTGTTGAAACAGAGTTTCTATTTAGGGTGAAGGCAAAACTTTGATAATGGTTGGTGGAGATGGTAGCACAGCATTGTGAAAGTAATTTACACCACTGAATTATATATTTGAATGTGATTAAAAGGGGAAATTTTATATTGTACATATGTTACTAGAATAAAAATTAAAAAAAATAAGGCAGTACAAATAGTGAACCCCAATGTAAACTATGGACTATAGTAAATACTCTAATTATATTATTATTTCATCAATTGTATCAAAGATGCCATACCCATGGAAAGAGTTAATAAAAGGGAAACCTGCATGTGCGGGGGGGGCAGCATATGGCAAATTTGTGTTTTTCCATAATTTATGCATAAACATGCAACTTCTCTAATCCATATTTTTAAAAATCCTGATTCTTGAATTCATCCATAGTCTAAAAATATAAAAATTTTGTTTGAGGCCATTCTCACTCAGTCTGCATGGGAGCATATATTTTTGGAACTTTCTTCCACCTATAAATTTCCTTCTGCTGGCCCAGACATCTCACCCACTTATTCACTGATGCTTGAAATTCCACTGTAATGTCTTTATTCCTTTGGCTTTAAGTCCTGATCGCTTTTAAAACTCAAACTCACCTAGAGACAACTAGCACTTTAAACTCTCATCAGGCATTTACTCCTTACTGAGATTGCCTGTTAAATGTTATTGTGAGAGCAGATCCTGATGAGGAGGGAAATGAGAGAAAAGAAAGAAGATGCCCCAGTAGTAGGAAGGGGAACAGATCTGGAAGGTTGAGAAGGCTGAAGGAATCAAAGGCAGCTACTTTCCTGATTTCATCATTCTTCCTAGAGCTGACTCTGAATTTTAATTGTTACTGACATAAGTTGTATTATCTTTTCATCTTAGAAATACTTAAATAGTACCACCTGCAAATATCATTATTTTTTCCTTTAACATATATATGACATGAGGGGCTACTGTCATTTGTTTGGTAACCACAAAATAGACTCTAGCATTATCTTCCAGAAAAATGTGAAATAGTTCACTAGTAAAACGCTCTAATCCAGCTTGGAAAATGTCAAAAAAGAGAAAAAAGGGAGAATAAAAATTTTAAAAATCTCTTACATATTTTTGAAATAAAAATATTTGAAATATTGTAGAAGACTTTTATAGTTCATTAGAAGAAAACTCATTATAATTAAATTAATTTTCCATAGAAAACACCGGATAGATATCAGGTAAGGCAAAATGAGTACCAGCAATATAAGGTTACTGTTAACATATGAAGAAAGAAACAAATTGCAAAATATATCACCTGCCTGAGAATTTAGCTATTTTATAGAAATTGGAAGGAAGGAAGGAAGGAAGAAAGGAAGGAAGGGAGGGAGGGAGGGAGGAAGGAACAGTCTTCAACGGTGAGATATTTTCAGTTCATGCTCTGTTTATTTCTTCAAATATTAATTCTCCACCAAGAAGCAGAAGTATTTTTGAGTCCAGAGGGGAGATGAAAATGAAAAATGTGCAGTGAGAGGCATGTCCCATATGTGGCTTTTCAGAGCTAAGGCTTTGGACCACTCTTCTTATAAAAGGAAAAAGATCACAAATGACCTAGACATGTGGATACAGGAAGATACAATTAAGCAGTAGGTCAAATAACCTGACTTTCTTGAAAATCGTTTTTCCCATGATAAAGGGATAATGTTGTCAATGTGTCTACAACTGCAATAAGTAAATCATGCTATATTTGTGATATTCCTTCAGAAATGAAAAAGACATTGTCTGTGCTCTGAAGTTATTTAGGTTCTCTAGGAAGTAGACAAGTATGGAAGAATCAAATGCCAGTTCAAGAAAGGTCTTAGGTCAATTTTACAATACAGGGGATTAAATTTGACAGAATGCCTCAGGAAAATGCAAATGAATATATGCCTATACTCCTCTGTGAGTATAACAAATTAAGTCTAGCTTTATCCAACCCCACTACTAGTAATATATTTAGTACATTATATAGCAGAAAAAAAATCCTGAAACTAGGTTTCCATGAGTATGTATATAAGCTCCATGTGTATATAAGCAAAGAGCTAAGTAATCAGAATTATGTTTAAAAATACACAGAAGTCATACACATAAGTAATTTGTTTCAAATTATTAATTTTGGTTATTCACTTATCGCATATCATTTCAGTGGCTGTGGGCCTTATTGTGTTTTAATTAAATCAGGTAAGAACCAATTACATTCTTTCTAACATTAATAACTATTGTAGATTCATATAAAATTTATTTGGGTGAAATTAAATTTTCTATCCATAATTTTCCAATAAATTCTCAAGAGAGGAAATGAGATTCAAATGACATAGCCTTAATCCAAACTTAATATTGCATATTTCCATTCACATCGCACATACACACACAAACACCCAGATTGCTATAGAGTTGATGCCTCAGGTCTTCAAGGAGACAAAGTGAAATGTAACCATATGGCAAAAAATGAAGATAGGGTGCAATGATATTTTAATTACATAGGAGGAAACAATAGAAGGCTAACAATAGAAGGCTATTAAAACTATTGTGTAGTATAATGGTACTACAATTTCTAAATATTATCAATCATTTTCTAAAATTGGTGACATAGTGTTGTCATCATTTTATTTTGCCAGGAGAAGGCATAAAACATAAGCAAACAAAGAAAAAACAATGAAAAAAATGTTAGAGGGAAAATTATGATATAGTCTTACCTTTATCTAAGAAAAGAGAAATTATGATAATAACACATTATAGGAAGGATATAGTAATCTTGAAAAAATAGTTTTTCTCAAAAAGTAATAGTTCAGGGAGAGGATGTGGCTCAAGCAGTTGAGCGCCAGCCTCTCACAAGAGGTCCTGGGTTCGGTTCCTGGTGTCTACTGAAGAAAAAATCAAATGAGCAAAACAACGAGCAAAATAATGAGCAAAGCAAATGAGCAAAATAATGAGCAAAATAAAAAATGAGCAAAAACAGGTGAAAGAGCCAACTCAGGAGAGCCAATGTGGCTCAGTGGTTGAGCGCTGGCCTCCCACATACAAGGTCCTGGGTTCAATCCCCAGTCCTGGTACTTCAGGAAAAAAAAAAAAGTGATAGTTGATAAACATGCAATGAAAATACTTGTGTGTTACTTCCCAAATACATGAGATTATATGTATATATAAATGTTTCTTTTCACCTTTTTTATAAAAAGTCACAAAATAGCATTGTTTCATTGCCTAATGTTTAAGGATAACTGGAAATTTGGATAAATTTTTGAATTTTCCATTAGATAAATTGTGCATCTCTGGGTAGGTCAATTATCCATTTTGCATCTTCAATTTCTTTACACCTATAATGGGACGTTATAATATCTGCCTGATAGGTTATTTTAAGAGTTGAGTAGCAAATGAAAACAGAAGACACCAAGTTAAATTCAAATTTCGGATGAACTACAAAAACTTTTTTAATATAAGTATGTCCTGTCCATTCTTAATCTGTGATTCAAATTAAACTAGGTGGACTGTGTCTACCCAAGCACCTTGGTAAATAGTGATGAATCATTGGAAACGGTTTATTACAGGCACACGCTATGCCAACGTTCAGTTACAAAGCAGGATCTGGGGGTAGACCACGTGCATCCAAATCCTGGCTCCACCAGCTGCAATACCTTGGCTAAGTAACTGAGCATCTCTAAGCTTCGGTTTGCTCACCTGTCAGATGGGAATAAGACTGGTATCCTCTTTAAAAGGTAGTTGTGAAGATGAGTTGACAAAATACACATAGGGTGTGAGCATAATTTAAATGTTCAGTAAGTATTGGGCTATTATCATCATGTTCTGCCTTTATATAAGGGTTCTTCAGTTATACTTGGGGACTCTGACTCACTTAAACCACCGTTAAGAGGAAACTGAACACACTTTGCCAACATACTTTGTCATTTTAAAAAATTAGAGTGGACAACTGCATATAAAACTGTGACTTTATTCTAGCATACACTTCATTTATTATATAGAAAATATTTCAATAGTTCCAGGTGGTTCACCGTTGTATTAGAATTTACTCATTCTAGAGTTTTTTTTTTCCCTGCAAAATTATATTTTGTGCTAATAGAGGACTAGAGAGAAAATATTTTAGGAGTCCTACAGTAATCTGTACTATACTAGTACCTTCTTCTATGTGTTAATCATCAAATGTTCCCTAACTAGCATATGTGGGACTTGTTTTCACATATTTGAGTTTGCTAAAGAGTGAACGTAAATTTAGGATTTTAAAGATTCTTCAGATATTCAAATTTGTTGTGGTGCCCAAAGAGCTGCTAAATGCATTCATTATTGGCCAATTCTGAATGCATTTTTAATGATATTAACTGATAACAGATCATTGGACTTTTGTCTATTTAGATCATAAATTCTAGTAACAGTTTTGTGTTTACAGGGAAGGTCTTCTGTTCTTGTCACCGTTTTCTCTAACATGGAACACACCTTAATTCGTCTTCCTCCTCTGAATCTACCGGAAATCTAATGTAGTTTTCTTGGAGGTGCATGAAGCGTGAACTTAACATTTAACATGTCACATTGCTTGTGGTTCCAAATTGCCTTGTTAACATGATGTTGGAGATTGTTCAAACTTATCAACTGAAAAACATTGCCACTATCAAAAACACCTACATCTGTGTTGAGTTGAAACTACCATGCTGATTTTATCTTTAATAGACTAAAGTACGCAAAAGAGTTCCTCACAGATTTCCCAAACAATTAATATCTGTGTGTTGTACCAAACAAATTTTCTTCATGATAGTATCAGCAAACTTGCCTGCGGTTAAATAAAGGGTATATGGTATAGAATTCCAGTCATAAATAGTTGGTTAGTAGGTTTTACTGCTGTGTTACATAAAAACACTTGCTCTCACCCCTTCCTAAAACAATAAGATTAGTAACATAAGACATAAGCAAAGTTTAAAAGTTCTTGGCCTAAGAAAACTAACAGATCATATCTAATAAAAGAGTGAGTTTAAGGAATAGCTGTGTTTTCTTGGACTTTTCCCTAGAGTTTAAAATTAAAACCTAGTCCATTTTACTTCTCATTGACACTACTGTTAAGTAAATATGGGAGAAATTTAAGTGATTTCACCTCTCTTTTTAAATAAAATAGAAAAAAATTTTAAGAGATGTAGGTTTATGTGTTGAGTTTTTGCTGGAAGAAATTCTATAACAAGATTAAAGGAATCATCTTTAAAGTTTTAAATGAAAGAACCAAAGAGCATGCATATATTGATTTATGTGTACGATACAATGTCTGTTATTTAAAATTTAAGGTGATGGCCATGGACAGCATGCATTGTAGAAGAGTATGTTGAAAAAAGAAACAGCTACACTAGTATAGTAATTATTACATATTAGTCAACTTCCAGATCTTCTTAGTGTTCCCAAAATGTGCCTAAATGAGAAACTAATATTGTATTTTCCAACCTCAGTGTGTATAAATTTATATGTAAAACTTTCCAAAACTTTAAATTAACAACCAAATGATAAATGTTTTAGCATAACTTTGCCAAGGTTTTTCAAAAGGCAATACTCAGCATAATTTCATTCACGGCCAGTGGAGTAGACGTACATACTATGGATAATACTCTAGCTACAAAACCAATAGCCCTAAAATGTTAATAAACTTTGACACTTGCAAATATTCTCACTGTCCTGATTTTATGATAATCAGGGTAGGTTAAGCATTCACTATATTAGAAACCATGCATGTGTCCCCAGACCTAGTTTTTCTCCTTAGGTCTGGTTTTTAGAATGCTGGTGATGAACTAAGCCTGATTTATTATATGACCATCCTGTATGGGAAAAGACTGTAACTTTGGGTATCTTTGGTCAGCTTTAGCAGATACAGCAGGGGGACGGATGTGGCTCAGGTGGTTGGGCGTCCGTCTCCCATATGGAGGGACCTGGGTTCGACCCCCAGGACCTCCTGGTAAAAATAAAAAAAGGAAAAATATAGAAGGCGCGTGGGCCGCCAGGCCCCATCCGTGTGTGAGCCGCCAGGCCCTCTGAGTGGGTGCACACCAGGCCCCGCAGGCCAGGCAGCAAGAGGATGACGTAACAGGAGATCAGTTTACAAGCATGATCCAATTCTATTTTTGGAATTCATAATTACATCAAAATGCCCAACTGCAACACCTCCCCTCTCTCCTTCTGAACTTGTCTGACTTGGTCAACGTTCTCCTCTTTTTTCCTCTACCTATAACTCCTTTCCATCATTTTTTCAATCACCCTCTCCATCACCAACCTAAATGTCCGGTTTTAAACAAGCAAACATATTTTCTCCATTCTTCCTTTTGTCAAAATTTCCTTTTCTAGCCAGATAATTCGCTTCACATTATGTACGTGGAGACTCATACTCAGTATCTGTTAAAAACGTGAACTTTGTTTCACATGGTCATATCTTAGAATTGCCGGTGTGTTCTGGAAAAGCTTACTTGCAGCATGCACATATGCTGAAAACTAACCTTGTCCTTAAAGTGCTAGCACAGTTATGCCATAGCTGTCACTAACTTTTAAATATAACAAGTAAAACCTTACATTTATATAATCCTTGAGGGCTCTAATTTCTCTTCATGTCAATATCGATTTCCCAAAGGCTATAGCCTGTTCTTGAAACTCAGACTGCATTTCTTAATTTATGCATCATTCCAGTTCATAATAGTGTCTAAGCTTAGACAGTGTTCAATAGACGCATAAAATTAAAATTCAGTTTGATTTTCAATGTATGGTGCTTAAAGATCTCAGGATATCAAACTGATGGTGATGATGTCCAACGGTCTACAACATGGTTTACTTGTGACCCATAATTAATAAGTAAACTGACATATAAAATTATAAAACACATAACATAACACATATTTGCTCATAAAATGGAATTAAAACAGATGCAACTCTAGAAATATGAAATATCTAAATTTTAGAAAAATGAAAGCATTATTTTCATAGTAAATTTGCAATAAGAGGTGGTATCAGAACACTATGGCTATTAGGAAAAGATCAAATAAATACATAAATAAAGAATCAAAAATACACAGGGAGAAAAACCTTGACCATAAGGGGCAAATGGTAAATACAAACTGAGTTCTTATGGCTAAGAGATTTCAAAGTGAGTCAGGAGGTCATTCCAGAGGTTACGCTTATGCACATCTCAGCAGGATCTCATTGACTGCCACAGCAAATATTGCCTCAAATAGCCGGGCTCCTGAGAGCTCTAGAGACATCCAGACACTACAGGCAGGACAGACAGCTCAGGAGTTGGGCGCCCTGCCAGTGGCCTTACCTGGGAATTGACGCTCCCCAGTGTGACAGAGTTGGCCTCATTGGTGGCTTCCCTACACATGGCTCTTCTGCCCCTTCTATATGAACCATAGTAGGTACTATGCTTGACAGGGGTATGTCCAAGAGACTTAAACCTTTGGTCCGTCCATGTGCCAGCTGGGCCCTGAGTCTCAGCAGAGTTGCAACGCCTACTCTCTAGTTCACTGGATTCACCCAGGACAACTAACAAGGAGATGATGATGGACAACACCCATCCCAAGGAACAGAGAGAGTCTACAACTGCAAACAAGACAGTTCCATCCATCTGCCCCACCTAAGCCACCTCTCAATTAGAGGTGGAGTGGGCATCACCATCCCCAAATCCTCACAACTGGGGATTCCCCAATAGTCAGTAGTCTTACTATTATTCTATTACAGACTTATTGTTTTTCTAGCAATGGAAGAACTTTTATCATTGATGTAGAGGCAGTGGCTATTGGAGTTTCTGAGGGAGGGAGGGAAAAATAGGTGGAATATGGGTACATTTTTGGGACATTGGAATTGTCCTACATGACGTTGCAATGACAGATGTAGGCCATTATATATTTTGTCATAACTTACAATATCGTGCAGGACAGAGTATAAACTATAATGTAAACTATAATCCATGGTTAGCAGCAATGCTTCCATACGTGTTCATCAATTGTAACAAATGTATCACACTATTGAAAAATGTTGTTAATGTGGGCAAGTGTGGGAGGGGGAGGAAGTGGGGCATATGGGAATCCCCCATACTTTTTATAATAACATTTATGTAATCTAAGTACCTTTAAAAAAATTAAAAAGTATGTTAAAACAAATAGGCAACCTTCTGAGTATCTCAGTATCGGCAGGTAAAAGAAATTTTTTGACATGACCAGGAGCTCAGTGTCTCTGTTTACACAACACATGCATATGCACATATATACACAGATTAAGCACACGGTGACACAAGTGCACAAACCACACTTTGAAACACTTGCTTAAATTTCGTCTAAAAAGATTATTGCTTCAAACATATCATAAAGAAATATATGCAGACACACAGGGTACTAGAAAGTTATAAAGGGCAAATGGGCATTTTAATTGAATGTCAAAATTTATTCTGGGTTTGTCTAACTTTGAAATGGGGAACTTCAGGATTAATCTTAGTACTTTTGACTGTTCTTTGATTATAATTATAAAGTTACGGGTCCCTTTTAATAGCACTTTTATAAGCAAGACTGTTGAGTTTATTACTCAGTGTAAATATGGAATAAGAAGTATAACTTTAGCTAAGTATGGTCTCATAAGAATATTCCATACAAAGGGTTTTATTATCCTCAACATATATGTTAACTGAGAAGTTAAATGGATAGTTTTGGACATGCTAACTTGCTCTTTTTATCATAAAGCTCTTCATATTATAACTAGGCAACTCTGAATATACAGTTCATTCTCCAGTCATTCACACAGATTTCAATGTAGCATTTCTAATGGGAAAAAAAACAAACAAATAACAACAACAAAAACTCTAGTGTAAGGTAGAAAGAGGCCAAGAGTGCCAGGCTGTGTATTTCTGATGATAAAAAGACCTGAGTGTTTGCCAGCAGTAGCTTGCTGTCAGGATAAAGGAATCTGAAATAGATGCCAACTGTGCCAACAGCTTGAGTCCTATACATTTTTTATGAAGCAAAGACACAAATAACAAGAAAAGTACACAGGTGGACAACACATCAAAGAATGCCATTATTATACTCCAATACATCTGGGCCAATCAAATGTGTTCTCCCCTATCTAGAACTGTATGACCTCTAAGCTAGGAAGCAGAATGTTAACTTGGGTTAAAAATGAATGGCTTTGTTTTGTATGTGCTCCTTATTTTACCAAAAACTTAAATTTTAATAATTTTCTGCATTATTTAGAAATGTGCTTAAAGGAAGAACTTAGGATAGGCTGATATATCTTAAACAGAAGTAGACCAATCCAGGAATATATTCTCTCTTTTGACATATATTTAGCTTTATATATTAGAATATTTGATACTATTACACCATTTTTCACTATTTTAATACATAATAAGTCTTTTGAGATAGTGGATACAGTATATTATTGCATTCTGCAAAAATAGCTTCAGTAAATACTATTTGAATAGGCATGGCACACAATTTTTCTGCAGCACCCAAGTACCTGAAAATGAAATCAAACTTTACTGTAGAAATAAAACTGAAAGCACATAACAATTTGAGCACTAGCATTCCTTATGAATCAATTCTTTATTATGCCCTACATGTCTTAGAGGTAAAAATTAAAAATATACAGGCAAATTGACTGAAGTGATGACAGTACAGCTCTGTGATGAAACTGAGAGCCACTGAGTGTACACTCTGAGTGGACTGTAAAAAGCCTGGAACTGTATAACACAGGGAATCCAGTGGTGGGTGATGGACTGTGGTTAACAGGACAAATATGAGAATGTTTTCTTCTGAACGGTAACAAATGTGTAATACTAATATATGGTGTTAATAATTAGGTGGGTTGGGGGAAAAATACACTAAATGTAAGGTATGGGCTACAGTTAGTAGTAATATTTTGATGATGCTCTTTCATAGCTTGTAACAAATGTTTCAAAACAATGCAAGGTGTTGGTGGCAGGGTGATGTACGGGAGCCCTCTGATGATATGCCTATTTGTTTTGTAAATTCATGAATTTTACTATAAATTTATTGTTTATGTATGTCCATGGATGAATGATATATTTCAATAAAATTTTATTTAAAAATACACAAGCAAATTTTACTAGAAATGTGGGTTCTGTTGGAAGTTAGATATGTTGATAACAACGTTATAGATTAATTGTCAGACTTCATTTGAAGTGAACACATCAAAAAGGCTAAAACTGCCTAAACCAGCATTGTCATATAGAAATGTAGAGTGAGCCACATGCAATTATAATTTTCTAGTAGCCATGTTACATGCTAAAAAGTACAGGAAAAATTGTTAACAATTTAATTAAATCACTCTAAGCAAAGATTTTGCTTATTTAGTTTGATAGAGTAATCTCCCTGCTTTGAGTTTTTTAATAGTAAAGAAACTAGTTCCTATTTCTATATAGCACCATAAAAGTTACATTAAATGAGTTTATCTATGATTATCATCTGAGAGAGAGATAAGTTAGTATTTTGGAGGCATGCATCGTTTTGCTCTCCTTTATTTAAATACCCTTTAGGAATTTAGTTGTATCTAACAGCAGCATAACAACTCATTTATAATCTGTATAAGGAAGCACTTTTAATTACTTACCGAGATAATTTGTTTAAATGGTAATATTTTGAGAGCTTTTTGTAGTAATTACACTTCATAATGGAGTCAGGTATGTATCAGATTCAATGAAACAGCACTCAGAGCCTGACAAGAATTTTCATTTTCTAAAGATCACAATCATATTTTACATTACTGTTTGAACTTTTTCTAGTTCATTGTTTGCTGCCTAACCATTTTAATTTCAAATATAGATCTGCAGTTTTCAAAGACTCTTATATCCATACTATTTCTATTATAAAATAGTCATGTTCCCCTTATACTACCATTTTTTTACTATATTTCCATTTTAAAGATGCTTGAGAGCTAATAATATACTTTTTAAATGAAATACACTGTTTTTAGTAGACTTTTAAAATTGCTACCAGTAATTATGGATGAATTACTGGTTAGTGCAAGTATGGTGAAAGTTTTTTAAAACTATTGTACATTAAGTTATTTATGTAAACACTTTTCTTAAATTTAATTTTCAGGTTCTTACTATCCTTTACAAACAGTTTAGATGTAGAATTGTAATGCAAAGTATCCACATCTGAACTATATCTGATTTTGAGATTTTCTTTGCAGCTTGAATTATTCTTTATTCATGTCATGTTTAAATGCAAACATTTTTCCATCTAAAAGTATAGGCATATTATGTACTGAATTAATTATCAGAACATATTCTTTTCATTTGGGCACAAGTTTTCCAAATGCATATAATTTTTTTGCATATTCCTACCATTGAGTACAAATATATTTTATTGGTTTTCTGCCCAATATTCATACCTAAAGATAATCATTTTATAGAACTCAAATGTACCTATCTAGTTCAAAATCTTCAACATACAGGTTTAGAAACTGAGGTTCAGAGAGGACAAGTAACTTTCTCAGAAATAGCTAGCTAACTGGCAAAACCATACAGGGCCACCCAATTTTTACACAGTCATCTTGGGTTTTTGAGACACATGCATTTTTTTAATGACAAAAGAAATATATGAATGTTTTCTCATATTAAAATTTCACATGTGAACAAAAATGGAGAATAAAAAGAAAGTATCTATTCTTATTCACCTAGAAAATTCTACTCTTCCCAGAATCATCACTTACAACTTGATGTGCTAACTTCCAGACATTTCTCAATGCATTTACACATATTTTCATCCTACATTTTTTGCAAATTTAGAGAGACCATTATTAAGAAAAGTGTCATCTTTAATGAGAGAAATGGGCTATCAAAGAGACTACCAGATAGTGTTACTTAGCAGCCACCATGTTGTTGTCCCTTTCTCATATGTTTCTTTTTTAAAATTGTGTCCATTCATATTGCAAAGTTTCACATTAAACATGCTTATAATATACTTGCTAAATCCAACACACAATCAGCAACCTTAACTAAACATTTGATAGTCTCAAGGTAGCTGAAAATGGAAAAACCTAGAGAAGCAGTTCTAAAAGTATGACCTGTGGACTCTCAAGGATCTATAAGACACTTTTGGTAGATCTAGAGTGTCAAAACTCTATTCATAATAATGCTAAGATGTTAGTTGTCCTTGTCACTGTGTGAACATTTACACCAATATTGCAAAAAAAATTGTGGCTAAAATTGTTGGTTCCTTAACCAAAATCAGGACAGTGGAAAGAAAAAGTTCTAATATTAATTGGTTTCTTCATTATACACTTGTCAAGGGTATGTGTATGTGGGGGGCTTGTTTCATTTTTTAAAGAGATCTTAATGTTGACCCTTTAGACCATGGCTTTTATAAATTTTGCTGTGCTGAAATAGGAAGTACATATGGAAAACCTCTGCTGTACACAGAAGTTTGAGGGTTGTTTCTAGGAAATGCACTTGTGCAATTGTTTGAGTTGCAATGTGTACTAACAACTTTACATCATGGCACACCATTTTTACTTGAAAGAACAAGAACCAACAAACTATGGTTATTTAGGTATGGGTATTTGGTGGACATTTTTTCAAAAATGAATATTTTTCTGCAGGGAGAACAAATGACTATTTATTGCCAGTGATAAAAGTTGAAAATTCAAGGAAAATTTAATTATTACTTGACTTTGTGTTTGCCACCATGAGCTTGACACATTCCCCATGGTAAAAGGTTTGTTGCATAAGTTTGGTCATGATAGTACTGAATGTGATTTTTCTTTTGTTATTGCATAGTGAAATGTTGCAACTTTGGAAGCGCCTTGTAAACCAGGGAACTAATATTTTTGAAATAACTGATGCATGATATTACAAAAACCTGCATGGGTAAAAGAACAATTCAAAGTGCAATATGCGCCAATAAATCTTAATGTAACATATTGATCTAAGATGGTGACTGTGGAATTGAAAACCACACTTACTCCTAATCCCTCACCTACAGAAGAGAAAACAGAATCTAATCAGGAGGTTGCAAACCCAGACAGCACATTCAATATCCACTACAGAACAGATGGGCGCTTTGGGTTTTTTTAAATGATAAAAGCAAAACTTGGTAAGCAAATCTTGGACTGATTTCTAAGTTTGATACTGTTGAAAATTTTGGGGCTCTGTACAACCATATCTAGTTGTCTAGTAATTTAATGCCTGGCTGTAACTATTCACTTTTTAAGGATGGTATTGAGCCTACATGGGAAAATGAAAAAAAATGAGGAGGACGATGGCTAATTACAATGAACAAACAGCAGAGAAGTGACCTCAATTACTTTTCGCTAGAGACAGTGAGGTTTCAAAATTATAAAGCAGTTTTAGAGGCAGATTTGTAATACTGAAACTTAAGTTCCATTACATTTTACGCTGGTGCCTTAATTGAAGAGGAGATAAATAAGCTCATTCTAGAAAATACGTCAGCAATATTTTTTGGTTCTATCATGTGAATCTTGTCTATTTTGTATACTAGTACAATGAACACCCATCTCCCCACAACCACATCACACATCAGATGTAAAGTCATTGGCGATTGAGTCTTACAAAAAGCTCACTCCATTCACTTCATTAACCTCAAAATTGCAGAATACCACATCTTATATGATTTACTGGTTTTACATCACTGCTATATAGACTACTAAACTTTTTCAGTCACTAAAGCAAACCATAAGATTGTTGCTTGACTCCATTCAACTTATACATTGTGAGGTAACCTGGAATTCTGGCTTTGAAAAACATATATTAAACATGAGATAATGGGCATTTTCTATAAGCAGAGATTCTAAACCCCGGAATTCTAGGAATAGGATTCCTCTTTGCATACCTAGCCCTTGGCACAGTGTCTAATTTATAGTTATCACCTAAATATTAGAATGAGAGCTTTTTCTAAAGATGAGATTTCATTTTGTTTTTGTACAAAACTGACAATAAATACTATTTTGGAATTCCACATTAAAAAGTCAGGACACATTGCAATGACAGGTAGAGGCCATTATATATCTTGTCATAACTTACACAATTGTGTGGGAGAGAGTGTAAACTACAATGTAAACTATAATTCACGCTTAGTGGCAACGCTCCAAAATGTGTTCATCAATTGTAACAAATATACCACACTAATGAAGGATGTTGCTAATGTGGGAAAATGTGGGAGGGGAAGGGAGCAGGACATATGGGAATCCCCTATATTTTTTATGTAACATTTATGTAATCTAAGTACCTTTTAAAAATTAAAAAGTATATTGAAAATTAACATAGGTAAAACATTTATATATATAAAAGTCAGGAGAAACAACTATATACACAAATAGAATCTAGGCATTTTTAAAAAATCATCTCAACTTAAAAACTAGAGGGGAAAAATCCATGGAAATGCACAATGCAAACAGTGACCCCTAAGTTAAACCATGGACTATAGACAATAGTACAATTTATAAAAAAATGTGCTCTCATCATTTGTAACAAATATACCACATCAATGCAGGATGTTAACAGAAGGATGGTATATGGGAATCCTATATTTTAAGCATGAGTGTTATGTAAACCCAAAACCTCTCTAAAATAATATTTCCATTATGTTGTCTGTAAAAAAAAAATAATTTACCAGAGTATGAAATGTTTATTGGCATGGTTTCTGACACTGCAACAGATCGAATACATGAGTATAAATAAGAACACAACTTTATTCTATTAAGACAGATATTAGAGCTTTGGAAAAATAGAAAACAACACCATTCTCAGCTTACCAGTTATATTTGTGTTTTAGAAAATGGGGTTATGAAAAAATATTTATAATAACATGTAATGGGTTTCTTGTTTTATTTCTAAGTAAATTAATACTTTTTAAATAATTTTTGTTTTAAATTCTAAAATGGTAAATAATGATAGAGCCCCCATACAAAGTCAGTAATTAATTTTTAAATAAAATTGACTTTGAAACAATTTTAGACTTAGAGAAAGGTTGCAAAGATAATAAGAGAATTCCTATACACCCCTTAACCATTTGTCTCTGATATTAACATTACCAGAGTACATCTGTCAAATCTAGGAGCCCAACACTGATACATTACTATGAACTAAACTCCTCGACTTTATCTATATTTTACCACAAATATCTTTATTCTATCCCAGGGCCAAATCCTGGATGACACGTTGCATTTAGTAATTGGTAATGTTTAAGGGTGTAAAATGGTCCTGAGACTTAAAATTGGGAGAATTATAGTTTTGCAGATGATATCTATTCCTCCTCCACTTCCCTACCTCTTACCTCCCACTAGCCACACACATATTACATACTTCAAGGTATGAAGTTAGATTAAAATACAAGCTTTAATCTCCAGTTTTCTGTCTCCAGTTTTTCTGGGTTTGGTTTCTGGATCCACCACCCAATTAGCTGTATGACCTTAGGCAAGTTGACTAGCCTTTCTATGGTTCAGTCCTTTAATCTACAGAATGTTTGAGGGTTAAATGAGTTAAGAGTTAGGTTGATGCCTAACATAATAAACCTCAGTTATTCTTATTACAGCTTTTGAGGAAACTGTTTTTTAGTTATAATTGTTTATGCTGAGCAGAAGTTTTTCCTTCATCTATGTCAAGGAATAACTGGGTTAAAATCCAGAATACTTGGGTCCAATCCAGTTCACTTACATGGCAGATAAACTATAGCATTAAATGAATTTTCATTAAATGGTCAAATCGCTCTTTGAAGCATAGTGTGCTCTTTCAGGGTATACTTCATGTATCTGAATGTGCAGCCTCATAGCATTCAGAGGAGAAATGGATTTGTGACCACGACTCATGAACCAAACTTAGCATCACAACCACTTAGATAAAGGTTTAATTCAGAGTTACAATCGATACAGGGAAGATGGGCTTTCTAAATAAATGGAAAATGAAAGCAGACATACTGTTCAGAGATATCTGTGCACTGACCTTGTTTTCTCTCGTTGCATGAGTACGGGGCATTGCTTAATGCTGATTTTTGATCAATGAACTGGAGAACCTGATTTCATGAACATTTCCTTATATGTTCATGACTTTGTAGGACAAAATAGTTTTGCTGAGATCAGCCACATCTGCTCCTGCCCAGTGTGGCCGTCTCCTTTACAAAAGAGGCTGTTTTAGTGGGAAAATAATCTAGTTGTGTTCTCTTCCAGCCTAAGAGATAATCTAACTGAAATAATTTAAATACTGTCTTCACAAATAATTTTATGACTTTCTTCATTTTAACTGACCATGTCATATCCACAACACTATGGGTAATGGGTGCAATAAGTCACCATTATCTCTGACATGGAGTAGGATTTTTATCAGGATGTCTTTGTCTTGGCTTATGGGAAATTCACAGTTATATCCCCAAGCCCAAAATACTTCCAGGTAAATACGTCATCTTCTCCGTATGATTGTTCACTATAGTAATCAAGTGTGTGTCTAAGCTCCTAAGTTCTTCCCGTCCTGTAAACTGAAATCAGCAGGGGCTGGATTTTGTTTTTGTCTCATTTCACCCTCTGTATTTCCATCTTACCAAACCGTTACACCTCTCTGGCTTGTGCTCCGTTTCTAGGCTGCTGTCATCAAGAAGTGCAGTGTGTCTTTCCAGACCACTGCTTTTGTGACTTTGAAAATCTTGATGTTTTCTGAAACGGTGTTTTTCCCTTTGAGCTACTTCAAAGCTGGACTCCACTAGCAAGGACGTCAGTTAATATGTGATAGAGACACTCAGTGACGATAACATTTATTTGATTGTGATATTAGCCACCAATTTTGTCTCTTTATTTGAACAGGACTGTTGTGCCATAGCCCGGAAATTGCCCTTCCCAGCCAGTGGAGGGTAATCATTAAGAGCATGGACTTTACAATCCGGTATCCTGAGATCAGACCTTGATGTCTTCATTTATGAGCTTTGTGACCTTGGGAAAATCACCTCACCTCTCTAAGAGTCAGTTTCTTCTCTATGAAATAGGGATAGTAAAAGCACATGAAATTTCATAGGATTATTGTGAAGACTGAATGAGAGAAGGCATGTGAAACTTACAGTACAGTCCCTAACGTATGACACTTAAAAAATATTCATTTTCTTTCAATCTTCTATTTGGTTGGAAAAGTTACCTAAAAACAAACAAACAGAAAAAAAAAACAAACACCAAAGTTTGTCTTCCAGTTTGCTGGTAGAGTCTGTTGTTAGAAAATACATGCTGAACACATTCGAACCTGCGTGATTTCATTTTTGAGGAGGAATAGAACTGAATAGATTAGCTTTATGATTTGATAAGAGGCAAAAATAAATCCCATAGAGGCTGCTGTATGAGCCTGATATTACCTCCAAATAATGATAAATGACTGATTCTCACCTGAAAATTGAAAAAATAAGAGAATGATTGTACACTAAGGCTTAATAAGTGGAAAAAAGGGATTCAATCTACTTTAACACATAAAGTAAAAAGACCAGACTTATTCAGCACCTACTCTGTTAATTTGGAACTATATGGATTAATTCTGCATAATTTAGAACAAAAAGCACAATTTTAGCTATATTGTTCAATTCAAAGTGTTGACTCTATTTCCTGGAAAGGTCTCGAATTCTCCCTTCACTTTTCCTGAATTAATTAGTGTTTTTAAGTATTTCTTTATTTTCAGATAAATCAAGTACATTTGAAAAAGTTACTTTTTTGAAGCCCTTTATGGAAACAAATATAATCCCAAAGAACAAAATAATGGAAAAGAATCATATGGTCTTCAATGTCCAAAGGAGGTATTTTTTAACAAATCAATTTTATTGATATATATTAATAAAGCATAAATCCATCTAAGATGTACAATCAATGGTATTCAGTATAATCACATATTTGTACATTCATCACTTCCGTCATTCTTAGAGTACTTTCATTACTCCAGAAATAATAATAGTAGTAAAAAACAAAACCAACTAAACAAACAAAACTCACCACCTCTCAATCTCTCTATACTTCCCCTGCTGTACATAGCTGCTTTTCTGTTTCCAACTCTATAGTTTATTTGTATTTCTCTTTTGTAAAAACAGCCTTATATATGCAGTGTCACCCATATTTGTATTTTACATGGGGTCTCACTATGTTATAACAGTTCCATGTTACAGTTTTAGCTTTCCTCCTAGTATTAGACATGTCCTTAGACCTTCCCTTTCAACCACTGCCACCCCATATAATAGCTCTGCTGGTCACCAACACCATGATGTGCTCCAAGGAGGTATTTTCTACCTATGATTTCTTATGCTAAAATTGAATGAGTAATATTAGAAATGGCAGCCTTACTCTAAAAAACATCCTTACATTTAGAATCTAAGACTAAAGACTTAGACTAATCATGCTACAGTTTCTACATTATTGTTATAGCTAATCAAAAGGTGGGTACTAACATTTTTAAGATCCTTTACTTTCCAGGGAACAGGATAAGTACTTGATATGAACTTAATTAAATTTTCAACCTCACGGCAGGTGGGGATTAGTATGTGCCTTTTGGCCAGTGAAGTCTCTGACAGCCAGTGAGGTTAAGTAAGTTTCATAAGGTCAAATGAATAGTCATTGGAAGTATAATGACTCAGTTGAGCAAGCGCAGCTCATGACATCTTTCCACTGACCTCTCACCACCGTCCCTCTAAATGTGTTCACGGGTGTGTGTGCAGGTGGGTGGCTGGCTGGGTGGGAGGTGATGTTTTTAATCCAGACCCTGGTGAAAATTCTGCCAGTCTTGAGAATTTTGGAATTGCTTTTAAATGGTAAATGACCTAAGATCATTTCTAGTTGCAAATATTGTCTTTCAACAGATATCAGAATGTCCAGACTAGATAATAACCAGACCTAGGACTAGATTTAAAGTCAAAACTTCTCTCACTTGCTAGAAGGGCCAACTGAAGGCAGAAAGCTGGAGTAATGGGGAATTACTGTCTAAATCTCACCCCGTTTTGCTAAGGATGCTTTCTGGCTCCTTTAGTATTGAAATGGCAGTGAGAAAGGAAAGTTTCAGGAGCAGGAAATTTCCTTTTTGACGGGTATTGCCAATAGATGTGTTTGTCCCCGCTGGACTTGCAGGTGTTAGGGACATTCGTGGGTCCCCACGGGGAACATTAATCTACTACCATGTGGGTAACACATTTTCCTTGGGCTGCCCCTCCTCCCACCCAAACTTCACAATCAACAAACTATGGTTTGGGCTTCCTGCATCCTTTCGATTCTCTTGAGCAGACCTAAATGATTCTTGGTCATCTTTCTTTCAAACATGTCTTACAAAAACCCAAGCTTTGTCCACACAAACCCAAGGAGACTAGATCAAATAATCCAGCCATTGCTCCTGCACTGCTGATGTGGGAATACGTGTTAATCCGCCTGTGCCTTTACAATTTCTAGGCAGGAGCAGATGCCAGTACATTCGAACTGAAGGGGCGTGAGTCCAGCTGGACCACCTGCCACTCGGCTTAAGGTGAGAGGCTTAAACCACCAACTTCCCCTCACCTAAACCCCTTCTCTTTGTAACCTTAAAGAGGAAGTCGCATACCTGGTCTTCAGGCAAGTCTATTGTTATATGACCCCCCAGATGGCTGGTCTTACCATACACCTCAGGGTTGATAACTGCTGGCTTCACGCCTCAGCTAGAAGTGAGGCAGGACAGGTCCTGTCATGTCATGACAGATCAGGGCAGTGGGATGCTCTGAATTATTGTAAATATAACTAGTAGCTTCTTAACAAGTATTTTCAGAGCCCTGCTCCACGTAATACATTAAACTACACAGATTGGTTACCGACATAAAAATAAGCATAAACTATGCATAAAAATAAACTTAAAACATAGTAACATTTTCAAGTTACTCATTTAAGAACTAACTTCTAGACTTAGAATGTAAATACTGTACACATGGGTGAAAATACAGCAAATTGTAGTTAATTTAACAGCAAAAGGAACAGAACAAACTGAATAAATTAGTTCCAATTTTCCTAATACCCATTCCAGGGATGTTTATACCATACGATTGTATATTAGTTTGTAGGGAAAATATCCCTCCTTCCCATTTTCTAGATAACTCCTACTCATTCCTCCTATCATTTCCTCAAGAAACCTCCCCAGCCCAATTTGTCTACATGATTCCATTCGTTGTACATGCTTACACTACATGCTTTAAAATGTATTTTCATCCCATATATATTAAATACACTCTAATCAGTCAATGGATTAATGTCCGTCTCCCCTAAAGCAGATGGTGCTGGTGTTGACTAGTCTGTCTTTCTCCTCTTCTTTCTGGGAATTCTGCTAACTACACTTTGCAGCCCCTAACAGTCCTGCGGGGCCTCTGGGACTGAGTTCCGGCCTTGCAACGTTAGCAGGAAAATGCAACTCTTTTAGGCTTGAGTTGTAATCGTGTCCCACGCAGGATCCTTCACACTCTGTTCTAGTCCAGCAACTGTGGACACCATGGTTAAAGAAGGTAGCCACAAAGATAAAGGGGTCTGGATCTCTGAACGACTGCCTGCAGCTGATCAGAGCAGTCCCCTTTCTGATTTCCTCACTTGGACTAGGACAGGAGCAAAACATTCCGGTTGATTCTATGAAGTCACTATGCTGACTAAAACACCTCCATAGAGAAGAGAGCATTTCTAAGTTGCTCTTCATGTGTCACCAGACTAATCTGATGCCTGGTCAGAGTATGTACTCAACAGTATTTGCTACAGAAAGGAAATAAAAATATGAATGAATCAAACAATGACTCTGAGCCTAAATGAGTAACTAGGCAAATTCATTTCTGACCTCTTCTTAAGAAGTAGCTTCATTCTTTCATTCAACTTCTATTTTTGAGGGATGTATTTTGTGCAAGGTACTCTACTCGCTACAGTTGCCATGGCTTAATCAGGATAATATCTGCATAAAACAACACTTACAGTATTTTGCACATAAAGAAGCATAAAAATTTGCAATGACAGCTCAGAGAAAAGGGATCTAACACAATCAAGTAGGGAAAGGCAAGGCAAGGATTCCCAGGAAAAGGTGAATAGAGTTGACTCTAGAAAGAATTAGGCAACTAAATTATGTGTGTGTGCACATGCACAAAAAGCACATGTGTTCATGCTCGTGGATGATGTTTGTGAGAAGAAAAGGTGGGCTTCACCTCTCAGAAGTACAAATGCAAAGGTTCAGCACCGGGCAAGATTGAATCACTGCACAGTAAGGCTCTATGACATCTGAATGGGGGAGATGAGTCTAAAGATGCACAAAAAGGCCAGATCACAAAGGTCTCTGTCTTGAGCTATGCGCTTGGATGTTTTACTACAGGCAAAAGAAAGTCAAATACATTTCCCAGGAGGAAAGAAAGCATCACTTGTAACCAGTGAAAAAGGGGATAAACGCGGCTTCTCGCAGCTACAGAAAAAGAATGAACAGAAGGAAAGATTTAAGGAAAACTGCTAGTAGGTGCTCTGTATCCCGATTTTTACACAATTTACCCAAAACAGGTATAAGCAATATTTTGGAAAGTTTTCCTAGGGAGAACTGCTTTAACAGTTATAATGCAGGTCTATAGCAACGTCAATTACAAAATAGCGTGTATATGATATAGATAGTGCTTATTAGCTATATATTTCTACTTTATTTTAGGCTTTCCATTCTGTAAATTCAATTTGAATTGTACCAAGAAATCATGGTTTGTATTTTTAAAAAGAAAAATTTATAGCAAAGTGAAAAACACCCATCTGTCTCTTGAAACTAGCAGTTTTCATACTTCATTGCTCTGTAGTTCTAAGAGCTCATAACTTCAACAAAAGTACTTTATTTCTCTCTAAAATTGGAAAAGTTAAATTCATCTTTCTATATTCATTAAATTAACATGCCATAATATCAAAATAAGATCTTATTATTATAATACCCTTGTATAAAGCATTAAAATAAAAATTGAAATTGAATTTTATATTTCATTTTGCATAATCAAATACAATTTCAAAGTGTCCCAACAACAGGAATCTGTCTCCTTTACTAGGTTTTGAAAATTATCCAAATTCTCGTTAGTGTTACCCTAAAATAATTTATTAGGATTTTAATAATAGAAATTAAATTAACAACATACATATGAATATAAGCTTATGCTAAGTGATGAACAAATCAATAATTGAACGATTTAGATTAAAATGCAAGAAAATTAAAAGCTGAGGATAATGAGCTTAAGAATATTTTTATATAACATTAAGTATAAAAGAAGGCTATATATTTATTCTTATAAC
>JAKSZT010054462.1:2791673-2820625 GCA_026826555.1 Tolypeutes matacus | reverse complement strand
TATATAACATTAAGTATAAAAGAAGGCTATATATTTATTCTTATAACCTTGTAAATAGACTACCGTGATAAAAATATAGTTGCTAAATCATGGTGATTTCAGCATTCAGGAAGAATTACCCAGCTCATCTTTGGACAGCCAACATCTCCCAGAAACTCATCAAGGACCTTCATTGGACTTTCATTGGAGCCCCTGATTTGCAACCTGCCTGCAAAACCTGGGCTTGTGGTTCCCCACAGTCAGGTGAAACACTCTTATAAAATCTCATACTGTTTACAGATATCTCCTGTTGATTCTGTTTCCCTAGAGAACCCTGACTAATACAGACAACATACTGGAAAAATAAATAAATCCTAACAGATCTACTGCGAGACAAATACCAATCAGAATATCAAATGCCAAAGATAAAGAGAGAATTCTGAAGGCAGCAAGAAAAAAGTGATTCATCACATACAAGGGATCCTCAATAATCAAAGTGTCAATGTCTCATCAGAAACTATGAAGATGAGAAGGTAGCATAATATATTTAAGGTACTAAAAGAGAGAAACTGCCAGTCATAAATTCTTTATCTGGCAGAACTTTCCTTTGAAAATGAAGAAGAGTTTAACATATTCAGAGACAAACAGAAAAATACTAAGAGAGTTCATCAACAAAAGACCTACCCTACAAGAATTAATAAAGGGAGTTCTACAGGTTGAAAGGAAAAGACAAGAGAGTGGCATGGAGTAGTGTGAGGAAATGAAGATTATCAATAAGGGCAACTGAAAGGGTAAATGCAAAACCCAATAATACTGTATCCTTAATATACAACTCTACTTTTTAATTCCTTTAAGATTGAGAATAAAATTGAACAAGATAGAGGCATATTTCCTGATAATGGACATGCAAAATATAAAGTGATATAGTGCAACAAATACAACCTAAGAAAAAGAAACAGAGGGATATGGCAGCAGAGAATATGTAAGCTATTAAAGCTAAATTGGTATATTTTCAAATTAGCAGATTATAGATGTAGGTTCTGTAATAGAAACCCCAGGTAACTAAAAATAAAATATTTTTAAAATATGCAAAAACAGAAATGAGAAAAGGATTAGTCATATACATAGCAAAATATCAAGTATACAGAAAAGGAGATTACATTAAAGGAAAAGAGAGACAATAAAAAGATACAACATATAAAATCCAAAGAAAAAAGTAGCTGAAGTAACTATTGCCTTTACAACAATAACACTAAATGTTAATGGATTAAACTCCCCAGTTGAAAGGCACAGGTCAGCAGAAAGATTAAAAAAAAAAAAAAAAAAGGAAAGAAAGCATGCTCTAACTATATGTTACTTGCAAAAGACTCACCTTAGACCCAAAGACACCAATAGGCTGAAAGTGAAAAGTTGGAAAACGATATTCCATGAAATTAGTAACCAAAACAGAGTTCGGGTAGTTTGATGGTTTGATGCTGAATGGACCCCAGAAAATAATCTCCTTAGAGCTAATCCATTCCTGTGGTTGTGAACTTATTATATGTGGGTGATTTTTATTAGATTACTTCTGTTAATGACCTATGATTAGATTATTTCAGTGAGGCTTGGCCCAGAGTGGGTTTTAATCTTCTTACCGGAGTCATTTATAAATGAGGTGACTACAGAGAGACAGAAAGAGAGAAAAGACACAGGAACTCAGAGAGAAAGCCACAAAAGCAGAGCTGGAAAGCAGAAACTGAGAAAAGTAAAATAAAGTGGAAGAGAACTTGACGAAATTGAGCATTTTATTACCCTAGTTCCAGAGGATTAGAGTATATTAGGGCTATTAATAATGATAACAAATATATTGGGAGATTATGTGTGAAAAAGGCAAAAAGCCAGAATCTATGGGCAACAGAAGCTGGGAGAGAAGGCAAAGGCTGGCAGATACCACCATGTGCCTTCTCATGTGACAGAGAAGACCAGAATTGCTGGCAGCCAGTCTTCAGAGACAGAGAGTGACTTGATGATGCCTTTATTTGGACACATTTCTCAGTCTTGGAATTGTGAGCTTGCAAGTCAAAAATCCTCCATTGTATAAACCAATCCATTTCTGACATATTGCTTTTGGCAGCTTTTAGCAAACTAAAACAGGTAGCTATATTAAAATCAGACAAAATAAACTTTAAGTCAAAAGCTGTTTTAAGAGGCAGAGAAGGAAACTATATATTAATAAAATGGGCAATACAGAAAGAAGAAATAACAATTATGAATATTAATGCATCTAACCATGGAGTCCCAAAATATATAAGGCAAACCCTGGCAAAACTAAAGGGAGACATAGACTTCTCTATAAAAATCATTGGAGACTTCAATACACCACTCTCATCAATAGTCAATCATCTAGACAGAAGATCTATAAGGAAACAGAGAACTTGAATAATAGGATAAATGAACTAGACCTATCAGACAGAAGCAGAATATTGCACCTGAAAACAGTCAGATATGCATTCTTTTCAAGTGCACATGAATTATTCTCAAGGATAGACCACATGTTGGGTCACAAAATAAGTTTCAATAAATTTACAAATATTGAAATTATATAAAGCATCTTCTCTGACTACAATGGAATGAACCTGGAAGTCAGTAACAGGAAGAGAACTGGAACATTCACAAATATATGAAAGTTAAATAACATAGTCTTAAACAATCAGTGAATGAAAGAAGTTGCAAGGGAAATCAGTGAATATCTTGAAAAAATGAAAATAACAACACAATATAGCATAACTTACAGGATGCAGTGAAGGTAGTGCTGAGAGGGAAATTTATAGCCCTAATGCTTATATTAAAAAAAGAAAAGAGCTAAAAATCAAAGAACTAACTGCACATCTGGACACCTGGAGGAACTAGAAAAAGAACAAACTAATCCCAAAGCAAGAAGAATGAAAGAAATAACAACTATTAGAGCAGAAATAAATGAAATTGAAAATTAAAAAAAAAAAATAGAATTAGCAAAACTGAAAGATGGATCTTTGAAAAGATCAATACAATTGACAAACCATTCATTAGACTTACAAAAAATAAAAAGACAGAAGATGAAAATAAATAAAATCAGAAATGAGGGAGGCATTATTACTGACCCCACAGAAATAAACAGAAGGTCACAACTTTCTTTTGAAATTGAAACTTAGCCTAGTATTATAAGTTGCCTAAGAGTTACCTCCTGAGATCCTCATTGTTGCTGAAATGTGGTCTCTCTCTAAGCCAAACTCAGCATATAAATGTGTTACCTTCCACCCAGCATGAGACCTGAGTCCCAGGGATGAGCCTCCCTGGCAATGAGGGATTATTAACAATCACTAACTAGCAATGCAGCTGGAAAAAGACCTTGAACAAAAGAGGGAGAGGTAAAGACAAATGTACATGGCTGAGAGACTTCAAAGTTAGTTGGGAGGTCATCCCAGAGGTTACACTTATGCACATCTCAGCAGGATCCCACTGACTGCCCCAGTACAAAGTGCCTTTAATAATGGGGCTACTGAAGGCTCTGGAGACAGTCAGACACTATAGGCATGACTGACAGCTCAGGACTTTGGTGCCCTGCCAGTGGGCCCTACTTTGGATTTTATGCTCCCAGTGTGACAGAGTTGGACTTAGTTGTATTTTCCCTACACATGGCTCTTCTGCCCCTCCTATTTAAACCTATAGTTAGTACTAGAGTTGATAGGTTTATGTCCAAGAGATTTAAATCTTTGGGCATTCCATATGCCAGTCAGGCCCTGAATTTCAATAGAGTTGCAACACCTTCTCTCCAATTCATTGAACTCACCCAGAACAACTAACAAGGAAATGATGATGGACAATGACCATCCCAAGGAGCAGGGAGAGTCTACAACTGCAAGCAAGATAGTCCCATCCATCTGCCCCATGGGATATAAGCCCCCTCTCAATTAGAGGCGGAGTGGGTATCACCATCCCAGAATCCTCAGGTCCATGAACAATGGAATAGAGTAGACTTACTGTTGTTCTACTATAGACTTATTGTTATTCTATCAATGGAAGAAATTTTTATCATTGATATGGAGGCAGTGGCCACTGGGGGTTCTGAGGGGAGGGAGAGGGAAAAATAGGTGCAATAGGGGGCATTTTGGGGACATTGGAATTGTCCTGAATGACACTGTAATGACAGATTCAGGCCATTATATATCTTGTCATAACTTACAAAATTGTGCAGGAGAGAGTTTAAACTATAATCTAAACTATAGTCCACACCTAGTGGCAACATTCCAAAAAAAAAAGTCCCACACACATTGATGTAAAGATATTGGTTCCCAAGGATTCAGAAGGGAGGGGGAAGGATGAATGGGTGGAACATGGGCATTTTTAGGGCAGTGAGAATCTTCTGCATGATACTGCAATGAGAAATACAGGACATTATGCATTTGTCAAAGCCTGTGGAACTGTACAGCACAAAGTATAAATAGTAATGTAAACCATAGACTTTGGTTAGTGGCAATGCTTCAATATTGGTTCACCAATTGTAACAAAGGTACCACACTAATATAAGATGTTAATAATAGGGTAATCTATGTGTGTAGGTGTGTGGGTGTGGGGGAGTTATATGGGAATTCCCTATACTTTATTTTTGGCGTAATTTTTCTATAAATGGAAACCTAAACTTCTCTAAAAATAAAGTTTATGATTACAAAAAAAAAAGAGTATGCTATGAACAACAGTAAGACAACAAATTAGACAACCTAGATGAAAATGGACAAATTCCTAGAAACACACTGACTCTATAAGAAAATAGAATATCTGAACAGACCAGTAATAAGAGATTGAATCAGTAATCAAAAACTTCCCAACAAAGACAAAACCAGGACCAGCTGGCTTCACAGGTGAATTCCACCAATCATTCCTAGAAGAATTAATATCAAGCTTGCTCAAACTCTTGCAAAAAAAAACTGAAGAGGAGGGATCACTATCTAACTCATTCTATGAGGCCAACATCACCCTAATACCAAAATCAGATAAAGATATACAATAGAAGAAAATTACAGAGCAATTTCTCTAATAAATATAGATATAAAAATCCTCAACGAAATACTTGCAAACGAATCCAAGAGCACATTAAAATAATTGTACACCACGATCAAGTAGGTTTTGTTCCAGTTATACAAGGGAGGATTAACACAAGAAAACCAATTACTGTAATACACCACACATTAACAAATCTAAGGAAAAAAATCATATGATCATCTCTGTTGACATAGAAAAGGCATTTGACAAAATCCAGCATCCCTTCTTGATAAAAACACTTAGATAAATAGGAATAGAAAGTAACTTCCTGTGTCACCACTGTTATTCAAACTTGTACTGGAATTTCTAGCCATAGCAGTTAGACAGGAAAAAGAAATGAAAAGCATACAAATTGGAAAGGAAGAAGTAAAACTTTCACTATTTGCAGATGACATGAGCAGCAAGGAAAACCTGGACAAGAGTGATACCTCCATGAGTGCCCTACCATTATCTGTAAAGTGAAAGGACTAATTCCCTCACAGAGCTTTAAAAAACAACCATGTCAGACATATACGTACAGTGCCCAGAACCATAGTGAATACTTAGTCTATGGTCACTATTACAAGAAGGTCATTCTTTTGTAAAAGAAAGCCCTTACTTTATTTTTTTTTACTTTTTTGTTGGGAAACTTCCTAAAGTGCTTAACTGGGATTTGTCTTCTTACACAGAAACAACTGGCTATCACACATTTGTCCCTTATGAGAATCAGAGTTTCTTCAATGCTATCACATGCCCATGTGTAAGCTTGTTTGCCCAGGCTACTCAAACCTAGTGAATTTTCTATCACTTCCCTGATTAAGTCTTTGCATTTTGCTGGTAATACAGAGCTTGTCCCAACAGCAACTACCTCTTCTCCCTAATATTTACAAAAATGATACAAAGCTGGAAAAATAAATATTATTTTTATGACATTATGTAGACAACATTCACTTAACTAATTTTGGATGTTTGTCTTTTATGGCCTAGGCACTAAGTTATATTTTTGAAAACGGTACTAGAGAAAGGTGAATGGGAAGGGAAATTTAGGGATTCAAAGATAAAGAAACTCTATGCTCATGGTTTAGTAGAGAAGAAAAACATGTAATCACAAACATTCTTCCTTAATCTATAACAGCAGTATTTATCTGTCATCTGCTAAATATTTATTTAGTGGTAACATTTTATACACACATACACACCCCATTATTAATAAGCTATAAATCTAATGTGGACATGAACATGGAGAAAATTAAAATGCAGTGAAATAGTAGTATAATGAATGGATCAATAGACAGATACATGCATATCTACGTATATCAGGGATGAGATAGAAAAGTTTTTTATGTACAAACATATTGTGGCAGCTTGATATTATTTCCAAAAAGAGATATAGATTATGTTTGTAAACTGGTCTGTTCCTCTGGGTATGATACCCTTTGATTGATTGAAATTCAAAGGTTTTAAGTTTACATAATTAAATCAATTCAGGGCCTTTGATCTGACCATGTCAGTAGGATGTGGCTCAGAGTTGAGTACCCACTCCCTTGGGCTATATAAATGGACAATCAATAAAGAAGGCACACAGGAGAAGATACAGAAGAAGAAGAGAGAGAGAACTTTGTCAGTTTTTATCCTGGAGCCGCGGGGGAGAGATGAGCCATTCACCTGATAGTTTACAGCTGCCCTTGTGAAGAGACCAGAGAGCTGAGAAGTCCTGAGAGACAAGCCCTATGCCAGCCTACAGCTGAGATCAGAAGAAGCTGGGCCCACGCTTAAGAAGAAGGAAGGAGAGACCAGGAGAGATGGCCCGCCATCTTGCTTCCACACATGGCAACAGTTTGGTGAGGAAGTAACCTTTAGTTGGACTCTTTAGGGCCTTGCAATTGTCAGCTTCTACCCCAAATAAATACCCTTTATAAAAGCCAACAGATTTCTGGTACTTTGCATCAGTATCCCTTTGGCTGACTAATACACATATATTATGTACACACACATACATATAATTTATTTTAAAAATTGAAAAAGATTGCATAAATCTCCCATTGGTGCTTGCCCTTGAATGATCGAAGTAATTTTAATATATTTTGTGGTAGATGCAGTTGTATAAGGCAAAAGCGGTGGTAGGGCAGACACTTTTTGTTGGCTGCACCAAGGTTGGCTCTCAACAATCTTAACATTCTTATTCCTTTGTGTTTCACTATAGATGCTATAAAAGGAAAATTCTTTCTCAGCCATTCTTGTAGGAAAGAGTGGCCATATAGCATGATCTGGACAATGTTATATGCAGAGTTTTCTAAGGTGTACTAGGAATAGTTTGCTTTACTATGGCAAAAGTAAACCTAGCTGGCTCTTTCTCTCCCTTTTTCCTATTCCCTCTGCCAAAATCCTGGACATGCTGCTGGAACTGTATACATGAAGAGTGGAAAGAGAATCAGGAAAATAACAAGAGAATAGCTCTGACATCATCAAAATGCTTGAACCAACAACTTCTTATGTTATAAAAAGAAACCACTATTGCTAAAGCCATTGTTTGAATATTCTAATTGACATAAGCAGGAAATAAATCAATTCAAATTTGGTGGAATGATTTAGTTTTGGCGAAAATTAGATTTAAAGCTAATTTGATTTTATACTTTATTAATGGATATCATATTCCATGTAGACTATACTATCTATTAGGTTAGATATTGATTTTGCATGTTAAACTGATTAGTCAGATACATCCCACTTAACTACCGCAGCCTGGTGAAGTAAAGAGAGGATATATTATCATACAAATCTTATAGATAGTGAATAAGAGTTCCAAAAAGTTAAATGAGTTGCTTGAGTTCACCCACTTAGTAGGTTGCCAAATCTTGACTAAAATTTGCATTTTATTCATTTAATTCAAGGGGTTTTGCACATATACCATATGCCTTCTCTATAATTTTTCCTAAATAGATATAGAATTGGGATCCCTCTAATTGCTTGCCTTACCCAAATAAGGCACCTAGCAGCTAGCAGGTATCTGCAGCTTGGAGATATTATCTCAATTAAGAAAACATATTAGAATATTTGATGAAAAAAAACAATAATAAATAAATATATTTTAGATTAGTAACTTTACCCCAAACCACAACTAGCTCTGATTATTACTCAGGAAACCATTTATATCTTTGTCTTGGGACCCTCTTTCACCTTATTCCATCAGTCATTTTACCAAAAATATAATACATCAAAAGTATTTATTATATTACTGTTTAATGATGAGATTACAGGAAACATACTTTCTAGCAGGCAGCATATTTTTTTAACTAACTGCAGATGGTATTGCCATTGCATGTTCTTACAACATCATGGTACATATTCATTTCCCTGTACTAGGTCCAATTTCCAACATACACACATAGCAGTTTTATAGGATAAAAACGATACAGTAATATCTGCACATGCACATTTGAATCCATTTTCATAAAGAGTTTTTAACCCATGGATTATTTTATAAAATGCACCCCCAAAACCAGAAGGGCAAGTCTTGTCTAAACTTTGGGACTTAGTAAAATTGGCCATTTCTAACATCTGGGAACTGAGTTGAAACAATTATCCACCTGACAATTATCTCGCCTAAACTCGAGTGACTAGAACTCGAGTTTAAAGACCTCTGCAGTAATCACAGCATGAGATTAGCATACTACTTCATCAAATTAAGTGAAAGGCATAATTTATTAAACTTGCAGTAAGGTAAGCCACTGGGCAGCTGTAATCACTGTAAAATTAATGTGCTTTTACAGACAGTGGTTTCCCTGCGGATAGCACAGTTTTGAGAAGCACTTCATAGTACTGGCATTCTCTCTATGAGGAATGGAAAGAATGAATAGGCAGGAGTGGAAAAGTAACCTTTTGATACAGAATCCACTTAAGACCATTTTATTTGAAGGGCTCATGAAGATATGAACTGGCTTCCTAAAACTACAGAGAATATGCATTTACTGAAATTACGTGCTTCTGGAAAGAAAGAAGATTCCCTTTCATATATAAATATTAAGTAAGCTTTGATAATGATATTGAGCTATACCTAAACATATTTATCAAGAAAATAATATATGGAATTCCAATTCTGAGAAATATCTACCCACATCCTCACATGACCATCTAATTTTGTGTATTCCCTTTCAATCTTTCTTCATGTGCATATATGCATATATTTTAAAACATGATCAGAATGGATACAATTTTATAGGTTTTTAAATATATATATAATTGTATAACAGTTTGAACATTAGAGAAGAGATCTGATACATATTATCCATACACATTAGCTTAATCATTGCATAATACTATATCCAGAATATTTATCTTAATTGTCATAATAATTTGTATTAATGGACATTTATTTAGATTGCTTACAATTCTATATGAAGCACATTTATATATGGTATAATGATGTTGCTTTTTAAATACATTGGATAATTACTGAAGGTAAATTCCTAGAGATAATATTATTTGGTCAACTATACAGCCATCCTAAAGTCCTCTTCTGTAAAATACTAAAGTCCTCTACAAAAGAGTTGGGTCAACCTACCATGCCATTAGCAATGCATGGTCATGCCTATTTGTTATCTTATTTGAACATTAGATGTTCCTAAGTTTGAACATTAGAGAAGAGATCAGAAAGAAAAAGAAAGCAATCTTTATTATCTTATTATCACCTTTTGAATTATTTTATTTTGTCTGGCTAGTTACTTAGTCAAAACAGTTAAAATGTTGAAGCTAACCAAAAATAGAACAGAAATTTGTACAAGCTCATTCGAAAGTTGGGGTATGAAGAATTTTTATCCTCTTCACACTGTGATTGCATTGGCTCTGCATGAGATATGAGTTTTTCTCTTAAGGATGGTGTCTAACTTTCACCTCCAAAACTATATTTGCCATCTTTATGGCATCTCCCTGCCTGACTATATACCAATCATCCTTCCTCTTTCCATTCTGGCCAGATTTCAAACACTTTAATCTCATTCATGAATTTGGATATATCCAGATATTTATCACATGTTGTTGATAGCACACTTAATATGTTTCTCTTCTCTAAAATTTCTTTCCCACTTAATGGAGACCAAGCCTAAATGAGACCTAGAAAATCCCAGGGTCCTAGAAGAGTTCCCTGATTGACCCTTCTTTTTCTTTTTTCTCTCTCATTATTCATAACCCAATCAAACCCCACAGTCTTCAAATAAAAAATCATTTAATAATTTTTCTCTCTTCAAAATCTGCAGTGATTCCTCCATTGCTTTGAAAATATACTTTAAACTCCTCTGTGAAGGATTTAGTATCTGCTGATGCTACACCCAAGTGTTTCTCTGCTCTATTGTCTTTTTTCCATTTCTGTCATTGTCTTGGATGAGACCTTCATCTTCTCTCACCTGCTCCAGGCAGCTGTGGGATCCTGGCTCACCCTCACAGCACAGTTCTCTCTACGGCTATCACGAACTCCTTGTTCCTGTCAAGTGAGTTCCCTCACTGTCTCCTCAATGAGTTCTCTTCATTTCTAGTTCTAATCTGTAGCAATCCTGTTTTTTCTCACACATAATCCCTCATTCTATTTATTATCATTATTAATAGCCCTATATACTCGAATCCTCTGGGACTAGGGTAATAAAATGCTCCCTCCATTCTTCCCCACCTCAAATTCTCATGTCACACCAGGTTAAGATGCTACAATGAATTCTGATACGATGTGTCATATTTGTATGTGTGTGTATTAGTATAATTTATTTGGTGATGCCGCAAAATAAAATAGGAAAGAATTCTGAGTTTGATTCCTTGAATGTGATGATTGCAGAATAGTCACATAATTGAGTTTTGAAATTAGTGAGTGTCATTCATTTGTAAAGCAAAGATATCACACAATAAATTCATGTTATGAATACTGTACAGCTGGAAAAAAGCAAGGTAGCCAGAAATAATGTACAAATGTAAAAACTATGCTTTACCTCTCCGTCTTTTTAAAAGAGTGCCATTTATAGGCATAGGTAGCCTTATACATCCTGTGATCCTCTGACATAATGTTGAACTAAATCCTACAATTTTTAAAGTAAATGCATAACAAACAGCAAGTAATTATTCATTTTATGCCATTCTAAAACATATATTATCTTTTATCTATATCGTTTTTGTGAGAACTGGTCCTTTTCAAAATATTTTAATCTATGTCAGGGAATACTTTGCATAAAAATTAACTCACAATTTTTTGGGAGATGTAAGGTGGTTCTGAAGATTAAATTTAGTTCTCAAAGTCAGTTTAATAGTATTGTTATTTACAAGACTCATAATTATATGTCATTAACACAAATACTAATTACTCAGTTTCTTCAAACACAATAATTGATTTTTTATTTAACATGATATTTTATTAAGTGAGATGATAAAGCCCTTAGGAAAAATTAAATACTATGATGACTATGTTTTGATTGTTTGGAAAATAGGCTCAAATGGCTTGGAAATAAAATAAGGAAGAAAATACAGGGCTTTTATTGTGATGCTAAAATATGGGCCACTATACATAATAGTGCAAATATTATGCACTATTACAATATAATATTTAAATTCAAATTTAACACAGGGTAGATATATTTTTTTTCTGTTGTCTAATTTCTAAGCTAAAATATAAATCATACATGCAAATATACACAAAGTAAAGATCATACACTCACATCAATCAGCCAGATTCTCAGTTACTATGAAATTCCCTGACAATGCTCCATTTCATCACCACTCTCTTGGGACAGGGCCTAGATCTTTTGAAGTCAAAGGACTTTACCACAGTGAAGAGCCATCTCATAATTTGTGCCTCTTAGGTTCAACTAGTCACTATTCAATTCAGTGTTTATGCTTCTTTTTCTCTTAGTTCATGAAATATTGGCTTCTAGTGCTGTTGACCAGCATTTCTCAAAATACAGTCCAGGGACCACTAGTTAGTCTAAATTAATATGTGTTTAAAAGCAATCTGTGATCAAAGTATTACATAATTTGAGCTCATCAAGAGAAAAATAATTTTAAAAATTTTTAAATAAAAATTTTGATTGAAATAAATCATACATATAGAAAAGTACATAATAAGAGTAACTAGCAGTGCTATTGTATGGGTATGACAGTGGTTGAAAGGGAAAGTCTAAGAAGGAAAGCTAAAAGCTGTAACACAGAACTTTATAAGGTAGTAAAACCTCATGTAAAACATGAATATGGGTGATAATGCATATATAAGACTGTTTTTACAAAATATAAATGCAAATATACTACAGAGAAGGAAAAAGAATAGCAGGCATGTACACCAGGCAAGGCATAGAGAGATTGAGAAGTGATGAGTTTTGTTTTTGTTTATTATTTTTTTTGGAATAATAAAAGTGCTCTGGGAGTGATCAGGATGAGGAGTACACAAACATGTGACTACACCAAATACCATTGATTGTAGTCTTTGGATGGATTTATGCCTTATTAATATGTATCAATAAAAATTGAAAAAAATACTTAAGAAAAATATGAATGTACAAAATAAATTAGAGAGATGGAAATGAAATAGCAGCTATGTATGGCAGGGGAAGCTTAAAGAGACTGAGAGGTGACTATTAAGGGGTATAGTATTTTGTTTGTCTAGGTTTTTTTTTGTTTATTATTACTATTAATATTTGAATAATGAAAATATTCTAATAATGATTGAATTGATGATCGCACAACTATGTGATTATACCAAATACCATTGGTTATATACTTTGGATAGATTATATGCTTTATTAATATGTATCAATAAAACTGATTTTTTTAAAAAGAGTTACACTTGATGAATTATCAAAAAGTGAACCCACCTGGGTAATTAACACCCAGGTAAAGAAATGAGACATTTAAAAAACTCCAGTAAACCTTTATGCTTTCCTTCAACCATTTCCTTTTCCTCATCACTAAAGGTAATAGCTAGCTTGACTTCTAATATTATAGATTGGTTTTGTCTTTTTAAATTTATTTTAATGTGTGTATCCCTGTTGTTATATATACCAGTAATTTATTCATTTTCAGTGCTACAATTTATTTAATTGTATGAATATACAATAATTCATTTATCCTGTCTATTCAAAATTGTCAAAACTCTAGAAACAGCACAAATACCCATCAAGAATAAAGCGCCTGTAAACATTTTTGTCCATGATGTTGGTGGGTACTTGAATGTATTTCTGCTGGGTAACACCAAGAGTGGGATGGATAGGTCACAGGACATGCATATGGTCAGTTTTTCAAGATAGTGCCAAATCTTATTTATTGCTTATTTTCACAGTTTTTTTTTTGTAGTTACTTTTACTGACTTTTAAGATTTCTGCAAAAGTTTTAATTAACTGCTTTCATTTTATCTTCTCAGTAGCATTTTAGTGAAGGATCAGTGCAGCACAAGCCAAAGACCATGGAATAGTTTGGTCTTCTCTTCACAAGACTTGATATTCATAAAAGTATAATCTATAACTACTAACCAAAATTCTATAGATACATGTTCCAGTAGTACACAAATGCCATTACAAATGCCTAATGTCTGAGGAAGAACTCAGAGACTCTACCATGTAAGTATGAAATACTAACAGGTTGGTTACTATTAGCCTTCATTTGTATTTCTAGCAAACATATCATCTAGGGCAAGGAGAGAAAATGGTTAAAATGACTAAAGTTTGGAAAAAAAATGATATTTAACAGTATGATGTAAAGTAACCTCCTTCCTTAATAGTATCAACTTTAAAGCACAGTATTATCTTATAGAATGAAAATGATTTGGGGATGTATATTACAATTAATGATATGTGAAAATTAATTTTAGGGGATTATTTTCCCCCAAAAAAATAAATGAAACACAGCAATTGAAAACAGGTAGGCACAATCCTATAATATCCAAAATGCTAAATTTTTAATTAAGTTTAGTAAAGTAAAATTATATATAAATTCATGAATATATAATAGAAATAATATACCAATAATTTAGATATATGCTAGAAAATATCTTCTCAAATATTCTTAAACATTTTTCAGATAATATCTTGATTTATTTATTGTATTTTTGTGTATCACTTTGTACAGTTTCTCAGTGTTTTCTCTAGGTAAAATAATATACACAATATATACAATATAACTTATCAAAATCTAGTGACATCAATGTTTTACTGCTTTCAAGTAAAGTGTAGAAATCAATTCCATTTAGGTCCCTTTATTCTCACCACATCTTAAATTTAAATGCCATAAGTCTTTCCTCTACGTACATTAGATAATCATATAATTTGTTTCTACCATAAAATATTATTTAAGAAATCATAAGTATGATAGTCTATTATACATATCCCTATTTTTACCCATTCTGATGTTCTTAATTCTCTGCGGTTTCAATCCTTCTATTATTTTCTGTCTAGAGAACTTATTTCGTCAATCTTAAAGGTATATGGATATTTAGTTTCCTTCATCTCACCATTTCTGCTTCATTTCTGCCTATATTTTTGCCCAGTATAGAACTCCTGTTGACAATTCTTTCAGTATTTGAAAAATACTGTGCTACTTCCTTCTCGTCTCCATGGTTTCAGATGAGAAACCAGCTGTCATATGAATTGATCATGTGATCCTCCATAAGTAATGTGTTGTCTCTCTCTGGCTGCTTTCAAGAGGTTTTCTTTGTCTTTAATTTTTCAGATGGTTAATTATGATATGTCCAGATGTGGATTTATTCGATTTTTCTTTAAGTTTCACTCAGATTCTTTATTCTATGATTTTACACAATATTTGGAAAAATTTTATTCATTATTTCTTTGAATACTTTTTCAGTCCTACACTTGCTCCCTCTTTTCTCCTTCTGGGGCTCTGATGACATAAGTTTGTGATCACTTGTTAATTGTCCCATAGGGTCCTGAGACTGTTCATTTTCAGTCTATTTTCAATCTATTAAGCATATTTTGTGTGTTCTGTTAACCTGCCTATATATTCACTGAGTCTATCCTCTGCCTTCTTACTATACTGTACTGGGCTCAAATTCAACAAGTTTTTGTTTGTTTCAGCTATTAAATCGGTCAGTTCTACAATTTCCATGTGATTTTTATTTATAACTTCTATTTTTGTGTGTGATTTTCTATATTTTCATTTGTTTGAAAAGAGTTCATAATTGTTTGTTGAAAAATTTTTATGATGGCTTCTTTACAATCCTTGTCAAATAATTCCAACATATGATTCATCTCAGCATTGGTATCTGTTGATTTTTCTTTTCTCATTTATACTGTAATTTTCCTGGTTCTAAGTATGACCTGATTTTTTAAAAAATGTTCATTGTACCTGGACAATTTGAATAATATATAATGAGTTCTGAATGTTATTTAATCTTATTTTAGCACCCAGTCCATCTGTTGAGGTGTAACATGAGAGCCACTTGGATGGGTAAGTTTAGCTTCCTTCTAGATGCTGCTACCACCACTCTGCCAAAGTGGAGCACTGACTCAGGCTGCCTTGTTGCCTCCAAGTGGGGGTATAAAATCAGCTCCCCATTGGACTCTACTGACACCAGGGAGTAGGGAATTAGAAGGCTGACTCATACCATTTCATTGCTGCAGGGTCAGGGACAAAATCTCAGTTCTCTTCCAGAGATTTTAGTTTAAGAGTGAGAATGTGGGAGGAATTGGGCTACTAATTCTTGGCAGAACTGGTAGTTGCAGTGCCCACATTTTAATTCATCTTTGTGTTCTCAGTTCCTGGCACATTTCATTCTTTCCTTAAATATTATTACAGGCATTAACATTTGTCAGGCTCTGTGTTTGATATATATATAAGAAAAACAAAATAAAACAGAAAAATAAAAACATCTTTTCTCTGAAAACTGTATATTGAAGGAGAAACCAAAAAATCTAACTAAAAAATAACAAAATCCGTTGAACTGACTGAGTGCATTGAGTGACTTGGGAACATAATTTGGGGATTGGATGAAGACAGAGAATAGTTTTATCACGACATTAGTTTGAGCTGATTCTTGTGGCAGTGGAAGTACAGAGGTGATTGTGGTGGTGGAAGAAATAACCAGAAGTTAAAAAGGGGTAAAGAAGAATAAAAATTTGAAAGGGAAACAGGGTTAACAGAAAGATAGTTCAAGAAAATAGTAACAAAATTTGTAAAACTATGCCAATATCAAATAACATACTATATCAGACTTCAGTTTCTTGTTTTTACCCAAACTAAGGAGTTTGGAAATTGCTTTGTGTGAGATGCCTTAGAAGACTTAGTGTGATGGAAAAGGGAGGCAATTTTCACTGGTGAGATATCCAACGATTATCTCAGAGATAAACTCATTCATTCATCCATTTATTACATACCAGACATGGTATTCGGTAATAGAGAAAAAATAGTAAACAAAGTTTTTTCAGTCTACTGGGAGATACAGTCACTATCAGTCCAGTTATCATATTCATATAGACAGGTACTGAATTAAAATTGTGACAATTGCTGGTTAGAGCTGGGAGTTATACAGATGGACATGGCAGGGGAATGTCCTCAGACAGGGATTGAATGTGTTATAAAGGTTCATACCTAGTATTCTTCACAAATAGACTATATACGGCCCTATATTTTTAACTTCATATTATTTGGGAAAGGTATAGAAGATTCTGTACCTATCTATGAAATATAAATGACATATATTTTAAAATCTAGCATTCACTATTTTGTTACTTTTTCCTTCTATAACAAACTAAATTTCTTTGTGAAAACAGAATGGAACCTCAACAATTGTATATTACTTAAATTGTTTATATTTTTCATAGCTTTCATAAATATTAAATTAACATTGTGTATTTGGTAAAAATAAAAATCTATGAAGCACTTGAATAAGTCTTTAAAATTTAGTTGCTGTAGACAACAAGCAGAAAAGAGAACATGAAACAATACTAGTATTTTCTACGATGAAGAAAGTAGGTGGGGCATGACAAAGGGAATTCCGTCTATTTTTATCCTTGCAAAGATAAGAAATTAATTATCATTAATAAGCAGTACATCATTGCTTATGCCATTGGAAATATTATGTTGAAAGAAATACTACATATTCATGAAAAAATAATAGTACATTCAAATTTAATTTCTAGCTCTTATAAAATAAATCATGTAGAAAATGTATTAAAGTTTTTCAGGAGTTGAAAAAGAGTTAGCAATTGCCTAATTACAAACATTATATGTTTAAAATCTTTATACATGCTCTACATGTATCTGGTCAGGTAATATAGTGAATATATAATAATATCTACATATATACACAGAATAAATAAATAAATTGACTGATAGACTATTTAGAGAAATACAGACATGTATATAATTCTTATACAAATATACAAACTAACTTATAGCCATAGATGATTTTGAGCCATACATAGACACCTAAATGGCCACTTTAAACACACGCACATACGTATTTTTTAAGTGATTTATGTTATATTTATTTGAAAGAGGTATTTAGAGCCCTCTATATTCAAAGTTTTATTATAACTGCAAGAATCAAAAGAAGGATGAAACACAAAAAGTTCACAGTTGTTTTGGCACAGGTCTAATAGCTGTATTGAAACACAATTACCATGACATGTTAAATTCAATGATAAACATTGGCATTGATATTTATGGGAGCAAAGAAAACAGCCCATACATTAGTCTGGTAGATAAGGTTTGCTAGGGAAATGGGTGGCCAGCAGGTGTAAATGAGTACAGGAGAGGAGTCATTTCACATAAATTTCTAGAGAAGAAACTACAAATGAATACAGTCCCCAGATAGCAATGTAGCTAATGGGGAAATGCAACAATCTCAAGGTCCTTTAGATACTGAGCAAGCTGGAACTGGCTATTAATTTCCCTCCCACTGGATGGACATTTTTTTTTCACCTAGGGAATAATAAAAGGAAAAGGTTAACAACCTTGAAAAAACTACTTTGCCAACTTTTCAAGTATTTTCTTTCTGGTGCATTAGGGCAGGGCAGAGAAGAAGTCCATTAAATACCTCTAATGGGACATTCAAGGAAAAGTTTCAAAGGAGGTGAGACTCCACATAATGTTGACAGCAAACAACCTTCCTGCCACTGTAAATCCACTTGCAAGGGCCCTTGAGAAGTGCATCTGGTCTGACCATGCCTGATAATATCCAGATGATATTTAAATTAGCGCCTTGAAAAACTTAGCAATGCAGGACCCCTTCTTTCCCTAAGATATCTCCAGGTCTCATATATGAAGAGTGATCCAAAATAATAGACTAATATATGGAGCCTACCTAAAAATATTTATTATAGGAAGGAGAGAAGACTGTTGGAATTATATTTCGGATCTTTGCTATGTGCTCACAGATGCCTTGTAAATATTATCACAATCTTCCCAAACTCCACTGAGGTAAGAGGTAGGTTTCATTTTAAAGAGGGAAACCTGGAGATCAGTTTCAGAAATTGAACTCACAGTTAATTATATAAATTAAGTGGCAGAGCTGGGATTTCCAGCGATTTTATCTGACTCAGAGTCAGTGAGTTCTTCCTATTTCAATAAGTTGTGGCTTGGTAGGAGAACGATAATAATAATAAAGGATTCTCTGAGAAACTTAGTGCTTCACTGGGTCGATAAACCTTTCACACATGAGCTCCATGTTGTTAAATATAATATAGTGTATGTTCGAATGTCAAACTGTTTCATAGATTATAATTGCCAAGGTAATAAGAATTCATAGGAGAGTACTTGAAGTGGATCTTGAAAGATGAATTGAACTTGGAAATGAAAAGTATAGACCTCTTCACCTCCTCTTCTCCATGCCCTTGCATGAGTTTGAAAGAGCAGCATTTACAAATAATTTGTGGTAGTAGTGAGGTTGGATTTTTGCAGCGATTTTCAGAGAATTTTTGGTCAAAGATCCAGAAAGACTCCTTTTTTCTTTTTATACTCCAAAATTATGTAATACATCCTATTTATTAACACTCCAAAATTCAGAACTTCTTAAAACCAACATTTATTGTCATAAGAGATATTCAAGAAATTTATTTTAAATTTCTACTTCAAGAGAAATTATACAATAATTTGTCTACCCTCCACTAATTCTGAGCTCTTTCTCCTTGATCATTTAAAAATTCAAAGCAGAATTGAGACCCTTTTCCCTCTTTTCAGAAGGCAAACAAGCTCATGAATACAACATCCCTGCTTCCTCTGTTGATGTTACTTCTCCATGTTGAGGAAGTAGAGGAGGAAAGGGCAAACATGATGTTTGACAATAAATGATCCAACAGTATTTGTACTGGTTATAGTTGTCATAATATCATATACCCTAACATGATATAACATAGTATAACTCTCCTTGTGACAATTGACCAAGTATGTTTACAGATGAATTGAACATTTTCACCAGGCAAACAGCCCAGGCTTAAGATGCCATAAAGAATTTTCCAACATTTTCCTGGCAGGGGCAAGGTTCAGAGGCAAACTAATAGAAATAAATGTTTTATATTAGGAAGTCATGGGAGATGAATTAAAATATAAGGTCATTTCAATGCAGTCGGCTCCTTGAATCTCAGAGGTCTGAATTTGCCTTGGGAATTTGACCAGGAAATTAAAGCTGATTCTAAACCCCAAGTACACTATTGTTTTGCATGTAATATCCATTGCATTATGTTTTCTCTAAAACATAATTTTAACTGTAATAGCTGTGACTGCTTAAGAGTTATGTCAAAATTTCCTACATAAAATTGGGTATGTGCTATGCATATATGCATATGTACATCACACATGTAAGAGATTTTCAGTTATTTCTTTCATTTATACATCTGCCCCATTTTTTTAATGCTTTATTCTTAGCAAGGAGCCAATGCCTGACATGTGAATGAAAAATGATTGAAAACATGAACTATATAATTTTTAAAATTATGTTTCTAGAAGTCAGCTAAAATTCATATAATATTTGATGCGAGATTGTTTGAAATATAAAAGTTGGTCCTCAAAGATGAGCATAGCATTTTGTTGTAGAGTCAAAGTTTACATTGGCATAAAAATGATGATTTTTATCACTTGGTCTTTGGGGCCATACTGATTGGTATAAATAAAAAAGACTAGCTATATAAAAAGTGAACCAAAGCAATTAATTGGTTATTTTAGGTCAAAAGTTATTTTACATAGGCTAAACCAAATTTTTTCTTTATTTTTTGAGAATTGTTTCAACAATTCATTACACATTTTATTCTTATCCAATTTTTATAATTTTGTTACCCAGTTTTTATAATGCTAATAATCACTAGAATAAAGAAAATCAAATATGACCTCTTTCTAACTAGAAAATACGGAGGTGAAATTGCGTGATAATTTTGTCCTTAATTTCTCTCCTTTGAAAATTAAAGCATTCTTGAAATTTAGAAAAATCATTCAGAAAAATATGTTAATTCTTGAATATAAAACAAATGCTTTGTTAAAAGGCAAACACTTACTGCTGTTTATCCTTCTAATAATCACCCAAGAGCCCTAACAATCCAGATGGTACCTCTAAACTATAGAGATTATTCAGACTCCAGAATTGCAAGACCACAAATTCTATTTCAATTGATTTTCTGGGTCTTCCATGTGCAGCATTTTCTTACTTTTGAATATTCTTTGGATGTAATATGTAATATACTTCAGGGAAAGCTACAGATTAAATATATCTACATATTTTATTCCAAATTGTTTCTTATGTTATGAATGGAGATACTGAGCCAAGACACATGTTCAGTTCTCAGCTTTACTACTTAACAGATGTTTAACATTGGGAAAGTTGCATTCATTATCTGACTATAAATAGAGATATTACTTCCATAACAGGATTGTGGTTGAGTAATGAGTGATATAAAGCAGTGATTTTCTATTAATGTCCCATGGAGGCCTAAATATGACAGAGATGTGTCAGATATGATCATGGCAGCAATGAAGGGAGAAGGGGGTGGGATCTGTAAGGAGCAGGTGTCTACTGCAGATTGCATTTAGGGAGATCCCCTGTAATGTGCTCAAAGTAAGGTGACTTTGAGGAGCATGACACTAAAATGAACAGCGAGTAGTCTGGGAGGTTAATGTTAATAGAAAGGCAGCTAGAGGACACTCTAGGGACTGTACAATATAGTGATTTCAGTGGTAGATGTGGGTTGTGGTTAATAATACAAATGCAAGGTACTATAGCAAAAAAAAAAAAAGAATATGGGATTCAGTTTTACGAGATGTGACTGGTAAAACTTTTTTCATTTTCTTCATTAACAAAGAGGCCTTGGTCATGTCATTTAATCAATCTGTGCTCATTTATTCATCTTTTGGAACACTGGAGAAACAACTGAGTTTGTTTTTAAGGTTAAATAAGATAGATGTGGTTGGACAGTATCTTTTAAAAACGCTTTAGAATCAATCTGCTAGAATTTACCACAAGCAGGAGATTTCCTATTAACCAAATAAATTTTAATAATCAAATATTGAATAATAATCCTCAAAATTCTATATTCATTCAACATTTTGCAATTTATAAAGTACTTTCAGTATGTTATATATCATTTTCCTAACAATACAATGAAATAGGGATGCCAAGTTTTCTCTACCATGCATAGTTTAAAAACGGAGCTGTAGAGGGTCGTGTGGCTTGTCTACTCTGACTAGTTTAGGAGTATGGGGTGTAAAGGGAGATAGACTCCCACTTTTGTTTTCTAAGCAACTAATTTTTCCTTTCTGCCGTGTTATAAAACTTAGAAGAGAAGAATCTGAAAGTATATTTCTGCTATCATATAACAGATCATTTCCATAGCTGTCCAAATAATGTATGCAAAATCATTACAATTGCTGAAATAAGTGGATTTTTTTTTAACCGTTTCTTTGTTTCTACACTTTTCAAAGATAAAAACAAGTATCCAAGGTAAGGGCCAGTCTGGAGTGAGAGAGAGCCAAAGAGTGCAGAGATTGTTAGATTGTTTTCTTTACAGAAGACCAAGCTTTAAAGCAGTCATTGTTTGTAGATGAGGTAAGGTAAAAGAGAGAAGTCAGATCTCCCATGCAGACATATCTGAATGACTCAGGATGCTTTCACACTTCTCTTTTTCTTGCTGCATGTTTCCCCAGAGGTTTACTTTTATAGAGCAATATGTCTGATGCATTTCTTTAATATATTTTGACCAAGTCATTAAACATCTGGGGCAAAGAAAATGTCTTATTCTTCGGTAGTACTGCAGAGGAAAAGGTTAAGAATTAATGTTAATGGTACAGTCCATTGTTAAAAATTTAATATATTTGATATTCTGCAACAGTTACTCAATAAATCTTTTGGATTCATAATTAGAGTTCAGAATTAATTCCTTTATCAGTAATACAATTTGGGAGACAATTTTTTATAGTTTGTAATTTATTTATTCCTATCTGTAAAGAAGTATCAATTCTGCTTTTCTATCCAATTACATTGCTAGTGATTTTATATAATGTCTGTATCTATAAATAACTAGATATTGTTATTATCCTTGTAGAAGTCTGAACGCCAATGATGATTTTTACAACTTTTAGAATAACATTTTTTCAATATAGAAGGAAATTACATTTGATAACCACTGAAGAGTTTACCCTAAGTACGTAAAATTTCAACTTTCTAATCTCCAGAGACAAAATCCAAGATTTCACCATTACATTGTCAGTTCCTGTCTGTTACTTACAATTGCACACACATCTACCTTTCTATCTGTGCATCCACTCATTGTTAGTTTTCGTGCATATATAAAATGTGCAGTTAATGAGTCATTTGCAAGTGATGAAAAAAATCCTGCATTCAGAAGCTACTTAGGTAGAGAGAAATCTCAGCTATTTACTTATTAGATATAAAGTTATCTATAAGAGCTTTTAGGTAAAATATATATATATGGGAGTGAAAACAACTTGATTTGAAATGTTTATCCTTTTTGAATTAGCAAATAATTTAAATGGTAAACTTCTTAAATTTGAGATTTCACCCATGCTGAGTTTTGTTGTTTGCTTGTTTTGTTTTTTAGGAGGTACCAGGAATTTAACCCAGGGGCTCTTACATGGAAAGCAGGTGCTCAACCATTAAGCTACATCTGCTCCCTACCCATGTTGTTTTTTTATTTCATCAATTTTCATCTCAAAGGTTTAATATCTTTATTATTAAAAATGCATTTATTATTTTAAAATCTCATATAAAGCTCTTCCTGAACTGGTTGTATATGCTAATCAAATATCAATATATTTGAAACATTCCTTACTAGCAAAACTATTTTAAACCATTTGAACAACTAGCATTTACCCATATCCTAGCACAATTTACAGAGAAGATATTGTTAGAGTTGTTAGAAGTAGATGTAAACTCTGAAAATTCCTCAGCTAAAGGAGGGAATAATTAGAGGGAGATTTTAATATTCTTCTCTGTACTAAAACAAAATATAACCACAACAATATTGACAACATCTTTATTTTCTATACAGTAAATATCTATACCACTTAGCATTTGCTAAGTGCTCATGATTGATTGAATAAATCTCCTCTAGTTTGTTCAGGAGTCCCCATATATGGTTACACATTATAAAAAACTGGGGAGATTTAAAAAATTACTGAGGTGTCCATTTCTAATGCGGTAAAATACACAATGCCTGGCCTCTAAACAAAAATTACCAGGCATGCAAATAAGTAAGAAAATATGTCCCATAATGAGGAAGAAAACAAACCAGTATAAGATTCTTTTCTCTCTGATAACTTCAGGATATTTTTTTTTTCTTAAAATATCATTCACAATTTTCTAATTTTCTGCTTTAAAAGTTTTCTCTTTAGAGTTAATCTCCTCAATGAAAGATTCTGGCCATCCTTTGAGGTCCAGTTAAAGCAACACCTTATTTCTGTTCTCCTATATTTACTTTTTCTTATGTTAACATTGTGTTTTATACACAACTCTACTATAAACATTAGTCATATTCCTTCACATTACATCAAGTTTATGTCTTACCTTAGTGTGAATCATTCAAAGTCAAAAATAGTGTCATAGTCATTTTTGTACGCTGTCACATACAACAGTAATCCACCCATAATTTTCAAAATATTTTTCAAATGTGTGGATGAATTAATGAAGATTATCCCCATTAAGTTCCTATTGCTTGTTATTCTTAATTCCTGTGTTGATATAGTCAGAATTTTCCAAGTCTCCTGCCTACTGTTTCCTCCTGAAATGACTAGATGGATCCCATTCCGTCTTACCCCATTAGTAAAAGCACATGAACTCAGAAATCAAAAAAACATTTTCATTCAAGATAAGGTTCTACCACTCAATGACTATGTGGCCTTGACAATTTTACTTTATCTTTCTTAATTTCTTATCTATAAAACAAACATATCTAAAGTGAAGAGATACTTTAAATTTTAAAGGAGATGTTATATCTGGCATATAATGAACACTAAATAAATTCTCTTCTTTCCCCCTTTTCTGTGTTTAGTGTAACATGAAAGAGGTGCTCAATATTTCTTTTTTGATGGTGATATAAATCCATGCCTTTGTAGATAAACATTATCAAACAATTCCAATTTGAATAAGAGTATTTTCATGAAGGCTACTTACACAATTTACAAAATCCTTTAGAGTTACAGTCTGCTGAATATAATCTTCAGTAGTGTAATTCTATTTTTTCACACATAATTCAGTTCAGAAATAGTGAATAAACTATATTGATACTTGCGATATATTGTATTTTTGCTTTTAACAAATTTTCAGAAAATTATTTCCACATTAGCCCATATTATCCACATTCCCTTATGAAACAGGCAATTTTACTCATGGTCAAAAGGAAAGAAAAGAAAATTATCCTATTACTTTAGTTCATCTTTTAAAAATATACCTAATTAACAGATGATTTTGTCATAGGCTGCCATGAATTGTCTATGTTAAAATATAAAAAGATTGAAGAGAATATATTGAATTATTTTCTCATCTATTTTATATTATTTACATTCTTAACAACATAGCTGAAAGTTTCATTTCTTCTTTTCTTACATAAATTCTTTTCAATATAGATAGTAAATTCCTATATAATTTTTCTTTTAAAACAAAATGTATGGGAGGCGGCTGTGGCTCAATTAGTGGGGCTCCCGTTTGCCATGTGGGGGGCCCCGGGTTCGGTTCCCGGGGCCTCCTGGTGAGGGCGGGCCCACCCGCGTGGCGTGGTTGGCTGGCCCAGCGAGCACAAGCAGCAAGGGGGGGGATAAATGAATAAATAAATAAAATCTTTAAAAAAATAAAACAAAATGTATTTTAAATATTTAAATGCATAATGTAAGACAACGTCAATTGTATGTTTGACAACTATGTAATTGCTGGCAAAAGCTTAAAAAGGAATTAGAGTCATCCCCCACCCCTCCACCCAGCTCCAGGCATCCAAGAATTCATCCTCCAATAGCAAGATTATTATATATAACAAAACATTTTGTGTCCTAATACTGTTAAAAACTACTGGGGATTAGGGTAGGAAAAATGTTTGCAGCAATAGGGTTTAGAAAACCTATATGAAAGGCTATATGAAAACACAGTATTTGAGTTCAACCATGAATTATGGAAGCATTTTGATGGATGAAAATATCCGCATAAGAGAAAAGATACAGAACCAGGAATATGCTGGACATATTTGGAGAGCATCTAAGAATAATCGCTGTATAGAGAATAAATCTTGTTTTCAAAGAGTTTCTAAGAAGATTGGAAACCTGAATATGGAATGATATCTACAAGCCAAAAAAATTTATAAGTAAATGGCTAAGGAATCAGAAACCACAGAAGGTTAATGAGAATGGTACTCACTCAACTTCTCTGAAGGTTTCCCCATTTTTATAATAACAACAATAATAACAAGATTATATAATTAAATAGGTTATATAATTCCTATTATACTTTTCCAGTTTTAAAATCCTGTGTCCTTCAATATAAATTTAGGAGAATTTAAGATATCACATAATCAATTTAACTTAAAACAAAACAAAACAAAACAAAAAAACACCTTTTGTAGCAAAGAGAAAGCAAGTGTAGTATTACAGTCATATTCTACCAAGAAATTAAGCTTCTTAAAATTGTGAAAAGTTAAATTCTTTGCTGGACAGTATGACGTTCTTAATGGTTACAGCCATAGTTCTGATCTCCTTGGCAGAAAAGTGCCCTTACACAGAAGTTATCCCTTTTTGTTCAGAGCAACCAACCCAGACAAACCACAAATATTGGACCAGGAACTTCCATGAGACAGTTTGTGAGGGTTCCTGGCAAAAGAGTTCTGTGCAGTAGAGTGTTCTATACTGGAACACCATATCTGTTTTCTAGGGAATTTGAGCATCTGAAGCATAATGAGTGAGCCACAAGTTAGGAAGAAATGAGAAGACACAAAGAGAAAAGTCATAAACAGAAGCTAGGAGGCAACAGAAACTATGAGCTAGAAGAAACCAGAGCATAAAGGAGAAGGTAGAAGATAAAAGTGATGCAAATCCTCCTTTGCCCACTACCACACCACTTCTTCTAGCTTCTTGTTCTACACTCTAGGGAAGGGGAAGGTAAAACTAACATTTCTAGGAGTGCCATGTCCTGAGAATTTTGCTTATGATTTAACTTCTATCAAGAAGGAGCACCATTTGCATTTGAGTCTTGAAGGGTGGAAATGTGCAGTGCACTTGGAGAAAGCAGGTTTTTCAGGATTACCCATTTGACTTCTGATGGGTTGACAGTGCTTGCCTTCACTATGGTTCTGGGATCTATGGTGGCAGAAGTTCCCTTAACAGTCCAATTATACTATGTTGTTTTATGAAGTTTTCCTAGAAGATCAACTTAGATTTTACATCTTTCCAAAACTATCTCCTAAAAAAGTCTACTCCTGCCTAAACTGCTAGTGTGCAACTAAGAATCATGAATAATATGGAGGGCAAGTGGAGAGAGTAGAAGGATAAACACAACAAAGTAAACTGTCATGATAACTCATGGGGTATGAGTCTTCAGCAATTTCCTAGAACCAGGAAAGTGTGACTTTGGAGACATCCTCTCTTCTTCCCTATTAACCATGCATTCTACCACCTAAATAACCACCCATCACAGGAGTCATTCCAGTAACCATCAGATGGACTGGGGCACCAGAGCACGGAGGAAAGCAGGAGGAATCTCCTTATCCGAGAGAAGCTAAAAGTCCATTATTTGTCATGGTAAAACATCTAGTCAAGTCTCTTTTTGAAATCTCTTTGGAAGCAGATTATGTACCTACAAAAGAGGGCTCCTTTTCTGTCCACAAGGGAAGGGTCTTGGACAGTGCATTCCCAAAGATCTGATGAATGTAAGAAGAGCAAACCCGACTAGTTGTCTTTTCTGACCTTAAGCACCATAAAGAAGAAAAGAGAAAAGCACTGCTCCTGAATGATACAGCTCAGAAGAAATCCAATCTGCACTTTTAACCATAAGATATGGAAATATATGGGTAAAAACAATTTTCAACTCACTTTAGTTTTATCCCCAGAAAAGAAAATTAAGTAATTGTTCACTAAGATTCTGGCTATGATGCAGTAATCATATGCATGGCTAAGATGCATGCTTTAACAAGCTCTAGAAACTTTCTTCCATGGTCACCTGAACACATTATACCACAGCTGATTTTATCTGGTATGAACAATAATGTAACTGCTGGTCCACTGTGCTTTACAACAGCACTTGGGGTCTAAGTCTGGATTCTCAAACTCTAGCAAGCATTAGAATCACCATAAGGGCATTTAAAATGCAGAGTCCTGGGTCCCATTCTTACCGTTTCTGAGATGGTAGCTTTGGAGATAGATCAGAGAATTTGCATTTCTAATAAGTTCCCTGGGGGTGCTAATTCTTCTGGGTATGGAAACAACACTTTGATAACCACTGGACTAAGAACACAAGAAAAATTGCAAGTAACCTCAGTGAGGACAGGAGACTTAGACACAGTAAGGAATAGGGGCAAACCACATACCTTGAAAATACAGGTCCTCAGAGTCATGTCTGGAGATGAAAATCAAGGTGGCAGTGAAGTGCCCAGATTTATGGGGTGGATACAGAGTCGGGAAAACCAATTTTAGGAAGCTACTGCATAAGAGGTAAAGAATGCAGGAATATCTGTCAGGGGGAAGTGGCAAACAGAGATAGGAAGGAAGAGACAAATATGAGAGATGGTACCTAACAAGAAATTGGATGTAGGTATAAAAAGGGGAGGTTAGAGGCAACACTAAAATTCTCAGTCTCACTTACTGAAAAGGCAGTAAGAAGCCATAAAACATAAGGGTTTGCTAAATCTTGGTGTGAAGACTGAAGGAGAAGTACTTGAGAAGATGGAACATTCAGTTTGGGTCATCTGAAGTGGTTGATGAATATCTAATAATAATATTTAGTGAAAGGTTAAGCTTATAGGAACAGGATTCAGAGAAGAAGAGAGGCAGAAATTTCGCTCTGGGAATCCTGTATAAAAATGCAAGAGTTGAAGCTTCAGAAAAGATTTAGTCTACAAATGGAAGAAGAAAGGAATTTATAAGCTATATCTCAAGGAATTCAACTTTTAAAGTACAGGCAGAGGAAAAGGAGCCAATTATGGAAACTGAGAAGGAAAGTGAAAGATAGAAAGAGAACAAGGGAAGGTCAATAGTATAGATGCCAACCGAGGAGAAAACTACACTTGAAAGATCGGATATAGAATAATCTTATACAGAAAGAGGCGAGAACCCAGCTGAAATATCTTGTTATCATTGACAACAAGCACGGACATACCATCACAATTCCACAATTATTATTATGTACATAATCTGTCAATTATACATTTTATACCTTAAATGCTATAAAACCTAAGCTTCGTTGGTATTTTATACAGATTCCCATTTTACAGTTGTTTGTTCTTTAAATCTTTTTTTTTTTTTTTTTTTTACAGTCTGGTCTCCTT
>JAKSZT010054462.1:2712205-2791273 GCA_026826555.1 Tolypeutes matacus | reverse complement strand
GATTTTTAAGAACAATTTTACAAGAGAATAAAAATAGGCAGGAAGTTAAAATAAAGGTTAATGAAAATGGAATAACTCTGCCGACGTATTCCATTGTGCAAATTACAGAATACTTGCACAATCAGTTAGATTGTTTGCAGCCTCCAGGTTGCTGGCTGTTGGCACCTAGTAATGAACCATTCTCTGTGCTGTCTGCATTTATTGCTATGTGATGTGTCAGGCTTTTCATAACTTTAACTTTCCTGTTGAGTGCTCATCACTGTCATTCACACTGCAAAGACGTTATGAAATCAGAAAGAAAGAAAACAGAATGTATTTTTACTTTAGACAGAGATAATAAAAGAATAAAATAAAAGTTTTGTACCAAGGAGCCTAAGAGGAAAAAAAAAAGTGCTAAATGCATTATTTTTTTAGGACAAAGACCAACTTTAACTTCTCTTCTTGCTAAAATGTCTTCTATAAGTACAAAATAGAACAAGGTTTGGTTTGAAATGAGAACATTTTGTAAAGAACTTATTTCTAAGTCTTCCCTTTTGATTCTGTGTCTTTACATTTTTCCCCTCCCCTCTTATATACCCAGAACTTTTCTAACTGTGATCTAGATTTTAAACAAAACTATTGTTACAACATTTACTGGTAAACTCTGCCCTCCTGTGAAAGAAAAATAATTACAATTACTGCACAGTGGATTGAGCATCCACTGTGTGTCAGGTTCTGTATTACAATTACAACATGCAATAGTAACTCTGCACAGTAGATGTCATTATGTCCATTTATACAAGAAGAAATAAATACTCAGAGATCTGTAAAAATCACATTACAAAAGAGTGACTAAGCTGGTATTTGATCCGAATTCTATGCACTTTCCACCGTGTCACACTGGCTTACTGCAAAACCACTTTTCTCATGAAACAATGACTCTCTTCCTATTCATGAAAGATGGCTTTCTCACACTTTATGGCAAAAGTGAGGACTAAAATTTGTCTCTTTCTCAACATTCATAATTTCCTGACAGCATGATTACTTTTTATTCCACTTTACAATTTTTGAATAGTGTTGATATTAATTTTTTTGTGAAATTCTGTTGTCACATATAAAGTAAACATTATTAAGCTTACCAAAAACAGTAAACTGCTGTTCCTGGGTTTTTTTTTTTTCCTAAGTAAAATTGCTTTGTTTAGAAATTTCTCTAGTTCATCTGCTGATAATAAAATTACTTTTCCTCTTCGGGTGGTATATCTATATTCTTATTCTACTTGACATTCCTTCCTAAACAATATTGACGCTAAATATTTGCTGTTTCTGCTTTATCAGAGCTGCCCGGTATGTTTTAAGAGAAAATCTGAAAAAGCCTTCTCTCTCTTTTAATGAAACTTAAAATATACCCCTGTGGTTTTAAAAGTTTAAGCATATTTTGATAGAACAATTATAAGTAAAATTAAAGTTCATGAAATACCCTTACTATTTTATTTTGTGAAATATTCTGGGGTATTGAATTTCCTTTTGTTTTTTTTAATAGATTCTCAAATTCAGCCATGTATCACTCTGATATCTATCTTTATATTTATTGCTCCTCTTGGGCTTCAGATAACTGTCTTCCTTTATAAGTGAAGACTGCTGCTCAGGTCCCTGAAGAATCACCATAAAATAGATAAAAATTACAGAGCTGGGAAGGCCAAGTCATGAGTCAAGCCTGTAGACTGCATGGCTTGCAAACATTTCTTGCATTTGAAAGCACTATTGCCATCAAGCACTCAATGGCAAATAATAATTGCAGAGACTGAAACAAATTATTTTGGCTTTACCATTTGAAAGATGCATGTAAACACAAAGAATTTCACATGGACAAACCATGATTCATCTGATCTGCAATTTCTCCATAAAAAAATAAAACATTTGATCCAGTGAGAGCCAATACATCTTGTTGCATTCATTCACAGACTAAGATTCTATTTAAAATATTATAAAGTATATTTAAATCTGTCATTTCCAGGGCCACTATAACATGTGAATTTAAATAATGTTGTGTTATAACCTCGAACTTTGCAGGCCACTAATTTCTAATTCATAAAATTAATAGTATTTTTATTTGTTTTTACAACTTCCCATTGCTTTACATGCTTTAAGCTCCACATCACTCAATTTGTTATAGATTGAAGACACCAAACAAGTTTTTGCCTTATCAAGTTCCATGATTTCGATCAGTCACTTGCTTTATGCTTAGTATTATTTTCCTTCCATATTGTTCTTTTGAAGGCCTGTTCATCTTCCAAGCACGCCTCATATCCTACCTTCCTAGATTCTTCCCATCAACATGAACATGAGATTTTCTCTTAAAGCTTTTTTTATGCATGCCCAATGCCTTACCTTGAATTTACTTATGTACATGTTTACCTTTGTAACTAGATGCAAGGACTATAATTAGATGCAAGACACATAGATACATACAGAAGGCTGCCTTTTTTGTTATAGGGATACTCCTTAGCATATTATATTATATGGACTGCATATTCATTTTTATTATTTTTGTTCACTATACAACTGTGTAATGATGATGAAACAAAAATTAATATTCTTCCCAGCCTAAGCTGTTATAACACCAAATTCCATATCCCCCCAACCCCACCCCCAAGAAAATACTGTGCCTGGTAAAAATAAACCAGAAAACATTTCTCAAAAGCATTTATAAGATTACTGCAGCTAGATGAGCCCTAAGATTTAATAATAATCCTGCAGTCATCACTTTCAGAGAGAGACCTGGAGCTCTGTGGTACAATGCATCAAAGCTCCTTAAATTCCCTGCTGCATGACATATATTGTCAATTTCCCAACTGTCTTTTCTACATCTACACATTTCTCTAGTGAGTAAAACAGCTTTTAAATCAATAACAAAAAATACCATGAGTGGTAGGTTGAATCACGTTCCCCCAAAATGGCATGTTCCTCATTTTAATCTACTGTCTTAAAGGTGTGAACTCATTTGTAAATAGCATCTTTGAATATGTTGAGGTAAGTCAGGGTGTGGACTGATCTGTGAACAGGATCTTGGAAGATCCTATTTTGGTTCAAAAAAGATTTTGACCAAAAGGGGGAAATATTAAATAAAACAGAGTTCTTATGGCTAAGAGATTTCAAAGTGAGAGGGGAGGTCATTCTGGAGGTTAAAGACTCCACATACTGCCATGGTAACCAAAGCCTCAAGCAAAAGTGCTTCTGAGGGATCTGGGCACATCCAGATACCGTAGGCAAGGCATACAGACTCATAAAGCCAGCATCCCCTGGGTGGGCCCTATTTCGGAATATATGAAAATCGATTTCCTCAATATAACATAGTTATACTCATTTAGAATTCCCTTAATCGGGATCTTTCTCCTCCCTCTATGTGGGCCTGGAATTTTCACTATACCTGTGAAATCTCTCTCTCAGAGACTTAAATCTTCGGATTGCTCATAGGCCAGTTGAGCCTGAAACCCAGCAGAGCTGCAGCCAACTCCTCCACTTCAGTTCTTTGGGCTTGCCCTGGACAACCAACAAAATGATGCTGATGGACCAGTCCCATCCCTAAACAAGGAGTACCTTCAATTGCAAGCAAAAAGGGTCCTTTCCTCTACCCCATAATATCTACGTCCCCTCTCAGCTTGAAGCAGTCGGAGCAGACACCATCTCAAATCCCTTAAGATTGAAGAATGAACAAAAGTAAGGGGAATGTATAAACACAGACCAAAGCTGATTTATTGTTATTGTAGTTATTATCTTATGTTAGCTGAGTAACTTGCAACATTGATATAAAACAATTAAATTTGAAAAAGATCCTATTTCTGTGTGGCCAAGCAGAATGGGAGTGGGCTTTAATCCCTATGCCGGAAGGTCTTATTAAGAGAGGAAATCTGGTTGCAAAGAAGCTAAAAGTGAGAGAAAGTCCCTGGAAGATACCAAGGACCTCACGCTGTTATCACGACTCGCACCCTCTGAACGCTGCCGGCTCCAAGAGAAAGCAGGGACCTGCTCCCATCTTGACTTTGACACCCAGCCTCTAAGCCGTGAGCCAATACATCCTTGCTGCTTAAGCCAGCCAACTTTAGGGTGTTTGTCATAGCGGCTCTGGCAAGAGAAGCCGCCATGCACATGTACGGTTGTTAAGAATGAGCATTTTCTTTTCCAGAGGCTTATTTTAACTTGTATTAGTTGTCAGATACCTGTAAGTTTTTACTGGGGTAGTTTTCTGTCGGGCACTTGTAAAGGCGCCATAGTTTAGCAAGGGGAACCTTGCTATGCTTCTTGTGGTTTTGTGTGTTGTTTTTCAAATATTTTTTAGTGGAGTTACATCTCATTGCCAGTTGTGGAAATCTGGGGTAAGAATTAAATAAAGCTGGAAGGTGGCAGATTGTAGGGGGAATCTGTGGAAGCTATTGTATCTTTCTCTTGCCATTAAACTTCTGTCATAATCAATAAAGCTGAGAGGTAGCTGTCCCCAGTTCCCTTAGGTTAGGTCATTTTAATGCTCTTTGTTTTCCTAAAGGCTTCAAAATGACCTTTCTAAATATTAACCAGCTCCAGTCATATGGCAAATCTTCCTAGAAGATGTTTTTTGTTTTTTTTTTTTTACATTAGAATCACAATATTTTTCTTGTAAGCTAAGAATTATTATTTACTCTGCATAATCATTTTGTTAAAAAAAAAATGCATGGCTTAAAATTTTAACTATTTCAAAACCCATGTAGCTATTATCTTTGAAAGTCTTCCCGGTCATGCCATTGGAATTAATTGTTTCATTTTTATACATAGCAAAGCCAGAATGAAAATGTTAATTTATTCAGAGCCACAAAAATTATGTGGCTGAACTGAATAAGCTATTTTTAATATTACCAAAATATGTGCATACTCTTGCCCCAAAGTTGTCATGAGACTATCAGGTTGCTCAGGTAACAGTGCAAATGCAAAAGTAGACAGAAATAAGCAGGCGTTTTGTTAGTGACCAGGTGTGGAACCCTTTGAAAGCTGGTACTGGCCATCTTCATCATTGCAACGAGCCAAAAGGCTGTCTTCCAAGCCTCTCTCTGAGGCTCTATTTCAGTCCTTTTCCATATTAGGATAACTAAATGACTGAAGCAAGATAATAGCATTGCACCCAAATTAATTATTCCCACCATGCTGCAGGTGGAAATTATGGATTCTTCTCAGGCACCAGTGAGTGAGAACCAAGCAGCTAAAAACAGAGTGCCTACTGTTATTACAACTGCCCTGGGGAAAAATACATGCTTGTTTTCTGCTTCTACCCCCACCACCCCAGCAACATCCTTCTTCCATGATTCAATGCACACATGCATACAGACACATGCAGATACACTGACACACATAGAGCTCCTCATTATCTCGTGAAAAGGTAGTAAAAGTACTGAGTACTGTCTCAGTGTGAGATATTACTCTTGAATACATACATGGCTTACGGTTTTCCGTGATGAATTTTCAAAATAAAGTTATGTGTGTATAAAGAGGAAGATTTCAGGGCCACCTTATTTATGTGGTAAAATGAATCTTTTTTTCAAACTATATATTGGCCTACAAAAATAATATTTTGGATACATACGAGAGAGTGACTTGGCAAAAGTACTTTACCACGTCATTCTGCATAAGAAACTAAAAGACAAACAAATTAAAACTCTGTAAGTTTAATGCCTATTTTCAGGGTGCATGTGATTTAAAAGTACCTAGCAACAACAATGTATTTCTCGTCCCACATGCAGTGACCATTTTAAAGGCCGTAGAGTGTTTCATTAAAAAATACTACTTTTTTCAGACTAGAACTATGTTTAGAAGATTTGAAATAGGTGAAATCCAATAACACGTGATTGAAAATAAGAACTCCTTCAGAAAATCCTTTGTGAGGCAGGATGCCATTTCATCCATGATTCTGAACACAACAGAAGCTGTGCCCTAACTAGGGACCCTGGCAACATTTCTGTCACAGAGAAGTCTTGAGCTAAACAGAAACTTCTCTGTTTTTGTTGGTTTCAAGAGAAACAATAAATGATAGTGGTGGAGAGGTTATAAACACAGACTCCAGGGCCAGTCTACCTGGGATTGAATTCTGGTTTCCCTACTCATTTGTTGCCTAAACTTGAATAATTTACTTCATCTTTCTGGACCTCAGTTTTGTTATCTGGGAAAGTAGGATACTACTACTATGTGCTGGGAATTACTCTAATTACATAAAGGGCTTAAAATGGAGAAATAATTAAAGCACTCTCTAGCAGATAGTGAATATTCAATACATATTAGCTATTATTCTAATCTTGCTATTGTCATTTATACAAATATGTTTAAGACAATTGATCTAAATCTGAATGCAGTAAGAGCAAACCAATTTATAAGTGGTTTTCAATAATGTCATTTAACTGGAAAAAACTATAGAATGGACTGCATGAAATGGAAGATTTCAAGTCCCCTGGCTCACATGTGTGTGTACTCTAATACTGAGTTTACATCTTAACCCTCCCCTCACTAGTCATAAATTTCTCCATCTGTGAAACAGGAATTCTAATAGAATTTCTTTCATATCATCATATGACATAATGTATATAAGGTGTGTAAAACTTTTAGAACTTGGTCTTATAGTTAGTGCTGAGGAAGTTTTAGATAACATTGATTTCATCGTGATTATGATCTGTCACCTTATTGATTACAGTATTGATTTCATTTATATTTTTATATGTATTTGTATATTCCCTAGACTCTATTTCCACTTTCCTTGTCTGCCTCTTACTTGTCTTAGGCATCTTCTCCCTGACACTTCAACCTATCTCTGGGCTTCCTTGAGTGTACCTGTCCTTAATTGCATTTATATAATATTTTATTATAACTTCCAATTGAATTGTAGCCTTTCCTATTTGACAAGGAGTGAGAACCATTCACAGTGCTTAATCATCTTTATACATTTTATGGTGAGGGAAGTAGTAGGTGCCAAAAGCTTGTATTGTCCATTTCCTACCATGCACACATCTTTATCTAGAAATTTCAACAGTGTGGATTATTGTACTATAGTTTAATGTGACCATAGTGATCTGATTGTACAAGCACAGTACCATTTTCACAGCAAAGGTGGAAGAAACTGCTTAATGGAGTGACTTCTTGAAATCAATTAATTTATTTGTATTCTAGGATACAAAAATAACTTGCAGTGCCTGTCACATAAAAGCATCAACATCCAGCATCTATTTAAGTTTTTAGAAAAATCTATCACATGCATCTCTGACAGACTTGGAGCAGTTAATGTCTGCTGCTAAGGTTTCCACTACAGATGCAAGAAAAAGAAGGCCCTCACGCGTTTTGTCTCTGGTTGTGGCAGCCACTATTGAATGGGGGAGTACAGGACATTCTAAAAACATGGGGAAGGGGAAATAATCTTTGCAACTCAGAAATAAACTTAAAGACAGCAAAAAATAAAATAAAATAAATAAATAAAAATTTATCACCATCTCACCTGACCAGTGTTTACCAGGGCCCACTTTTCTCTTAAAATCCTTTTGTGGGTGGCATTCCTTTGTTTATTCAAACATTTAATGAAATTAAAATTGTTTGGAGCATGCAATGCATCATTTATAGCACTGCATGTGACCCAAACATGTTGAAAAACAAATTGTCTGCTGTAATGGAGTTCATGGTATCATGATGGAGTTGGCACCTAAAGATAAAATTATAGTATGACACGAGCATATCATGTGGAAGGTGCAGCATTATCCAAACTGTTAGATAGGTTGGGAAATCTAGAGTATGGGGAAATCTCATGACTTGCTGCTAGATAATTAAATGTGGCAATGCAGCCCTGTAGTAAAGCGTAAGAACAGTGAGGCCAGAACAAACTATGTGATTGACAGCAGGGATTTGGAAAAAGGAAAAGAAAAAGTCAAATGCTGGAAAGGGAATTGTGGCAAGGAGACCCAAGGAGGTTTGGTCTTGCTCAGAATCCAATTTATTCATTCGGCCCATTCTTTCTCTTAGGTTATGCCTCAGAATACATATTCCAAGATTTCCAACCCGTCTCCATTTCTTCATTTAAATAATTTAATATGTCCTAATCACTGCACAAGATAATGTACCAGTCAACGAGCGATGGTATAAAATTACGCAAATTATATGAATGTTTCTGAATGATAGTTTAGAATTTTGATAGAATGACAGAAAGAAGCTCTTTTGTGGCAGAGACCTTACCTTCAGTCCCAAATAGCCACTGCAGAAGGGTACCCTACTAGCTATAGAACAATAAGGAGCTGAACAATAACAAGAAAACTGCACGTAAGTATGGTCCATGGCCACTTCCCATCAAACAACTCTAAAACAACCCATTGGTCAATAATGACGTCTTCGTTAGATGTAAATGTCAGCACTTTAAATTGTGGAAACACAGATACCTTTATATGGTGCCATGGCACGTGTTCTGCTAGAAATTTAATCAATGCATTGAGTGAAGTAACTAGCACTATCATCATGTGTAGTTTTCTAGAAGCCTTTAAATGCCACAGCAACAAAAAAATGCATTCATTTTAGATGAAGACTAAAACATACACACACAGTATGCATTAGCTCTGAAGCAAAAAGGAGGATGTACATGCTTTATTTTATTCTTGCATCTATGATACATGTTCCCAACAAGACAAAGTACAGAATGAGGCTGTTTAGGCTTTCTAGGGACCAATTATTCCTTACAGAACTTTGTGGCTGGAATCACAAAGGTAGAGCCTTTCTGAGATGGTGACATTCCCAGACTGAGAGGCAGGCTTCGCAAAGTGGCTAACTGGATGTTGGGATAAGCATGGACTTGGGAGTGATTTCTAATAGTAAACTATATTAACAACACATATGTACATGTAATTACTTGATTTCCATAATAAATAAAACAGAGAAATTCTCGAGGGCACAATGATTAAATAGAATCAATTTGGTATAATTTCATAGTTATCTTCCAGGTTACTAAATCTACACTTATAAATCAAATTTTATACACATTGCATTCTAAACCTGTTTCAAACTGTCCTAAAGGGCCATCTGGGGTCACAGCCATGGGCAGTAGAACTAAGCTTGTAATTCGGAACCACCCCTGTCACTTTTTTTTACAACTCTATACCTCTGTCTTGAACAATTTCCCCTCAAAAGAGGTGAGTTAAATCTCCTTTATCCACAAGGCAGAAAACTCCAGTGGCTGATAAAATTTAACAATCCTGGCAACTAAATTCTTATTTTCTCCTTGACATTTTTCTCTGCCGTCAAGATCAAAGTTTATCTCAGCTTCTACAGCAACTGACAATTGCTGCTTGATTCTTCCTAACTCATTTTTGCCCCTCTCCTAGGATCAACAGACCATTTAGTTTTAGGATACTTTTCTATTTTAGCCTTCTGTTTCAAATATAGATTCCCTCACTGACAGAATTGTAATGACGTCTAAGCTTATTTTTATCTTATATGCACATTTAAAATTTTAATTAATACTCGGAACAGAATGCAATTTATAAACAAAAAATTCAGCTATGAGTTTTACATGAGGCATGTCAGTTCTTCACACTTAAAATCCTGATGAAAAGTAAATATAGTATCGTAGACGTGCATTCTAAATACTCAGTTGACTTACAGTAAATTATTCTTAGAGACTTTTTCCTTAGGTGTACCAATTTTTTGAAGGGGTGTACCCAGGTATTTGCCATTAAAGTGGAATTGGATGAACAGCACAGACTTTACATTGGACTGATGCATTTTAATCAGTAAAATAAGCAATGTAATCACAAAACTTATTGCTCCTTAGTAAATACCATAAACGGCATTGCAGCATATTTGTATGCTCTAACCTTAAAACAAAACTATCCCATCATTAGTTTGCTGTTTAATAACCTGCCACTTATTTCTTAACCTCTTTAAATCTCGATTTTCTCAACTGTAAAATGTAATAATTCCCAGCAAAGTAAGTGATTCTAAAGTATTAAATGAGATAATTTAAGTAATGGCTTCAAAAAATAGCTATTATATACATTTCTTCAGTATACATATACCTACGTGCAATTTTGATTTACAATTAATTTTGAGAATTCTTGTAAATTTTATTTCAAAGCATGGTACTAGATGATTATAAGAACATAGGTCATAGTGCTAGAGGTTCTGTCAGAATTCTTAATATATGGATTTAAATATATTTTATAGTTCTTGCATACTTCCAATATTGAGTCTCAGTCACCTTGCAAGAAAGGAATGGAATAGTGGAATAAAGGAATTTATAATTTACCTTAAATTCTGTGTATTCAGGGGTCCTCTTAAAGAAGAATAATACAAAAGTATCACAATTTTGCAAGGCATTAAAACACACACAATTTTGTGGATATGCTGTTAAGCATCTCCCAAGGCCCAGTGAGGGGTCTTGCAGCTTCAGCTTCATTAACTTCATGGTAAATCCACCTCTAGGAATACCATTTCTATATCTTCAAAGTTCTTTAATTTCTTCTAGTTATTTCATCCTTACAAATAATTTCTGGGTTTGATGAGGCCTCTGCTATATTCATGAAGAAAGAATAGGAATTAAATAAAAATTAAATGAGGTCAATCAAACTGGCTAATGTCATAAAATGTATTTATGGTAGATGCAGAATGAAAACCAGATTCCCACACTTGTGGGTCCTGATATATTTCTTTTTTTTTTTTTAAAGATTTTTTAATTTATTTATTCATTTATCCCCCCCTTACTGCTTATGCTCGCTGGGTCAGCTAACCACGCTGTGCAGGCAGGCTTTGCCTTCACCAGGAGGCCCCGGGAACCGAACCCGGGGCCTCCCATATGGTAAACGGGAGCCCTACTGATTGAGCCACAGCCGCTTCCCCTGATATATTTCTTAACATATATTTCTTTCTTCCTAATCCATAATCAAATATGAAATCTCTTAAAAACCAAAATATATAATATTGTATTAATTTTTGTTATTGTGGATTTTGCATTGCATTCAACTTCTGGGTTATTTTTACATTTTCCAAAGGAAAAAATTATAGAAGTTTTGGAAGAGAACAATGGAAAGGTTTCTAGAATTGAAAACTGTGATAGGATGGATAAAGTTAAAGCAACAGTGAACATATATCTGAACAATGATCTGGCCAAACAATAGATGTTCAAAAATGCATCAGTTTTGGGAAAAGAAAAGTGTGGTTTCAATTAATACAGAGTTTGAAAGCTACCAAGAATCACTCCATGGAAGGTGATGACTTGAGTCCCAGGTTTTGGAACAAAGGCTTAAAGAGCTCACCTCTCAGGAGGAAAGCAGTCCAGCTGGAAATGTTTTCAGCCCAAAGAAATGAAACTCTGAGCCAGGCTTTGTAGCCACCTTCAGGGGAGATCTGAATGAATATCACAGGCCATAATCTGTAGGAAATGGTTTAGTTATGTCTTGCGTGGACACAGAAGTAGAGACTAGATAACTACTACAAACCCTGTCAATTCTTACCATGTTGTGATTTAAATTCACAGGTTATACTGGCAGCTTCATCAGCTGGTCAAATAAGGAATCTATTTTTTATCTTGTCAGGCCCTGTGCTAATCTAAGTCCAGGCTCTCTTTCATGTAAATGAAAGCCTGATGCTCGAATCAGCTGTACAAAACTGCCGTGAAATGAGATGCCAGAGCTGAGTGACAAAGAGTTTAAACGTATAAGACTTCAGTTTCAGGCCTACATTTTTAAAGAATAAAGGATATTTCATAAATAACTTTAGGTTGTTTTCTTCACAGCACTGAGGACAGGTGGGAAATCTTGGCTACATAGGAAAACATTCATCAGATTCTTGGCCCACGTTGGAAAACATTCATCAGATTCCTCAATATGTTATGCTTGGATGGTAAAACTGCTTCCATGTTATAGCAAGTGAAAGAAGAAAATGAGAGATGAAGGTATAAGTCATTGAGAAAATGAAGAATTGGGAGAGAATTAATGTGGTGTATCTAGTTAAGACACTAATTTTTTGGTCAGATTCTTACAAAAAATATGACCTGACCATCAAGATGGCCAAAATAAAATGAGAAACATAATCACTAATTTGATTTTTATGATCCCAGAAAAGAATAAAATGTACCAGTTATACACAGGAGGAAAAGTCTCTCTGAGTTCTTAGCAAGGGCAGACATTTCTCAGATGTTTCCTATAGAAATACTAAGAGTTGCATTGAAAATGCTCCTTTTAAGATCCTCATGGCTTCTTAGTGATTGTCAGCTTTGAAAAGAAATGTTCTTACTTTGCTGAAATTTTATGTACTTTCTGTATGCTCTTTAGATTAAAATAACTCATTATCAGACTCTACTTAATCCATTGATAGAGTAGGAGCTGCCAAGCAAGAGTAAATTGAAGAACTCACCATAGCTAGTTTTGCCCCTGAATCACTCCTGCACAATTTTTCCACTGATTGATTCAACATAAATAAAATAATTTCCAACCATGACACTGGGGACTCAAACATGAAAAATTCATAATCCCTAGAGAAACCCATAATTCTTTCTATCAAGTAATTTACTGCTTCTTTGAAGAGTTTATTGTTTAGTCAATGTTCAAAAGAAAAAAATATTCAAGAATATTCTTTTCCAGATCTTTGTTATAGAGCATGGTAGCTTATAAATCTCATCCCAGGGGAACAGTCAATTTTTAGAGTTTAGCTGAGGATGTCCTGAAAATATAGACAGCTATCCTCAAGGCCAAGCGACATGACTTTCATGTTTCATTGATAAGAAAAGAAGAGAGAGTCTAGCAAATTATCTTTATCAGGAGCTTTATTGTTTTTTTGGCTCAAAAAGGTGAAATTATAGATTGAATTGTGCCCCCCAAAATGATATGTTCTAGCCCTAATTCCTGTCTTATGAATGTGATCCTATTTGGAAGGAGGGACTTTAAAAATGTTATTATCTATTTTTAAAAAAATGTTATTATCTAAAATGAGACCAAACAGGATTAGGGTGGACCCTGATCCAAAGTTACTGCTGTTCTGATAAGGAGAGGTACTTTAGAAACACACTCACACACACACGCCCACAGAGAAGGCGAGAGAGATGCCCTGGATTGCCAGCCAGCCACCATCAGAACCCTGTAAGACTTCAGAGAGAACAGGCTCTGCTGATAGCTTGATATAAACTTCTAGCCTCTAAAACTGTGACTCAATAAATTTCTAAATATCTGTTGCTTTAAGACACTCAGTACCATAAACTACAAGTTTATGGTAATTTGTTACAGCAGCCAAAGAAAATTAAGTCAGGTGGTATGAAGGAAATGGGACAGAGATGAAAGCCTTGAAAAGAATTAACAAAAGACTTAGAGATAAACTCTACCTATTTCAAAGCTTGTTTGTTACCCAAAGTCAGTTCTAAAACCTATGATCAATTACAAATATAAGACAGCTGCTTATGGATAGAAACTTCATTAATATACCTCATTTACCTACCTACTGGAATCTTCTATCCTGTCTTCTAAAATCTCAAGGATATGTTATAATTAGACTGTAATATTTTTGGTATTATCTATTAACTAATATTATTTACAATTCAAAGGGAAACAAGTAGAGTGATTTTTAAGTCTAGAAGGGTCTAGTCTGTATTTTGTGGGTTTATTTGAAGCTGATGGATTTCAAAACTGTCATAATCATCCTATTTTTGAGAAAATTATCTATTCAACTTTAAAATCAATACTCTAAAGCAACTTAAAAGCTAAAATTTGGGAAAGAAATGTGGAAGAATGCAGACATCTCATTTCCAATACATTGTTGCCTAGGTAACGAGGCCTATCTAAGCATTTTGAATTGGTAGGCGTTGATCATCTATATTTGGGATTCAAATCTGCAATGAAGGCAAGTTTCCATGGTGCTAGCAATTACATAATTTTTTAGAATAAAGTTGCATGTCATATGGATATATTTCAGGCTCAAATATACTAGCCAATCATATCACTAGGTGAAGTTATTCACATTCAATTCTGAGATGCATATTCCCTTACTGAAGGAAATTATTTAGCACTGAAGACTTGAACTCAAAATGTAGGGGGAAATGATTAAATAAAAGAACAGAGCATTAAGGTTAGAAAGTAACATCTTCTATAATCAAAGTATGGACTAATCTGTACATCATGTATGTGACCTTCCATAGGAAGCAAATCCAAGGATGATAATTTTTTTCTACAGTGTGATTTTGAGAAGAAAGTTTTAAACCATGGAAAAACATTAGTGTATATGGGAATTTGTAATGTGTTCTAGACATATCTTTCAGTGGAGTAATGCAATGTTATCAGATCAAGTGTAAAAAGATAAGGATTATTCTTCATGGTGTTTAAAGAAATTAGAATTAGACAATAAAGGTGGATTAATAATATTCAGGAATATTCTGGAAAGTAGTGGGGGATGTGCACACATACATGTAAGTTGACATAATACAAACATCTGCAGACTAAGAGAGGATGTATTATCGAACAGAAATAGTATAGTCAATGCCAACCTTGGGATTCCACAATTTCCAAATTTCTAATTATTTATTATCTTCACTTGGCATTGGTACAGAGTGTTTCCTTGGTGGACTAACACACATCACTATGGCATAGCAGACAGAATTAGCCCATTCCAATATAATAATTTTATGAATTGCTCAGAAGAAACAAATATTTTAAAAAGCCTTGGATATGCTGAGGATTTGAATAACAAAAGCCCATCTCTCCCTGTTTCTATGGTAACTTCAACAAGTTACAACACACTAAGGGAGCTAAACTCAAACAGTCAACTGTGCCTATTCTTACTTGCCTCATTATAAGCATGGGGGTGATGGTATTTTAACAACAAGCCAAGCTTCAGAAAAATGTGTATATTACATGTACAATATATTTATTAAATACACAGAAAAAGATGTGTATATATTTTATAACTATCATACAAATATGTATTATAATATTCATGTATAATAAGAGGCAATGGCTTTCTGAAAAATTGAAAACTATTCTCATAATGAAAATAGCAGATAATGAACTGGCAGAAAGTAAAGTGTAATAGAGATAGTATAGGACTTAATCAGAAAACATAGGTTCAAGTCCTGTTTCATATGATTTCCTGCTATTTGTTATTCAGAAAATCAGTTATCTTCTTGAATGCCACTTTCTCATAAGGCTATTGAGAAAATTAAATTTAAAAAAAATGCACATGAAGGCACTCATTATTTGTATTGCGTGCAAAACCAAAAATGAAGTGGCCAGCTGGCAGCAACACAAATGCTTTTCATGGAAGTAAAATTAGCACACTGAGAAAGTATCATATGTGGAAATAGTTGTACATTACTAGGGAAAAAATAATTGCAGAGTAAATGGAAGAAGTGACTCCTTTCCTCCCATAATATCATAGGAAGTGTAGAGAGTCAAGCACTCTACATATATTGAAGGCCATTTATGTACAAGATATAGTAATTTAAATGGAAATAAAAAAATATTTGTTTTTCTCTTGTGTTATAAATGTTTTTCTCTTGTTTTATAAGTGTTTTTTGGTTTTCTTTTTCATGAGATCTGCAGGTTGCAGGTAGATGTCAGGTAGGTCTTTCCAAGTATAGGGCTTATTGGAACAATATAACATTAAAGATTGTACCATTTTTAACTTGTCCCCAATATCACAAGGCCTGCCAGTGTCCATGGGATGGGGGTGGAGGGTATTATCCATCTGACTGTGGTTTAAAAGGGAAATATTGTATAATTGTAACTATGTATGATAGATGTAGTACAATTACAATCATATTCTATCATCAATTATTACAAAGGTATTACACAAACAAAAATGATTATAAAACAGGGGTGAGTATATAGGAACTCTATATTTTCTGCATGATTATTCTGCTAACCTACAACTTCATTAATAAAAAATAAACAACAAAAATTATAAACTATAGAGAGAAACCTGTGCTTTGAGTTTGGGCTGATATTTTTGGTAGGAGGGCTAAGCTTGGAAGGGGAATATCATCCAACACAGAACCAATTTATAAAGACTGTAAAAGATGTTCTTTGTATGTCTTTGTTTTGTTTTGTTAGCTACTGGCTCTCAAAAAAACATCTGTCATTTAAATAGCTAGATACAAACTTAAGGAACAGACAACTCAGGCACTAAATTCTAGAAATACCACACTGAAACATTAAAATGTACAGTATGCAATAAAAATTACAAGACAAACAAAGAAGCAGGAAGTGATGGCCCATACAGAGTAATGAGATAAAATATCAGAAACAATAAACAAAGAGACCAGACTTTGGATACAACAGACACAGACTTATAAACAAACAAACAAACAAAAAAGATTTTAATATGCTCAAAATGTTAAATAATATCAGGAAAACTGGTAGAAGGAATATTCAAAGAAATAAGGGCAGAAAACATCCAAAATTTAACAAAAGATATGAATATAGATATTCAAAACACAATGAACCCCAAACCTCTAAACTTGAATAGAGTCACATGATGCACATTAAAATCAAACTGCCAAATGCCAAAGGCAAAGAGAGAACCCTAAAAGTTGCAAGACAGAAGCAACATATCATTTACAAGTGTGTCCCATAAAGATTAAGTGTAGGTAAGGATTTCCCATCAGAAACCATAGTGGTGAGAATGCAGTGGGATGAAATACTCAAAACTCTGAAAGAAAATAATTGCCAAACAAGAATTGTATATATAATGAAACTGTCTTTTAAAATTGTGGAAGAGATCAAGACATTCATAGATAAACACAAGCTGGGAGAGTTTGATACCACAAGGCCTGCCCTACAATCAAATTAAAGAAAGTCCTTCATATTAAAAGAGAAAGGACACTAGACAGTAGATTGAAGCAACATAAAGATATGAAGATCTCAGGTGATAGTAACCACATAGGTACTTATAAATACCAATATTATTGTAATGTATTTGGGGTATGTAACTACACTTCTTATTTCCTACAGGAATTTAAGTGTAAGTGCATCAGAATTAATGAAAAATCTTTGATTTTTGCCACGCAAAATATAAGGTTTCAATTCTGACAAGAATAATAAAAAATGGGGGTGGGGGCAAAGTGTTATAGGAACGTTGTATGTGTATGCCATTGATGTTAAGTTAGTATCTTCATGTGTATTAAATGTATATTTAAGATGTTCAATTTAAGCCCATTGTAACCACAAAAAATATATCAGAAACACATTTGCAGAAGGCAATGAGAATGGACTCAGAAATGTTCACTACAAAAGAAAAAATAAGTAGGAAAACAGGCAATAATTGAAATGAGGGAGAAATAAAATATAAGACTAACAAAAGTCAGAAGAAAGTCCTGTATTACCAGCAGTTACTTTTAGTTACTTCAAATGTAAATGGATTAAAATTTGCAGTCAAAAGGCAAAGATTAGCAGAATGGTTTTAAAAAAGCATGATCCAACTATATGCTCTTTAAAAGATACTCATCTTAAATTCAATGGTATAAGAAAGTTGAAAGTGAAAGGATGTTATATATATCCCAAGCAAATAGTAACCAAAAACCCAAAAGACAGTTGGGATAGCTATACTTCAATCAGATAATGTAGATTTTAAGTAAAAACAACAACAACAAAATAAAACTTTTACAAGGGTCAAAGAGGGACAATATATAATGATAAACTGGTCAAATCAGCAAGAAGATATAATAATAATAAAATATATACACATCTAACAGCAGAACCCCAAAATGTAGGAAGCAAATATTGACAGATTTGAATGGAGGAAAAGATGGTTCTATGTTAATAGTAGGACATTTTAATACACAATTATTGAAAATAATATGAAGAGGAAATCAAGAAAAATAATTCCTTTTATAATTGCAAATAATTAGGAATATATTTAACTAAGATGTAAAGGGCTTATACATAGAAAACTATTTAAAAAAAAAAAAAACTTTGCTGAAAGAAATTAAAGCTCCAAATTAATGGAAGGACATTCTGAGTTTATGAACTGTAAGACTAAATAACGAAAGAAAAAAAAGTAGATATATGGGACTTTTTTAAAATTAAAAACTTCTGTGCATCTAAAGTTTACATTCTCAAGACAGGGAAAAACAACATACGCAATGGAAGAAATATTTGGAAATCATATATATATGATAAGGCTTTGATATCCAGAATATATGAAGAAAACTACAACTCAACAGCAAAAAGACAAGCAATCAAATTAAAAGACAGGAAAGTTGGGAAGCGGCTGTGGCTCAATCAGTGGGGCTCCCATTTGCCATATGGGAGGCCCCGGGTTCGGTTCCCGGGGCCTCCTGGTGAAGGCAAGCCCGCCCGCGCGGCGTGGTTAGCTGACCCAGCGAGCACAAGCAGCAAGGGGGGTGGATAAATGAATAAATAAATAAAATCTTAAAAAAAATAAAAAATAAAATAAATAAATAAATAAAAGACAGGAAAGTGACTTGAATAGCCAGAAACAAAAAGATAAATATGACATGATCTCATGTATATGAATATTAGAAGATACAAATTCAAAGGGTTTGAAATTAGAATACAGATTACCAGGAGCAGGGGTCAGGGTTGGGAATCAGGAATTAACTTCTAATTGGTACAGAGTTTCTGTTAGAGGTGATAGGAGTGTTTGGTAGTAATGGGAGCACAACATTACACTGCACTGCATACTTGAAAGTAGTTAAAATGGGAATTTTTAGGTTATATAAATGTTACCAGAATAAAAATTAAAAAAAAAAAAAATAGAACCATAAAAACACATAAAATATATAAATATTTATTTTTAATTGTAAAATATTACAAAAATGTAAATTCTGTCATTCTTATTTTTCTTAATATTATTGTCAGTATTATTTCAATGTGAACTTAAACTCAATTCCAGGATTGGAACATGAACATTGGTAATAAAGAGAGTAACAAAACAGGAACCTCGAATATAAACCAAAAGAAATCTAAATGAAATTGTTGGGAGTCATTCTTTAATTTCTTTCCTTATTTGAAGCTATTAAATTGGAAATGCAGATGTTGGAGAAATTCTTGTCTGTAAAAGGTGGATGTATACGTTCCTAAGACTTTTGTTCCTTTTGATGCTCCGTCTGGATAGCTGGAGTGTGATCAGGTAACCATTTCCAGACCTTGATATTCCTGCTACGGTTACAAAAGTTCTTACAGGTTTAAAAGGTAAATCAGAAGTTGAAATATCCTAGATATATCCTAGATATAAAAGTACTAAAAATATCTCTGGAAAGAATGATTGAGAAATATTTTCAGTGAAGAAAAAGAGAGATGAGATGAAATCTCCCCTTTCATTAAGCAGAAACTACATGCAGCTACTCTTTTTATCTTTTAAGGAACCTTTTGGTAATGATTTTTTAAAATAAACTCATTGGAAAGGAAAACAAAATTTAGTTTAGGCCTATAGATGTTAGCAAAAAACCGAGATTGCTTTGCGACTATAGGCCTCATTTTCCTACTGTGAAACAGCGAGAAACCTGGTGCCACCTTAAGTCCATTTTAACTCTAACTTTTTAAGGTAAAATTTAAATTATTTTTCTCAGTTTCCTCATCTTTGTGGAAAAATTGTTGTTGAATTTTTCTTTATACATAAAATCAATAATCTCCAGTTAATGCTTACTTCCTATGATAATAAGCCAAAACTGAGCACTTACCATGTTTCAAGCACTCTTTTTGCAATGCTTTAAATTTATGGGATTAGAAAATTCGATCGATATCGCTAAACTCTGATTGCCTAACAGCCCATGGTGTGATGAATGGCAAGTCTTTGAAAGATAGTGATTAAATATATTACTAATCTCTCTTCAACTATATGTATAACTGTTCTCAATCAGTCATACGTTTTGAAATCCCTCCTATCCTTTTGGAACAATTAGGGTTGAAATAATGCTTCATTAGAACCATGTGAATATATTACTTGGTAAACAGAAAATGGCATAATTACACTTCTAAGAACATACAGGAAGATGGCTGAACTATTTATTTAACATGGAAAAATATGTATTTACAATATTATTTGACAGAGAAACATTTAAGACTTAATGTCCAATTTTAGAAAAGCAAATCTTATATAAATATCTAAGTTCTTTTATTAAATGCAAGCTGTTTTATTAAATGACTAAAAATGTCATTTGGAGTCAAGAAAAACCTCATATAGTGATTCTGCTTTAGCTAACAAATAAAATAATTAAGAGAAAAATATGGATTTTTAAATACTTTACCAAAATATGGGAAAAAAGTATGAAAGAGAAAGAAAAAAATAGGTTCAAGAAGGCATGTCTTAGATATTATTCTGCATTAGAAGATACAATGAAGTGATTTTAAGAATATCTTTTATTCAAAAGTGCTTCTGGCACTTGGGGAAATTATAATTTTTAGGTCACTATAAAATTTTATAAATCATAATTCCTGGCTCAGGGAAAAAAAATAGCCCTTCTTAAGTTTACTCTCATAACACACTTTCTTAAATTCTTCGATATTAGGCTCATTTGAAGATGATAATTATGCAAATGCTTGTATAAAGTGGAAATTGGTCTCAGGTATGGGTACAGTTTCTGATGTCACTCAATCAATATACCATTAGATTATACTTTTTCATTTGGACAGTGCATTCAAATGCATCAATTGCACCACTTTACTATTTCATTGGCTGCCAAGGGACAATGGGTTTGGAGATTTAGCCTGTCTGGGTAAATGGACAGGTAGGTGGAAAACAAGCATTAGCGGTATTGCCAAACTGGTCTCCAAGACTTTTCTTGGGTATCCTGAATGCATTCCCTCAAGCCCCTCCTCCATTGCTATATTGTGTCTGTGTCAAGCCTATATATGATACTAAACTAAGACATTCCCAGGTATGTTAAAGAGCAGGCAACAGAGACAATAGAAGTTTTGTATTTTTTGAGTGCCATTCTCCATTCTCCATGGATTCTTGTGAAAAATGTCTGCCTGACTCTAATTCTAGGTATATTCCAATGAGAGTTGAATCAGCGAATCTCACAGAAGAGAGAGTGAGAGCGCAGTACATATCAGCTCTCCTGCATTCCCAGAACGTGATTGAACAAATTAGATGAAAACACACCTGATGAATTTAGGACCTTAGAAAGTAAGTCATCATCTCCCTTTATACATAAATATAAAGCACCTTTTGCAATCTATGACCTAGTCTTTGCATCTTTTTCTATATTGTACTTTCAACCAATGAAGATCTTTTCTCATTGCCTTACTCACCCACTTTAATGGTCAACCCTCAAGAACAGGAGAACAACAAAAATAACAACGAGTAAACATCCTTTTCAGCATATGTTGTGTACATTTGAATCATTCTTTCTCATTATACATTTTCCAAATATTGTTTTCAACATATGTGGGAAAACTCAGAGAAGTAAAGTGTTTTTTTAGATGGGAAGAAGCTCTCCATTTTGATTTATTTTCTCCCATCTCTTCTGTAACATTTGGTTAAGTTCAATAACTAATTTTTCAGGTTTATTTACTTTATAACACTTCTAAGAAAAGTGTTTATAAAATCACAAGTGGTTTTCATATACAAACTAACAAATGTCACTAAAGCTATTGCTGACAAAGAAAGCACTGAGATTGTGAAGTCATGAAAACAAATACAAAAAACACGCACACAAACACACATGCACACTTTCTGGTTTGTCAAGCTAAAATAGTACCTCGAGTAAATTGTCTCACACGTCAATGTTTGAGAGAAATCTCCCTTATCTGTTTTTCTTATCTTTCAGATTTAACTTTGTTTCACTGTTTACATAGAGATTTTCCTCTTCTCTGTTTGTTTTCTGAAAGGCACCTTTGGCATGATCATTTGTTTCATTTTTTCATTCATCTGTTCATTCTTTCATTTATTCTAGTTGAACAAAAGATTTAAGGCATTGCTTCCAAGTCAATTTTAAATCTTAAATCTCCCAGATTTGGTGCATTATTTATCAATAGTCCAAAGAACTCAAGCTGAAAGAGTGCTATTTTCTCTTGGACAAAAAAAAGAAACTTATTTTAAAACTTTGAACTTATCAAATGTTTGTTCTTTTCCAACTTTTCTTCTATTTCTCTCAGTATTCTTTATCTCTTTCTCCTCATCAAAATTATTGCCAGAAATACACATATATAAAAATGACTTGCTGAAATATGGATTACACTATCCCTCGGTCCTCAAGACAGATATATTAGTAAAATACCAAGAATGAAGTAATTAACATAAATATAATTAAATGTGTTAATGAAATAAAATGCATAGCTTTCATCATGATGCAAAACTAACAATAAAACATTGAAACAATTTGTCATATGTTTAATAATTGCAGAAACGATGTTAACAGCAAGTAATGTATAATAGCATATGCTATATGTTATATGATCTTTAAAGAATTTGAGGAAATTTTTTAAGTATTTACCTAAAGATAAGGACAATTCGCAAACTTTATGGAAAAGAATATACACTATGGGCAGACTGTTGTTGGATTGGCCTCTGTTTGAATGTCCAACATAAAAAAGCAAGGTGTGGACTATAAAAATGTGGTTAACAATATTTTACTACTTTTCAAGTTGGCATCAGAACATGATGTCGCTCTCAGCCTTCTGTGATTAAATATAGCAAGTGAATGTGATGAATAATTGTATGCTTATGGTGGACAGTCTAGGGGAGCTAAACTGGTCAAGGATTTGACAACTAGAGAGAGGAAGAGTAATAGAGCCCGATTGCAGCACATACTCAAGAAACTCCATTGATGACTAGTATTAAATTATTTAACAATCAATTGCAATTTGAGTTGAAATGGGAAATGAAAGTTGTGTTGGGGCACATGCTTTTCTGGGAGGATTTGAGGATATCTGAAAATCCTAGCAGGCCCCATAAAATCATTCTTCCACAAAATTAACCTCTACTTTTCCTAGACAGTAACTCTGAACAGGAGCCTACATTTGAGTGTTCTGAGGTTCGCCATATTGACAGATGGAGGATGGATGTAAAGAAGAGGTAGAAACAGAGTAGCTTCTCTTCCTAAGGGTTTTTCAAACATGTACTTCATACCACTTAGAAGTCACATAATTCCCATTAGTTTAAAATAAAAGAATATTATTACCATGTTATAATCACTGCCAGATTATTACTTGCAATCTCTAAATGTCTATATATTTCCACATGTGCTGTAATATATGAATGCCTTTCAAATCCTGCAATTAACATCTTCAGGGTTAAAAAGGACCTTAAAGGTTTCTAGTCAAACCTCTGTCCAGTGATTAGATCTCTTTGTTGGTAAACTATGGCCTACAGGTTTAATCTGGCCTGCCTGTGATATAAAGATATTTTTTAATTACTAAAAATGAATCAAAGGAAGAATAGAAAACATGCATAACAGAAATTTGTGTCCATAAATAAAGTTTTATTGCAACTTAGCCACGCTCACTTGTTTACATATTTCTACAGCTGCTTTCATGCTCAGAGGGCAGAGATCAGCAGTTGCTACAGGACCTTATGGCCCATAAAATACCCAGCCCTTTAAACAAAAATTTATGAACTCCTGATATTATCCATCTCTCCTTCAATAGCCCCTTGAAATTATTATTTAAACTGAATTAAAATCCAGTTATAACAAAAGAAAACAGATAAAATTTTACTTCATCCAACTTAACTTTGGTGCATCAAAGGACATTAACAAGAAAGTGAAAAGACAGCCAACAGAATGGGAGAAAATATCTAAAAACCATATACCCAATGAGGGTTTAATATCCAGGATATGTAAAGAACTCCTACAACTCAACAGCAAAAAGGTAGACCCATAAAAAATGGGCAAAAGACTTGAAGAGACATTTCTCCAAAGAAGATATGCCAAGGGCCAATAAGCACATTGAAAGATGCTCAACATCATTGTTCATCAAGGAAATGCAAATCAAAACCACAATTAGACACCATTTCACACCCACTAGAATGGCTATTGTTTTTAATTTTAAAAAAAGGAAAATAATAAAAGCTGGAGAGAATGCAAAGAAACAGGAATAGGTAAAATATGCAAATTCTTAGAGACAGAAATTAAAGTATAAATGGGGGAAATGGGGAGTTAATTCATTATGTGGGCAGGGTTTCTGTTTGGGGAGATGGAAAAGTTCTGGTAATGGAAGGTAGAAGGGTAGCACGACATCATGAGTGTGTTTAATCCCACTGAATAGTATGGTTGGGAGTGGTTGAGATGGGAAAATTTATGTTTTATGTGTTTCCACAATTTAAAAAAAAAGAGAAAGAGACTAATGAGTCAATGGTGATTAAATGCAATATATGATTCTGGACTGGATCTAATAAAAGAGAAGAAAATGCCCAAAAGGACATTTGTAATACAGGGGCTTTTTCAGGACTTGGGAATTCTCCTGAGTAACATTACAGTGACAGATATAGGCCATTTTACATCAGCATATAACATGCAGAACTGAGTGGGAGAGAGTGGGGTCTACAATGTGAACTATGGTCCATGCTTAGTGGCAAAGCCCCAGGATGTGTATCTCCATTGCAGGTGATGAGCCACACTAATGAAGGATGTTTGTGTGGGACGTTATGGGAGGTGTGGGAGGTAGAGATCATGGGAATCCCTGTAATTTTTGTGTAACATTTATGTAATCTAAGCATCTTTTAAAATATATATGAAAAAATAATAGCATTTATGTAAGCAAATGCACATTTATGCATATATATCTATATATCATTTTACAAATATTGGTTTGTATTGTGAAAAATTTGATTTTTACCCACAATTAAAAAAAGGACATTATTGCAACATATGAAAAAATTATAATATAGACTCTAAGCTTTATATCAATGTTAAATGACTTGAACTTGATAATGGTACTTAAAAAGTACCTAAGTGAATATCCTTGTTCTTAGGAAATGTACACTGGAAATATTGTGTTCAAGGAGATGATGTGTACAACTTACTCTCAAATATTGAGAAAATAGAGAGATAAATAGATAGATGAATTGATTGATAGGTAGATAGACAATAGATATAGATAAATAGATGATTGATAGATAATAGAATGATACAGCAAATGTGGCAAAATGTTAAATGTTAAATATTGGTTGGATCGGGGTATCTGGGAGAGGGGGTATTTTTGAGTTCTTTGGATGGGCTTTTGTATTATTTTTACACCTTCCTGTAAATTTGAAAGTACTTCAAATTAAAAAGTTTTTTTTAAAATAAATTCATTATTCTTAAGTATAAAAATATATATTTTAAATCTAATTATAGATAATTTAATGCTTTTCAGGCTAGTTTTGTTTTTGTTTTGTTTTGTTTTTTTTAACTACATCTTCACTGGGAAAGAAGTTTAAAGGAATAAAAGTGGTCTACACTGTCAGTGTTGACATTTCGAAGTATTTTTCTGATTTCTAAAAGCATTCCAGTTGGATGTGTCATATTCCTTATAATTATATTGTGGATATGAAAAAAAATGTTAAGAGAAACAGAAGTCTTACCAAAATATAAATGGCACCATCAACAGGAAAAGTTTAAGTGGAATGCCATGATATAGAAACCACTGATAGAGAAGTTAAGACATCTGCATTTGTCTCCATGTCTCCAGAAGCTTTTTCATCCTGATTGAATCATGAAATCTAATTGGACCTCAGTTTTTCTCAAACAGAAATTTAAAGATTAGTTTCATTAGGTGACAGTCAACGCTGTCTGAACGGAGGATGGTGTGGGTTGAACAATGGACTCCAGGGCATTCACTCTGTCTCCAGCTAGAACAGCTCTGACTTTTTTCAAGATTATTATACTTGAGAGAACTTTAGGCATTTTTTTCCTTTATGTTTTGGTTCTTCAGAAGCTACCTTTTCTCCAACTCAAAAAGGATTAATGATTTTGGAATTTGGGCTGACTGGAGATATGTGCTCTAGTTAAAGCAGAATAAGGAGAAAATGGAGGTAGGCAATCTACTTAGTCCTCTGGTTTAAAGGGGCTAGGTGTAATTTCATGTCAAGATGCAAAGTCCTCCATTAAAATAAACTCCCCTTGTATATCCAGTAGTGCATAACTCATTTCTGAGTGCCTAGTGGGTATCTACTGCCAAGTCCTAGTGAAATACATTTTAGTAACTTCAAATGATATCTAGAAACATTTAAGATGCTATACCCTATTCTTCAAAAACAGATTTAAGGCAACTTTCAAAATTCATGTACAGCATGCATAGTAAGAAGAAAAAATAAAAACAAGTAAAGGAAACAAAGTATGAGCTGATAAGGGCACAAAAATAAAACAGAGGCACAAATGAATGCATACACAAGAAATTCTGTACACAATGCTAAATGCGGGCTGCTTATTTTACTATAAGTTTTCTATAAGTTGACACAAACAGAGAAAAATGTCCAGTTATAAGATGCTTCAATGTCCATGAGGTAAAAAAAAAATTTTTTTTAATTTTTAAATGGCTCAGGAAAAGCCAGTGTTTGGCTAATTTCTCATAAAAAGTTTTAAAGAGAGAGAATTCTTAACTTTATTCAACAAATATTTACTGATAATGCCCTCTGTACTACACACTGTGCTAAGTAATCAGTAGGTAAAACATGAAAATATCATTTGCCCTTGCATATCTACATCATTGTCCATGAGGAGGAGGCAGACATGCACAGGAAATATTCAAAACAATGCAGAGGGCGAGCAGGTGTATCTCAGTGGTTGAACGCCTGCTTCGCATGTACAAAGTCCTGGGTTCAATCCCCAGTACCTCCTAAAAAAAAAAAATTACATGATGAGACATATTGCGTATTAGAATAGTGATGAGAGAAGAGAATGGGATCTGCCTGGAGAGGTCCAGGAAAGCTTCAGAAAAAGGGTGCATTGCAGTTGGGCCTTACACAATGTGTAAAAATTTACCAAAACCCACAACTCAGCATGAAGTAATGGAGTGTGATCAACTCTGTATTTTTCAAGCAAGTTTATACCAATATTGATTATCACAAATTTTAACATTTATATTATTAGTACTTTTAGATGACTCTAGAGATGTTATGCTTTCCATTTTTGGACACATATATTATTTATACTGTAAATTTTTAAATGAAGGACTGAGTCCAGAAGTATCTGAAACAAATTTCAGACCACAGAAATTTAAGGGAATCTATATTAAAAATACAATTTAGGCCTTTTTGAAAATTTGCTGGATGAAATATCTTCAAGTCACATCTTTCAACAAAAGGTATTAAGTCCTATCTGTAATGATTTTTAAAAGTGTCACAATAAATAGAAATGTGTGTGATAATAAATCTCTGATATGCACATCCTCAAATGAAAAACACATCTAGAGAATCAAACTGACCTTTATTTTAAGTGACATAATGAACTGAAATTATATTAAAGATACTATGACTAATCTGAATTTCCTCCCATCCCCGTACACAATTATTCTCCCAAGAAAAATCAAGAAAATCAAGAAAAATTTTAATGAACAAACATGTTCCCTTATCTCTTCTTCATTCCTGATCCTCTAATGAAGTCATAAACCTTTCTCCATGTGCTAGCATAGCTATGGTTCTCTACCCAGATGGTGACCTCAGAAAACTCTGAGGTCACACCAAATGCAGAGAAAGTGACAAGATGAATCAGCTAAATAACAACTTTCCATATAGGCCAAAATCTTACAGTGTTGGTGATTCAGCTAGAAATTAGTAACATTTGCCTAGGATCATTAACATTACTCATGAGATGCTTATATCTTGTATTCATTTGGAAATTAACTGGAGTTTGAAGATAAATGAAATGCACCTTGGAGCAAAATGAAGAACTTGCAAAGGTGCCGTTTTGATGTAATTTCTGGTGATGACCGGGTCATCCTAAGAGAACTAATCGAAGACTTTAATCAGAATGAGTATGCAAAGAGTTATTGTTTACTATTTGTCTCTTTTGATATGTGGTATAGGCCAATGGATTTCAAAAACAACATGTGAAGAAGCAGCCTAAGAACTCTATAGAATAGAGGCTTCAGCTTGATAAGCTGTGATCTTAATTAGTGCTACTACTTTAGTTTTTCCTTAGAACACCTTTTTATAGTAACAGAGGAAATAGCATTTCTAGTTTATTGATAAGGAGAAGTTGGATTCAGAAATTGTGATTTGCCTAAGATTACATGGTTAAAGAATATGTGAGCTGCAGCTAGCACCAACTTATTTTTCCTATTTTACAGGCTTTCCACTGGACCCAACCATTTCTCTAAAAAAGGACATGGAAAGTGTTACTCTAGCAATCAGAGTCTTGGCAAACTATTATTTCTTCCTGAAATTTCACGCCTTCACAGCCTCATAATAACTGAGAAGAATAATGAATTCTGAATGTACTCAATATTTAGCATAACTATAAATAAAATACTTAGGTACAAGAAGATTTATATTCCTTAAATACCCAAAAGCACCCTTCCTATGTTAAGATACTAATTTTTCTAAGTTATTTTAAAACGAGAATATTTTATATGACCATACATTTTATTTTTATATTTAAGTTGCTTTTTAAACTATGTGATGTTACCTTTAAGAGAAGTCAGGAAACCAAAATACTCACATAGAGAAAAGGTTAAGATATGACCTTTATAATAACAAACTTTAACAAAACAAATGTATGCTGTAGACTTAAGGGATCCAAAGTAATAGCTTTGGTCCCTTGGCTCTGAAATCTTGCCTTTTCCTTGACTACAGAGGCTTACCTTTGGCTTATTTTCAAATAAGAATCTCTGAGAGCCAAAACATGAAATGTGAGTAGCTATTTGATCTTAAGTTTGATGCATCCCAAATAGTTATACTTATCATCAAATCTTGATGCTTTTCCTTCTTGTTTTAAACTCCTTGCCACCATTATTGCACTATTGCAGGGCTCTGCTAATTGGCAACACTGGATTAAGACCTAATATTTAGGAATCTGCTTAAAACCTGCCTATGTAATCAACCATCTGAAAAGTTCAAGGTGATGACAGCCATGAATGACAGTGAAGTCAACCCAGTGTAGATACAAGAGCCTTGAAACACATGAAGGGCATAGGAATTTTGAAAGCAAGAAATTGAGAAAAATCAAAGAAACATTATGAATGAAATGTAAATCTTAGAACACATTAAAATTACTTCATCCCTTGAACCTTGATTAAATAAATAATACTGCACTCTTCGTCTACTATATGCCAGCTATTGTGCTTGGATTACAAAATAAGATTCCTGCAACTAAAAGGGGAAATATGACTATATGCCTCCATTACACATTTACTCAACAAATATTTCAGCAATACTATATGAAAATAACAGACCTAGGCACTGGTAATTAAGAGGCAAATTAAATTGCTTTTGAGGAACTCTAAATCCAGTGGAATTTATATAATTGTTAGGCTAATAATTAATTACTAATTATCATAACAAAGGTGTGGTCTTGTAAGGTAAACGTAGCAATATGTTAAAATTTTTGGATCTGGGAGTCTGGGGAGTAAAAATATGTTGGAGTTCTCTGTATGGGGGTTGTATTATTTTTGCAACTGGCCTGTAAGTTTTAAATTTTTTTAAGTTTGTATACATATTTTATATAAACTTGAGTATATACAGAAGTCACTTATCCAATATCCTCATTTTTTATATGAGTAATAAAAGTTTAGAAATATTGTGTGTCCAGAGATACACAGATGAGAAGTTACCATCTATTCTATAAAAGTCGTTTATAACAACTTATAAATTTCACATTTTACTCTCAGGAATAAAAATACTTCAGTTCTGGGATTTATTCAACAGTCACTTTAGTGAACCAAGAACCATGAAAGAAGAGAAACGTGAAAGAAGAGAAAGCTCCTTCTTTGTAAAATTTCAGATACATTCTACTAAAATGTAGATAAGACTGACGCAATTTGAAAGTGGTTTCAAATGAGCTTGTCTTAAATGAGACTGTATCCATTTCTCTGTGTTTTTGTTGGTTGTCATCTACAACTTCCTCAGAAAATGGATCAAGTAAGAATTCAGCAAAATATTTATTATACGTTGCATGTTTAGAGAGTAAATTATGGTGAATACCAGCAAGTTTTTGGATGCAGAATAATGGGCACAGTAACTGGTTTCCAAGTTCATCGTGCCTCAAGCAATACTACATTAACTTTTAAATGAGCAGAAGAACCTGTACTATCGACTTCGCTTAATTTTTGTGTGAAGTAGTACTGCTTTAATTGCTCTAGTTTTTCTAAGTGACAATGGTCAAATGCATCAACTGCACATCAAGTCTTGACATAAAATCTGACCTTTCCTAGGACAGATTACAGATCTTGAGTAAGGGTTAGAATGCTCTGAAGCATGGGAATTGGTCAATGAGAAAGCAGAGGTATAATCAAGGCAAAAATCATCTAACATGACAGGGTTTTTTAACTATTTCTCTTTTTTTTTTTTCTTTATTAGGACATGTTATCTTATGAGATACATAGACATACATGTTAAAACTTGTTCTCGATTGTAGAAAAGAGGAATGAAGGAAGGGGGAAACTGACTGAATAAGCCACAAAAAAAACTTTTCAAACGCTCTACTGGAGTTTTAAGTCCTGGTTAAGGACAACAAAGTCCTGGAAAGGATTTGCTGTAATCTGATACTGAATGAAATTTTTATGTAAAACTGACTTAAATTACCCATATTCAAAATCAGGCATATGAAAAATACTTTCTACATGAACTATGACTTTCATAGGAGCTCACAGAATTTTTTATTTTTTATTTTTTGCCCTTCACACAGCACATTTGATTTACTTTTTTCTTGGTATGTAAATGGCTTGATCATTAAAACACGTTTCTCTCCTCAATGACCTTTACTTAATTATGGCTCGTCTGATATACAGCAACAGTGCCAGCGAGAAAGGCATGTTGAGCAGGCTGTTTTTACACAACATCCATTTGAGGTATATTAGGGAACTGCATCAGCCTTCCAGGATAATATATTACCTAGTTTTTCCAAACACCTGCATGGCTGCTCAGCATATTCCTTAAGTTTTCTCTTCCCGTTACCAGTACGTAAGCATTTGTGGATCATTTCTGTCATCGACATGATAGTATTGTTTCCATAATGTTAACTCACTTATAAACTCACCTGCAAGTGAAAAAATAATAATTTAAATATAAAACTGACAGCAAAATTCCCAATAGCATGGTTGCAAGCAGCTCTTCAAAGCTTACCATACTGAAGTCATTTATGTTCCAACCAACAACCTACTAGAGAATGGCTTTTTATATGCAAAGTTAGTCAACTATTAAATGTTAAGGAGATGGAACATTTCAACAGTTTAATCTCTTTTTGGGATTCGAAAACCCATTCTAATAATCACTAAGCTGCTTATTTCATAACTATTAAAATAGACATCTTTTCCCAATAGAACAACTGAAATGGCATGCTACAAGAGAAACTAAGCATCTGCTTTAGCTAAAATTATAATATATGGCTTTGAATGTCAGAGAGGAAATCAGAGTCATGAATATTTAATCACTGAATGTTACAGAAAAAAAACTGGTGACAGCGTTAGTACTAAACATAGATGACTCATTACTCCCCACCTTCTCCTTAAACGTATGAGAATATGTCTACTCAGATACATATGAAAGACATAATGAGAACTTTCAAATTCTGGACTTGTAAAATGATGAAGACCTTTACTGAACTCAAAGATGATTCCTCCTGGGGGGTTATCGTAATTTTAAGTACCAAATGAATATCACTGTGGCTCATATTGAACTTTGGAAAATATATCTCCTTCCTTGGGAGCCATCGGTTGGCAAACATGGCCCCTGGTTAGATTTAAACAGCTGCCACCAGGCCTCACTGCCTAATTGTGCAAAACACAGGAACCAAGAATATTTTTACATTTTTTAATGGCTGGGAAAAGAAAAAGAAAAAGAGTTTGTGATGTGAAAAGCATGAAATTCAGATTTTACTGTCTGTAAATAAAGTTTTACTGGAACACAGCTGTTACTCATTTATTCATGTATTGGCACCTTCCGTGCTACAGGGGCAGAATTGAGTAGCTGCAACAGAGAACTTTTGGCATACAACACCCAACATATTTATTATCTGGCCCTTTAAAGAAAAATTTTGCTGAGAAGACTAAACTAATAGGGCATAAATTCATCATGCAATAACATGAATTCTTTGTATCGCTGATTTGTTTTCTTTAATGTGTTTTTATTTCTGAGGAGTCAGATATTTATACTATAATCATTAAAATGGTTTTCGTGATAACTGTGTGTAACTTCAAAAAGTAATTAGATTGCAATATAGCTGTTAGCCAAGGTGAGAGAAAGTAAGCTATAAATCAAATAAGAGTGTCTTTACTTCAATACTGCAGAGATTTTTGAATATAGTTATACCTATAAGAGCAACCTGAAAAAACAAGACACTGAAAAATAAAAGAAACTATTACTATATCCAGAGCAACCCTTTGTATTCTTTATTACACACATGAAGCAACATTGGTATAAATAGAATGCTGATAAAATATTCAGTAGTTAAACATGGAATATTGGTAAGTGCAGAAATGCTGGGTTAGAAATCTAGAACTCAAGGGTCCAGCCCCAATTCAGTCACTAACAAATTGTACTTGACCTTCAACAATATAACAAATGTCCTTAAGCCTCAGTTTCATCATTTGTAAAGGAAGGGAGGTCCTGCCTCTCACTTTCCATTACTCTAACAATATTTCCTTCGATGGATAAGTATTGCACATGCATGGCAGTAATGCTTCTTTCTAGAATAAATAAAATATTATTTTGCAGGGTCAATTCTCAGCAGAGGTTACCAAGGGTGTTTAAAGATATATAAACATACTAACTAAAGAAAGTTTTTTGTTGTCCCCTGCTTTATCTCTTCATATGAAGCTAGCCTATTCTTTTTTTTTTTACATATAAATTTTTTTTTTAATCAAACAATATGTTACACAATATATTTGGTTCATAGTAACGCATTCAGACAGTATTTGTCCTTTTGTGTCTGGCTTGCTTCACTCAACATAATTTCCTCCAGGTTCATCCATGTTGTCATATGCTTTACGACTTTTTCATTTCTTCTTACAGCTACATAATATTCCCTCATACGAATAGATCACAGTTTGTTTATCCATTCACCTGTTGATGGACACCTGGGTTGTTTCCAACTTTTGACAATGGTGAATAATGTGGCTATGAACATCAGTGTGCAGATGTCTGTTCGTGTCACTGCTCTCAGTTCTTCTGGGTCTATACCCAGTAGTGGTATTGCAGGGTCACATGGCAAGTCTATATTCAATTTCCTTAGGAGCTGCCAAACAGTCCTCCATAGTGGTTGTACCATCCTGCATTCCCACCAACAGTGAAGAAGTGTTCCTATCTCTCCACATCCTCTCCAACACTTGTAGTTCTCTGTCTTTTTCATAGTGGCCATTCTGATAGGTGTGAAATGATATTTCACTGTAGTTTTGATTTGTATTTCCCTAATCATGAGTGATGTTGAGCATTTCTTCATGTGTTTTTTTGCCATTTGTATTTCTTCTTTTTTTTTTTGTTTTTGTTTTTGTTTTTGTTTTTTTTGTATTTCTTCTTTGGAGAAATGTCTACTCAAGTCTTTGGCCCATTTTTTAATTGGGTCATTTGGCTTTTTATTGTTGAGTTGTAACATCTCTTTATAAATCCTGGATATTAAACCCTTATCAGATATGTGATTTCCAAATATTTTTTCCCATTGAGTCGGCTGCCTTTTCACCCTTCTGACAAAGTCCTGTGAGGTGCAAAAGTGTTGAATTTTGAGAATGTCCCATTTATCTACTTTTTCTTTTGTTGCATGTGCTTTGGGTGTGAGGTTCAAGAAACCACCACCTACTACAAGGTCTTGAAGATGTTTCCCTACATTTTCTTCTAGGAGTTTTATAGTCCTGGCTTTTATATTTAGATCTTTGATCCATTTTGAGTTGATTCTTGTATTGGGGGTGAGATAGGGGTCCTCTTTCATTCTTTTGGTTATAGATATCCAGTTCTCCCAACACCATTTGTTAAAGAGACTGTTTTTTCCCATTAGCATGGGCTTGGTAGGTTTGTCAAAAACCAGTTAACTGTATAGGTGAGGGTTTATTTCTGGATTCTCAATTCTATTCCACTGATCGATGTGTCTATCTTTATGCCAGTACTATGCTGTTTTGACCACTGTAGCTTTGTAATATGTTTCAAGGTCAGGCAGTGAAATTCCTCCCACGTTGCTCTTCTTTTATAGAATACTTTTGGCTATTCGGGTGCACTTACCCTTCAGATGAATTTGGTAATTGCCTTCGGTAATTCTGTAAAGTAAGCTGTTGGGATTTTGATTGATACTGCATTGAATCTATAAATCAGTTTGGGCAAGATTGACATCTTCACGATATTTATTCTTCCAATCCATGAACACGGAATATCTTTCCATTTGTTTAGGTCTTTTAAAATTTCTTTTAGCATTGTTTTGTAGTTTTCTGCATATAGGTCCTGTACTTCTTTGGTTAAATTAACTCCTAGGTATTTGAGTCTTTTTGTTGCTATTGAAAATGGAATTTCCTCCTGATTTCCTCCTCAGATTGTTCAGTACTAGTGTACAAAAATATTACTGATTTTTGCGTGTTGATCTTGTATCCTGACACTTAGCTGAACTCATTTATTAGTTCAAGTAGCTTTGTTGTGGATACTTCAGGATTTTCTAAATACAGGATCATGTCATCCAAAAACAGTGAGAGTTTTACTTCCTCTTTTCCTATTTGGACGCCTTTAATTTTTTTGTCTTGTCTAACTGCCCTAGCTAGAACTTCTAGTACAATGTTGAATAACAATGGTGACAGTGGGCATCCTTGTCTTGTTCCCGATCTTAGAGGGAAAGCTTTAAACCTTTCCCCATTGAGTATGATGTTGGCTGTGGGTTTTTCATATATGCCTTTTATCATATTTAGGAATTTTCCGTTTATTCCTATCTTTTGAAGTGTTTTTATCAAAAAAGGATGTTGGATTTTGTAGAATGCCTTTTTTGCATCAATTGAGATGACCATGTGTTTTTTTCCTTCAATTTGTTAATGTGGTGTATTACATTGATTGATTTTCCTATGTTGAACCAGCCTTGCATACCAGGAATAAATCCCACTTGGTCGTGATGTATAAGTCTTTTGATATGCTGTTGGATTCGATTTGAAAGTATTTTGTCGAGAATTTTTGCATCTATGTTCCTTAGAGAGATTGGTCTGTAATTTTCTTTTCTTGTGGAATCTTTATCTGGCTTTGGTATTAGGGTGATGTTGGCTCCATAAAATGTGTTGAGTAGTTTTCCATCCTCTTCAATTTTTTGGAAACGTTTAAATAGGATTGGTGTTAATTCTTTTAGAAATGCTTGGTAGAATTCACCTGTGAAGCCATCTGGTCCTGGACCTTTCTTTGCTGGGAGATTTTTGATGATGGATTCAATCTCCTTAATTGTGATTGGTTTGTTAAGTTCTTGTATTTCTTGTTGTGACAGTGTAGGTTGGTTATGAGTTTCTAGAAATTTGTCCATTTCATCCAGGTTGTCTAGTTTGTTGGCATATAGTTTCTCATAATATCCTCTTATAATTCTTTTTATTTCTGTGAGGTCATTTGTAATTTCCCCCCTTTCATTTCTGATTGCACCTTCTCTCTTTTTTTCTTTGTTAGTCTAGTGAGGGGTTTGTCAATTTTATTGATCTTCTCAAAGAACCAGCTTTTGGTTTTGTTGATTTTCTCTGTTGTTTTCCTGTTCTCATTTTCATTTATTTCTGCTCTAATCTTTATTATTTCTTTCCTTCTGCTTGCTTTGGGATTGGTTTGCTGTTCTTTTTCTAATTTCTCAAGTTGTTCAGTTAAGTCTTTGAGTTTAGCTCTTTCTTGTTTCTTAATATAGGCATTTACGGCTATAAATTTCCCTCTCAAGACTGCCTTTGCTGTATCCCATAAATTTTGATATGTTGTGTTCTCATTTTCATTTGTCTCAATATATTTACTGATTTCACTTACAATTTCTTCTTTGACCCACCGAATATTTAGAAGTGTGTTGTTCAGTCTCCACACATTTGCAAATGTACTTTTTTCGTGTCTGTTATTGATTTCTAGTTTCATTCCATTATGATCTGAGGAGGTGCTTTGCATAATTTCAATATTTTTATATTTATTGAGAGCTGTATTGTGACCTAACATGTGGTCTATCCTGGAGAAAGATCCATGGGCACTTGAGAAGAATGTATAACCCACTGAGTTTGGATGCAGTGTTCTGTATATGTCTGTTAGGTCTAACTTGTTTATCATATTGTTCAAGTTCTCTGTTTCCTTGTTGATCTTCTGTCTAGTTGTTCTATCTAATGATGTGAGAGGGGTATTGAAGTCTCCAGCGATTATTGTAGAAATGTCTATTTCTCCTTCAGTTTTGCCAGAGTTTGTCTCATATATTTTGAGGCACCCTGGTTAGGTGCGTAGATATTTATGACTGTTATATCTTCCTGGAGGATCGTCCCTTTTATTAATATATAATGGCCTTCCGCATCTCTTATCACTTTTTTGCATTTTAAGTCTGTTTTGTGTGATATTAGTATAGCTACCCCTGCTCTTTTCTGTTTACTATTCGTGTGGAGTATCTTTTTCCAACCTTTTACTTTCAGCCGGTTTGTATCCCTGGGTCTGAGGTGAGTTTCTTATAAGCAGCATATGGATGGCTCATGTTTTTTTTATCCATTCTGTCAGCCTGTATCTTTTGATTGGGGAATGTAATCCATTCACATTCAATGATAGTACTGAAAATGCACTATTTATTTCCTCCATTTTATTCTTTGGTTTTCATATGTCATCTTATTTTTGTCTCTCTTTTTACTCTTTTGGTTATCCTTTCTGCTTTTCTTTCTTCTATACTCTCCTCCAAGCCTCTCTCTCCTGTCTTTTCCTTTCAAGTTCTAAGGCTTCCTTTAATATTTCCTGCAAAGATGGATTCTTTTTTGCAAACTCCTTAGTTTCTGTTTGCTTGTGAATACTTTATATTCACCTTCATATTTGAAGGGCAGTTTTGCTGGATAAAGAATTCTCGGCTGGCAGTTTTTCTCTTTCAGTTTCCTAATTGTATCATACCACTGTCTTCTCGCCTCCATGGTTTCTGAAGCGAAATCTGCACTAAGTCTTACTGGACATCCTTTGTACGTGATCATTTGCTTCTCTCTTGCTGCTCTGAGAATTTTCTCTTTATCTTTTACATTTGACATTCTGAATAATATGTGTCTTGGCATAGGTCTATTTGGATTTATTCTCATTGGGGTACGGTGTGCTTATTGGACATGCAATTTCATTTCTTTCATGAGAGTTGGGAAATTTTCAGCTATTATTTCCTCAAATACTCTTTCTGCCCCTTTTCCTTTCTCTTCCCCTTCTGGAACTCCCATGACACGTATGTTGATGTGTTTTGTGTTGTCATTCAACTCTCTGAGCCCCTGCTCAATTTTTTCCATTCTTTTCTCTCTTCAATTTTAGCTGCTCTGTCTTCGGTATCACTTATTCTTTCTTTTATCCTTTCAAGTCTGCTGTTGTATGCCTCAAATATATTTTTGACTTCAGCTATTGTGTCTTTCATTCCCATGAACTCCGTTACTTCTCTGTTCAGGATTTCTAATTCTTCTTTGCATTCGCTCAATGAATTCTTGATGTTATTTATGTCTTTAACTATATTCTCTTTCATTAATTTGATTTTGGAAATCTGTGCTCATCTCACTGATTAGTTCTCTCAAATTCTGTATCTCTTCTGGGACTTTGCTGTATTCCTTTTCTTGGGCCATGTCTTCTATTTTCTTAGTATGGCTCGTAATTTTTTGCTGGTGCTTAGGCATCTGGTTAGTTTGTATTTTACTTAGATGCTCTATCTCTTTTTCTTTTATGGGGTTTTAGTGGCAGGAGGCTATGAGTTACCACAGCTCTTTGATTTTTGGCTCAATCTTGATTGTTAGGATTGTTCTGCTAGTTGCTCAAAACTGGGCACTGACCCAGTAATTGGTTGTAGAGTCGTTTCCTAGGGTCTTGGGCAGGGAGGCTATAGAGGCCAGGAAAAGCCTCTCTTACTTATTAATTTTCTTATGTGCACTTCCTTGGTCTGCCAGGAGATGGCGATTGTTGGCAGCTCTCAATTCAATGCCTGGTCAGAGCGTATTTGTTGTGACACAGACCAGATCAATGTGATAGAGCTTCCTGTCTGGGGGCTAAGAGCCTTGTAATTCAAACTTTCTGAGACAGTTCTCCAGACTTCTCTTGTAGTGCCCCCCTTTTCCCAGCTAGGAAATATTTCCACTCCCTTCTGAATCCTCAGCAATCAGTCCCTGTTAGTAGAGGAGGAGATTGGGAGGTTTGTATATCTTTAGCCCCTTGCAGGCTCCAAGGCAAACAATGGCGCAGCCCCACCCGGCCTGGAAGGGCTCTCGGGACAGGGCAGACCAAACCTGGGAGTCAAAAGCAGGGTCAGTCCCAGGTTCTCTCTCCCCTCTCCCATGGAGTCCTCAACAATTAGTCCAGGCTAGAAGAGAGGGAGGTTGCAAGGGTCGGATTTCTCCAGTCCTTCCTAGGCTCCGAGGGCAAACAGCCATGTGGAAGGGTCTGTAGGACTCTGCAACCCAAATTTACAGGTCAGCACCTGAGTCAGCCTAAGGCTGTGTCCCTCTCTCTCCCCTTTCCAGGAGTGGTAGATCCCTGGAGTCCCCTTTGTCTGTGGTCACAGGCCCAGAGGCCTGAGAATTCTAAAGAGTGTCGGGGAGGGTGCTGGCAGCAGCAGAAGCTGCTACTTGTAACTCACGGTTCTGTTGTTGCGATTTCCCTCTTCTGAACCTCTCTCCTCTGGGTGGTGTGCAGCCTTCACCTGCTGTCCTAAACCCTAGAAGATCTTTTTCAGGGCTGTTTCAGCCTGTTCTCTAGCTATTTTTCTGGAGAAAAGATTCCCATGTCTTACTAGTCCGCCATCTTCCCGGAAGTCCCCCCTAGCCTATTCTTTAAAGTCATGATAGTATCCCACATCTTCCATAAAGACTTCTCTAATCACACTAGTGTGCAGAGAACCTCCTTCCCACGAATTGGAGACAATCTAGAATTCTCTTGTGCTGATGATGTGTTTGAACTTTGAAAATCACATCATGTTGTAAAAGGCTGAATTAACCCAGGGCTCAGTGGACTTACGTTTGAGACACAATCCAGTTGCCAAGGTATTTGACTGATTTGGTGTGTGACACACGACCTCAAAGAGTTTTTATTTCTCCTTTGACAAACATGGGCAGTGCGGCCTGGCCCACCGAAAGGTCTTGTCTGAATCAAATGGTCTACAAATGAGCAGGTAAAGGATATCTAGTCAGCACAAGTTCACTACCTCCTCCTATTAGCGGAAGCAAAACTCCTGGTGGACTCATGGGTCAGGCAGAAGAACCCCAAATCCTGAAGTGCTCGCGAAATTTAATCTTACATAAAACATCACCACCCGGAAACAATACATCCCTATGTGAGATCGCCCCATTTGACTAGTATGTTTAACTAGGCCAATTCCACTCAGCTGTCTCTCCTATCACTTACCCTTTAGCACCTTTGACTACAGTCCCTATAGGTTCAGTGGAATCATAGGCACGCTCTTAACCCTGAAACTGTTTCTTCTTCTATAAACAGAATACACTTTGTAAGGTTGTGTGTGAGCATTACAGGAGAGAATAATCTATATATCATAGTGATTGTCGTTGTCACATAGTAAATAAATGGCATTTGTCATTTTTGCAGCAAGTCATCTTTTTCGCTTAATTTTGATTGCCTGACAAAGCAAGCATCTGCCTTTCTGTACTTGTTTTTAGCTAAAGGTTTTCTCAAAATACTTTCAGTTCCATGGGGAGTGTAAATTGGCTTTTCTTCTTTTGACCTTTTAAATCCCTAACTCTACTACCTTCTATATCCCAAAAGTAAGTTAAGACAAAGCACTACTACAAAACCATTTTTTTAAAAAACTAAATAATTATAGTTTTTAAATCCCATAAAATATTTTCGTTACATGTTCTTTTGGGGGCATTTATTTCCTGCTCCAATCTCCTGGTCCTTAATGATTTACTTATTTGCAAAATTGTTTACTATACTTATTATTGCCTTTTATATTGTTAATGTTGTTTGAAAGTTGACTGGTGCTCTCAAATTCGAATTAGGTTTCAAGGACAGGTGATTTTTTAAAAATCAATTGGTACCATTCATAGGACTTGAAAAGAACTTAGCTGACAGCAGATATTCAATTAATCTTTGTTGAAAACATTTGCTATAAAAGTAATATATTTCTCTAAATTAATGCTTTATAGAGCAGAAAGAATGGGTTTTTGATGTCTGAAAGATGTCCTCACCTCCCTCTCCTGTTATCAGCTGTGTAGATGTTGAAATAGTTACTGAATTTCTGAGTTCTGGCTTTATCTTTGCAAAATGGGCTAAATAAGACTTATTTAACAGAGCTGCAAGATTTAAATGAGATGTTTTAAGTGTAAAGTTAAAGTTACCTAAAAAGCAGGAGAAAAAAAAGGCACATTTAGAAAACAAATATTATTACACATTCAGAAATAATGCAAGATAAAGACATTTGTTCCAAAATTTTAGGCACTGATCTGTCTAGCGGTAATCATCTGCAATTTTTAATTGCTTTAACATATCTTTTTACAGGGCTATTGTGTACAAGGCACTGTTCAGAAGCACTTTAAAATATTAACTCCTTTCATCTTCATAACTGCCCAGTGAGAAAGATAACACTATTACATATCCATTTCACAGATAGGAACACTGAGGTCAGAAAGGTTCAGTAATTTGACCATCGACATATAAGCAATAAGCAATGGAGCTCCAGCTTGAAAACAAGTCGGTAGACCCCAGAGTCTATGCCCCTAACTCTATTCTTTGCCGCCTCTCTTTCTTTTTAACTCGAAGAAACTGCCCAGTAGGAGAATAAGCTAAGGATCTGAGATCAGTATGTGAGGAACATATGAAGACAATCCAAGATCATTTAATTGACATTAAAAAAGAGAACTAAAGTGAAATTCTAAGGAGGACTTTATAAAAATGGAATTATGACAGACTATAATTCAATTTAAATGAGTAAAGCAAAGAAAAAGTCCATAAAGTCTGTATTTTTAAAAAAGAAATTAGGAGATTTAATATATAGTTTCAATGGGGCCAGGCAGGTGAAGCCAGTTTGTCGAGTTTCAAACAGCAAATTAAGCAGAAATAGAAGAATTTACATCTTGATCATTTCCTTAACGAAACGAGCTATATTACTGATGAAGACTTATCTTTTAGTTGAGAAAGAACATTTTAATCAGTGAAGAGGCAGCAGACTACTTTCACAGAATGGACTAGTGGGTCCCCGTGGTTTAACTGAAGGTTCAGTCCTCCATTTCACTCCATCTCCCGATATCCCTCCTCACTCGGATGGGTCTGTGCCATGGTGCACAGCAAGCAAAGCCCAAAGGGTTTTGGTCTTGCTTGGGTAAGATCAGGTTTTGTTTATTTTAAAGGACTCTAGCTGATAGCAATTGCGGTTTCCTTCAGAATACTATATTTTGTTTGTTTGCTTTTTAATCTCTAAAGTAAATCAATATATTAAATTTATTGTGGAAATTAGATGATGTAATAATGTACAGTGTAACATAGAGTAGGTGCTCAATACATTTTTTTTTTGTTTGCTTTATTACCAGGTTGCTATACTCTCCAATCCCTAAAAAATAAAAATAAATAAAAATGAAAAGACAGTAACAGAGAAGATACGAAGAGACGGATAAGGCTTTCTGAAGGAAAAACATTTTGTTGCCTAGTTTGGTAAACTATTTTTTTTATTTACTATGTACTTTAGTCTTTCTATTTGAAATAGATCCAACAAATGTTTATTTTGATTGAAATAAATTAAACAAATATTTACATTTTTAAATTAAATTTAATCATGAAAGATACTTATTTTATCATTTGATTTTGCAATATGGGATTTTTATCTCCCCAAAACAATACATTGGCATTAGAGCCACCTAAATCCATGGCTGATCTGAGTTCTAAAAATAAATTTTTAAATGTCTAAATTTAGAGGATTATTTCTGAAACTGTTAGAAAGAGTTCAGAATATTTAAACTAGTCTGCTAAAGATTTGTTCCAAACATCTCAGTAGCAAAGTTTATAAAAAACTGGCAATCTTAAATAGTTGTTTCCCCTTTTATAGAAAGGAGAAAACTCAATTTTCTCAATATATCAGCAGGCTCAAAAAGGGTGATCGTATCATTCTTTGCCATTCTCTTTTTTATAGAACAAATAATAGGTGAGAGACAGTTTCAAATAAGTCATAGCCTGAGTGGAAGTGGTTTCCTTGATAGATCTTCCATGGCAACCTGATTTAGTGTTTCTCAATCTTTATTTCCATAATTGACACTCTCTCTCCCCAGGAACCAAAATATGCTTTTTTTCCCCTAATAATCCCCTCACCTATGAGAGTTTAATATCACAAATATAGTGTGTATCTGTTTATGTAACATATGGATATCTGTGCCCTAGAGAGAAAAAGGTATGATTTTTCTTTTTTTTTTTTAACCAAGAATACACCCCCAACCTTGGGGAGGGATAATCATACCATATCCCTCTCCTCCACTGATGATGCATGATGGAAGTGAATGACATTCTCATGATTTGCAGAAACCAATAAAGTGGCAAAATCACCAGGCCAAAAAAGTTGGAAGAGAAAATAACTACCCACTTCAAGTAAGGATAACGAGCCAACATTGCTCAGAGTTTAGCTGATCAATATAGTTGCTATGTATGGCAGGCCCCTGGAAGGAAATTACGTGGAGTCAAAATGGCTGCATTTCCACTGTAAGCCTGATAAAAGACAGAGACACTGGATTACGCTTTTCTCCCCAAAATGCAAGTTATAGGTTTGTAACTTTCTGCATTCCAAAGCATTTAGGAAGGTACTTCAGCAACTAAAATATAGGTAAACACTCTCCCTGCTCCGCTATAAGGGAGGGACTGGGCTTTTTTCATTTTTTTAAAACTCCATTATAACTCAAGCACTTCACAGTGAACAAATGAATGGATCAAATAGATGTCCATTGTATTAGTCAGCCAAAAGGGGTGCTGATGCAAAATACCAGAAATCTGTTGGCTTTATAAAGGGTATTTATTTGGGGTAGAAGCTTACAGTTAGCAGGCCATAAAGCATAAGTTACTTCCCTCACCAAAGTCCGTTGCCACGTGTTGAAGCAAGATGGCTGCTGACGTCTGCCAAGAGTTCAAGCTTTCTGGTTCCTCTCTTCCTGGGGCTTGTTTTTCTCTGGACTCAGCTGCTCTGCTCCTCTGTGAGCTTACTTCCCGGGCTCCAGCTCAAAACTCTAGCATCAAAACTCCAACTAACTCCTGGCCTTGTCGTTTGCTCTGTGAATTCTTGCCCACCAAGGGGGCAGGAATCCAACCACCTACTGACATGTTCCAATCAAAGCCTTATTCATTATTTAATTGAGTAAAAGTGAAACCTCTGAATCCAATATAATCTAATATGCCCAGAGAGACAGACTAGTTTACAAACATAATCCAATATCTATTTTGGAATTCATAAAACAATATCAAACTGCTACAGCTGCATTACAAAACTATGTTATCAGATTAAAATCACATTTCAATAAATGTAAATTTTAGGGAAGGACGCCTAGCCCAAAGGGCAATGGGCAGAAAATTCTGTTATTAGGTGGTTTATTAAGTCACACAGTCTTACTGACAGATACACACATGCAAGCACACACAGAAGCACACAAAGGAGCCTCTCCAGGCAGTTCACGGCAACCATCATTTGTTAAATAACCAGTTCTAGTTCAAGAAGCTGTCCTGTTCATCTCCTCTGACTTAATTACAAATGTGAGATAATGTTTTGATTTATTACTAGGTGTGTTTCCTCCCACGCGCAAGGTTTCACACCCCAACCCCTCCTTCTCTCTCACCACATCTCTCTCTCCTCCCACTGCCACACTGCACACCTCTTTGACTATTTGGTTCATGAGAGGGAGTACAAGACTAGAAAGCCATGGCCAGCCAAGTTCTGCAATGACTCGTAAGGAGTTTGGGCTTCCTTCAGTTGGCAAAATGAAGCCGCCGAAGGGTTTTTTGTTATCGTTTTTTTGTTTGGTTTTGTTTACTTGGTGGTGCATAGTTTTACTGAAAAGGAGAAAGTATGAGTTATTATATCTGTTACTGTTAAAATGGTTCAGGCAAGTTAATTGAGTTGGATTGCAGTGACTGCAGGGGGACTGAAGTGGGAAAGATTCCAGAGGGAAGCTGCTTATGGCTTTACAACGCATTTTCTCTATGTTTATTAGTTCTGGTCATTATTATTATTTTTTTTAATCTGGAGTTAGCATAGGCTTTCTTCTATTCTGCTAAAAATAAGTGTACCCAAAGCCATTTATTCCTTTCATTAGCTCAAATTAACTAACCTTTGCTATTTTTTTCCCTCCCAAAAAACTTTTGGCAAAGTAACAGATTCCTTTTAAACTTTTAAAATCTAAGTCGAACCTATTTTTTAGCAAATAAAGCATCTTCAAAGTAAAATCTAAAAGTTTGATCTAAAGTTTAAAACATATAGTAGAATTATAAAAGCTTATGTTTGATTAAGTACTATCAATCTATGGATAAAATATGGATATGTAGAAAGCCATTAAAGATTCAAGCACAGTTTATATATTTTTCTTATAATCACTTAATATAACTAGAAATCTCACTTCAGAAAATAACTATTTTCCCCTTTTTTAGATCTTAGTTACTACTACACCTTCCATTATTACGCTAGTTGAAATAATCAGATATAATTTGCTCTTCATTGGCTTTTTTTTTTTCCTAAAGCAATGCAGTTTCAGTAAGCAATGGCCCATCTGATGTTCTAGAATATTCTGTGTTTTCTCAATTAAAAAAAAAAAAAATCAGGAAGTATGTAGTGGAAAGTGATATCACTAGATAAAATATTTAGCAAACATAGAAGCCGAATCAAGACACCCAACAAAAACATGTAAGATAATTTTAAATGTTTAAATTTTACTTGAAAATACATATGATTTAATAAAACTCAAAAAATATTTTTATTATCTATATCTGCTTTAAATTGTGAGGGGGCATTTTCAATTTAACCGGTAGTTAAAGCCAATATAAGGAAAAAGCTCAAATATTTTAAAGATTTTTAGAAAGAAAAAAAATGACATTATATAAAGAAAATGCATATATTTTTAATTTTGGTCAAAATAAATATTTTACCCCTTGTATGAAGATAGAAAAAATTGATTTTATTAACAGTTTGCCTCATAAGTAATTTAGACTTTAATTTCACTTCCTGAATTAAAAACTTTGTAAATGAAAATAAATTTAGGATTACATCCAAATCTTGAAAAGTGTAAAACTAATTGCAACGTTGAGATAAAATCATATATCATTTTTTTTCCCACTTTTTAAATTTTTATTTTTAACTCTTCCTCCCTAGGGTTTGGGGAGGAAGAAAAGAGGAAAATCCTCCACAGATGGGCCTATTTCTCTCTCCCAGACCAAGAATGCTAGCTCTGGAGAAGTCCTGTACAGCCTGGCATTTTAAATAAATTCACTGAAATCAGAGAGAGTTATTAATAATCTTGCCTAGTGTGTGAAAGATAGCAAGTGGATGCACTTGTTTCTCCATCTTCCTATCTCATTTGTTTACTCTCTAAACTAATGAAGAGTTTGAATTGTTGCTTTCCACTGTTACCCAGGACAACTAACAAGAAGATGATAATGGACAATGCCCATCCCAAAAAACAGAGAGTGTCTGCAACTGCAAGCAAGACAGTTCCATCCATCTGCCCCATGGGATACAAGCCTCTCTCAATTAGAAACAGAGTGGGCATCACCATCCCAAAATTCTTAAGAATGGGGAAAGAGCAATGGACTAAATTAGACTTATTATTATTCTAGCAATGGAAGAACTTGTACCATTGATATAAAGGCAGTGGCAACCAGAGGTTCTGAGGAAGAGAGAATAGGTGTAATATGGGGGCGTTTTCAGGACATTGGAATTGTCCTGCATGACATTGCAATGACGGATACAGGCCATTATACATTTTGTCATAACCTATAAAATTAGTAGCAATGCTTCAATATGGTTTCATCAATTGTAACAAATGTACCACACTAATGAAAGATGGTGTTAATGTGGGAAAGTGTGGGAGGGGGAGGGGCTGGGGTACATGGGAATACCTTATAATTTTTATGTAATATTTGTGTAATTTAAAGCCTCTTTAAATAAAAAAATAAAAACCAAAGGCAAATTGAAGCCTTCTGATTCTGATTGAGCTGCTACAGTCGTTTACATTAAGTTTTCAATTTTGAATTGCTGTCTTCAGTGATCATGTCCTGATTAATATTGGAATCACCCCCCATGGTTCTATTTTTCTCTCCTAAATTCCACCAATATCCCTAAAAATCTATTGAAACAGTAGTTCTGATATGAGTCTTTTTCTCACTTTAGTTGGAATATATAACCTTTGGATATATTTTGCTTGAATCATTTTTATTTTCTTGAATGAAATTAAACATAGGATTTTTATGGTGGAAATTGGAGCAGGAGACATGCAGGGAGGAAAAGAGAAAATGCAAGACGATATAAGGCTCAAATACTTTTTATTGGGTATTTCCTTTTTATTGGGTATTTCCTTTTACAAGAAACAGCATCAGTGCAAATAGTTTAAAGCAATGTAATTTTTCATTCATGGACTTAAACCATAGATTTTTCTTCATAAAAAAGCATCTTATTGCTCAAATAAGCTTATTTACTTTCTGCTATATTAGTGGTAATAAAAATTCAACTGTATGGTTTTCAAAAATGTGTGTTTATGCGTGTGAATGTTTATGCATTTTTCAAGGGCCTTACGTCTTTACTGGGTAGATATTTGCTTTAAACTCTCTACTGGGTAAATACTGGCTTTTAAGTCTTTTTGAAGTAATGCCAGACAACTGTAGTGGAGGGAGAGATTCAAGTGAGTTGAGGATAAATAAATATTTGTGCCAATGGGCAATGAGGCAGATTGGACAATGAAGAGTGGTAAGGACATTGAAAAAGAAGTTGTTTTGATAGAGGTCCTACGACTGAGGAGTCAAGCACTCCTGCTCAGGGTCCAGTGCTTGAATTCAAGATTTGGTATGGGATGCAGACGTGGATCAAAGCATAGTCCAGGGAACAACCCCTGGGTTGGTTGGCTGTGATGTGGCAGAGAACCAGAACTGGGTTCTGCCATATGCCAAAATCCATTCACTGGAAATCAGCATTTCTCTATCTTCTATTTGAAGTCTATAAAGTGATAATTATGTTTCAGTATTAGTGACTACGATATAATCTTAAGAATGAAATGGAAAGTCCTTGTTTAAAGTAAAATACATAGTATTTGTCTTCCATTTCATCTGGCTTATTTCATGGATTAAAGAATATTATGAGAATGGTTTCTGATGGCAATAAGAGTAAAATAAGATGTTTAATGTCTTATATTCAATTAATAGTTTCCTATGGCTGATCTCAAAAATTAATAATTGCATCTGCCTTTAATGTTTATTTTTTCACATAATGAATTAATTAATAAGCTCAATTCATTTGCAATAGATGAACTTCACTTAGAGAAACTTTCAAGAGCACACCTAGCACCCAGATGTTGGTTTTTAACACCTCTCACTAATAAAAAGGACCAGGGCTCCTTGGAGAAATGACTCATTCTAGGACTGGGGCAGAAAATACAAGATGAGGGAAGCGGCTGTGGCTCAATCAGTAGGGCTCCCGTTTACCATATGGGAGGCCCCCGGTTCGGTTCCCGGGGCCTCCTGGTGAAGGCAAGCCCGCCCGCACGGCGTGGTTAGCTGACCCAGCGAGCACAAGCAGCAAGGGGGGGATAAATGAATAAATAAATAAAATCTTAAAAAAAAAAAAAAAGAAAGAAAATATAAGATGAACCTGGAGTATTTTGTATCACCACCAAGTAAGAAAGTGCCCCCCCCCAAAAAAAAACCAAAAACAGAACCCCACAATGATGGAGGTATGCCAAAGAGCACAGGAACCAACTGAAGGAGCTCCCAATGGCCAAAGCTAGAAAAAGTAGAACAACAAAATAAATAAGGTAGCACTGGATTATAACCCAAAGTATAAGAATGGCTTCCATGAGTCTATACAGATAAAAATAAATGATTGGATAAATGAATAAATGGGAGGAAAAGGCCAGTCTCCAGTGCAAAGAGTACAGTATGGAAATGGGGTGAAAGAGTGAACAAATGTGACAAGCACTTTACTCTGTGGTCTTCCTCCAACAAAACAGAACAATACAACCTCAAGCCAGTCACAAGCCAGTCACAAGATAAATCCCAATTGAGTGATGTTCTTCAAAATACTTGACCAGTACTCCTCAAAACTATCAAGAACATAACAAAAAAAAAAAAAAAAAAAAAAGGAAAAGAAAAGAAAAAGACAATTCTGAGAAACTGGCTAAGCATACATGATTATTAAATGTAATGTGGTATTTTGGATGGATATCCTGGAAAAGATTAGGTCAAAACCAAGGGACGTAAACAAAGAATAGACTTTAGTTCAAAATAATGTACCACCTTGTTTCTTTAATTGTGGTACATGTACCATATTAGTGTAAGATGTGACTCATAGGGGAAACAGGGTATAAGATATCTGGGAACTCTGTGTATTACCTTTGCAATTTGTGTATGTATCTAAGACTGTTGTAAAAAATTAAATCTATTTTTAAGAAACTTTCTAATATGTTGCAGTATCCTGGCTCACTTCTAGTAACAGTTCTCAACTGTTATCATTTAATTTTATCTTATTTAATTTTCCTACCTACAATGGTGATTCATGAACATAGAAAAGGTTTCTTTTCTCAAAATATTATGGGAGCTATGACAGTTTAATGAAAGATTTCACTTTAATTAAATTCAAGGGAGACACGTCTAGCCTCTCTTCTTTGCCTCCAGGAGGGCACGTTCTGACATCTTATTAGCAGGTTTTCCCTCGGGTATTTTTACTCTTTGATGAATTTGTCATATTCAAGGAACCCTGGGAAACAGTAATAGGCAAAGGATATTTCATTTATGTATATGTGCAACATGTTGTTTTGCTTTTCCTTTAAAACTGAAGCTATTAAGCTAAGAAGAAAACTCTTACTTTCTAGGTCTATTTAGAGGTTTTTGAGACTTTTCTGAATAGACTTGATATTATTAAGGGGAAAACCAATATGTTATGGTAAAAATCTAAAAAGCATTCTCAGTAAAAAGCTATGACCAAATTGATTTGAAACAATAACGCAATCAATCATGAAATGTATATTAGATATGATGGGAACATAGCTTTTATATCTGCCACTTTATAGACCAAAAACCTAAAGGAATCTGTTTCCCCCATAAGCAATAACAGAGCTTTAGTCATGATGAAGCATTACCAGCAGTGCTCCAAATCATCACTGTCCCTAACATATGAATGCAGAGCCTTTTCTAATTGAGAGGAGAAAATAAACATACATGCCAAAAGATTAGAGTAAGAGATAATCAATTGCTTTATTGTGGAGCTCAGTTAGATTATAGGTACATTAGGATATCAGGAAAAATTTTAAAAGGTCACTAGTCTAAAATAACCTGAGAACATTTTGTGGAGGAAATGGGAAATTTTCTGTCTTGGAAAGTGAAAAAAGAGAGCGTGTGCTAGCTGGCAGGACCAAGGTGTACACGACCACAGCAAATCAAGATCAGGTTAATTCAAGTGACTCCTGTTGCTAGGAAATGAGGAGAAACACCATAGATATAAAACAGGAGCATAGAAGGGAGGTTCTTGAAAGCAGAAAGAGTAGATCTGATGTTTACCTTGAAGCGTGTGTGTGTAGGGGCTACATGATAAAGGAAGATTTAGTGGCAAAAATATCTGCAACACCATCTGGGATGAAACAAGCTTGAGTCAGGAAAGGTCTCGAAGTGGTTCTGACATCATTAATCGAGTGGTGGGGCGATGTGCATCTCAGCTAGGATAGTGGAAAGGAGAGGAAAGAGGCCTATGGGAAGAATTTTTGGAAGAAAGAATTTTTAGAACTTAAGGCCAAATGAAATACAGGAAATGAAGCTGAAGGAAGGGCTGATGTGACCTAGGTTTTCTTGGGAATAGTGATGAAACTGAAATAGAAAGAAAGAGAGACTTGTGAGAATTACCAGCCTACCCTAGGTAGAAAAGAGATTGATGAATATCTTTAGGCATGTTCATTAATAGGTGTGATGAGAAAAGTCAAAAATAATGGCCACGGGTGAACACACGATACTGGAGCCTGAGTCATAGGAGTTGCATGAGAATATAACTATCATGAGATCATAACTATACAATATTAGAGTCAAATAATTTAAAAAGGGAATATTCAGAGTTTTCAAGGACAAGTATATGGAATCGCTACTTCAGATGGTCTTATGAATACACAAAGAATGCATTTGTCTAGAAAATGATTTGAGGAAAACACAGAAAGCTTCATTTCTCCAAAAGTATCTTTGTCATTGTGCTATAATAAGAGTGATCATGTTATTTATCATCCAAACAGGAATTTTTTTCTTTTTTTTTTTTAATTTTATTTTTAAAGAAGCTTTAGATTACATAAATGATAGGTCAAAAATAAAGGAGGATTCTGATACACCCCACCCTCTACCTCTCCCACATTCTTCCTCATTTACAACATCTTTGATTAGTGTGGTACGCTTGTTACAACTGATGAACACATATTAAAGCATTGCTAATAATAATGGATTACAATTTACATCACAGTTTACTCTTTCCACTGCACATTTTTATAGGTTTGGACAAAATGTATAATGTCCTGTATCCATCATTGCAATGTCATTCAGAACAATTCCAGTGTCCCCAAAATGTCCAATATTACACCTCTTCTTCTCTCTCCCTCCTCTCAGAACCTCTGGTGGCCACTGCCTTTACATCAATGATACAAGTTCTTCCATTGCTAAAATAATAATAAGTCTACTTTAGTCCATAGCTGCATTCCCCCCTTGTATTTGTTCATTCCTCAATCTTGAGGATTTGGGGATGGTGATGCCCACTCTACTTCTGATTGAGAGGGGGCTTGATCCCATGGGGCAGATGGGTGGGACTGTCTTCTTGCAGTTGTACAGTTGTAGATACTCTCTGTTTTTTTGGGGGGATGGGCATCATCATCCTTTGTTAGTTGTCCTGGGTGAGTCCAATAAACTGGAAAGTGAGTGTTGGCTGCAACTCTGCTGAGATTTAGGGCTCAACTGGCAAATGAACAGTTGGAAGATTGAAGTCTCCAGGACACATATTTAACAGGACACATATTTAACAGGCTAATTATAGGTTCAAATAAAAAGGGCAGAAGAGCCATGTGTAGGAAAATTATAAGTGAGTCTAACTCTGTTACGTCGGGGAACTTACATTCCAAGGTAATGCCCCACTGTCAGGGTGCCAAACACCTTAGATTGCCTGCCCTGCATATAGTGTCTAGACGTCTCTAGAGCCCTCAGGAGCCCCACTGCTTGAGCACTGTTTACTGTGGCCTTCAGTGACATCCTCCTGAGACGTGCATGAGCGTAACTTCTGGAATGCCCTCCCGACTGAAAGGAAAAGAATGCGCTGTTTTTAAATATTTGGGGATGATGTTCTGGACTAACTGGGACATACAAGTACCCCATCTGCAGCTCCACAATCCACCTCATAGTTTCCTTGATTAATAAATACCTGACACCTGAGAGCATTAGAAATGTCTTTAACCTGAAACTTTTTTTTATCAAACTGTTTAGTGGGACCAGCTTTCCCTGTGGAAGCTTCCAAAGAGAATGAGCTAAAAGCATACAGAATAGGGGCTGTGGGTTAGAGCCAGGCTGGTGAAATGATAGGTCAGGAATTGCAGGTGAAGCAAGAGGGGAAAGGATAAGGAGCAGGGCATGGAACTAAGAGTAAGCTGCCCACCATGTGGATGTGCCCCATGCCTCCAGCTGCCCACTGTGTGACTGTGTCCCCGCCCCCCCAGCTGTCCCCAGTGTGGACGTGTCCCCGCCCCACCCCAGCTGTCCCCAGTGTGGACGTGTCCCCACCACCCCCAGCTGTCCCCAGTGTGGACGTGTCCCCACCACCCCCATCCCTGTCCCGTCCTCACCCTGTGTCTTTGCTACATTATCCTGCCTACTACATTGCTCGATTGCCCATCCCATAGGATTTGCTTGCATTTTTAACTGTTTAATGCTTTTAAAACCAAATAGCCTTCCACTTATCTCAGAAAAGATACGGAAAACCCAATTGTCAATTTGAACATAAGGAGAAATGCCTCCCGGGTACTGTTACGAAGTCCATGCTCTGGAAACTGCAGAAAGACTCCCAGGCTGGAGGGCTGGAAGCCTTGCTGATATTTGTTTAACCCACTGTGTCTGAGAGTAGCAGCCAGATCGTCGATAGAAGAAAGTGCCTTTATGGCTTAATAGCTTTTCTGAAGCTTGAGAATAAAATTTCCATAATTTAATATAACATAACTGTGTAGAATTCATCTTATCAAAAGAAATGGAAATACACTGCAGCAGTTATGCTATGATATAAAAGGTACTTAATCATATCAGACGAATTTCTTTTCAGTTGTCAGTGTTTGTCAACCATCGATCTTTAACTTTTTCACTTCTGACATTATATTCGTTGATAGCATTTTCTCTGTTGGATAAAATGAACTGTGGTCCTTCTAGAAAATTTTAGAAAGTCAGAATATCTTCAGGAAGAGAATAAAAATGACCCATAGTCCTATTTCTTAGAAGTAACTACTGGGTTTTTCTTACTTGCATTAATTTTTAAGTTTCAAAGAATTTTCTGTTTACTCTATATAAAGATCATTAATAAACTCAAAATTATTTATGTTAATACACCATAATTTATCCCATTGGATATTTAATCAAATTTCATTATTTTATTGTATCTGCCTATTTGCTGTGAATATTGCTAGCTTCTTTTTCAGAAAGGTTGCAACAATTTATACTCCCATTCCAAAAGTCTATAGCTGTGTCCATATGACCAGACCTTCATTCACACCGAAAATTAATTTTTAAATCTTTATAAATGTTAGTCAGCTTTAATTTGTGCTTCTTTATTAGTGTGGTTGACTATTTTTCAGTAAGTTTTATAAGCAGCTATATTTTCTCTTTATGATCTGTATTTTAATGTCCTTTTCCCATGTTTTTTCTTATTATTTGTTAACTGTTCATTCATCCGCTGCATGTTATACATTTTCCTAATTATTTGAATTTAATTTTGCTGATGTTTTAACATGCTGACTGACACATTGAATTTTTATAAAGCTGAGTTAATGATAATTCCTTTATTCAACCCACAATTGCTGAACACCAATGAAGCATGTGCCATGCACCAGCTGGGCGGGACACAATGGTGAATGGGATAAACATAAATCAGTTTAGCTCTCTCCCCGTTACCGGTGAATATATTGCTTTTACACATATCATTTCTTTTCATTCCAAAATTGATATATTTATATATAGCCATTTTTCTTTTATTCTGCATTTTTGGGTATTTTAAACAGTGGAATTTTAATGCATAGAATTAGTTATATCTTACAGAAGAGCTGAGAGAACAAAAAGGTTGTTAGTAATTAAAGGAAACATCTACCTCCCATGAGTGAACCAAAGGGCGGAGATGATGTGACCACGGCCCAGAATCTTAGAGAAGGATGATTACAGGATCCCCGGAGGAAGGAAACACTGTTAGGTGTGGACCCCTTGAAGGGTACTGCCAAGGGGGTGCCACAGAACTTCTTTCTGCATTCTTCTTTTAATGCATTAGTTTCTTTCCTTTACTTGTTTTTCTTCTTCTCTTCTCTTTGCTTTTATTTGTGCTGTTTTAATAATTATATCTAAACCATTTAGAATCTATTTTGATTTGTCATGTGAGGTGAGAGATTAAAATGACTGTATTATTTTTATAACATCTAACAGGTTAACATAAATGTATTTTTGATATGTCCAAAGATAAATGTCAGAGAATACAATTAGTAAAGAGGAGACCTAGTATGTAGTCAGTAATAGGCTAAGTCAGTAACTATGTCCACAGATTTAGGACAAGTTCAGGAAATTTTCAGTGCCTCAGCTTTAGCATCTGTAAAATAGGAGTTTGATGAGATTATTGAGAAGGTTCTTCTTTAGCTAAATCTATAAATATATTTCTACTAAACTTTTAAAATTTTCATTTGTTGCATAATTTTTGATTGATAATACTTCTTAGAGATGCTGATAACTATTTAAGCTCTCAGGAACAAAGTACAGTTTAGAACCTTATAAAATCTTTCTAAGTTTGTAAAATCATCTATCTATGTGTATGAATAGTTTTTGCCCCAATCTATGCATTTCTGTCATCACGGTTTATTGCTTAAATGAATTAACCACATTGGTATGAATTACTTTGTATAATACTTAGACAGGAAGTACTGAATAGAAAGTTGAATAGGAACTTCCCTAATAATATTGGATATGGCAAATAAGACATAATTGTAGAGCTCTCATCTATATTTAAATACATTTGTAAATCTCTTATTCTTACTTCCTCTAAAATATAAGTCAAATTTGAGTACACAAAATATGCTGGGATCTTCAAGGCAAGAGTAGCTCCCACCATGCATTCAATTACAAACTCTGAAGTGGAAAAGGCACAATTCCAGAAGCTTAATTTTATGGATGGCTTATAACGTATATGTTTAAATATTTTCACTCAAGCAAGGCATATTAGATTGATTTAGAATGTTGCCCCATCTTAATATATTTATTCACATAGTATTAATAATATATTATTGCGTTATATATTTTGAGATATTTTCTCCACATTTAATAACCTAAGTTTAATTTTAATGTGTATATGAGTATTTGGGTTTAATTCCAGTGCCTTAAGAGCCAAAAAGTTGATTTATTTTTAATGTCCTTATTCCAACGTCTGACTGATTGATAAAATTTGGAACACAGATTTAAAAAGGTCTTTCAGTGAGGTTTCTGGAACTTCTGAATGAGGATGAGGGAAGTCAAAACAGCCTTCCAATGATTCTGGAAATAAAATATCTGTAGAGTGCTGGGTGCTGACCTGCACTGGCTCTTCATTTTCAGTGAGATGGACTAGGCAACTTGTAACACTAGGACTGTCAGAACTGGCTGAGGGGGTGACCCTATAATATTTACTGCCACTAAACCCATTAGAGGGGCAAGCCAGAATGCGCTGAAGCCTCTGAAGTCATAGTTCTTTAACTTTAGGCCTATTACATGAACACAACAGCACCTCTTTTCAAAACTAGAGAAGTGGAAAAGACAGTTCCAGAGACTTATTGCAATCTTCTGCTTAAAAGGAAATAAACATTACTCCCTTGATTTTCTGTACTTCGTACTACACTCTTCCTTCACCCCTCATGGTCAATTGTTCCCCGTGGCCCTTACTCCTCTGTTTTATGTATGAGGAGCAGAGTGCATTAAATTTTCCAAAGTTTATGCTGTTTCGTATGGACCTAAGGCTTGAATGCTATGTGAGTTTGTCTCCACTCTGCTATCACCTGCTTCACCCAAGCTCAGTTTCACCTGGCCTTTCACTGCTAAAGTAAGTCTATCTCCAGTGGCCCTTTTCCTTCTCTGTTTTAGAGCACACAAAACTCACGGCCATTATGTGAATGAAGAAGGAAACTTACAATGTGTAGAAATATTTCACTTGTTATATAAGAGATAAAAATGGATGCTTAGTAACATTATTAATAATGTGTTTAAAACATACTGTAAATTCTCCAAATTGCATGATATAGAATAGGAGCTAGATATTTAAAATGCAAATAAAAAGAGAGGCCTTATTCAGCTGGTTTCTGATATTGTACTGAAGAATTTTTACTATGCATTGTCTTACTCACTAATTGGTTTAAATATCTTGTCCTGTTAGACTTAATACCCCAGCAGGACAGAGCCAGTTCTTGGATATCTTTTGTTTCCTTCATCTTTTTTGGTAAAATCCTAGGTGTGAAAGAGGGAGTCTCTCTATAACCTAGCAGTGCCACTACTAGTAGTGCACTATTCAGTGAGTCCTCACTCGTGTTTCATGCCAGGCTTGTGCTGAACACTTTCATCTACTCCTCGGGGAAAGAGTCCTATTTATTGTCATTTTAGAAATAAAAAAGCTGAGACTATATGAAGGAACATAACTTCCCCAAGATTCCTCAAATACAAAAGTGGTGCAGCTGGAATTTGAATTTCTATTATCTAAAACCGGAGACAGGACTTTCAGCCATTATTTTTTCTGTCGTTGGCAGTTAGCATTGCAATTAATATTTAATAAATGTCAGTAAATTAATTAAAGACATATTTAACAAAAGAAACTGTGTGTTTTTCATGTAATATCATTCTATTATTAGGAACAAAAAAGAGTCCTTTCAAGTAGAAACTCAATCCCATTAAACAAATACTGCCAAAGACAGAAAAGTTATTGACTTAACTGCATTAGGACATTTTGAGATCTTTACCCAGAAGGTAGAATGGAGTTACATGTATACTTTGTCACCCAGTGTACACTGAAGACCAATGACACACATTTGTGAAAATAAGGTCAAGGAGAGAGTTTATGTTAAAGAATAGAATGAAGTTAGCTAAAGTATAAGGGGAATTGACCGAGTTACTCTAGAGTCTAGACATAGTAACACTACATTTTAACCATATAAGCTTTCTGTTACAGTCCTTCATTTGAACTTTCTTGCAAGAATTAGAAAAAGCCCTTATAAATATAAACATTCTTCTGTATGAAAAGTTAGACGACTTAGATATCCGTGGGGTTCCTGAAGATAAAGTATACTTAGGTCTTTAAGTGTAGAAAAAAGAAACTCTATATAAGCTCTAAGTATAAATAGTGCAAAATAAAATAAATTAGAATTTACTACATTTTTATGCTTTGACACTTCAGGTCTGTTAATTTTCTATGTGTAAAAGAAATAAAAAATAAATACAAAAGCACTGACTCCTAAGAGTCAAACATGTTAAAAGGACCTCACTTAATCCTCATGACAACCTCACACATATTCCATATGAGGAGCTCAAAGCTAAGAAAGATTAAATAGATTGCCGACGATTTCATAGTTAATAAGTGGAAAAGTGTACATTTATTTTATCAGCTAAACTGCATCATCACAGGCTTGTATAAAAAACTGAGAGATCCCATTTGTGTGTCAGGGGGCTCAGTCAAAATTAGTGGAATATTCAGGAACTCATTTAAGCATTTGGATTCTGGAATAGCAGCAGTTCCATGATTAGGCAACACTACAGGGCTCTATTAAGTTTTTCCATGCATATTAGACTTGACAATCCGATGTGGACCTGGGCTTCCTTTGTCACAACATATCCCACCTTAGCCCCAGATTAGAGAGCCTACAGAATTCTCAGCCTTGACCTGGTTTTACCAGTGGATACAGAAAAGGAACATAAGCACGAGTCTACAAAGCCATTATCCCCTTCTAAAGGGAAAGGAAGAGTGTGTTAGGGCCAGGGCGACCTTTGAGACAAAAGAGGAATATTTGGGGATGAGGAATTTTTTTTCCTTCTAACTTAGGAGAAGCTTGATTCAGAATGTCTATTTGGGAGCCACATTTAAGATATCTATACTCTCCTTCTCATGAAGCCTGCAAAACATCTTGATTTCAACATTACTTCCTAATATTTAATAAACTATAATAGTTTGTCTTCTGTTATGTCATCTCAGGACATCAAGAGCCATGGCTATTATAAAATAGGGTCCTTGTACCAGAAACAGTTCTGAACCTCAGGTCCTAATATATGGCCTCTAGACATGGTAGTGTTGAGTAGATATTTCCTGGATTGAATTGGGTGTAGGAATCTATGTGCTTCAGTGTTCAGAGAAATATCTCAAAGAATGAAACCAAATTGCAATAGCACAGAAACCCTACTAAAAATCATAGCCCATTATAAATTGAGCATTTGCAGATAAAAAGATTTCCTTCTCAAAGATGTGAACATTTTTCAAATGCCAAATTTTATAATACCAAATATTTTCATAAGTGGATCTTGAAAATAATACTGAAATGAGCAGGATTTTAAAAGGCAAAACTCTTCCTAAGTATATTACAGATACTCACCTGAATTCTTATTAGTATTATACTCTGAAGAAAATGATATTTTCTTTGATGGAAACAGCTCTTTCAATACCATACTGCTTCTACAGCACGTGCTCAAGAAGGACTCAGGGACATCTCACCCCTTGGCAGCTCTTTGTTGTTTCTCCGGGTTATTTTCTTTGCTCCCTCTCACATCGAACGCTGGCTCCCATCATACTTAAATAATCAAGGCAGGTTTCAACTTCAACTGACTCCTTTCAATAATGCCTGAGCCTTCATACCCTGAAAAGGCTGGGATGCTCTCAGAAATGCAGCTCGCTCTGTTCTCAACTGATCTCTGGGATGTTTAAGTATACCCCCCGCCCCCAAACTTCAGATACCCTCCTCTGACCACAGCCTTTTTTCCTATCGGTTCATTTTTTTTTTTTGGTTACTTTTTAAAAATACATTTTCTTTGATCACATTAATTCCTCCAGCCCTGACTGCACTGCTGCACTCTATGAATCAGTTCCATCGACTTCTTGCTATGGAACATGACTGTGTTTGCTGTTCTCCAGCCGCACCTAGAATCTTGATTTCTGCTCAGGGAGCTTTTTATGCTTTCATACAGGGCTTTCACTCCCCTCCCACTCAAGCAATGCACACTACCATTATCTGCTCCTTAAAGCCCCATCAAAACCAACTTGTCTCCCAGTCTCTGACATAGGATCTCAATTCCATTGGTTGTCTGACCCTATAGGGAAATTAAAGGTCAAGTTTGACCAGCAAATGAGCTCAGAGTAGAAAAAGACCAAATACGTGAGGCCACACACTTAATCAGAGAGATCATGGTAAATCATATAAGATACTTCAGTCTTTCGGGAAGATTGTTCAGACAATTCTTTGTAGAATGCACTGTAGACAAAGGATATGATGGTGAGGCTAGTTAGGAGGAAAGTGTTAATGAAGGCTTTTTTAGGGTAGGAGCAGGAGGTTTGAAGTGAAGCAATGGAATGAAAAATAATCTTCTGGGCTCTTAGGATTAAAGAAAAGCAAGACTAAAAGATAGCCGCCCTGAATTTTAAAGTCTGGATGACTGAAAAAAGTCGGTAACATTAATAGAAAAAGAAAAAATCTTCCAGGCAGTTGGCTTCATTAACAGACAAAAAGAATGGTGAAGAGTGACTTCTAGTGATTTTATATTATTTGTATGAGTGGAATAGCAGTAATAGGTTTCATTTGAAATACACTGAGGCAAAGATGTCAGTGAGATATCCAGATTGAAAAAATAAATTGAGTGGAAAGATAAAAAAGACAATTACTGAACTTAGGCTAAGCTGGAGATTTCATAAAAGGGACTGAAGAGGAACGTCTTGATTTTGAACATGAGCTAACAGAGTGCCACCTAGTGGTTAGGAGGTGTCAGGGATTACTCTCACTGCCTAAGTAAGTTTAAATAATGTATGCTTCAATTATTACCTAATCAAGCCTCAGGAGAAAACTGTTTTAAAATTTAACAACTCTAATTTTTGATACTGAGTCTTGAAAAATGTAATAAACCAATGTATTAGCCTATATTCAGTACATGAAATTTTCTTCCGGTTTTTGCTAAACAATCCTTCAAAATATTTTAAAACAGTTAAGTCCTATTTCAAAGTTAAATGCCAATATATGCTTGGTCTACTTAATCAGGAAACTGTAGCCTACTTTCATTTCATATTTGCACAATTGCTCACTGAAAATATTTCCCTTTTGAGCTTGTCTTTTACAGTATGCAGGAAAGACAAATCCAAGTTGGTTAAAGATATTTCATTGAAAGTTCAGCAGTGTTTTTTAAGGATTTACTATAAAACCCTATTTACAATAGTTACAATGATAACATGCATCAATTAAAGGATTTTCCTAAGAGGCAGCCTTGAGGCAGTAGCATTTTATTTCAGCTAACATGGGCATATTTATACAACTTATTCCATAATGATATCTGAAAGTTTATGCGAATTATGAAGAAGAGTTTGAACATGTACTTCAGAAAGCATAAGTTTCTTTTTATAGTTATGAATGGCAGCTGCCAACAAGTATCCTCAATATTCTATTCCAAATGATATCCGCCAAGATTTCATAAAGCACAAAATATGACTATCAAGTAATGACAATGGATTTTGTGCCTGGTAAATTAAAATCTTAGAATCTGAGAATAGAAAGAAATTTCAAAGTCCTCTAGTCTGATCTATTCAAACCAAGAATCCATTTTACAGTATTCCTGACAGAGATTTATCCACCTTTTTTGACGAATACCAGAAAGTAGCCAGGATAAAAACAAATATCTTAGTCTATGCAAAGCTAATTCCAATTGTTAAAAAAGTTCTTTTTTCTAAGGAACTAAAGCTTGCTTTTCTGTAATACTTATTCCTTGCTCCTCTCTCTACTTCTGGAATAAGCACAGCACAAGTGTGACTTCTCTTTGAAGGGTCATTTTAAAATTTTGAAGACAGCTAGAATGTCTCTTCATCTTTTCTTATCTAGCTAATTTTTTCAATGTTATCACAGTTTTTAAATCCTGTTGCCACCTTGGCTTCTCTAATCTCACACACTTTAATGTATCCATGTTCTTTGTAATGGAACATAATATGTTAGAAGTGATCTAACACCATCGAGTAAAGCATGATAAATTGTATTTATGGTCATGTTATATATTTGCTTTTTTCCACTATCTTACATTATGGAATGTTTCCAGCAAAAGCTTATCCAGGATGATAAATATTAAAGTATAATGATTTGTAATACAATTTTCTTTACTCTAATTTAAGACATATCATCATCAGCTGGCCAATTACTTTTTTGGAAAGGTTGTGCTATTTCTGCCCTCATATTTGTACTGTAAGTTGAGCATAAATGAAGAATAAAGAACTAAAAGAATTAGAAAACATTCATATAACTGTGTTATCCTTACGATCCTCATATTATTAATTTCCCATGCCTTTAACTAGAGAAGCACTGGAAAGTACTATTATTAGGGTCCCTGGAATTAGAACCACAGAGGCATAATGAAATGTTTCAAAGAGAAAAAAGGAAAACATTACTCCTCCTCAATATAACTTTAAAACATTTACAAACTCTTGGAGAATATTTATTTATTCAAAATATCCACTGTCTTTCCTGGAGTACAATAGAAAATAGAAAAGAAAATGTACACAAAAACATGTATATATGATATAAAATGTGTGATATAACATATACAGAAATCATATAAAATATACACAAAGCAAGGAAAGATAAACTGAGATGGCTTATCCAGAGAAAACTACATACAAGTATAAAAATAGGTTTGAAAGTTAATACGGGGTTTGTATGAAAGAATATAGTAGGGAAATCATTACATGTTAAGAAGCCCTAAATCAGGAATGGTAGGGGAAAAAAGGTTATTTCCAAGGCCAAATGCCTTCAGAAGAGCATCGCGTTGAATGTCAACACAAATTGTTAGATAGGTTTGCTTTGAGGAATGGATTAAGAGCATCAGTTGTAACCCCTATGAACTTTATTTGCTCTGAACTAATATAAGAGAGTATTTGAAACAAGGTTTTGATGAAATCATGCCTATTAAATGAATCTGGACAAAATCACTCGTGATAGACTAGAGAATGGGAGCTAGGGTGGGGCTAAAGTTCTGAAGAGCAAGATGGATTTCCCTAGTATTTCTGAGTCCTTCACCTTGTAGATCTTGTTTCTAATACGTGGTGTAACTAAATACATATTGCTTAGATGTGAAGTTACGGCTGTTGAAATAATTGTCTTAAGACCTGAATTATGTAAAATGAGAACATAAAGAAAAACCAAATCTGAAAAGAATCTAAGAGGAAGAATCCTCAAAGTACCAGCTATTGAATTTCATTGGAAACACAAGGAAAAGAGAAATAACAATCAGCAATAATATCACAATCCCAAGCCTGGATGATCTTTAAATCTATCATGATAATGGGAAGAAAACCATACTTTCAGGGACATTATTAGTTAGGTTTGGGATAAGATTTGTTATGAAGATAGTGAAATAAGGTACAAGCCACAAAAGAATCTAATATTCATTATATTAATAGGTTTCCATTTGCAAACACCATGTTTCATATAAGTCATCCACTTTTCCACATAGGGTGGGTAGGCTACCATTAGGAAACTCATACTTACCCAAGGGCAGAGAAGCTTAGCAAGGGTCAAAAGAAATTCAGTAACTTCCACCGACACTATTATTTCCCAGATTTACTTGAACATAAGACTCATTTGGAATTCTGTTTAAACTACAGAATAATGGGCCCTACTCCAGATCTTAGAATCAAGGTATCAATAGAAGGTGTCTAAGAATCTCTATGTCTATCAAGAGCCCCAGGTAATGTGTATGTTTGGGGAAGTTTGAGAAGTGTTATTTTTCACTATGTGATTTATTTATTTATTTATTTTAATTTCATTTGGTAAGTTACACTCTTTGCAAAGATAGACACCTTAACTCCTTCCATTTCTGTTTGCGCACACCTTTGCAATTAACTTTGCCACATTTTCCATTAAGAAGTGGTATCTATTTCTTCTTCATTCCTTGAACATGGGCCGAACTTGTAAGTTGCTATCAAAAATAGAAGGCAGGAGAAGTGACACAGTGGGACTTCCAAGATCAGGTTTTGAAGAGTCTATTAGAATGAGAGGCTAAATATACAGAAGGCCAATTACCAGGCATCACCTATAAAGGATGATAGAATGCTGACCCTCAACCTCTGCAGTGACCAGTTCAGGAATTCAAAATACAACCTCTGCAACAATAGGTCAAGACAGTTAGGAATTGTTCACTGATGGACAACTTACCTATTTTTAACTGAAGAGCAACAGAAAAAGCCAAATATGTTCTCTAAACCTTTCATATAAGATGTCCCACTTCTATGCAGCCTGTCTCCAGCTTTCCCATGTCAACAAGGTCCAATCAAGTCATACCTGAAACCTTAATATTTCTTTCCACTATGATGCTTTCCCACACTCCTGCATACATTTTGAGTAATTCCCAAATGAAAGTGATAGCGGCCAACATTTTGTGAAAGCAACCTTTGAATAAATAGCTGGTTTGTTCTCATTTGGCGTTCTTCGTTTATTTCTACCAGCTTCTGCTTTTATCTCTTGGAACCTGAAATTATCTTGAAGAAAACTAAGCTATCCATGGAGAGAAAGAGAGAGAGAGACAGAGCTATCCAATAGTCAACACCAAATACTAACCAAGAAAGAAAGGCCATCTTAGACAATCTAGAACCAGTCAAGCCACCATAAGTCTGCAGCTATATGGGTGATCTTAGGTGAGACCCATAGAAGAATCTTAAGGATGAGGTAAGCCCAAATTACTCACAGAACTGTAACGAGAATTATTTTTGTAAGTCGCTAAATGTTGACGTTGTTTCTTACACAGCAACATATAACTGATACATATGCATTTTATTTTTTGGAGCATGAGTTTAAGAGTTATTTGCTATTTTAGTTTGCTAAAAGCTGCTGGGAACAATGCACCAGAAATATGTTGACTTTTATAATGGGAATGTGTTAGGTTAAAGGCTTACAGTTCTGAGGCCATGAAAGTGTCCAAATCAAGACTTTAGGTGAAGCGCTCTGAGTTGCAGTTTTTGGCAATCTTAGACTCCTGCCACGTGGAAAGGCACAATGGCAGCTCAGCCAGTCTCTGACTTCTCCTCCAGGGTCACCTTCTCCCCAATTATTGAAATTATAGCAATAATTAAGTAGATCCAAGGAAATTTCATCTGTCCTGGAGGCCTGTTTGATTTGGGTACAGTTAGATAAGTTTACAACAATAAAAAGGAATTCTGGCCAGACTTTCCAATTGGCAAGATTGGTAAAACCTCATTGTTTGGAAATATCAATGGTGAAAATACCCTGACACTAACCCAGTCTCCCACACACTTCCACAGCATGAGTAACCATGAACCTGGAAGTCTAGGGCAGTCCTCAGACACAATCCACAATACGTTTGCCCTAATAACATCAACTGCCTTGGGAACAGAATGAGCTTCAAACTTTGAGTATCTATGGATGTTCTATTTTGCTAAGGTTCAATAACTTTCCAGAATTATGGAAGTTTTCATTTTACCATCTAGAAACTCTAGGAATACAAAACCATTGAGAGACATATGAATTATAACTTGCCGTGTTCATTCTTTTAGCAGAATTGTGAGCTATTGTGTGTGTTTCAGGGCTAAGTACAGAACATGGGAATGCCATTTTGCTAGTTAGTGAAGCTATAGTTATGGTACGGCTGCCCTCAAGGAACTCACCAATGAAGGACTAATATTCTTTAGTTGCTCAAAACTGAAATAAATCCCTCCATTCCCTCAGAAAACACTGAAGATGATGTTTCCTGCATACCTTCCAAGTATTATTACCTGAGAGCTAACTAGAATATTATTAAATAGACATCTATGTATTATGTACTTGATGCCCTTGCTTTCAGAACTAAATAGTAATAATATTTCTGGGTGGTTTTTTTTTTTTGAGGCATAAGCAAAAAACAATTTTTTAATTGGCATATATAATGAAGTTGGGTAAAAACGTTCACCCTCCTGCTCCTTGTTTTGAATAGAGAATATAGTTATTTTTTGGACTCTAAATGCCCTCAACTTCTTCATGAGACCTACTTCAGGTTAGAAAATAATTAAATATATGCGCTATTCAAGAATTTATGCATGATCTTTGGTGCTCAGTCTGGGGGAAAGTTGCTCAGGTTGTTTGATTTCTTAGTTCTTTCCTTGGTGTCTTTCTGAAATATATCTGGGTGTAGTTGAGAGGGACTTGGGTCCTCATTCAGCTTAAACTCAATGTTTTGAATCAAATAGGGCTTTGGTTCCAGCAAAAATGGGTTTGGAAGCTCTGTAGCGTAGTTGCAGGGAAGTTGTAAAGTGACGCTGGGGCTAGGAAATCCTGTCATAGCAGCAGAATTTCTCCTTTCCTTCTCTTATTTCCTTGGACATTTGGCTGGCATTCATCAGTGATATCTTCCAGACCTTTGATATATTTTGTCTGGGCTTAGACACGATCCCAAGATGCTTCCCTGCTGACTCAAGTCACCTTGGTTTTCAATAGGCTTTAGGATACTCTGAATTTCCGACAGATAGTTTGTGCATCCATGGCTCAGAAGGTCGGACCCAACCTTGGCCATTGGCTCTGTGCTCCCCAATCACATGTTTCCTATGGCAGGTCCACTGAAACTTAACTCAGAGTGCAAGAACTGAAGAAAGAAAGGGGAATGCAGAGAGCAAACTAGTTGTTCTTCCTCTCTAAATATGTCATTTTCCCCCTTAATTATATGCTGGACAACTCCATGTCCTCAGGCCACCTCCTTGCTCATGTTAGTCTCCTCTCAGAAATACAAACAGAAAGTGTACAAAGTCCTTTTCCCCTATTGTTTTCTTAGTATTATTGAACAGAACTCGTCATCTCTTGGCAAAGATGAAAGAAATCACAATTGATCTCATTGATTTTTATTCTCTAATTATTTTCTTATCTCTTCTTTGTGTCTATCCTTCCCCAAAACTACCATACAGAAATGGCTTTCTCCAAGTTTTTTGCTATTTCAGCCACTTAGTTCTCCTTAATGTCTAACAGGGTTATGTCCACTAGCACTAGGAGAGAAGTTCCAAGATCTGGTCCAGCAGCCAGGCTCCCAAAAGCCTAGGAAATAATAGGAAAAAAGCAAACCATTCTCTCTCTAGTCCAAGAATTATGCCTAGACAACGGTTTTGCTGAACAGCACAAATCCCCATCTCGCCACCCTATCCCCTTCCCCACACCCATGATTTTTTCTCCCTACAGCTATAATCCTACTCAATAATGGCTAAGATTTATGAAGAAAATTAGAATTCATTGTTCTAATATTTGAAAAATATTATCCCCATTACACTAAAAATTATATCTAAATGTTTTGATGAGCAGCCCATTCTCTGGGACATGTACTCTAAGTGCTAAGAAAACACAAACACTGAAATATGTATCCATAAAGAGTTTGGGTACAAAGAAAATTAGCTATTGTAAATGAATGTGCTGTATAAGCATTCATAAAAAAATACATTGAAAAAGAAAAAAATGTCATTCTTATTAAAAGTATTCTATTGATACATCCATTTATAAAGCTCCAGTTTTTATGGAAAGTTTTTGAATAGCTTAAGATATCAGTCATAATTATTCACTGAGCACCTATTATATGCACATGCGAGTGTACAGTTAAAAGGGATGCTTCGAAGTAAGAAACGTGTCAGTTATAACACTTGCTATCTTGCAACTTTTAGTCTGCTAATTTCTCCGAGCTTTAGATTCCTCGTGTTTAAAATGGGGTTATCATCAAGCTTCCTAACGGCAGATCCTCACACCTGCTTGCAGTTCAGTAGCATGTGTGTGTGCAGGCAGGCATGTGGAGCTCTTGATTTATCCATTTGCTCAGCAAATTCTTCTGATCAGCAACATCGTAAGTCCAGATGAAGTCAATAAAAAATTGCCTTCACTGTGCCTTTCATGCAAGGCATGGGGCCAGTCCCATCAGCAATTACTTTCACGAGAGCTGGTGAAGTTGAAGACCATGGCTGCGATCCAGACTGCCTTGCAGTCTTGAAGTCTTTAAATTTAATATGACCCATATTTTAGGCTGGTTCAGGCTAATTTGCCTTTTATATCACATTTTTTTATTGGACACTTTGTTTCTAAAAGCACCTCTCTGCTAGAGTGCATGCAGTTTATTTCTTTTTTGAAAAAGTCTTAATGAGCCAAGGCTTTTAAAGATTATTAGGTCATTTGAAGTACAATTTTTATTTAAGAGCAAGAGTATTGAACTCAACATGGATTTACCAGGTGCCTAGAATGTTAGTTGCTGTTAGGTACAGGATGCCAACTTCACAGCTTTATTTTAAGTAATAACTTAAGGTTTGTATTCAAAAATAATTTAACAAGATATAATTATTAAAATGAAATTCTCTTGCTAAATTCAAATCTCAAAGATAATATAGTCCTAAGCCTGCAATATGATATACTTGATGTTAAAGAAGTGACTTTTAATAAAGTACAGAAGCATTAAAGACAAGACATCAGCTCCATATAAAGCTTTGGTTTGAAGATAGAAGGACAAGAATTCATTTATTATTTGGTCCCAATTATTTTCAGTCTGAATTAAGAAAAATCTCTTGAAATTATTTCTGAAATAACTTTTAAAATTCAGGCATTGCATGTTTATTTGAAATATCAAAGATTTATATTTCTCTAATATGACACAATATTTATACAAGGATAAAACTAAATGTCCTCCAATTGAATCCTCAAATTTCAATCGAGTTTGTTCACAAAATAGATATTCCAAATTTTAGCTATATTTGGCTGTAACATAATTCTACGTCATATGCATGTTCTTCGTTTTTAAAAGTGTACATAATTTCAAGCTAAAAATAATATGACCAGCCCCCTACACTTGTGCAAAATGGGACCTCCAGAATTCTGAAAGTTCCCCAGTTGACTTCCACCCCTCCTTCCACTTCAACCTTCAGAGTCCTGCCATTTACATTAGTCTTGAGCCCACAGAAACTTATCTCATTGTGTGCTTTTCCCTTTTACCTCAGCTGCTGAAAGAATCCCAGGATTCCTGTATTGTTCCTCAACCTCCATCCCATTTTATTCCCACATCAATGGTGTTCTCCATATCCAGGTTTCTGTCTCCATCTCCTGAATCCTAACAAACAGCCTCCCCATGCCCTAGACTCACCCACTTTGAATTTTCCCTTCATCTTCTGAGGGAAACTAGCATCCTTTTCCCTGAAGACAGTTCTTCCATAATGCCCTGTACAGCAGTACATTTTATGTCTTTCAGAATCATTTGCTCACTGAGATTTGCTCCTTTTTTTTATCATTTCTAGACCATTTTCCCCATAATTCCCAGCTTTTAATCTTCTGTCTTCAAATTATTCCACCTGACACTACTCATATTGAAACTACTGACAGCCCCCTTCCACTCTGCTTCAGTTCACGCAGCCTCGCTCCTTGATGATTTTAGCACCTAGCTCGCTATCAATCTTTGTACTACTCCTGTCATAACCATTGCTGATTTCACTCCATTCATAAATGGTCCTTCCAATCCACCAGCTTCTCAGGTTCTCAACCTCCTCTCCTCCAGTGACGTGACTTTTATCCTAGTTCATCAACTACTCTCATGGTCTTAACCCAGATTTTGTCATACCAACTACTGATACCTCTCCAAAAATCTCAATTTCAGACATCCTGTTTTCTCACCTCCATCTATCTTTCCAGCACATTCTCTCTATAACAACAGGACCTACAAATCCATTGATCCTCCTTACTTTCCTGTCTCTCTCCTCACTCCTTTCTCTGCTTAAATTCTATACTTTGTCATTATACTCATTCCCTTAAGTCTACTGTCAACTCCTTTGTCCTTCTTGTGTCTCAACCACTCTCCTAACCTGGTTATCTCCTACAACCAACCAGCTGAGCGTAACTGGAGAAAAGCACACAGCTATGCTGCCAAGTCTTTCTTTGCATTCATGACCACTAAACTCCTAAGGAGCCAAAGAGCTGCTCTGCAATAATACTTTATTTCCACAGTCCATTCATTCTATTCTTCTACCCTCAAATGGAGACTATTTTATAAAACGCTTTTGAATATTGCATAACTTTCACTCTCTCATAGAATGAATTTGCTTAATATTTCACAGAGAAAATAGAAAGAATGTGAAAATAATTATGGTAAGCTTCTGTCACTACATCTGCCCATCTGCTCACATCTGTACTCCATATAACCTTTATGTTACTGTGGCTAAAGTATCCTTGCTCTGCAAGACCAACCAATCAGCTTTTCTTTTTCAGGAGGTACAGGGGGTTAAACCCAAGACCTTGTGCATGGGAAGCAGGTGCTCAACAACTGAGCCACATCCACTCTCCAATGAGAGTTGGTTCTTTTGTTTGTTTGTTTGTTTGTTTGTTTTTAGGAGGTACTGGAGATTGAGCCCGGGACCTCATGCATGGGAAGCAGGTGCTCAACCGCTTGAGCTCCATCTACTCCCATCAATCTGCTTTTTGCATCACGTCATAGCCCCACTTACTTAAAGGTAGTGCTTCAGAAGCCCCGCCCCCCTTACTCATTATTAATTTCTCTCTCAACTTGAATATCTTCTTAAATACAAAAATGATATATTATCTTCCTACCTCAAAAGCAAAATAAAAAAGGAAACACCTCTCTTTTCTCTATTCTCCTTTCTACTACCATTTCATCTCTCACTTGTTTTAGAGCAAAATTCTCTGAAAGAAGGGTTGTCTATAATTATTCTTTCCGATTTCTCTCCTATAATTATTGTTTGAACCAGTAAGAGTTTCACCTCCACTACTCCACCAAAATGGGCCTATGAAAGCTACCAATGTCCTCCTTGTGGTGAAATCTCATGGAACATTATCTCTCCTGATTGGTCATGACCTATTAAGCAGATTTTGATAGAGTTGGTCCCTTCCTCTTCGACCCCCTTGACAGGGCTTCCAGGATAAAACCACATCTACATTTCCTTCTTCTTTGACAGTCCTTCTTCCTCAGTCTATGTTTACTGGTACCTTCTCATCTTTTTAGAGTCTAAACACCAGAGCAACCAAGGGCATAATCATTTGACTCTTCATGCCATTCTCTCTTCTCACTTGTTCCTGACCTCATCTCATCTTATGGCTGCCAACTCCAAAATTTATATTTCTATCCTGGGTCTCTCTCCTGAACTCCAGACTTGTAAACCCATGTGCCGTGTGGGCCGTCAGCTCTCCATGCTGTGTGGACCAGCTCACCTTCACCAAGAGGCCCCAGGAACTGAACCTGGGACAAAGAAGGGTTTCAGAGCATTTTTTCTCAAGTAGATACACCAAGGACCTCAGCCTTATTAGATAATCCATGAAAATAAAATTTTTATGGTCAAATTAAGTTTGGAAACACTGTTCACAAAAGCTCTCTTTTGGAAATCTACATGAACATTGGCTATTAAAGAAGTTATTAAAGAAGCATCTTTAACTTTAGCTTTAATATCTTGTAGTCAAGAAGCTTGTTTTACATATTTATCCTTGCATTTTCCAATAATTTTATAAGAGACTACAAACTATTATAATTAATATCTGAATTTAGCAAGGATTTTGGAAACAAGGCAATATGTAAAAAACCAAATTTGATTTTACGTAGCAGCAATAGGCATTTAGAAAATAAATGCAGTCAACATTAAGAATCTAGCATTCATTCTAGCAACAATTTCTAAAATTTCTACATAAAACACTAAAAAATATTACTAAGAAAAGTTGCACAAGATCTAAATAAATGGAAAGGGATATTATAATAAGGGTTTGCAAGTCTGCATTGTAATGATATCTATTCTCCCCAATTGTTCTATAGATTCGATACCATCCAAAACAAAATGCCAGTCAGGTTTTTGGTAAAAAGTGAAAAGCTGTCATAAACATTTGTAACTGCAAAAAACCAAGACAATCTTGAATAAGAACAAATAGAGAAATTACACTAACAGATATCAAGAAATTAAAAAGCTATATTAATTAAACTTTAATTGAGCTGAGAACTTAAGGATTGTATATTTTACTTGGAATTTATGCTCCCCAAAGTGACAGAGTTGGACTCAGTCGTGGTTTCCCTATATATGGCTCCATCCTTCTATTTGAACCCATGATTAGTACCAGAGTTGGTAGGTGTATGTCCAAGAGACTTAAATCTTTGGTCTGTCCATGTGCCAGCTGGGCTCTGAATCTCAATGGAGTTGCAACACCTATTCTCCAGTTCATTGGTCTCACGCAGGACAACTACTATACCAAGGAACCAAGAGAGTCGACAACTGCAAGCAAGACAGTCCCATCCGTTGGCTCTATGGGATCACAGGCCCCTCTCAGTTAGGGGTGGAGTAGGCAGCAACATCCCAGAATCCTTAGGATTTGGGAATGAACTATGGACTAGAGTGAACTTACTATTCTACTATAGACCTATTGTGATTGTAGCAATGGAAGAAATTATATCACTGATGTGGATGCAGTGGCCACTGGAGGTTCTGAGGGCAGGGAGAGGGAAATACAGGTGTAATACAGAGCCATTTTTGGGACTTGGGAATTTTCCTGAATGACATTGCAATGACAGATACAGGCCACTATAAATCTTGCCATAACCTAAATGATTGGGTGGGAGAGAGTGTAAACTACAATGTAAACTTTAATCCATGCTTAGTGGCAATGCTCCAAAATGTGTTCATCAATTGCAATGAATGTACCTCACTAATGAAGGATGCTGTTAATGTGGGAAAATGTGAGAGGTGTGGAGAGCAGGACATATGGAAATCCCCTGTATTGTTTATGTGACATTTGTATAATCTAAAGCATCTTTAAAATTTTTTTTTTAAATCAGGTAAAAAAAAAAAAAAAAAAAAAAAAAAGTAAATGAACAAATAATTCTGCTAAAATAAAAAAAATAACCCATACATAAGTTTTACATTGTGCATAGGATTTCATACTCATAAAACTTATGGATTCTATATATCTTTATAGAAAAATCATAAATATATATTGACTGACAGGATATAAATACAAAGAGTCTCCAATGTGAGGAAAATTAGTTTAAAGATGATGCTTAATATCATTAAATATTAAAATTCAAAATCCCATTGAGTATTAGCTAGTTGTAAGACATGAATTTACATTAAGTTCATAATTAATATTTATATTAGGCTAGTTTATTACTTGTATTTTTATAATATTACCACCTTAAATTTAATCATATTTAAAATTTAAGGTTATGTTTCATATTATTGTTATTAATATTATTAAATACAAATTGAATTTTAATAGCTGTAAATTTAACTTGAACTCAAAACCTTCTATCGCTACATATAAAGATAGCAATAATAATAGCAGGAGCTTACCCTGTGCCAGACACTCTTCTAAGCTCTTTACATTTAATTCTATGATTTACTCCTTAGGAACATCCTGTGAGGTCAATGATATCATCATCATCATCCCGGTTTTATAAATGTGGAAACTGAGACACAGGGCATTGTATAATCTGTCCCAGATAAAACACTAATAAATAATGAAAAAGGGTTTGGACCCACGTGGTCTAGTGACTATGCTATATAGCACTTCTCAAATAATTCTGCATTGACAGATGTGTGTAATTCAAAAAGTGAGTCTTACATTACTGTACCCCCACTGATCAGTTCACATCTGGAATGCACTCTTTATTCCAGAATCCCATCCGAAAAGTCACATCAGCACAATGGCTTTTATTCAAAGGGGGGTAAGTTATGGTTTTCTGTGACCTGGAAATACCTGCTTGAAAAAGAGAAATAAAAAAGAAATTGATAATTATTCTAATATATCAGAGGGATTGCCGCCTAGTTTTAGTCTCATTTTTTTTGCTTCAATTTTCATGTGATCCAGAAACAAAATTCAATATGCTATTTTAAGGAATCATTTTAAATCCTGACATGAGCTGCACCACCATCTACTAGCTGTGTTAGTCTGGACAAGATGTTTAACCCCATTCCCCGCTTGTTAAATGAGGTTTTTTTAATACCCACCTATATCAGTGTTAAGAGATTAAAGTGAGATAATGTAAACATTTTGCACTGCAGTTTAATTAAAAATTATAAGAGTACCATGAAATCATCACCCTGGATTCAAAGGTAAGTTTTATAAAACATCAGACACTAATTCCTTTCTTGACGACCAAAAACAGCAAGAGTGACAACATGGCTTTGTACAGCTTCCTATTCTCCTAGGGTGAGACTCGTCCCCCTCTTCACCCATGAGCTCCAGCAGACGGGACACTTCTGTACTGCTTCCCTGAAACTATCTTTAGAGGTAGCACGATGCCAGACATATAAATGCAAGAAAAGGCCCAAGGGGACAGTATTGGGACATAAGAAAAATTGGAATGCAGAATGTGAGCTTTATATCAAGGCTAAGTGTATTGAATTTGATGAGTGCATTTAAGGCGATCACATAAATGAATACCTTTGCTCATCGGAAATGTACATGGAAGTAGTATGTGTTCAGGGAGTTGATGGATGTGTACAACCTGCTCTCAAATGTTCAGAAGAGAGAGAGAAGGGTGGGGGAGAGGGAGAGGAGAGTGAGAGAGAGAGAGAGACCAGATCAATAGAATGATACGGCAAAGTTGGCAAAATGTTAAAATTGGACCTGGAGAGGTGGAGGTATGCTGGGGTTCTCTGGATGGGCTTTGTATTATTTTTGCAACTGGCCTGTAAGTTTGAAACTATTTGTTTAAAAGTTTACATAGATATCGTTATAATTTTACCTATATTGCATATATATATATATATGTATGTATGTATGTGAGTTCAGTGAGTGACTACATGAAATCCTCAGTGCCAGAGTTGTCTGTGGCCTCCCAGATTCACCTTAGAAGGGAGCCATAGACCAGGCTAGAAACATTTGTGGTTATTTTCAGTCAATCCTAAGTAATACTCGAACTGAGAAGCATTTTGCTTCTTCTCAATTAGTATTCTGAGTAAAGCCTTATGTTCTGATTGCCTGTCCTGTACCAGCCATGACTGTGACCAGTGAGAGGGCAATTCATTTAGACGGGCTTCTGTGAGAACTGGCTGCTGGAAACAATGCCAGTGATTTTATTTTTGGTCTATTAGGAAAATGACAGCACTAATTCATTTCACAGTGGAACCAAACAGCTGTCAGATGGCAGTGAGCATAATAGTGCACATATTACAATTTAGTTATGCTGAGTAGAATTTTTCCACTGGTACAATTTCATACTGTAAAGTCCTCCAAATCCTTTCCAAAGGGTGGAAGTAACTCTCATAGCACATTTGTGCTCAGATACTACAATTAAAAACAATATAAGCTATTCAAAATTGCGTCTCAAGGTGTTAATTCACCACCTTCAAAATGATAACCTTTAGGGACGTATGAGTGGCAAATAGATGATCTGTGAAAATTATTTCTGAAACTCAACTTTTTTCCATCAATGTAAAACTCATACCCCTGCAGGCACCTCTTTCTAAGAAATCTTCTACTAACTGTTTTTTTGGTCAATGATGAGATGAAAAGAAAGACTTTGTTTAGTTGATACTGCATTTCATTCCAAAATTTTAAGCTGAAATCAATGCACAATATTTGAAAGTATATGAACTTCTGAGAAGAAACCATGCAAAAAGAAAAAAATAAATAAAAAGGAACTTGCCAGAAAGCTAGAATTGGACACCCTAGGAAATACAGACAATCTCATTTGCCATGTCTTATACACAAAATACAAATGTGAAATTCACAACAGGCTCTGTGTGTCTAAATAATTCCAGAGGATATGTTGATAACCAACTAAAATATTTAATTTACTGCAAAACCTGAGACATCAGGTGATTGGCTCATGAGACTAACAAAATTGACTTGTCAGTTACAGCAAAATAATTAAACTGGCCATTGTAGACATCATTTCTTTTTAAGATCCGTTCCTTTTTTCTACTGTGCATACAGAGAGTGGGTTAAATAACAAAACCAAACTGACACAGAGAGAAAGGATATCTGGCTCCTTAGAAGACGAAAAACACTAGCTTTTGAGCTAGGGACCCTACACTATGCTCCCCACCTCGTGAAGTAAACTTTCATTGGATCACATCCAAGGCATTGGCTTGATTTGTTGTCTACAGCTGCTTTCACATGCTGGGCAGAGGCAAGTAGTTGAGAAAAAAAAAAAAAAAAAAAAAAAACCCGGTGGCCTGCAAAACTGAAAACATTTACTATCTGACTCTTCACAGAAAAAAATCTGCCAATAATCCTTAGCGATTTCACGTGAATTCCACCTCATATCTGCCACATTCGGTTAGTTGAAATTTGGAAAATTACTTTAACTCTTATAGTAACTCAATATGAATCAAAGTATCTACCTATAAAGTTTGATGATTAAATTTAAATTAATGTATAATATAGTATAACTACAAGATTATAATTAATGTGCAATATAGAATGTTTTGGAACTGTGAAGTGTTAATGTGACTCCACAGTTTAATAGGCTAGATGGTACTTTGCATTTAGGTTGTTGAAAATCTAAACAATTGAATTAAATATATTTAAAATACCCTGAAGTATTTTGTGAAAAGTTAATGCTGTGTCAAACATCATTGTTTAAGCTGAGAGTCAAATTGCTTGTGCTTATTTCATACAGTAGTTTATAAATAAAATACCTCACTTCAGTTTTCATGAACTTTAGTAATAGATATATAAGAATTAACTGTAAACACATTTTAACTGGGTCCTTTGATTTTGTGAACTTAAATAGTATAAAGATAATTTGTTATCCATAAACTCAAATAAAAAGCCCTAGCTGGTTTCAAGATTCATGCATCTGAGCTTTCTCTTCTAAAAAAGTCAAGTAAATACTTAAGTAAATTTTTATACACATGTCAGCATTGTTACTTATGGGAAGGTATTGAGCAAGCAAGTGCTAAAATCTTTAAAAATGAAAATTCAGATGTGGAAATACTGAAATCCTCCATTTTTATGAGTTAAGATAGATAATGCCTTGAAAGCTGAAATGTGTTCAGCCTCCTATCCCTGCATAAAATCTCCCATTTGTTACCCTCCTACACCAGGCAGAATTATTGGAAAAAACTATAACATCCCACACACACCAGCTGTCCACTCTCATCCACCCTCTTCTCCTTCCCAAATGTAGTTTTCCATGCCATTTTCTAATATTTATAAAGATATTTTAGTAAAAATATACACCTGATTGAAAAAATAAAATCAAAATTTAGAAGACACATATAATTAAAATCACTACCAAACCTTAATTAGATGCATAAAAATTAATGTTGCAAGTCAAGAGAACCCAGGCCACTCATCTTTCACTAAATGTTGTCCCCTCATTCCGTTGAGGATATTAAAGAAATATAAGGTTTTATTTTGAGATAACCAATGTCAAAAATGTCTTCAAGGACACTAGTTAAAACAAACTCAAAAGATCCTCTAGAGAGTGCATTTCAGGCTCTATTGTCAAGAAACTGATCTTTTAGCAGCATGGATTCTCCATTATCAGTTTTTAGGGAAAAGATTGGGGAGAATACGAATAACTGAATAAACTATGAATTTTTTTCCTTATTCGAAAGTTTAATTTCACTTCCAATTCTAATTTTCCTGATGAACGCTTGGACACAATTGAAGATACTTCCTATTCGGCTTTATAATAACTCTTATTAGCAGTAAGGAAAAGAAGTGAAAGAAGCAATTTGAAATAAAAAAGTCAGATTTTAGAAAATGCAAAATCTCAGTACAATTTTATATCACACCTTTTCAAGGCAATGAATAAAATCAATGCTTCATTTTATTTAAATCAAGAATAAAGCTATAATCGACCATCTTTAGAATATGAACATTTTTGAGGTCAACATCATATCTATTTTTCAGATGAGGTTTTAGATTGTCATTTTCTGGCTATGTTTAAAGAAAACAATAGTAAAAAAAGAAGAGAGAAACTTCATAAATAGGTTGAAAACTTTTTAGAATGAACCCTTTGAAAAATTGGCTTAGATTTAGCAACACAGATGCTTGTTTGATATTCAATGATCTATCAAATTTAGCTAGCAAGAATATCAGAAATGTTAATAAATTTACATGTTAAGTATAAATTCAGAAATAGAAATAAACCCTGAATTCCCTGTAGACTGATTTAAGACATTAGCAGATAAAACAAATATTTGTTTCTCTTTTATCACTTGTATGTACATTTGGCATTTGATTCTTTATATACAAGACAAGTGAAACAAATTTTCAAGTTTTATTTTTACATATTGCTGTAGATTAACTTAATTTAATTTAATATATATCTTTCACTAAAAGGCCTTAAAAGGGGAGGCATTTCTCTAACTTCAAAACTAAAAGAGATTTGTCCATCAAATTGGAATATATTTTTGCCCTAGATTAAATATTTAACGTTTATTTCCAGCATTTTGGGATCCTTTTGTTTCCAGACTCAGTGTATGCTGGTGTTTTTTTTCTTTTCACAGTCCAAACTGACCTCATTCTCTGACAGTTTTCCCTTGTATTTCCCCAAACTAGCTACCTAAAACCAGAAGCAAACATAAGCAACATAATTTCTCCTTTCTTCAGTGCTCTCTATCCCAGTTTCTTAAGTTATTTTAGAATTTTAAAAAATGAACAAAGCAACCACAAAAGAACAGCAAATCCCATTCATGTGAGCGGACATTTAAGAAAAAAAATTAAGGTATACCTGACCAAAAAAAGTAACTCTAAACAAAATGTGCAACTTGCCATCCTGTCAGAAAACCAGAAACTGCCACTTATCACTTAGGCAGGGATGAATCTGTTCTTTGCACTCTCAGAAAAACATTGGTTTAATATAATTTGGTTGATTTTTATTTCTATGTGCTCTTAGAGACACAAAACCTAAGAAAAGTGAGATAGAAGTAGAGACGGTTTGCAGCTGTCCCAAGAATAAGATGCTAAAAGAGGAAAATAGCACCAAATGAGAGGAACAAAAACATTAGCGATAAATATTATATAATCTCCAATTTAGAAGAAATAATCATAACTACATTTATTAAGGTCTCTATGCCAATCATGTGGCATGAGAAGAAGAAATTGCTTTTTATACCAAGTACTGAGCCTGGAGGTTTAAACTGCTGATCTCATGTAAGCCTAATAATAAGTGTATGAGGTAGGTAGGGCTCATTCCTCACTTCAGAAATGAGGACGCTGCTACAATAAGCATCTGAGTAACTTGCCCAATGGTGGGATGCATGATGTTTGGAAACTGGATTAAACTCACAATGCGTAACCAACACCTTATCCTCAGGTATACGTTTAAATAATTACTTTCTTCTAAGGTTTTTCATTTCTAGGGTTCAAATAGGATATAGCCAAGGCTTGATGCTATAGAATATATTGGGACAGTCATTAAGGATAAGTTAACAGCAAATAAAAAATTAGATTATTAAAAAAACACTCAATCTTTAAAGCTCTGCTTGTAAAAGTTCATTTTAAATAATGATCAACTTTTACTTTTCACCATTACATATATCACCGATTACAAACTACCACCCATTATATATTATCAAAATATTGCTTTTATGTACATATAATATATGTATGCATGTATATGTATATATGTGTGTGTATGTATATGTATATATGTGTGTGTATGTATGTGTATATATGTTTGGAACCATTTGTCTATGACACAATAAACAAGTAGGAAAAATTCTTGAGCGATAAGTGGGTACAAAGGATAAAATTTAGATTGTAATAACGATAAAAATATATTAAGAAATGCAAGTACAATTATTCATGGTTTGGGAATCCCATCTAACTGCAAGTTTTATTCCTTATTTTGTTACTTAATCATGATTTTGATTTTGAAGATGACTTTTACATGGAATTATAACTTGCTTTTCACTATGTTCCATTTAGACAGACTATTATTTCTGAGAGTGGATTTCTAGGGAGCATGAATTATTTTCTCTTATTTTCCAAAAGCATTTCAACTTCAGTGTTGGTCTTAGAACTCATTAATTCAGCCATTTGAGAAAAAAAAATTGAATGTCTTTTAATTTTCTGGTTCCATTTTCATTCAATTTTCAGGTAAGAGCCAGAGTTCCATTTAAGAATATTAACTTCACATTATCTTCAGAAAACTCTTCCTTTTAAAAGTCTATCATTCTATGTTTAATGCTCATTGCAATAAACCAAATAATGCAGGTACAGAGAAAAATCCAACAATCTGTCCTCCTACTCAAGCCACACCCACCAAAATTACTTTATATTGAGCTTTCAGGAATGATTCTTCTACAACCCTGTGTGCTTGTACTTGTGTATACTCATACAAGTATTTTATTCC